>BSBN01000256.1:12400000-13600000 GCA_027924645.1 Cunninghamia lanceolata | reverse complement strand
GAGCTTTGGTTTGTGCTCTGACAGAATTAAGTAATGATGAAGATTATTTGGAATGCTCTGCATTCCTCTGCAGTGATAGATATGGCTACGCAATTTTGAGGATATGTTCATAGTAGTGTATGAGTGCATCCATACAAGTTTTAGGTGTTTTGGAGGTCTGCAAGCTTAGTTTTCAAATGATAGTTATGATAAAGATAGTTCCAGATGCCTAGTTGTTCTTAGAACATATGTTGATGATGTGCGCCAACTTGGAGTGGCATGAAATGTGACATAGACTAATGGAAGATGGTCTCGATGATCGTGTGTTGTCTCCAATTGCTCTGCAAGGTATTTTTTTGCTCTCTCTAGAATTGGATAAGGTCTGAAATGATGATATTACTAGGCTATGCCTTTGACTGGCCAACTGAAGAATGTTGAAGGTATGTGCCACATTATTGTTGCTGTGTGGAGTTCAAGGAATGTTTGGAGATGTTGTATAGGTCATGTCGACTCATCTAGAAGAAGAGAAAGCAATGTTTAATCATTCATTAATACTACCAAGATTGTGAAGACCAATGTGCTACATGCTTCATTTGTTCTTTCTTAAGGGTGACCTAATTCAAATTTGTGAAGCATGCAGATATTATTCCTTGAAGAATGATACTATGAAGGATGTTTAGGACTAGACTAAACATGTATTGGGATCAGCAAGGCGTGTGTTTTCTTCTAGAGTAGCATGTTATTCATGATAGGGCTTGCCCTATGCATATTTCATGTTGTGATCTCTGGCCGACTTGTTATATTAGCTAACTTGTAGTGAAATCAATGTAATGTCATGTATATATTGTAAACGTAGTTGGTCTAGGTGAGGTATGATTGTGAAAAATGAAAATGTGAAAGTGTGAAGAGCAGAGTATGAATATCATATGCATTGTGATGTGTGACTGAAGGAGAAAGAGAAGAAGTGTTAGAGGCCGCCTAATTCATCTTGAAGATATTTTTTGATAGGAAGTGAAGAGTGTGCCTAATTGATCCAATCATCAGAAGAGGTTGAATTGAAATCATCAAAGGGGTAAGTTTCAATATCAGTTTTCAGGAAGTAGAAGTATTGTCTTACTATAATCATCTCTGACTTTGTTCTTAGTTCAGGGAATAGTTGCTTCCTTGGGTTGTAGCCATAAAACAAAGTTTGTAGGGAGTTGTAGCTTCCTTGGGAGTGACCCTAAAATAAAGGCTTCAAGGAGTTGCAGCCCTAAAACAAAGTCAACAGGGAGTAGTAGCTTCCTTGGGTTGTAGCCCTAAAACAAAGCTGTAATTCTAAGCTTCATATATTGTGAGTTAATCCCCACCGTGGTTTTTCCCTTCTTGGGTTTTCCATGTATATCTCATGTTATGTATTGGTGTGCATTGTGTTGATCTTTCATGTTTATGTTGATGTTGTAATGCTTAAGTCTTAGTCTGCTCAAGAGGATTTGAAGTTTGTTTAGATATTGATTGACCCCCCTCTTAGTATCGTTGTGTGTTCAACATTTTGCATTTGGTTTTGTTAGTGAGCTTTATTTTATTTTTTATATTTTTTTTCCTGTTTTGATATTTATTTTTTAGTTTTAATTTTCTATTCATTATTATAGAATTTTTTTTTCAATTTTTTCCTTTCTTATACTTAGTTTGTATTTGTTAATTTTTTTGATAAATTTCATTTTCATTTTTTTTCATTTTCTTAAGTTATTCTAACTAGTTTATTATTTCTTGGTTTTGATTTTTATTATTTATTATAATTCTTGTGTCTTTTTAGGTCTTCTTTCATATTTTTTTTTAGTGTATTTATATTTATTCTATCTCTTCTTTTTAATTTTTAATTTTTCAATTGTATGTTTTTTGGTCTTTTACTTTTTTCTATTGTCAGCTTATTATCTCATTTATTTCTTCTCTCTCCCCGTACTTATTTATACTTCATTTTCCTATAATTTTTCTCAACTTTCTCTTCTCATATTCACCAGATCCTAATGAAGGATCCTGTAGTATGATCTGAAACATTGATACAGAAATTTACAACACAGTTTCTCAAGAAACAAGTTATGAAACTATGGACTATAGAAATATCACATTTATAAAAAAATCTTTTTCTTAGTTAGATTAAGTATGTTGAGACTATTTTGTAGCAGTTTGTTTTGTAGGATTATAGGCTAGTTGTTGATGTGGTTTTTGACACAATTTGTGAGCCATGAAGTGCCATAGGTTTGAATGGCAAAGGTTCCCCTACTTGGAAGGTGTCTAGCCTCAAGAGTCTTCATAGATTGTTGTATGAGGTTTACCAAAATCCCTTAATTGGAGAGTGCTTTGGCTGGTCCATTCAAGACGCTACAATGAATATTAAAAATCATTCACATTAAAGAGTGGTTTACTTAGTGAAACTAATCCACTAGTATCCAATGTAAACCTTCTACTTCCCTTTTAAATGTGTTCATGATTTTATTTCAATTTTATTTGACTTCCTACAATTAATTTGCATTGAAAATGATTTAAAATAGAAATATGCCCATTGAAGTGTAATTTGAAATGTTAGTCATTAGAATTTGTCCATTTTTAAAATATTCAATTCTAAAAATTTTGAAACAGTGAAAAATGTATTAAAAATTACATAATTTCACCACTTGGAGGTCATAAATTCTTCACACATTCTTGCCATGTATGATTGAAGTTTATTTTTAAAACATAAAACTAAACTAGTTTAACATCCATGTAAAAAAAGGCAAAATGTAGAGGGAAAAATGAAAGGGTTAAAGAGAAAATAAACATAAATCCATACTCATCTTTAATTCTCCAACATATCATTCTACTAATGGATGATTTCAACATGAAAGCAATCTTCACCAGAGCCATTACCTACAATCTCAACTCAAGACAATCTGATGTTTGAAAGAACAACCAAATGTATGATTGTTGTCAAATTTTAGTGTGCACAAATGTGTTATGTGACCACACAAAATGCCTTACCATCATTGGTTTAAACACAAGTTGAAATTAATCAATATTTAGTGAATTAAATATGTAGAATGAAGTGAAAAGGAAACAAATTTAGAGTTTCGAAAACAACATTGAAAGAGAAAACATAGAAAAGTCAAGCAAAATCTAATATGTTGTATTCAATTTTTTATCTTCCCAATCCTCAATGGGTTTTCTAATACTTTACAATGAGTTCCACATGAGTATAAATAGGCGCATTTGGATGAGAAGACAAACATTCATTCCTTCCAAAATCACAAAGTGACAAATTAATTTAGATTGTGAAGAGCAATTTGACTTGTCCTTCACATTATATTCCTTCTTTTAGGTATTGTTAGCAAGGGATGGAGGATCATAGTCCAAATATTTGAGCATAATCTCCCTTATATAGTCTATATACCCTAGTTATGACAGTGAGAGAAGAGTTAGATTAGATGGGGAAAGAAATAACATAATGCAGTAACTTATAATAACATACAATGCATCATACAGATTTAAAACAATCAAATAGTCCTTCAAAACCATTATATCTTCATCATACAAATTTAAAACAATCAAATAGTCCTTCAAAGAGTGATCTAGCCTAAGAGTTAAAATAGGCCAAACCCTCTTCTATAAACCATTTGGGGCACAAACCAAGCTTGGCTTCTACCCAAGAAGGAGAGCTGAACTATAGGGGTTCTGCGCTTTGTTGAACTGCATCAAACAACTGAGAGGGGGGGTGAATCAGTTATCCTGAAACTTTAACCAATTTCAATCATCAACTTATCAATTACTTATATTTAGATATAACCATGAAAACATAAAGTAAGAAGCTAAACTCAAATGCATGATCTACACAGGAGACACCGGGTTTTTTACGTGGAAAACCCTAAAAGCGAAAAACCATGGTAGGTGTTAGCCCACATAAATATGTAAGTTATATCAATACCAAAAATTAGAGGCTGGCTACCTACAGGGCTCACTGCCTAAATTGCTCACTACAAACAAAGGCTCACTGCCTATGGATGGCTCACTGCCAAAGGGTGGCTCATTGCCAAAGGGTTGAACTGAGATAACACCATCTACTCCATGCCAAGGTTTAGTTCCATTGAAGCTCAAAACACCTCTGCTCTACTTTGCTACTTTACTTCACTTCTATCTTTGCATCTTTGCATCTTTGCACTTTGATACAATTTCATGACTCAATTACAAGTATTTATACACTAAATCAACCTTGGAATGATCATCAAGGTTGGCATTACAATCATCAACCATTGGAACAATCTCCAAGGTCGACATTACAAACATACATAAAATAGGTCCGGACCTAATACAAAATTATGCTGAGGAAATGTAGTAAAGATGTATATGGATCACACCATGCCTTAGCTAGGACTCAAACATGATTTTCCACACCACAACATGCTTCTACAATCTTCAAGAGATCTCTGCAATCACTGAAATTAACCAAGTCAACTAAGACTAGTTACATGCTACGTTATCTAGGAATAATCTTCAAACATGATCTCAATTCCTTAATGTGGACCAATGTAAAGGCACAAACATGGTCAAGAGCCATCCATAGGCATGTTGTAATCACTAGGAGCAACCACACAAAATCTAACCACTTTATCCATGAGATTCTTCATACCGGAGCACATGAACTTCCATGTCTTCAACTGTCATAAAAGAAAGATAGCTTGCAGACCACCAAATCATGAACCATTGTAGTTGTAGGCACTAATCATCATCCCCAACTTCTCTCTAAAACTACAGAGCAAAATACTTCAATGCGGAGGAATGCGGAGCAAAATACTTTATCCCTGTCACCAGTGAATAATCAGAACAAGTAGGTTTTACTCTTGTGAATGTAAGTCCCTCAATTCTTCACACCGGAGGCTCAAACTCAATATTTAGCATCTTCATACATGCCTCTAAATAACTTCCAAGCTGTAAACCAATATCCTCAATATACAAGAAATGTGAAGAAATCTTCTAGACTATTCTTCAGTATGCAACTCAATGTCTTCACTATGATTCACTATTTCCTTTCTGATTCTTCCGGAGGGGCCAATTTTCACAATGTCCTCATTATATAAGACTTCTAGTCAATCAAAAGATAAGGATACAGTTGACACCAATGACAACAAATATATGTTGACATCAATAACAACACCAATTAGGCACATACTTGCAACAATCTCCCCCTTTGTCATTGATGGTAACATATGATGTGAAAAATTGTAACAACCATCAAGACAAGATTCTCCCCCTATCTCCTTACACATCTGCATTCTTTCCTACCTAAGTTTTTCACATGAATTCTTGCCCCCTTTGCCATCAATGGAAAAGGGCACATACTTGCACTTTGCTACTCTAAGCCAAACTCTCTTCTAAATTCTCTCCATCTGACTACTCCCCCTGAAAAGTAGCCCATACAAGCATCAATTCGGATCTGGAGGTGGAACTCTAAGCACCACCAGACTAATGCATTCTTGTGCATCTTAATTTAGAGCAAGAGGGATGATAACCCCTAACTTTTCTTTGAGATACTCAAAAGTATCCTTAGGTAGAGGCTTGGTGAAAATGTCTACAATTTGATCCTTTGTGGACACATATTCTCACTTTACTTCATTCTCTGTCACCTTCTCTCTCAAAAAGTAATACCTTATTGATATGTGCTTTGTTCTTGAGTGCATCACTAGATTCTTTGAAATGTTTATGGCACTTGTATTGTCACAATAGATTGCAATTAGATCTTCATACACAACTCTTATATCCTTCAAAGTCTAGTTCATCATAATACTTGAGTGCAACAACATGTTGCTACAATATACTCTGCTTCTCCAGTTAACAAGGATATTGAATCTTGTTTCTTGCTCAGCCATGAGACCAATCTATTACACAAGAAGAATGCACCTCCACTTGTACTTTTCTTCCAACTAGGATTTGCTCATCATTGATTTGGACCTCTTTCTTCCATATTTTCTTCCATGAACTTCTTCATATTTGATTTCACAACACCTCTTTATTCCAGATTCCTGCACTAACTACCTGGCTGAGGGTTTTTTTGATTTTTAACACAGTACCCCCTGAGCCATAGCTCACAATTTAATTCCCAGAGGAAGTATCTGCACCAGATGCTGGTGCGGATCCATCTTAGATCTCATTGACATATATTACTCATCTCATTCTTGATTTCTACTGGATCAACCTTGTTCTTGCCTTTGTCATCCTTCTTCTCTATTTTCCTCTTCACTGTGGGATAGTCTCTCTTTGCATTTTGACTTCTATAGAATCTAGCAGTGTCTAGGTTTGCTGCAATTTAAACAAACAATATCTCTTTGACCTTGATTTCTTCTGTTGTTTGAATCTGGCCTTGATCTGTACTGATTAGCCATATGCCCAAATCTATTATATGCAAAACACTTTCCATTGAAAGATTGAACATTCTTTGGATTGATTTGATTGTTTCTTGACACACTTCTGCACTCATTTGCTTTATGACCAATTTTCTTGCAATTGAAACATTGACCAGAGAAAGATGGAACATTCTGATTCATTCTACTCCTACACTAAGTAGCCTTATGACCATACTTATTACATTTAAAATAATAACCATTGAAAGATGGGTACCTTTGAGCATTTGGCTGTCTAACCAGAGGTCTTCTAGGTCTTCTTCTTTGATTTCTGAATTGTTTTCCTCTATTTTGTTTTGAGTCAGTGTTTGTTTGACCAAATTTTGAACTTTCTCCTTTCTCAAATCCCAAACCTTTCTTGTCGTTAGTACTCTTCTGACTAGCAATCATTTCATCAAGCTTTGTAGTACTTATCTTGAACTTTTCTTCATATCTCTTGGCCTTTTCCAAGTCTATTTTTAGACTCACAATTTCTTTTTCCAATTTCTCACATTTTTCTAACTTATCTTTCACAACTTTGCTTAGATGATCCTCTATTCTTGTTTTGTCTTCATTTTCCAGACTCAATTCTTCACTTTACTTTTTAAGATTTTGTTGGAGTTCCTTGATTTCCTTACTTAGCTCTTGGATGCAACCATTTACTTCTACGATGATTTATTTTGAGTCTATGTTTTCTTCCTCAGATTTCTTAATGTCTTATGGAGCAATTTGGTGCCCTTTACTATTAGTATCAGCTGCTTTAGATTCAACACTAGCAATCAAGCATACATTCCACAGTTCCTCATTGATTGAGTTAGAGTACCCTTGAATGTTCTCATTAACCTTAACATTTGTACTTTCAACAATCTTTGCCAATCTAGTAGTGGTAGGCTTTGTTCAAAGATGAATATCTAAGGAAAATGCCTTCCTCATACTTAGCATCATCCTTTTCCATTTTGATAAGGCATTTGCTTCCAAATATTTTGAAGTATTTCATAGTGGGTATTGTTCCATACCATAATTCAAAGGGAGTCTTTTCATTTTTGGATTTTACTTGAACTCTATTTAGTGTGTAGACAGTAGTTTGAATTGCCTCCTTCCAAAATGCTTCTGTAGATTTGCTTCTTCCATTATTGATTTTGCAATTTCTTGAATAGTCCTGCTTGTTTCTTCCATTACCTTATTCTTTACAGAGATCTTTTTTTCTATCCCATGAGTCTCACAAGACATATTGAAATGGTTGGAGGTAAACTCTTCTTCTTTTCCAGTCCTCAAACACTTGATTTTCATATTTAGCTCATTTTCAACCATTGCTTTAAAAGATTTGAGTCCATCTAGAGCTTATGATTTCTCTTTGAAAAAGCTAACCCATGTCATTCTGGAATAATCATTAATAAAAAGCATAAAGTACCTGTCATCATGGAAGCTTCGTATTCTTGTAGGACAAAAAAGGCTTGTATGGATCAATTACAGTCATTCAGTGGAAGATTTTTCTTTACCCTGTTGTATTCTTCTTGACTACTTTTTATCTTGACATTTCCTACAGATGATGTTATTTGAGTAATCAATTTCTGGCAAATCTTTTACAGTTTGGACTAAGCTTGTCTCTACTAAATCATCAAGATTGATATGACATAGTCTTCTATGGCAAAGCTATCTTTAATTGGTTTGAGTTGTGAACCCAAGAATGTCACTTTTTATGAGATGACAAATATTCTTTCTGTCCTTTTTCCAATAGCCATTGTAGCTCTAGATTTCTCTTTGATTTCAAAAGTATCATTCTCAAATACAAGACTAAATCCCTTTTTGCATAACTGTCCAACACTTAAGAGAATTTGCTTTAGATTTTCAACATAAAAAACATCATCAATAATTTTCTGTTACCAAGATTGATTGATCCTTTTCCACATATTTCAGCAGTGCAGTCATCTCCAAATCTAACTAGCCCTCTATCATATTTTTCCAAACTTACAAACTTACTCTTATCACCAGTCATGTCATTTGAACAACTACTATCTATAATCCAACAGTTCTTTGCCTAAAACATAGCTTCATTGCTGGTACTTACCTTTGGATCAAAACACCTTAGATTGTTGACCCTCTTTGTTTTGGAGAGGAAGTAGTCATCATCTTCATAAAATGCTTTCTTCAACAATTCAGTTTTATCATTTTTTAGTGAACATTTAGGTGTATCAAAATCAATATGTAGTTGTTCATCTTTTAGCTCCATTTAGGATCTCCCTTGAGTTGTTAGACTATTTATGATGGAACTTGGCTCTGATATCAATTATTGAACTACACCAGACAATTGAGAGGGGGGGTGAATCAGTTGTCCTAAAACTTTAACCAATTTCAATCATAAACTTATCAATTACTTATATTCAAATATAACCATGAAAAAATAAAGTGAGAATCTCAACAAAATGCATGATCTACACAAGAGACACCAATTTTTTTTATGTGGAAAACCCTAAAAGGGAAAAACCATAGTGGGTGTTAGCCCACAGAGTATATAAGTTATATCAATATCAAAAATTAGAAGCTCACTACCTACAAGGCTCACTACCCAAATTGCTCACTGTAAACAAAGGCTCACTACCTATGGATGGCTCACTACCAAAGGGTTGAACTAAGATAACAACATCTACTCCATGCCAAGGTTCAGTTACATTGAAGCTCAAAACACCTTTGCTCTACTCTCCTACTTTACTTCACTTCTATCTTCACATTTTCGTATTTTTATACAATTTAATGACTCAATTACAAGTATTTATACACTACATCAACCTTGGAATGATCATCAAGGTTGACATTACAATCATCAACTGTTGGAACAATCTCCAAGGTCGGCATTACAAACATACATAAAATAGGTCTGGACCTAATACAAAATTATGCTACGAAAATGTAGTAAAGATGTATACGGATCACGCCATGCCTTAGCTGGGACTCAAACATGATCTTCTATTCCACAACATGCTTCTACAATCTTCAAGAGATCTCCGCAATCACTAAAATTAACCAAGTTGGATAAGACTGGTTACACGCTACGTTATCTGGGAATAATATTTAAACATGATCTCAATTCCTTAACACTGACCAATGTAAAGGTAGGAACATGATTAGGAGGCATCCAAAGGCATGTTGTAATCACCAGGAGAAACCACACAAATTCTAACCCCTTTATCCATGAGATTCTTCATACAGAAGCACGTGAACTTCACTATCTTCAACTATCCTAAAAGAAAGATAGCTTGTGAACTGCCAAATCATGAACCATTGTAGCTGTAGACACTAATCATCATCCCAGACTTCCCTCTAGAACCATAAAGTAAAATACTTCAATACAGAGGAATGTGGAGCAAAATACTTTCTCTCTGTCATGAATGAATAATCAGAAAAGGAAGGTTTTACTCTTGTGAATGTAACTCCCTCAATTCTTCACACTAGAGGCTCAGAGTCAGGGTTTAGCATCTTCAGACATGCCTCTAAATAACTTCCAAGCCACAAACCAAGATCTTCAATGAACAAGAAATGCAGAGAAATCTTCTGGAGTGTTCTTTAGTATGCAACTCACTGTCTTCACTGTGATTCACCATTTCCTTTCTAATTCTTCTGGAGGGGCTAATTTTCTCAATGTCATCAACATATAAGGCTTTTAATCAATCACAAGATAAGGATATAGGTGACACCAATGACAACACGGATTAGGCACATACTTCCAACACCCTTTTGTTGTATAGAGATGAATCAACCAAGTTCAACTAAGGTCAAGCAAGCAAGCTAGGAAAAATGGTCAAAATCTAGGAGATAAAGATCGTCTTACAAATAACAGATAGAAATAGATCTCAAAAAAACAAAAGCACAATGGAGATCAGGGAATAGTTTAGAACCTAGATCTGGGAGCAAAATTTCCAAAGACTAGGGCACTTGGACACCCTAGGCCTTAATTAGGGTTTTACAAAATCTCAGGGTATCACTAGACCTGTGCCTACCTGCTATGTCTTCTTCCCAAAAATCAGCTTCAAAAACCCATTTCTTTGACCTACACATAAGGAAAAAGTAAAAGGTTGTGTTGTATATAAGGGCTTGCCTTAGTGAAACCCTATGTTAGTGTTTCCACCTCCACTATAGAAATTATTAGATCCAAGAGTGCATACCCTAGGAGAATAAAGGCCAGATTTGTAATAATATGATAGAAATATGAATGAAATTGATGATGATTACCACAAGAGATAAAGCCCTAGTTGATGAAGATGAGTCAAGATCAAACATCAACAAGGAGAGTGATGGAGAAGGCATGAAATTTCCTTCAAGACATGCAAATAAACTTCAATAGCATCCACAAGTAGATAACACTTCCAAGCATGGAGAACACTTTAGCATAGAACACAAAAGCATATGATAATTCCTTCTCATAACAAGCTCTAGGTCATCTTCTAGGTGTAAAATAAACTACAAAACTCTTTTATAGATGCAATCCCACTCACTCACGACAAATAAAACTAAATAAGGCCAACAAGTATAAACTAAGTGTCCAAGCCAACATTACAAAAGAGGGTCTAAAGATCCCAACTGGGACTAGGGCATTCGAGCGCCCTAGGACTTTAGCCCACAAACTTTGGGGAGTATCAAATGTCGTGGGCTTAGTTCAGTCCTAAGTTGATTCTGTCAGGTTTATTTATCTAAATAGAGATTTTATAGTTTTATGCTAAAAAAGGTGTTAAAATAGGTCCTAATTAACAAAGGAAACATCTGAGGTCCAACTAGGTGCTAAACTTAGTGTAAATTGCTAGTGTACACATTTTATGACATAACATTTAGCCCCCACTTTAATGTGGGTATGAACTTACGCTCGAACTCACACTAAAGGATAGATCCAACACACAAACATAGAAGCCCAAAGAATTCCACCAAGTTGTGGACTATAGTAGCCTCCAAGCTTAGGATCTATGGTTGTAAACACATAAGAAAAAAGATTTCAAACACACAACATTGCAACATAACTCACACGTACATGGAGTACTAAAAGAATACACAAGAATACACATGGAAGACACACAATACACAAAGGTAATACATGTCCTACACAATGCATACACACTTGACATGAAGCATACACATAAAGCTTAAAATAAACACATAGTACATGAAGAATAGATAGAGAACACATGGAAAACATGATGAAGACACATAAGACACAAATTTAAACATAATGCATAAAATAAACAAACACACAAGGCACATGACTCTGACGCTAGCTTGCTATCACTAGGGGTCATGTGGAAAAAAGTTCCTCTGTGGATCACACACTAGTAAGGGCCATCTAATTACTAGGTGACCATGACAAGTCATATGAAGCACATGGGATGGTCAACTATGGTGCACTAGGTGGCTCATGGACCCAATAGAGGAAACATCACAGGCTATTAAGGACCACTGAATCACTAGGTGAGTTCCACGCCAAAACATATGTAGCTAAAAAGAGAGCATAGCATGATGTATGCCCCCACCTTAAACTGATTGCTAACTCATAATAGGGATCAACTACTTTAAGATAGAACAAATCACAAGACAAGGATGAGAGCTTTATGGAAGCACATGCCCATAAGATATGTGTTCCCGAAAACTACATCGCAACCAAGGGTTTACCCCACAAAGGGAAAACTGAGGCAATGCTATAGGCATGATACATAATGGCTTGTGTAGTCATGGTATGACGTTGAGCATAGAAACAAGGTGCCTGTTAGAATCTGAAAAGATTAATAACCCAGAAAACTAGTGCAAAGAATAGATATTAAAATTATGAATGCAAATGATATGAAATTAAAATAGCAACACAGAGTGTGTCTCCAAGAGAGTAATGCAAATGCTAGAAGCAAAATAACATTAAGAGGATGCAAAAGCAAAAGATACCAAATACAAGCTAGGTAGCATGCTTATATAGACTAGGAAGAGAGAGGAGGTGGCAACACTGACCAATGAGGAGCAACCATCTATCGGACTAAAGATAGAAAAGTATCTTCCCAAGATAGCTAATGGATGCTCACATGTAGGAAGGTGACACCTCGCAACCACTCACCTAATAAGACATGCTTTATTAACCTAAGCGAGATTAATAGAAGTGTAGGAAAAACCTAGGAATATAGGAAAAATAAATAACCCATCTAGGAAATAAAAACCTACACTAACACCCCCCATAAGCGAAGCTTAGGTGGATGTAGAAATGGGTCCTGGCAAATCAAGCCTGATGAGGTACCCATGTACATAAAATTCCCCCCCAAAGAGAGAGAAAAGAGACCCCCCCAAAAGTAGAGAGAGTCAGGACTCCAAGTGAGAGGAAGAAGCCCCCTAGAAGATGAAGCATCCCGCACCCCCAGCAAAGCTCGCAAATGAAGGAACTTGCTCTCAGTGAAGGGTTTGGTGAAGATATCAGCAACCTGCTCAGAAGTTGGACAGTAGCGAAGGTCGATGACGTGGCCATGGATGAGCTCCCAGATGTAGTGCATGTGAACCTCTATGTGTTTGGTCCACTGATGATGGACATATTCTGTGAGATCTGAATGGCACTCTAGTTGTCACAAAATATGACTGATGGCCATCTGATCTGGATGCCAAACTTAGTGAGAAGATTCTGAAGCCAACTGGCCTCAGTAGGGGCATTCACAGCCCCCCGATACTCAGCCTCAGTAGAAGATAGAGAAATAGCAAATTGCTTCTTGCTCGACCAACAACAGGACCTGAACCAAGTGAGAAGCTGTAACCTGAAGTAGACTTGCGATCCTGAGAATCGCCCGCCCAATCTGAATCTGTGTAGCCCACCAAGTCAAGCTCAATACACGCTGCGTAGTGAATCCTAAAACTGTGAGAACCCTGAATGTAGTGAAGGATCCGCTTGGCTGCTTTCCAGTGCAGCTCATGAGGCTCCTGCATGAATCATGAAACCATGCCTACAACATATGAAATGTCGGGTCTCATATGAGTCAGATAAATGAGACTCCCAACAAGTTGTTGGTACAAAGTGCCATCAACAAGTGGAGAAGAACACTGAGCCTCAAGTTTGACTCCAGAAAGAAAGGGAGTCGGAGCAGGCTTACAGTCAGCCATATAAAACCTTGAGAGCAAATCTAGAGCATACTTGGACTGTGTGATGGTGATCCCGGAAGAAGACTGGTAGATCTCAATCCTGAGAAAGTAATGCAACAAGCCCAAGTCAGTCATCAAAAACCTATCATGAAGGGCAGTTTTGATAGCCCCAATGGTGGATGAAGAACTCCCTGTGATCAGCAAGTCATCAACATACAGAACCAGAAATAGGAGTGAATCATCCTACCATAGAATGTAGACATTGGGATCAGAATGGCACCGAGTGAACCCAACTGATAGAAGGAAGGAATCCATCTTGGCATACCAGGCCCGAGGAGCCTGTTTGAGGCCATAGAGAGACTTCTGAAGATGACACACAAGTGAAGAATCCTGAAGGAACCCCTGTGGCTGCTCCATGTAGATCTCCTCCTGAAGGTCACCGTGAAGAAAAGCACTCTTCACATCCATCTGATGTACTTCCCAATGATTAGTTGCAGCAATGGCAAGAACAAGTCAGATGGAATTCATTCGGGCAACTGGCGCAAAAGTCTCAAAGTAGTCAATCCCAGGAACCTAGGAGAATCCTTTGGCGACCAAGCAAGCCTTATGCTTGTCAACTGACCCATCTGCTACAAATTTTGTCTAATAGATCCACTTACATCGAACAAGTTTTCTTCCCTTAGGAAGAGGGACAAGATCCCAAGTGTGGTTCCTCATCTAGGAACTATACTCCTCCTGCATAGCTGTATCCCACTCAGGAATACCAGAAGCCTCATGAAAAGATTGTGGATCTGAGGCAGTAGCAATGAAGACATGTGGAGCATCCTGGAACTATGAACGAGGCCACCTGGTGTCTGATGGATCCCCAACCCAATCACCTGCAGACTGCAAGGTTTGTCTAGCCCAAAGTGGACCGAAAGATGGAGAATCTAGAGGAGAATCATCAACCTCTTAATGATGACTAGGAGAGGAAGGAGGTGAGTCCTCTGAATCGCTCTCTACATCAAAAGTGGAGGTAGAAGACTACTCAGGTGAATCTGACTCATCAGAAGATCTATCATGTATCCCAAGTGACTCCAATGTCAAAGAAGAAGGAGTTGGAGAAGTGATAGAAAGTGAGCACGAAGAGCCCTCCTCAAACTGAACACTCCTCTCAATGAACAACTCATGTGTAGTAGGTGGAGCAACCGATAACCTTTCACACCATTAGGATAACCTACAAATATGCAAGGTCTACTCTGCGGATCCAAGGCCTTGCATTTCTCTGTAGGAATGTGGGCCCATGGAGGAGAACCAAAAACTCGAAAGTGCTTAACTGATGGTTTCCGACTGCTCCAAGCTTCAAAATGAGTGACTCCCTTCAAGGCTTGGTGAGGAACACGGTTCTGGATATAACAAGCATAGTTAATGGCCTCTGCCCAATACTGTGGTGCAAGAGATCTAGAGTGAATCATGCAGTTTGACATTTCCTTCAAGGACCTATTCTTCAGTTCTGCAACATCATTCTGCTGAGGATTGTATGGAACTGAATGCTGCAAATCAATCCCCTCTGAAGTACAAAACCTCTCAAACTGATGGTTGACATACTCACCACCATTGTCAGTGCGCAAAACTTTGATGGCTTTCCCGGATTGCTACTCTACAAAAGTCTTGAAGTCCTGAAAATGATCAAATACCTCTGACTTCTATTTGAGAAAGTACACCCAAGTATTTCGAGAAAAGTCATCAATGAATGTGAGGACATATCTAGCCCTACTGAAAGAAGGTGGCTGAAATGGACCAGCCAAATCACTGTGAACTAACTCCAGTATCTGTGAAGCTCTCCATGCCTTACCTTTGTCAAACTTTTCCTTAGGATGCTTACCAAGAATGCAACCTTGGCAAACACCACCTGAAAACTGAACTGAAGGCAACCCTATGACCATGCTCTGCTGGTTGAGCTGCTACAAGTAGCGGAAGTTAAGATGGCCAAACCACTCATGCCATAATCTACTCACATCATTAGAATGAGTGAGCAAAACAGTCGAAGGATGATCAGGAACAAAGTGAGAAAACAGATAGAGCTGTGACTGATGATGTGCTCTCCCAACTATAACTGTAGAATCATTGTGCAACTCATGAATCTCCACTAAATCAGGAGTGAACTCAACCCGCTTGCCTGAACCTGTGTGAGTGATCTGGTATACTGATAGGAGATTAGTTGATAATGAGGACACACAAAGAACATCATGGAATGTGCCATCCCCCACATCAACAGACCCTCTCCCACACACCTCAACAGGAGTGTTATCACCCATCAAAATAGAAGGCATAGTACATGGCTCCAAGGATGTAAGTTCTTCCTTAGATGAAGCCATGTGGTGCAAAGCACCCGAATCAAGAACCCAAGTGGATGATGAAGAAGAAACTGCAACAAGGGCCTTGCCCTTTCCTTTTCCCTTGCTGTTTTCTTTTGCCTTATTAGACCCCTCATTAGAACTCTGTTTGACAGACTCAGGAACACTGATATTATTCTTCTCAAGAATGTGTGTCAAGTGATCAATTTATTTCTTCAGACATTTATGTTCATCATGACTGGGTCTTTTACAATAGGCACATTGGACCCTCTCTTTCTTAGGCTTGTTGCCCTTGGAATATTGGGTCTCATTAGTTGCTTTTGAAGCAACCGGTATATGATCCTTCTTCTCCTTGCTATTCTTTTGTTTCTTATCCTTACTATTGTTGTTACTACTTTGTCCTTTTTGTTCTTTTGTGCCTTGGTTGGCAGCCAAGGCATGTGACTTAGAGGACTTAAGAGTGCCCATCTGAATTAGCTTGTCCTATTCCCGAGTGAGATTGATAGCAAAATCATCTAATGATGGTATGGTGAATTGAGTACCAAGTGCACCCTTAGTAGCATAGAAAGTAGAAACAAACACAGAATATTCTGAACTTAGCTTAGAGAGAATACTAAGAATCAGTTGTTCATCTTTCTTTTCAATTCCACATTGTTTTAACTGTAGCCTTAGTGATTTCAATTTAGTGAAGAAATCCTGGATTGTGTTGAAATTGCCTGGACTTAAACTAATTAGTTCATTTTCCAACATATGACCCCTCATTGAATCTTGTGTACCAAATAGTGTTTCTAGCTTTGTCCAGATTTCATTTGGTGTATTCAAAGACTCAATGTGAAAGAGCAAATCAGGAGAAATAGACAAACACAATGTTCCATATGCCTCATCACATTTGTTAAACCACTTAGGCTTATTTTCATCTTTAGCAGGTTCAGTTTCAAGTCCCATAGTTATCCTATTTAATCCAGCTTTCCTTAAGTGAATTGTCATGCGTGATTTCCAGAGTTAGGATAGGCAGATTTGTTTGATCCATGATGAAGAAATGCAGAGAAGAAGTGTCGAAAAGAAGAGAACCCAACCAAGACAACCCCCCCAAGAAAATATGATTTGGCACTTTATATTAGTGCATTTACAACTACCACTAGTAACAAATACTAAGTGGTCTTGATTTCAATGCATTACAAAACCCTCATGAAGAGCATATGCTAAAAATACAACTTTAGTATAATATCTAGGGAAATAAACAATACCACTGTGATCTACTCAAAAAATCATGCACTTTCAAAAAAACAATCACCTCAATACTAGGTCGTATGTGAAAGTTATGATCCTCTAAAGTTTCCAAAATGAGAACCGTGCAATGTCACGACTGAAAATCTATAATTTCTAAAAAATCTTGGCATCAAAATAAAAAACTGACTGTACTAGTGCATAGAGCATGAAAAAATAGCTAAAATAAAAAAAAATTTCATGGGAAAAGGAGTCCATATGAGCAAGAATGGAGCATTTGAAAACTGTCTTCAAAACTGCAGCTGCCAACGGAGAGAGGTCCTGCTGTAGCTTTCTAAGCACGTTTTTGTAAAATATATAGATTGCATGCAAAAATAGAAAGATACCCAGATGGTTTTTCTATGCTACGAACAAAACCCAGAAGGTGTTTTTCTTGCAAATACACAGACAATGTTGCTCTAGTGTAAAATGAACACCTTTAGCTACAAAAAACGACCCCAACAACCAAAAAATGACATGCAAAGGATGAATCAGATGTTGGAACCTGTAATATTGATTCAAAAGACCAAATATGCAAGTTGGTTGTCAGATTTGAGCTCGAAACCCCGGTTCCGCAACTGTGTATGACAATCTCTGATTTCAGTGAAACGAAAGCCAAATCTGACTTTCTCAAGCCTCCTGGACACGTTAGAACAGCTGGAAATACTGCCAGTATAACCAGAAATGCTGTAATCACCTAGATTTCATAAAACACATGTGCAACCCCAGAGATTAAAAAAAATTTCTGTCAAACTTTTCTGATTCTCAAGATCATCCGAAGATGCAAGAGAAGAGCATACTGAGTTCTTCAAAAAACTATAATAAGATTTATCAGCCCCCCTGAATCTCTCAAATATAGAAACTAAAATCTACTCTTGCACATAGAATAGCTTTGATACCATGTTAGAATCTGAAAAGATTAATAACCTAGAAAACTAGTGCAAAGAATAGATATTAAAACTATGAATGCAAATGATATGAAATCAAATAAGCAACATAGAGTTAGTCTCCAAGAGAGTAATGCAAATGCTAGAAGCAAAATAGCATTAAGAGGATGCAAAAATAAAAGATACCAAATACAAGCTAGGTAGCATGCTTATATAGACTAGGAAGAGAGAGGAGGTGGCAACACTGACCAATGAGGAGCAACCATCTATCGGACTAAAGATAGCAAAGTATCTTCCCAAGATAGCTAATGGATGCTCACATGTAGGAAGGTGACACCTCACAACCACTCACCTATTAAGACATGCTTTATTAACCTAAGCGAGATTAATAGAAGTGTAGGAAAAACCTAGGAATATAGGAAAAATAAATAACCCATCTAGGAAATAAAAACCTACACTAACAGTGCCACATAAATCAAAACATAAAAGAAGCAATAAATTATACTAAGCAATTACACAAGGGGATCTACCCAATTGCCATCAGTATATGAATGGTTGTACAAATAGGATAATCCTCAAGACTATATATATATATATGGAACTGTCATCATCCGCTAGCTAGTAGAACTACAGAGACAAAGGAAGAAATATCACATGAAATCAAAATAAACATCCCTTGGGTCAATAAGGGAGAATGCCGAAACATTCTATGCCTTACATCATCTCCAAAGGACACAACAACAATACAAATTACAAAATATAGAAGAATCATAGAGAATGTCACAACGGATTTTGGTCCCTCTGTATCCTTGCACCTAAAAGGGTGTCAAGGGTCATCCAAAGAGAGCTTAACAACAAAAACAATAACAACATGAATAAATTATCATGCAACACATCATAGGGGAAAAAATCACATGCACTCATAGCATAAAAGAAAAAGTACCTCACTTGCGAGTCAACCTAAAGAAAATCATCCTCCTCCCAATCTTGCTCATCACCAATTTGGATAGATGGACAAGGTGCAAGAGGAAATACAACACGTGAGGTGTAAGGAACAAGAGCCATATTTGTATCATCCTTGTCTTTGAATTTGCTACATCAGACTATTGCACAATAGATTCTACCACAGTTGGTAAAACATTCTCCTTCTCTAAAGGAGACAAAGCATCATTAGATATCTGTTTTGCATCTGTCAATGATAAATGCTTGCAAGGAGGGAGATTCTCCTCTCTTATGGAAAGGTGAGCCATAGCACGATGATGCTTCTTTATTTCTCTAGAAATCTTATTTCTCTTAGTTTTATTTGTGATGTTCATTAAGGGAACCATAGTATCTTACAACACAGGTTCCTTTTCTTCCTTTGCTTCAAGAACATTAGAAGAAACATGAGAAACCACCAAAGGCTAGGAGACTACAAGGGAAGGGTTCCTCAATGCGGACTTCTCTTTCTTCTCAACTTGTGAAATAGGTGGAAGTACATGAGCATCCTCAAGCAGTTGAGAAACCTTGGGAAATAAAACACATGCAACTAATTTATTGCCACTAGTCTCCATGGACATAGGTGGTGCAAAAGTAACATTTGCGATTGTGGGGAGGTCTATTTTGTGCATGAAGGTTTCCTCATTGTCCTTGAAAGGATGGCAGAGGGGGAACCTTGGCATACCTACTAGATGCTCGTGGACATGGAAGAACCTTCAATTCAAGCTTAGCTTCATTCACCATTTGTGGGATAGGAGGAACTACTACGGTAGCCTCAGAAGATCAAGGATGTTCAAGAACATCACAAGGAGGAATAATAATAAGTGATAACTTTGCTATTTTATTTCATTTTAACTTTTGTTATGATAACAACAATAAATCCTCTCTATCTCGAGTGACTCGAACTGGTTGTGGCCAAAAGCAGTCAAGTGTAAAATGTCCATTGTGAGCAATGGGCTGATACTAATTGTGATGTATATCATGGACACATTCCTCAAATGGAAACTTTAAGCACTTATGAACTATAGAGGGGACTACCTTCATGGAGAAGAGCCATGGGTGACCCAACTTCACATGAAATAAGTCTTATGTAGGAATGATGAAAAAATTAACATCCTAGGCTCTTGGCCCAACCTTAACTTCAAGAGTAAAAGCACCAAGAGTTGGAAGGGTAGACCCACTGTGTGCTCTAATCACCATCTCTAATACATCATAGGTATCTTGATGTAAACCATACATGTAGAGAAACTCTTCAATTACTACATTCACCATGCATATAGGATCAATCATAGAACCTCAAATAGGTTTATCATTGATTCAAATAGTAATGTAAAGAGGTCCATCAAAAGATTCGATATAGTAGCATCATGTGGAGTAAAAGGTATAGAAAGTTCCAGTTCCACTCGCTCTTTGTGAGGGCGAGCATCCACCATGCAAATATCAACAACAGTAAATTTGTGATGAGGTAAAGGATCAATATATGTTTGAAGATTTTGATTACAATTAGCTACTGATTTATTTCTTTTTTCATTCACACCAGAAACTTGGATGACATTGGAGTTGATGAGGTCTTTCAAACTTCATGTTTAAAATGTGCACGTCTTTCAGTGTCATGGCCAACAGAGCTGTGAAATTGACAAAGGCCTTCGAATCAAAGGAATATGATTGTATTTTTCTTGGATTGAGAGGTATAATGAGTGGAAGCTTGATGAGATTCTTTTGCAAAAGATGTGTCATGATAGCATAGAGAGATTCTGATAATTGTGTGAAGTTTCTCTTTTTTAGTTTCAACTTGTAAGAGGTGGGATCTAGAGATGGAACTGCCACCACATGTTTTCTTATGTTATTTGCTGAAATTTCATTTATCTTGATGAAGTTTTCATTTTTTCTTTTGAAATAATGATTGTGAGAGGCCTCAGATTGACTAACTAGAGCCGATGATGGATTATGCTCATACTGACTAACCAAAAGTTGATAATCATGAAAAGTCATGCAAATATGAGTGAATGAATCATATCGCATCAACAATATCTTATCACGTATGTGAGGTCATAAGTTTCCTATAAAGATTCTTTGTACATCAAGATCTGAAATAGAATATTGGACTTGTCGAAAGAGGGCTTGATAATGACCCATAAAATATGTTTTTGTTCTTTTGTTCCTTGTTTGCAATGAACCAAGTCCTTTAAAGAGACTTGAGGTCCAATGTTCACTTGAAAATGCTCAAGGAACTTATTGACTAATTGTGAGAAAGAAGCTATAGAATTAGGAGGTAGCAAGCAAAACCAATCCAACGTTGTGTCTTTGAGTGACCTAGGAGTGAGTTTTTTCTAAGATCGCATCCTCAAAGAAGAAATCACTACACAATGGTAAAGGATGTCACATGGTTGTTAGGGTCTCCCTTCCCATTATATTTCTCAAAGTGGGGTTTCCAACTTCTCAGGCATTTGAGTTCTTAGGATGGAATAGGAAAAAGGGCTACATATATAATTTGTTATGACATTCGGTTTAGGTGGGCTATTGCTTATGTTGGCCAATTGTTGTTGGATGGAGGTCATATATTGCAACAATTGGTTTATGATAGGGTCAGAAGCTGAACTAGGTTGAGATTGGAATGAATTAGAAGGTCCAAGTGATGGTGTATGAGTAGCCTTTTGAAAATTTATAGGAGGCTTAGATGTAGGTGGAGTAACATTAGGTGTGTCATTTATGTAACTATATGGAATGGTACTATAATGGCAAACATGATTCCCAGTAGACAACCCAACATATGTAGAAGAACTATTAGCTAGCCATGTAGTAGTGGTGAGAATAGTAGAAGTATAAGTAGGAATAGGGAGTGTAGGTATGGGTTCCAACACTTGAGTCCCTATTTGATTAGAAGAAGTGACATTAGAAATGATTTCAGCACAACTAAATACCAATAGAATGTTGTTATGCACTATATGAGCAAGGCCACACAAGACTTCCAATCCTTCTTGACCTTTGAGTAAAAGACTTCTTAGACTCTCAACAACAAGGATGGCCTCCTCAGCTATATGTGTTTCAAGCTTACAAATTGCTAATATCTGAATTTGAGCTTCAGGAACATTAGCCACAACGTCATCAATGTTGATGGATTCATGGAAGTTTGATGCTTCAGGAAGATGTGAAGCATGGATATCATGAAGAAGTGATGGGCCTTCTTGTGTGATAAGACTAGGAATATGGGGTTTCAATGTATTGGTATCATATTTATGTAAAGCATTAGAACCTATAATTTGATGACTTCTTCGGACAAAAATGTTAGAATCAGGTCACCGGATCATAAATTTCATAGAGCGTCTACAAGCTTTAGTAACACACAAGATGCACCAATAGAAGAAATGAATGATGAAGCTAAAGAAGGATAATTTAAGTTTTTGTTTAAGTCAAGCAATGTTTTGTTAAAATGTAAAAAAACATAATGCAAATCATATATCTTTGATCAAATTCAATTCTACTTGTTACTAAATTATCTTTGCAACCTAATTTAGTGAGGCCTAGACAGCAGTCATTGAAAAGGGGGTAAAGAAATTTTTTATGTACATGATCATCTAGTAAATGTCTAATGTCTTGACAAAAGAACAATAAAAGATCACTTATCAGGATCACATGACAGCTCAAGCTGGGCTGTCAAACCATCCTGATAAGTGAAATTCCCTAGAGATAAGAAAGCAGACATTCAAAGAACGACAGGTATGTAATTGACTTCATTTTTTAGTTATGATGTTGCTGATTATTTAGTACATTTTAGTGCAATTTCAAGAGAAAGGTATTTATAAATTGTCATTTCTTCATCATGTTTTAAACATGTGCTTTAAAAGAGATTCAATTGTTTTATGCTATGTATTTGTTTTAGAAAGCAAAGTATACATAAGTCATTGCATAAAGTGAAATAACTGATTATATTTAAAAGAGTGTTTAAATATGTCCCACACAAGCCGTGGGAGTGACTGGAGTATGCTACATAAAAGTAAATTTTACTTTTTGAAGGAATAAAATGCATAAGAAAAGTAGAGGGACACGTCATTGCCTGTGAATGATGAATCCCAAGGTTGAGTTGGTCTTCATCTCCCTCCATCTGTCGAGCTCCAGAATACCTGCAAAAAAGTTTTGTTAGAGCTCAGGGTTCCAAAACTTTTCATACACATAATCAAATCAACAAAAAAGTACCATCTACCTTTATGGAGCAGCAACCATCTAATGAAGAGTAAGAGAGAGAAAATAAATTGCGCATATTCAGAGCCATATCAGATAATGTTAAGGATAAATAGAAGAGATAGCTGATCAAGAGATGCAATTACTAAATCAAAAGGACAAATCCACACAAGAACCATCATATCATGTAATCAAAGTTATGTTTTATATCTAATATGTTTGTTCACTGTGTAGGTATAGGTGAAAATTTCTATTATAGACTATTCTTTTGGTATCAAAGCATGTGGATTAAAATGTGGCTCCCACAAGGGTCGAGCCTAGCATGCTGCCCCTTGATCTTAAGGGGAATATAAGATGAGCAAGGAGACTTTCAGATCAATAAATACAAGCATATGATGATTGAAATTCAATGACAACACCAATACATCATGAGACAACCTTCAAGCTAGAATAGTTAATATTAGATCAATATCAAGGCAGGATAGTCCCATCAAAAGCATTATAGCCAGAGAAACATCATGGAGCAGCATTTTAAATCAGGTATTTACCACTTTTTTTTGTGAATGAGATGTAAAAGTTCTTTTGAATTCATTAAGCAACCATAAAAGGACAAAAATCAGCATTTAAGGTGATTGTCCCATCAATCATAGCATGTAATCAGCTATAGGACAACCATATAATGAGAAATAGTCCATATTTGTGTGTGATGCCATGTCAACTATCTTGTATGTAAGAGAAATCTTGAATAGAATGAATAGGACTGTCAGAGAGGGGCTTACAATGTCATCAAGGATGAGACAGTCACCCTAATGATAGTCATATAGCTACCATATGCCTCTGCAAGATGAAGATACAACCATAGGCTACAAGTACAGTGCATGAAAAAGAATAGCTAGTATGAGTACAATAAACATAGCAATCACATAAGATGGTGATCATCAGGCAATGTACAGTGGGTAGTTAGAGCAGAGGAACACAATGGAACAACATACAAAGAGTGCAAATCGGAAGCTACCACCTTTTGACCTCAAGGGTTTCTCACAGCCATCATAGTAGGAAGGTTGACATGAGGAGCAATAGTCAATAGGGAGCAGATGATAAGAAGATAGTGATACCTTTAGGACAATATGAAATTCTGTAGCAATTATATGAACATGAAGTAAGACAAGCCAACATATTGCCAAATGATTGTGATAGTCAAATCTAATCTAGCAGGCATGATAGAGATACAAGAAGAGATAAAGTACCTTTTTGGTGTATTGGTATACAACCATTGATGTGCAAAGAGATGTAGAATCTAAGATCACATGTGCTATCATTTAGGGATAGATATGATGTGAATAATTTAGATTTGTTGTTAAAGTAGAACAATCTTAAGAGCAGCAACTATAAGGATTGTTACAAAGACTGTAATTAAAGTCACCCCTAGTAGTCAACAATATGTAACAGTTACAAAGACACGATGGAGTTTACATCAAAGTACCAGAAGGGTTTTAGAAGCATTTGAAGACAATGTCAGCTTCCTTGGCCTAGATTTGCCTCCTTCAATGGTAATAGCCATCACTGAAGGGCGAATGGATCCAATATCAATGGAAGCTTTTAATGAGTTTTAATAAATTCCTTCATAAGGACATCAGCTACTCTCTAAAAATTAGAACTTTACCTCATGGAACCTATCAAGTAGATTACAAACTGGAAATGATTTCAGACCATGTGTCTCATTCTCTCAGAAAGGAGAAAATGAAGCTTCTTTTGGAGTTGAAGAGAAGGGTTCTCAAACCCTAATACATGCATCATACAAGAATCAAGTGAACAAGGAACAAGAGGTAGAAGTTCTTTCTGAGATAAATACAGAAACAAATTATTTGTTACAGAGGCAAGAAGCTTACCCTTCTGATTGAGCTATAATGACACATTTCTGACTAGTGGCTGAACATTCATCCTTGAAAAAGGCATCCCTTGCAATTGATCATAATGATAGTAATGAGCTAAAAAGACCAAAACAACACACTTGGCAGAAAATGAAATATTAATAAATTTGACAACTGATGCACCTCATCAATCACACTCAGAAAATAAGACTGTCTTTTGTAATTTAACTTCTAGTCCTACAAATTCTGGGTTGATTCTCCTAGCTTGTCGAAGTGTTTGTGCAAACAATAGGGCACTTGCTAATGAAGTTGATAATGAGAGGACAGTTATGGAATATATGAAGGGTTTAAATGTTACACAGAAGGTTGAGGTATTCCTACATGCTTTTGTTACTACAATTTTTTTAGAAAAAACATAGAACAGTCAATAGGTCTGATCATGAGGATAAGGATGGCTTTCCCTACACATCAATTGTTGGACACAATCTTAATGTGGATGACCATCCAACCCAATTGTCAGCTAATATAGATAATGAGGAGTTTATACCAAAAGTAAATAAAATTGAATCTAAACATCATTTTTGGGGACAACAAACCAAAGCAGTGAAATAAAAGGAGTCTTCTCCAGTGATAGCATAGATTCGGCTTCATCATTTGCATAATAGGCAATTTCATAGCAATGAATGGAACTATACATTCTTTGTCACAAAATACAAAGATTTCAAAAGATGGATGTCACTGTAACTACATAGTTTTAAAAATAGCATATAGAGTATCAGAAGGAGAGCCTTGCTTACTAGTAGAGTTCTCCAGAAGCCTTCATCACATCCCTCAAAAGAACAAAGTAAACCCTCATGTTGGAGGTGCTCCAACAATAGGCCGAGAAAGAATGAAAGCAAAATGACTTGAGATAGGGTTTAGTTGAACCTTTTTGTTCCCTAGCTTGAGTTTTTCTAAAATCATTTTATGACTTTTTGAAATCAAATCATAAAAAGAGTGAATGAGTGTCGTGGTCAACACTTTTAAGTGTTAAAAACCTAATAAGATATGATGCAGCCCATGAGGAATCATAATGCTATTCAAGTGCTAAGTCTTTTTATAAACCTTAAGTCAAAGGACAAATCATTACAAAGGTCGATACATATGTTACCATGGGGAGACATAAGGGTGAGTTTATTATTTTAATCATATCTATTATAATTGGCAAATGTGACTTAGCCAGCCAAAGAGAGCAGCATATTATAGCATTATGACATGGGAGTGATAAGGGTGAAGTAACTATGCAAGTCAAAAGGGACTCATAAGGAAATTTTGTCAAATGCATGGAAATAAATGTGACAAGGGAGTCATAAAGATGCATTGATTTATATAAATCATATGCTTTTATTCTGACTTGTGCATGGATATGCATGTATGAGAAAGTCATGTTGCATGGGAGATATAAAGAGATGTATTTTTTTAATCTTTTGAACTTAAGGAGAATTAAGGAAATAGAAAATATATTTAGATTCTCCTTAATTCCTCATTTTTTGGAAACCTATTTATTAATGTAAGTAAATAATAAAATAATAAATTATAAATTACTTTATTATTTCTCATAAAAATGTGAAAGCAATGATAGGCAAATCCATAACAAATAGTAAAGTAAGTCACATCAATTACTTTATTATTTATTCACATTAATTTTATCTCCAAATCATGCAAAATCGGGAGGTAGAGTTAACTGAAATGTGTGCGACTTTCTCCTTGATTTTGGGGTCAAATTACAGTGAGTTAGAGTTCCACATGGTCACACTATTAGAGAGGGGTAGTTTGGAGCTATTTTAGCTCAAATTGGATTAGTTATAGCCCTTCTTTTTAGGGATTTTTATGCTTGCTCGTGGATCAGTTTTGGAGGAGTTATTTTTAGAGGTAGTTGACTACAGTTGACCTTTTTAGGTCTTTTTGAGAGCAGATTATATATTTGGAGAAACGCTTATGTTTTTTTTCTAGTTCTTGTCTTTTTTTCTCTCTTGTGCATTGCAAAGAGGAGTGTTTGTAACTCAATTTTTGTAGATTAATACATTACAGTAGGTTACAGGTTATATTTTTGCCATTTTTATGCAAGTGTTCCTTTATTTTCAATAGAATCAAGTATCTACTTTCTCATTTGTGTTGTTTTATGAATGATTTGATGAGATTTTATTGTTTTTTAGTATTAGAACCTTTAAAATCATTGTCTCATTTATACTTGCATGCATTGAAAAGTAGTAAAAATCACAAGTCTTAGGTTGTGTATTGGAATAGCCCTTTCTTTCATGCTATGAGAACCTAGTTTTCCTCCAAAAGAAAGTTATTCAAGCCTTCCTTAGAATCATTTTTGTGGTCATATTGCCAAATTAGTTTGTGTGGATAGACACTTTGAAAATTATTGTGAGTTAGATTTGCATGTTTCTACCAATTAGGTGCATCATCACCCATTTACTTCGAGTTTTATCCATTCATTTAATTCTTTCTATCCCTTTTCCCTACAAAGTCATTAGTTTATTAGAGAATCAGAAGGGAACCAGCACATAATATGGAGGTTTACTTTCACCATAGGGTACCCACAACCTAAAAGTATCCCAATGTTACACAAGATTATTGAGCTTCTAGCTTTGCATCATGGGTGCAATCCTACACGATAACACTATTCAAATCCACTTAGATATCAATAATACCAATCCTTAAATCAAACTCAAATTTCAATGCTTTTTTTCAAAATGCAACAACTCAAAATTGTTCCTATCTTCAATTTTCTATGCAAGATGACAGTTATAATTTTGTAGAATGATTTTTAAAATCAGCTTTAGAAAGCCAATGACAGTAGAAAAATCTAAAGCTAGCATCAATCGTAAACCCTAGATTGCAACATTAACTAGGTTTTCACAAAATGCACTTTTTTCGACAAGCTTTAGAAATGTAAAAGGTTCCAATGCACAATGTAACACTATGAAATGATTAATTACTATAATACCAATCAGATCTGATGCAAAAATCAAAAAATTAATTCATGCTATAATGATCTATCCTTATGACATGCAAACAAAGTGACTAATATGCTTTTTTCCAAGTCTAGAATGAAGTATTTCTTTTCCAAATTTCAAATGCAAGGATGCAAGAATGTTTTGAACAAAAATAATGACAAGGTACAATAAATGTAAACAATCTTTCAATGCAACAAGATATGAAACAACCCTTAAATCTATAAACCCTAGGTTCGAAACTAGCTAGATTTTCTATAAATGCAAGGTTTTCACAAACTCTAGTTTTGAAACAATGCAAAATTTATGTATGCATGTAAAATGGTTGATGAAATCAATCCCAATCAAATCTAGGGTTGTGTTAGATTTTTTCCCAAACTGGATGTTTCCCAGTTATCCCTACAAGGTAGCCATCATTGATCAATAGGATTTCCAGTCTAGGGGCCAACAGTACAGGAGATAGACTCTATAAATATCTCCTCTTCTTCTTTAGGCTTTGCAGAACCAAGGGGGTATTCCCTATTCAACATCTATAACATATGCCTATGAACTTACTTGGATGTTGATACAAAGTAGATAAATCCTCTCTTATAAAAACCAAAATTGTGAAATAAGTGCAAAGGGGCTAGCTTTGGGCCTATGTTCAGTTGTGAGATAGAGGATTTTGGTCCTAAAACTACTTCTAAAATCCTAAAGGTTTGTATTTGAAGTTTGGATTTGTATTTTGTATTTGGATGCAAGACTGAGACCTTGGGTTGTAACCTCAATACAAAACCAAACTGGTGCCTATCTCAGGGCTCGGAGTTAATAGACATACATATGTGAATGATTACCATAAACTTGAATCAATAACTAAGTTTCAAGTGGATTTTATAGTGTCTGCCTTACAGATACTTCCCAAGATTGAGTATTTAGTTATTCATACTTAATGACATCCTTGTTGCAACAAAATTTTCCCAATGTTTAACCTAAAACATTCAATTTGTTCCTTGAACAAAAGTAAGAGATCAAACATTCAACACAGAAAAAACATGTTCCAGAGTCTCAAATAACCCTTAGCTATTCAGATTCAAAAGAAAAGATGCCCACAACTTGGAGACAAACAACTGAACACATGGCACAAATGCATTTCTTATATAAAGCAACATGAAACCAGCAAAATTATGCATAAGACATACAATATATGATTCATAAACTCACAGAGCACCAAAACAGAGCCACTAGCAAGACTATATCTTATTACTCCACCAAACTTTTGTCCAGTTTTCAACAACCCTAAATGAGTAACATAGTTTGCATTTTATAGCAAGAACATGTACTCAGCATTAAGCCCAATGTCACTTCAAAAATTTGCTAGATACATCATACCAAAAAATGGCACCCAAAATCATTCAATGCAGCCAAGAGAAACAAAGGAAAGAGCAGGTGAGATTGGGGGATGTGCCGCCACCTGAAGATTTTCCTTACAAATTTGGTAGCTAGCATGTCAATTAGACCATACCTCTTCAATTCCTTTGCCATTAATGGCTTACCAACTCGCGGCCTCTAGAAACACAGCAGATTGCATGTTCTATGGTTTTCCTACCAAGAAATGCAACCGGAGATGCTCAGGAAACCCACCGCTTGAACAGGGCCATCGATTTCCCTCTATCGACAAGATCTATGGCCTAAATTTGAATGGGCAAGTTGTTGGCCAATCGGATCACGCCACGTAGGCACCCCTTTGCTTTTTTGACTTTTTGCAGCATACAAACATTTTACCCTTTTTGCCTCTTGAAAAATTCCAATGTATATGCAAATAAGATTGTATATACATACAATCACAAACATATAAGGCGGACCCCAAACCATTATAGAACAAATTACAATCGCTATCGGGTCCGGGCCTTGCATCTCCCTTTTGCATGTCACTTTGTATATTGCATATACAAACGCAATATACATGTCATGGACTCCAAATTCAATAAAGGACATTGAAAACATATTCGGGTCTAGGCCTTGCATCTTTCAACTTTATACATAACTAATGTATGTCGCATATATACAATGCGAACATACAAGAAAAACATACATACAAACATCGGGCTTCATCTTTTATCAACCAGAATGTATGTTCACTTCAGATCCAGCTTGTATATTAGGAATGTATGTTCGATTGCATGTGCAACATACAATCACAAATATATGCACTCGGTGGGCCCCACATGCTTTTGACTACTTTGACTTCAACCGGCCTTGTATATTTCTTTGTATTTCCACTTGTATGTCTGAATGTACATTGGGAACATACAATCCCAACATACAACCACAGACTTCACCCTGTTTCACAAATATTGCAAACTTTCTGGCCGTGTCCACTTTGCACCTGTCTGCTTGCATAATTCTCTTGTATATGCCAATGTATGTCACATATACAAACAACTTGACATACAAGGAAAAAACCTTTGTATCTAACCTTCTTTGCATATTACCTTGTATGTCTGACTTGTAGGCCGAACACATACAATCCCCTTTGTATGTCACTATTGTATGTGTACATTGTATATCAAATATACATTCACTTTTTGCACATCGGCCTTATACATTACTTCGCATATCCTCCTTGTATGTCGAAGATGAACCTTTTTCTTGCATGTTTCCCTTTGTATCTAGTCGTTGCATGTCAAAACATACAACACAAATATACATGCAAATCTTCACATAGAAGATGGGAATATTCCTGGAATCTATGACAGATTCCTCAATGCATATACAAACCTGATATGCATTCAAAATGCATACAATCAATTTTTTTAGTTTTTTGAAGGCTGATTGAACATTTTTGGCCCACCAATGTACATTTACACTTGTACATACAAAGACACATACAGTTCAAAGTCATAAATATGTAGCTTAAGTGAAAGATAACTTACAACAGGAGGTCAATGACGAAACAGAAAATACAAAGTAGGAAGCTGAGGGAAAATAAAACCTAAGGCATTAAGAGTTTGAGGGAATAAAACATAAGCTTGCAGACCTGACTCAAAACCCTAACCCTAGGTGGGCACCACCATTGGCTCCAACTGGGGACGTGCAGGCACAAGGTTGCAGCGAGAACCAAACCACTCCGGGACAGACCAGACAAAACGCAAAATGTAAAACATCACTGACTATACAAGGCATGTACAAACTATTCACACCTAATTTACAATGTGCACACAGGATATTCATTTATGAAAAGTAAGGTTTTAGGAACTGACCGTGCAGAGACAATTCCAGTAGTTCACCATTTAGGGCCTGGAGAATTCTCCATGAGTATTGCTAATTTGATATGGGCCCATCCATAAGGGCTCAAATTTACCATGCTTGCCCTTATCCTGGCTCTTTGCGTTCCAAACAAGGACCAAGTCACTTATCTGAAACTTCCTTTCTATAGCCCTTTTATCAAACAAATATTTCACCTTTTGCTGTTTATTTATATTTCTCTTCTGTGCTTCTCTTCTAATTTCATCCAATGCAACTAGTTGATTTATCCTTTCATTCATTGATTCCTCAATCTCTTCCTCATTTTCCTGTATGAATCTATAAACTGGTAAGAGGTTATTCACAGGTAACTTAGCTATTGCACCATATACCAACTCAAAAGGTGATCTCCCAATTGCTTTCTTCATTGTTATCCGGTCAGCCCATAGTGCCATCTTTAACTTTGAATCCCATGCCCTTTTGTTCTTGTTTACCATCCTTTTGATGATTTTCATGAGGATTTTGTTACTTGACTTTGCTTGACCATTTGCTTGTGGATGATATGGTGATGCATATGACAAATCAATCCCATAGTTGTTGCAAAAATGAACAAATTCACCAGATCTGAAACACATGGCATTGTCTGTGATCACTTTGACTGGCACTCCAAATCTAATAACAATGTGTTCCAAAATAAAATCCATCACCACCTTGCTTGTAGCTTTCTTAGTTGGAATGGCTTCAATCCATTTAGTAAAATAATCAGTAGCAACCAAAATCCAACTATGTCCACTTGATTTTTTTGAAATTTCCCCTATAAAGTCAATTCCCCATTGCTGAAATGGAGCCTCCATAGTTACAGTTCTAAGGGGTAATGCACCTTCATACTTTAGTTTTCCTGGGAACCTTTGATAGGGATCACATTTTCTTACCATCTTTTGTGCATCTAAGAAAAGGGTAGGCCACCAATAACCTGCTCTAAGAATTTTGTGAGCTATTCTCTTAGTAGTGTAGTGTCCTCCACACATTCTTTTGTGCATGTCATTTAAAATACCAGTAGCTTGATTTTCATCCACACACCTAAGTAGGACACCATCAAGATTTTTCCAATACAATTCTCCTTGAATAATTATGTATTTGATATCATGTAACTTTAAGGTCCTTTTTTGACTATCACTGAGATGGGAAGGACAATTCAATTTCTGCAAATAATACACAATGTCCTTGTACCATCTAGATTTTGACATGTTAACAATCTCATCCTGGACTATATTTACCTGGCATGCCTCCAAATTTGACTGTGTCATCATCTTAGCCAAACCCTGTCCCCTTACCAATTTTGTGATTTGTATTTCAATGTTGAACTCCTGTAACTTGTTAATCCACCTACATCTTCTTCCTATCACTTCCTGCTGAGTGAAAATGTCCTTAACTGCTGCATGGGGCACATATGCAACTATTTGAGAGCCTACTAAATATGGCCTGAAGATTTTGATTGCTCTAACCAATACATATGCCTATTTTTCCATGATATCATATTTCAATTCAGCTGCCTACAATGACCTGCTAAAGAAACCAATAGGTTGCTCAAAACCATCTTCATTCTTCTGTAATAAACATGTAGCAATAGTGTGAAAAGAGGCAAATGAGAACAACTGAAGTGACTTAGAAAAGTTAGGAGATTTCAACACAGGAGCCATCTCTATAGCTTCTTTGATATTCTGAAATGATTTAGTTGCTTCACCTCCCCATTTGATGGTTTCATCCTTCTTCAACATTTTAGAAATATCCTTTGTAGTCTCTGCAAAGTTGGGAACAAATCTTCTAACAAAATTAATTTGCCCAAAGAAAGACTGAATGCCTTTCATAGTTTTAGGAATTTGAATTCTGTCAATTGTAGCAACCCTTTTAGGATCAATCCTAACTCCATCCTTGGAAACAATGTGTCCCAATAGTTTTCATTCTACCACCCCAAAGGTACATTTCTTTGGGTTAAGTGAAATGCCATATTCTAATGCCCTAATAAAGATTTGTTCTAGATGCATGCAATGTTGCTCCTCTTTTTTTGAATAAGCAGTTAGATCATCTTGATATACAGCCAAAATTGAGTCAATCAATCCTGCAAAAGTAACATCCATAGCCCTCTGAAATGTAGCACCTGCATTTGTTAGTCCAAATGGCATTATTACATATACATAAGTCCCCCATGGAGTGATGAAGGCAGTCTTGTATTGTTTAGATTCTTTTACCTTCACCTGATTATATCCTGAGAATCCATCCATCATGGATAAAAGCTCACAACCAATCACCTTCTACAACATCGCCTCCATGTTAGGTAGTGGATAATTATCTTTTAAAGAAGATACATTCAAATTTATGAAGTCCACACAAAGTCTTATGTCACCATTTTTCTTTCTAACTGGGACAAGATTGGACACCCCAGTTGAGTGTCTGATAGGCACAATTATTCCAGCCTCCCTAAGCTTCACAAGCTCTTCTTGTATTTTTGGAGCCAAAGTTGAGTTAATAGGTCTTTGTTTTTGTCTAAATGGATTAGCTCCATGATTTAAAGGAATCTCATACTAGAATAAGTCCTCTCTATAAGATTTCAGGTCCTCATATGATCATGTAAAGACATGCTTATATTTTTTTAACAATGCAATCAACATGATCCTGATCTGTGGCTTGAGTTGTTTGCCAATATATACCTTTTTGGGGGCATGGCATATCTCCAAGTTTATCTCCTCTAAGTCATCCTTGTTTGTAGGAGATGTCTTTGTAACAAATTAGTCTCTATTGTCAAATGCTCTTTCTAAAGCAACTAGCCCTCTGGGGATTTTATTTGTTTTTAAGTTGAATTACTTCTTTCCCCAAAAGAGTTTCTTTTCCATTCACAACTTCTACAAAGTTCTGAAAATCATTCTCCCAGTTCTCATATTCATCTATGCAGTGTAGTAACTTCAACAAGTCTCTATCATCATCAAACACCTGTCAATTGCATATATTTTCTGGTATTGCAGGTCTAATTTTAACTTCAACATTTGTAACATCAAACAGAGTGACATCATCCGGCCTTATGGCCACATTAGCTAAAAAGTCTGCCATGACATTCTTTGATCTTTCTATCCAATTTATTGAAAAAACATCAAATAATTCAATTGTGTCCCATACAACATGCTTATACTATTTTAACCTCTTATTTTTTGAAGCATACTTATCTCTCACCTGGGAGACAATTAACTCTGAATCTCCAAACACTTTGAGCATCTTGATCCCATGCTTCAAAGCTACATTCAATCCTAGTAATAGAGCTTCATATTCTACAATATTATTTGTGCAGGCAAACTTCAACAGGAAGGAAAATTTTAGAAGCTTATCTGTTGGAGACAAAAATACAACTCCAGCACCAGAACCCTCCTTTGAACAAGCTCCATCAAAATACATAGTCCAGAGACCCTATTGGTCAAGTTCCTGAATACACCTATCTCTCCCTTTACCTCCTTGATCATCTGAGACAACTCTGAAATTCTCACAGTCAGTGTCCACAAAACAAACATACTCCTCTGAATCTTGATCTTCAAATGTTTCTGGTGACCTTTCTTCTCTGACCAATTTGACATCTTTACCATTCAATCGAATCATGGCATATGATAGATAAAACTGCATACTCCCTCCAATCAATGCTACCCATCTTCTTGACAACATCATACCATACTGTGGATTTATGTCAACTACTGTTATGTTCATTCTATATGTTTTTTCTAGATATGCTGCTAGCATAAAGTCCACATCCTTCATGATTCCAATAACTGGCACCTCCCTAGCATCCATTGCATAGCATTTTCCACATGCCTTATCTATCTTCAATCCATCTTGTTGCATGATAGCCAGAGGCATAACATTTGTTGATGCTCCAGAATCAAGCATACAATTCTTGATTACTTTCCCATTGATAACAAGGGAGACATAAAATGGTTCAACCTGTGAAGGGCATTTTGTCATGGTCACCCTCAGATAGACTTCAGGAACCTCATCCTCATCAACACTCAAGGCCTATTTCATACCCTGAGTCTCAACATTCTACTCGGCCTAACAAGCCACTCCTGAAATTAGGGACAATGCTTTATTCCTAAATTCTTCAACTTTCATCATCTCCATCAATGGAACAGAGACCTTTATCTGACATAAAATCTGAGTTATGTCGAAGGGAGCATAATTTTGTATAACAGTTGTAGTTTGAGCTGTGGTTTTATTTTTATCCCGAGCTGACCTAGCCTTGATTTTAATGGCCTTCTGACTGACATCCATGACCTAAGAATTCTTATTTTGATCCTCATTTTGGGGAACTTTATTTTCTAGTCTTTGAGAATCATGACTTGGTTTTTGCTTAGGATTTTTCTTGTTATCATTCCATCGCGTCTTATGCGGTTCAGCCCCTTTATGATTATGCATTGGTTGATTCACAAAGGTGTCTTCTGGTTGACGTGGATCACCAACCTGAGCCTTACCTCTAAGATTATAATTGCATCTGACCTAAGCCACTGCTGCAGCTGTGAGAGCTCTAATCTCTTCATCAGAAGGCCTTCTCAAGTTATTCAGAAAAATGCGTGAGTCCTAAGCATAGGCATAGTTATCTTCATCATCCTCATCGCGGGAAACTTGTTGGCAGATCTGAGTTCCATAATTTGTGCTTTCATTAGCATCATAAGAAGAGTATTCCCTATTTGTGAATAGCATATTGACACTATCATCCTCCATACAATGTGGCTCATTGCATTCATCACAGGCAACAACATTATTATAGAAAGATTGAGCAATCATACATTGCGATTGTGAGTGAGGCATTTGACAAATTATGTACCATGGGGTGTCATCAATAATATTAACAGCCTTCTTCAAAGGATCAAGAGTCCCCTTAACATTTTGAGCTCTTTGGTTAGTGTTGCTATTTGGGAGAATGGGTTTACCATTATGCTAATTAGTGTTATATGGCATATCATGCAATGATGGTCTCTTCTCTTGTCTCTGATAAACCTTCCTTTCGGGACCTATCCCCTTTTCATTTTTAGCAAGTCTATAACTTAGGTCCTTAACAACAGTTGTCAATTTATCTAATTTATCCTCAAAAGTAGATGCATTACCTTGAGTACTTTGAGACTTATTATTTGGATTCTGCAGAATCTTTACATCATCCCTTCTATTTGTCTTACCAGAGGCTTTCCTATTATTTTCAATGTTAGTTGCAATTCTAAAGGCATCCCTAAGGCTAGTAGGACCCTTATCTCTTAATCCATAAGCTGTTTTAGCATCAAAAGCATTTATGTATAATACCATGCACATTGGTTCATTAGGCCTCATGTGAGGTGGTAATTTATTCAACACTTTAGTGAACCTAGCATTAAAATCTACAACCTACTCATTTGACCCCTTAGTAATACTAGTGAATTCATTTACAAAAAAGCTTGGATTAGTTTTATCATCATATTGTTCCTTAAAAATCCTTCTGAAGTCATCCCATGATGAGATACTCTGGTTAGGCAGACTTCTATACCATTCCCTAGCTTCATCAACTAAGGACTGCATAAACAATTTCATAAAAACATCTTCATGCTCAACCTCAAAGTTGTCCATGACATTCTGAAAGGCCTTCAAATGATCTTCACCTCACCAACATTATTTCCTGAAAACTTTGGTATCTAAGGTCTTACATGTTTATCAATGGGGTTAGGGTAACCAGGAATACCATTAAAAACCAGCTCCCTGAATCTGTCCAGCTGCATAGGCTGTCTACCAAACTAATTAACATTGGCATTCCTATTGGCATTCTGATTTCTCACGTTATTTAATGGTACCCTAACATTGTTTACATTTTGTCTCTGATCATTCTGTTGATTATGGATTTCATTTCTTTGCTGGTTTCTCAGCACATCTGCATTATCAAGGGTGGGAACTGAATTGTGTTGAGCAATTTTCAGAGCTTGTACCCTTTGTCTCATATCATCTCTAATCTTCACTGCCTGCAGATATTCTAATTCATCCCTCAGGATCTTGATTTCTTCAGCTAATTTTTCATCCCTAGGCATAGAAGAGGATGGTCCCATTCCATTTTGGTCATCATCATCATCCCTTGGGGACTCAGTTTCTTCAAATCTGTCAGGGGGATCTAAGAAATAACATTCCTAGAACACCTCTAATCTCATTCTCAATCCACCACCTTGTTGTCTCTCATATACATCCTAGATTTCAGCCTCTATGTTTGAGAAATAAGGTGCCTGCTGCTTTGAAGATCTAGGATTATCTTGGATATCATTGTTTCTAGGGCTGGGAGAACCTTCTTGATTGGCTTGAACAATCCTTTTTTTCCTGTACATCATTTTCCTGGGCAATTCTTCAAACAAAGGATTACATAGGGATCTTCTCCCTTGCATACAAAATTTTACTTTACCAGTTGGGATATTTGTTCAGAGTCGCCACCTACAACTAGGAATTATTTTCTTTTAAACCAGGGTTCTTACACAAAGCAATCCCCATTAGAGTCGCCAAATCTGTTGGATTTTTTCCCAAAATGGATGTTTCCCAGTTATCCCTACAAGGTAGCCATCATCGATCAATAGGATTTCTGGGCTAGGGAACAACAGTACAGGAGATAGACTCTAAAAATATCTCCTCTTCTTCTTTAGGCTCTATAGAATCAAGGTGGTATTCTGTATTCAACATCTATAACATATGCCCGTGAACTTATTTGGATGTTGATACAAAGCAGATAAATCCTCTCTTATACAGACCAAAAATGTGAAATAAGTGCAAAGGGGTTAGCTTTGGGCCTATGTTCAATTGCGAGACAGAGGATTTTGGTCCTAAAACTACTTCTAAAATCCTAAAGGTTTGTATTTGAAGTTTAGATTTGTATTTTGTATTTGGATGCAAGACTGGGACCTTGGGTTGTAACCTCAATACAAGACCAAACTGGTGCCTATCTCAAGGCTCGGAGTCAATAGACATACATATGTGAATGATTACCATAAACTTGAATAGATAACTGAGTTTCAAGGGGATTTTATAGTGTCTACCTTACAAATACTTCCCAAGATTGAGTATTTAGTTATTCACACTTAATGACATCCCTATTGTAGCAAAATTTTCCCAATGTTTAACCTAAAACATTCAATTTGTTCCTTGAACAAAAGTAAGAAATCAGACATTTAACACAGAAAAACTATGTTCCAGAGTCTGAAATAACCCTTAGCTATTCAGATTCAAAAGAAAAGATGCCCACAACTTGGAGACAAACAACTAAACACATGTCACAAATGCATTGCTTATATAAAGCAACATGAAACTAGCAAAATTATGCATAACACATACAACATATGATTCATAAACTCACAAAGAATCAAAACAAAGCAACCAGTAAGACTGTATCTTATTGCTTCACCAAAATTTTGTCCAGTTTTCAACAACCCTAAATGAGTAACATAGTTTACATTTTATAGCAAGAACATGTACTCAGCATTAAGCCCAATGTCACTTCAAAAATTTTCCAGATACATCGCACCAAAAAATGGCACCCAAAATCATTCAATGTGGCCAAGAGAAATAGAGGAAAGAGCAGGTAAGATTGGGGGATGTGCCGCTACCTGAAGATTTTCCTTACAAATTTGGTAGCTGGCATGTCAATCAAACCATACCTCTTCAATTCCTTCGCCATTAATGGCTTACCAACTCGTGGCCTCTGGAAACGTAGTAGACTGCATGTTCAGTGGTTTTCCCGCCAAGAAATGCAACTGGAGATGCTCAGGAAACCCACCGCTTGAACAGGGTCGTTGATTTCCCTTTATTGACAAGATCTGTGGCCTAAATTTTAATGGGCAAGTTGTTGGCCAATCGGATTGGGCCACATAGGCACCCCTTTTCTTTTTTGACTTTTTGCAGCATACAAACATTTTACCCTTTTCACCTCTTGAAAAATTCCAATGTATATGCAAATAAGATTGTATATACATACAATCGCAAACAAACAAGGCTGATCCCAAACCATTATAAAATAAATTACAATCACTATCAAGTCCAGGCCTTGCATCTCCCTTTTGCATGCCACTTTGTATATTGCATATACAAATGCAATATACATGCCGCAAACTCCAAATTTTATAAAGCACATTGAAAACATATTCAGGTCCGGGCCTTACATCTTTCAACTTTGTACATAACCAATTTATGTCACATATACAATGCGAACATACAAGCAAAACATACATACAAACATCGGGCTTCATCTTTTATCAACCGGTATGTATGTTCACTTCAGATCTGGCTTGTATATTAGGAATGTATGTTTGATTGCATGTGCAACATACAATCGCAAATATATGCACTCGGTGGGCCCCACATGCTTTTGACTACTTTGAATTCAACCGGCCTTGTATATTTATTTGTATTTCCACTTGTATGTCCGAATGTACATTGGGAACATACAATCCCAACATACAACCATGGACTTTACCCTGTTTCACAAATATTGCAAACTTTCTGGCCACGTCCACTTTGCACCTGTCCGCTTGCATAATTCTCTTGTATATGCCAATGTATGTCACATATATAAACAACTTGACATACAAGGAAAAAACCTTTGTATCTAACCTTCTTTGCATATTACCCTGTATGTCTGACTTGTAGGCCGAACACATACAATCCCCTTTGTATGTCTCTATTGTATGTGCGCATTGTATATCAAATATACATTCACTTTTTGCACATCGGCCTTATACATTACTTTGCATATCCTCCTTGTATGTCGCCAATGAACCTTTTGCTTGCATGTTTTTCTTTGTATCTAGCCATTTCATGTCAAAACATACAACACAAATATACATGCAAACCTTCACATACAAGCAAGGAATATTCCTAGAATCTGCAATAGATTCCTCAATGCATATACAAACCCAATATGCATTCAAAATGCATACAATCAATTTTTTCACTTTTTTGAAGGCTGATTGAACATTTTTGGCTCGCCAATGTACATTTAGACTTGTACATACAAAGACACATACATTTCGATAGATTTCACCGCCACATAAAGTGATTTTGGACTTAACATTTTTTCTCAAGCATGACGGGAGAAAGTGGTAAAGCAATGCATAGGGGCCGGTCAACCTATGAGTGCAAAGGCATAAATGTGTAGCTTAAGTGAAAGATAACTTGCAACAGGAGGTCAACGACGAAACAAAAAATACAAAGCCGGAAGCTGAGGGAAAATAAAACCTAAGGCATTAAGAGTTTGAGGGAATAAAACATAAGCTTGCAGACCTGACTGAAAACCCTAACCCTAGGTGGGCACCACCAGGTAGTAAACAACTTAGATCTAAAAGAAGAAGGATTCAAAAGTATAAGAAACGATGGGTTCACCAAATATTAGATAGAAAAGAGTGATCTAGCATAAGAGTTAAACTAGGTCAAACCCTCTTCTATAAACATTGGGGCACAAACCCAGCTTGGCTTCTACTCGAGGAGAGATAAACTACAGGGGTTCTACCTTTTTTTTCTATAGATATGAATCAAGCAAGTTCAACCAAGATCAAGAAAGCAAGCTAGGATAAATGGTCAAACCCTAGAAGACAAAGATCATCTTACAACTAATAGACGAAAACATATCTCAGAAAACCAAAAGCACAGTGGAGATCAGGGAAAAGCTTAGAACCTAGATTTGGGAGCAAAAATGCCAAATACTAGGGTGCTTGGATTCCCTAGACCCTAATTAGGGTTTTGCATAATCTTGGGGTATCACCAGACCTGTACCTGCCTACTCTGTCTTCTTCCCAGAAATCACCTTCAAAAACATGTTTCTCTGACCCGCACATAAGGAAAGAGGAAAAGGTTGTGTTGTGTATAAGGGCTTTCCTTAATCAAACACTGTGTTGGTATTTCCACATCCACTACAACAATGATTAGATGCAAGAGTGTGTGCCCTAGGAGGGAGGAGTCCATATCTATAATAATATGATAGAAATTTGAATGAAATTGATTATGATTACCACAAGAGATAAAGCCCTAGTTGATGAAGATGAATCAAGATCAAACATCAACAAGGAGTGTGATGGAGAAGGCTTAAAACTTCCTCTAAGACTTGCAAAAAAAAATTAATAGCATCCACAAGTAGATAACACTTCCAAGCATGGAGAACACTTTAGCATAGAACACAAAAGCATAGGATAATTCCTTCTCATAACAAGCTCTAGGTCATATTCTAGGTGTAAAATGAACTACAAAACTCATTTATATGTGCTATCTTGCTTACTCATGACAAATAAAACTAAATAAGTCTAACACTTGTATAAACTAAGAAAGTGTCCCAAGCTGACACTACAAAAGAGGGGCTAAAGATCCCAACTGGGACTAGGACACTTAAGTACCCTAGGCCTTTAGCCCACAAAACTCTAGGGAGTATCAAAGGTCATGGGCTTAGCCCAATCCTAAGTTGATTCCATCAGGTTTATTCATCGAGATCAAGATTTTATCATTTTATACTAAAAAAGGTGTTAAAATAGGTCTTGATTAACAAAGGAAACATCTTACATCCAACCAGGTGCTAAACTTAGTGTAAAATGCTAGTGTACATATTTTATGATGTAACACTATATTCTCCTCTATTTATCTTATCTATCTCTTATCTATATCCACTACTATTTATGTTATTCTTATACCTAGGAGTACAATAGGGACATATCCCTTACAAAACTAACCTATTCCTACTAGGCCTAGTCGGCCTTATGCTCTTCATTCCATTTGCAACTAGTTACAGTGGCTTTTGATCTTTGTTTTGTCTATTTCCATCATCCCCCCTTTGAAACCATGTCTTGTCCTTGAGACATGTAAAAATTAGCTGGTCAGAAAAATAATTTTGTATATGATCTTGAGATGGGCCAATGTAGTATCCCATTGATTCTTTTCCTACTATAGTATTGGGATTTTCTCATGTATTTTAATCAATGTTTTCTCTGCATCTTTAATGTTGGTAGGGATTTGGATATGCTATGTTCTTATTTGCCTCCCCTAAGATACTAGTCATATGTGCCAATCTAAATCTTACCACTTCTTGTAGTTGTTTTATTTGGGCTTTGATCTATTCTCTTTGATCCTGCACCTATTGGAGCTAAGTATGGATTGCTTCAATTTGTGCTTTGATTGTCCCATCCATATCTTGCGTCAGGTCATAGGTGCTAGCCACATGAAAAATTTGTTGATGTATACCATTGAAGGCAAAATTGATATAGTGTATTGATATCAGTTATTATCTATTGTAGGATGTTGATCTATCCCTATAGTTATGTGTGTGTGTGTGTGTGTTGTGGCACACTTCCTCCTAGCCTCATGCATTATGCTCTTGTTCATTTCTATTGTAACCTAAATTTTTATGTTTGTAGGCTAGTTTTGCATTTTTGTTTTAAGCCCATCCATCAATTGTTTGAACTATTGTGGTAGTTGTAGTGATGTATTTTTTTGTAATTGTGGCATTTTGCTCTATATTGTTGCTATGGTTTCCTCCAAATGTTCTATACTTTCTACATCTCTCAAAATTTCTTCTATAGTTGTTTTATGGAAAATATCACCTGCCTAAAACTTCTGAATTGGAGAGATATTGTTCAAATTCACCTGTGAGCCTATCAAGGGTAGTTGCAAAAACTATGGTATGGGTATTGGTTGTATTTTCTTTTATTGCACCAAAAAGTCCTTAATGGACTGCAAAGGTGAAGTTGTGGTAGAAGAGGATGCTCTTGCTAGATAGGGTGGTTGTGTTTGTCATCCCTCATCCTGATAGCTATGTGGTGGGATACTTGTAGAAGGTGGAGTGTGTTCCTACTGACTCTTCATCTCCTCTTCCATCAGTTCTTGATAAGCTTTTCTTGTTATAACATCTATTCCTTTTTGTAATTTTGTTTTGGCCTCTTCATTCAAACTCATTAAAGTGTCTACCATCTGTTTAGACTTGATTTATTTTTCCTATAGTTGTGCTATCTTATCGTTTTGATGCAGAAGCATCCTTAGTTCAAGAGAAATCTTGCATCGACAAAAAATGTTTCCATTTTTGTTTGCTTCTTTTCATTTTCTAGTTCAGTCAGTAGCAATTTTAGTATTTTGGTCTACATTCTACTGTAGTTTCATTTTAGACCTTATAGAACTAGATTAGCATCTAGACACATTCATACACATCATATCCAAATCTCAAATCATTTGGATCAGGTACTGGTAAGATATTGGTATCAGAAGATCAACTATTCTCTCATAACAGAGCATCATGATAGTCTCAGACAATCAACTAAAGGAGAAGACTTGTAGAGCATTTCACAAATTGTAGAGCTAAATGACACATCATTCAATTTTGTTTGGTTCATGACCGACCTTCCCTGAGATCCACACACCATTCCATTCATTTATAGAGGAGTTCTACATGATTAGGTCTGACCTATCTATGTACACACATTACAACTCTTCATTGGTGTTTGTGATCTTCCTTAGCTGACACAAAGGAATCTTATGTTTTAGAGATGATATAAATTGATATAATAGATGCCTAGGAAAGGGAGTTGATCATTAGTTCATATTTGATAGTTTGAATTTCTCACAAAGGAGCTTCAAAGCTATATCTTGTACATATTTTGTAACTATGAGATCAAGCATGTGAGACTTAATTGTAAGCCCACATGTTGCCAACCAATTTGTATTTGAATTCTATGCTATATTGAATGACTAAATCTACATTTTCTTTATGTCTTTGAGTTGTTTTCATTGTGTTTACTCTAGATACATGGCCTAGACAGTTCACTTTGTGGACCCTCCTAACTGTGACTGCACCAAGTGGTATTAGAGTGAAAGTTCAAATCTTTGGGAGTGAATTAAGCAAAGATGTTGAAGGAATTTTGTAAGATCTTGTTGCGAACAGATCAATGAATCTGAGGTAGGTTATTTGTGTTGCAACTGATTACTGATTGTGACACAGATGTCACCTTGTAGCCTGATCTCTGAATTTGAGGCAGTTACACTTGATCCTAGGAAGAATGCCACCGAGGAGAATACCTAATGTTGGTACAATGGCTAGAAGAATGGACAAGATGATGGAGATGATGAAAACAATGCAAGTTCACTTGGATGCTATTGAAGAAGATAGGTGAAGAGGACTTACAACTTGACCTAATGTTGAAAGTGATGATAATGAAGAATTTCAATTAGCTGATCAAAATGAAGTAACCCTAGATGATGAAGAAGAAGAATCATATCAAGTCAAGATGTTACGAGCTATTTCAAAGATTAGAAAAGACCTAGAGTTGATGTACCAAACTAAACTTGCAATTTGAATCCTAAAGAGTTGATTGACTAGATAAATGACATGGAAGAATACTTTGAGTATGAAGAAATTGAAGATCCAAAGAACATGAAATTTCCAAGGACAAAGTTGAAAGGACATGCTCCTATATGGCAGAAAGAAGTTTAGTTGGATAGAATTAGAAGAGGAAAAGGGAAGATTACAAAGTGGGATATAATGTCGACAAAAAAAGAAGAAACGGTTTATACCTATTGACTATGAGTTTGAACTATTGAAGAGATTGAAAAACCTGAGACAAATAAAGACTATGACCAATTAAATCATAATAAATACACAAAAATTAACTAAGCCTTTATTCGTCCATACAGAATAGGCTAGGTCTTCATTGGTTCAACACACAAAAGTCCTTGATAAATCTCCATATATTTGAAAACCCTTTCCACCCCCTTTAAAACTCAATTTCAAACATTAGATTGTCTTGTAAAATACAGTCGAAGCAACATTAAAATAAGCATACAATTTAACCATTATTGATCATCTCTCATAAAACAAAATCTATTTAATTAAAACAACACTATTTCCTTGCAATATTTATTTTATTTAATTATTTTTGTTTTCTTGGAAAAAGGATGATTATTTTTTTGGAAAATTGTTTTGTTTTTATGGAGTTTTGGAAAGAAGAGTTTTTTTATGAAATGGATTTTGGGAAATGGAAAAAAAACAAAAATGTTTTGATCGTTAGAGAATTCTTGGAGCTTTGGAAATTTTGAAGGATTCTTTTTGGGATTTCTTGCCTCTAAATTCTCTTCTTATGAAGTCACTTCATTCTTTTATGATCACAATATCTCTTTGGCTCATTCTACTGACTATTATCCACAAGGGAATGGTCAAGCAAAATCCAACAATAAGAATTTGACATCTATTGTACAAAAACTAGTGGATGAAAATAAGAAGAACTAACACAAGAAACTCAAAGATGCTCTGTGGGCAGATAGAATTACACCTAAGAGGGCCATAGATATGTCCCCCTTAGAGATTGTTTATGGCATGAGCAATGCTTTGCCTATTCCACTATAATTGTCAACTACCAATTTACAGAGAGCTTTAAAAATGAGCGATTTCATGATGCACTAGAAAAGAGGATTTTATTTCTAAATAGATTTGAAGAATAGAGGGAAGAGGTGGTTGACAAGATCACCCAATAATAGTTGCAGGTGAAAAGGATCTTTGATAAAAGGGCCAAGAGAAGAGATTTTGCAGTTGGAGATTTAGTACTACTCTAGGACAGAAGAAGAGAGCAAAGAGGAGCCCATGGAAAGTTTGGTTAATTGTGGAAGGGGCCTTTTTTTATAACACAGGTCTATGGCAATAATGCCTTCATATTATCTTATCCTGATGACACCCTAGTGCCTCTTCCTTATAATGGTAAAAATCTGAAACAAAGCAATATGTAAAATGGGTTGTCCCCCGTATGTATTATAGTTTCCCTTCTTTAAGTTGTTTCCTTTTTTGTCTTTGTTTTGTGTGACTCTATTTCCCAATGAAATAAGGCCTTGGTTGGCTAGACACTCTGTGTTCTCTTCATTCTTTTCATCCCCACATAGAGCTAGCTGTTGACCTAGTTCTGGACATTGCCCTTCAAACACCAATATTGTTCTCGTTCATTCTAAACTTGGTTCATGTCAGTCTTCATTGTCATTCTTACTAAGTTTTTTTCCAAGATAAAAGTCTTCTTTTTCTCTTTACCAAAAAACTTGAAGTTTCCTGAGCCTTATCATCAGTTTTGCTGTCTCGTGAACCTTATGTTTTAGCGATGTAGATTTTGTTTAAATACTCTTGATTATAGACTTTTTATGTATTTTAAGAACCAAGATTTCTTTCTTTCTTTATCAAAAGAATTTTGAGTTTATGAACTTTATCAAGAAAATCTTTGGTTTGTGAACTTCCTAGTTTCTAGGTGTGTTGCAAGTATGTGCTAATCGGTGTTGTCATTGATGTCAACATGCTTGTGTTGTCATTAGTGTCAACTATATCTTCTAAGGTTGTTGTTGATTGATTAAGTTATTCTATTAAGGTGATTTGAATGGCTTGTAGAAGTACTGATAATGTTAGTATATTGTTCTTTTTGCTAGGTTTCCAAGTGATTTTGAGAAAATTTGATAAATACTAAAGAAAATGTTGTGAAGAAGTATTCTGGCTTACATGATACTGTCCAAGTTTTTGCTTTGCATTTCTCCTATATTGAAGACCAGAATGTGAGGTTTGGATATGTTTTAGAGAAGTTGTTGAAGATGTTAGATCTAGAATTAGGTGCTCCAGAATGTTGTGGTTTGAGAGTTTTGTTCACCAGTTTGAAGATTGTGCCTGGCAGTGTCTGTAGTATGACTGGGAGAAAGTATTTTGCTTTGTATTTCTCCACAGTTTGGTTTTTGGTCTTGCGGTTTTGGATGAGTTTCCATAATGTCCATATCTATGTTCTATCTAAGGGACTTGTGATTTGGTTATCTAGAATGTAGTTTTCTTGAGCAGTAGAGCTTGGCAGTGTTGGTTGTGAGCAGTCTGTGAACTATCTTCAAGTGAGATTTGTTGTAACTAGATTTGTTGGCTCCTAGGTGATTTCATATTGTTCATGGATGTTTCTAGATTGTGTTAAAGCCTTTTTATTGGTCTAAAAGCTATGGTTGGGTTCTTAGAAGTGCGTGCCTAAGTGTTCTTGGTGCTTGCACAAGTTTAGCTAACTTGGGTGCTAACACTAATTGCGGATGTGCTTTGTGGATTAAGGAAGCATGTTGAAGCATGTGAAGATGTATTTAGGTCTGAGCTAAGCTATGAAATGTTCTACCTTCATTCCTTTGCTTGGCAAGAATGTTTAGTCCAGACCTAATTTGAATTATGTATGTTTGCCAACCTTGGTGAATGTTTCAAGGTTGATGATTGATATAAATAAGTGTGGTAGATTCTATCATATCAGTTCATGGTAGTGATCCTGTTTTGGCAGTGAGCGTTTCTAGTAGTGAGACTTTTTGCATTGAGGATTTCTTATGGGCAGTGAGCCCTGGGCAATGAACCCTTTGGCAGTGAGCCTCTTTGTAATTCAGTATTGATACTACTTTATATTGTGAGCTAATCCTCACCATGGTTTTTCCCTTTTAGGGTTTTCCATGTAAAAATTTGGTGTTCTATTATGCATTATGTTGATGTGATTAAGTTTCTGTCATCTATTTTTCATGTTTAATCTTCATAATAGAATAAGGGTTTAAGTGAACTAATGTGGATGAGATTATATTTGTGAGGGTTTAAATTTTTTATACAACTTATTCACACCCCCCTCTCAGTTGTCTTATGCATTCAACAATTGGTATCTGAGCTAGGGTTCCTTGGAAGAAATCCTAACAGCTTAAGGTAGATATGGGATGGCGCACAAGAAAGACATTCCTCAGTTTGATGCATCTGACTATGCCTTTTGGAAGGTAAGAATGCAAAGTTATCTTATTTCTCTTGGTTATAATGTGTGGAGAATGGTTCAAGAAGAATACACTATACCTAAAAATGGTCTGGAGACTATAATGGAGATTAGGGCTTATGAGGCTAATGGCAAAGCCAGGAATGCCCTACTAAATGCTCTATTTAACACTGAACGTTTGAAAATTTTGGATGTAGAAAATGCACATGAGATATGGGATAAACTGAAGAATATCTATGAAGGTGATGATTCTGTCAAGAAAGCCAAGTTGCAAAATCTAAAGTCCAAATATGAAACTATGCAGATGTCTGAAGATGAGAACATAACAAGCTATATGTAGAAGATTGATGAAGTTGTCAATGACATAAAAGGTCTTGGTGGAAACTTGGATGATAATGAAGTTGTGAATAAGATACTTAGAACTCTTCCCAAATCTTATAGTCATAAAGTGTCTTCCATTGAAGAATTGCTAGATATTGGCAAGCTTTCAAAAGATCAATTGCTTGGTAAATTGACTGCTTTTGAAAAGAAAGAATTTGGTACTACTAATTGTCTTGTGAAAGTTGAGACTGCTTTTAAAGCCAAATCAGATTAGACTATTAGATCAAATAAGTATGACATGGAATCAGATGAGGAAGACATTGATGAGATTGAGGAAAAATTTGTAAGCAGAATGAAAAAGGGAACCAGAAAGTTCATAGGTAAGTTATCTGTCAAATGTTTCATTTGTGGTAAGGTTGGTCATTATGCTTCAAGATGTCCTGATAGATTTTTGAAAATTAAGAAGAAAAAAGGTAAAGGTAAGATGCTAAGAAAAGTTACTATGTTAAATATGATGATGGTATAACTGATGATAAATCTAATTTTGAGGATGTTTATGCTAGTGAATGCTTGTTTATTGCCCTAAAAGAAGAACTTATTTCTACTAACCTTGCAAGCTGTGTGGAAGAAGGAAGTCTGGGAGAAGAGAAAGTGATGTCTACATTTGATTCTAGAAAGGATAAGGATGAATGGATCATTAACATCAGATGTTCAAATCACATGACAGGAGATAAGAGTAAGTTTGTTAAATTGGAAAAGTATGATGGAGGACTAGTTAGATTCGGTGATGATGCAGCTCATAAGATTTGTGGAAAAGGGTCAATTACTTTTGATGGAAAGCACAATACAGATGATGTTCTTTATGTCAAAGGATTGAAGCATAATATTTTAAGTGTTGGGCAGATATGTAACAAATGATACAATCTGATGTTTAAGGACAATGGATGTGAGATAAGGAAAAGCTCTGGAACAATAATTGCTGCTGGTAAGAAGACTCATGGTAATGTTTATCAATTGAAAGGTACTGATAATTGTTGTTTGTTGGCTTAGACAAATGAAAGCTAGTTGTGGCATAGGAGAATGTGTCATATTAACTTTGATAATCTGGTGAGAATAAGCTCAGTTCAAGTTGTAAGAGACCTGCCTAAGATTGTGAAGCCTACTAATGTCATTTGCAAAGAATGTTTAGGAAGCAAACAAAGACAAGTTTCAAGAGCAAAGAACAATCCTCTACCGTTCTATTGGAATTGGTGCATACAGACTTATGTGGTCCTACAAGAATAAGAAGTCTACAAGGTGACAGGTACTTCATGCTACTTATTGATGATTATTCAAGTATGACTTGGGTTACATTTATTAGAGAAAAATTAGAAGATCTAGACAAGTTCAAGGCATTTAAAGCAATGGTTGAAAATGAAATAGATTTGAGAATCAAGTGTTTGAGGTCTGATAGAGGTGGTGAGTTTACTTCAAATGAATTCAATTCTTTTTGTGAAGAATATGGGATAAAGAGACAATTGTCTACCCCCTAAACTCCTCGCCAAAATGGAGTAGTTGAAACGAAGAATAGAACAGTTTAGGAAGTTGCTAGAATAATGATCAAAGAAGAAGACCTACTAGAAGTATATTGGAAAGAAGCAATTCACACTAGTATCTACATTCAAAACAGAGTGCAAGTCAAAGCAAATGGAACAAAGACACCTTATGAACTATGGTATGGAAGGACTCCTACTGTCAAGTATTTCAAAGTTTCTAGAAGCAAATGTTATATTAGAAGAGATGAAGATTTAGGAAAGTTTGATGCTAAATGTGATGAAGGAATATTTCTTCGATTCTCTACCAAAAGAAAAGCTTACTGGTGGTACAACAAAAGGTTGCGTAAGATTGTTGAAAGTGCAAATGTGAAGGTAGATGAAGATATTCAGAAAATATCAAAGCCAAATGGATATGAGTCAGATGAGTTTGCTAATACAAAAGTAGTTGAAGAAGACAAAGACAAGGAAGTTCAGATTGATGAAGAAGAATCTCTTAAAAGAGTTCCTAAAACTCCCAAGTATGTGTAAAAGAATCACTTAGAGGATCAAATCATTGGTGACAAAAGCAAAGGATTTTTGACAAGAAGAAGAGTTGTAGAAGAATAGGTAAACCTCTGTTTACTTTCAAAGTTTGAACCTAAAATAGTTACTAAAGCATGTAAAGATGAACATTGGGTCAAGGAAATGGAAGAAGAATTGATGCAAATTGAAAAGAACAAGACTTGGGAACTTGTCCCCATGCGTGCAAATAAGAATGTGATTGGAACAAAGTGGGTTATCAGAAATAAGTTGAATGAGAATGGAGAAGTAGTAAGAAACAAAGAAAGACTTGTATGTAAAGGCTACTCACAAGTGGAAGGAATAGACTATGAGGAAACCTTTTCTATGGTGGTAAGATTGGTTTCTGGCTTTTGTAGCGCATAAGGAATTCAAGGTATATCAAATGTATGTGAAGTCTATTTTTCTGAATGGTGAGTTGGAAGAGGAAGTATATATAGAGAAACTAGATGGATTTCAGTTATTAGAAAAACTAGATATAGGATGCAGATTGAAGAAGGAATTGTATGAACTAAAGAAAGACCCAAGAGCTTGGTATGCTACGATAGAAAGATATTTGTTGTAGCAGGGATTCAGTAAAGGGTATGTAGACAGTAATTTGTACATCAAGGTAAGCAAAGATCAAATCTTGATTATTGAGGTATATGTGGATGATGTAATCTTTGATGGAAATGAAGGTATGTGTAAGAACTTTGTAGATGAGATGCAAAAAGAGTTTGAGATGTCAATGTGTGGTGAGATGAACTTCTTTCTTGGGCTGCAAATTAATCAAATAGATAAGGGCATTTTCATTTCACAATCAAAGTATGTCAAGGAGTTGTTGAAAAAGTTTGGAATGGAAGAATCTGAACCAGTTTGTACTCCCATGACAACTAGTTGCAAGATGAGCAAAGATGATGAATCCCCTAAGGCTAATCAAAGTAAATATAGACCAATGATTGGAGGACTACTATACCTAACTGCTACCAAACTAGATATCATGCATGCAGTCTATATTGTGGCTAGATTTCAAGAAGATCCTAGAGAGTCACATGTCATGGAAATAAACATGATATTCAAGCATTTGAAGGGCACTCCAGACCATGATTTGTGGTATACTAAGCACAATGACTTCACCCTAAGTGCCTACATAGATGCAAATTCGGCTAGATGTGTAGATGACAGGAAATGTACAAGTGGTGGTGTGTTCTTTCTTGGAGATAGAGTTGTGTCATGGCAAACCAAGAAGCATGATTCAGTATCCTTATCTATTGCAGAAGCAGAGTATATTGCAATAGGATCATGATGCACACAGGTGCTATCGATGAGACAAAATCTAAAGGATATCAAAGTTGAGTATGATAATCAACCAATTCCTATTTTCTATGATAATACTAGTGTCATTAACATTTCAAAGAACCCAGTGATGCATTCAAGGACAAATCATATTTCTATCAAGTATCACTTTCTGAGAGAAAAGGTTGTAGAGAAAGAAGTGAAGCTTGAGTATGTGCCTACAAAAGATTAGGTTGCTGACATATTCACCAAGGCTCTTCTTGAGGATACATTTGAGTATCTCCAAGAGAAGATAGGGGTTATTGTCCCTCCTTTGTTGAACTAGATGCATAAGGAAGTGCATTAGTCCTGTGTGATTTAGGAGCCATTCTTTTCCGGAGTGATGATCGAGACTACCTCTCAGGGGGAGTAGGTAGTGGCATTAAAGAGTGTTGCAGTTAGAGGGAGATATTTAGAGCAGTTAAGAATAGTGCAAGTATGTGCAGTATCATATTCAGGGGGAGAAAACTTGAGAAAGGTGTGTCACCCTTTGCCATTGATGTCAAAGGGGGAGAGAGAGTTCGTGTGAAAAACAAAGGGAGAGTAAGATGTATAGAAGAAAGGGGGAGAGTTAAATTAGTGTAGAATTTTGTCATGATGGTTTTTCACATCATATGTTTCCATCAATGACAAAGGGGGAGATTGTTGCAAATATGTGCTAGTCGGTGTTGTCATTGGTGTCAACCATATCTTCTAAGGTTGTTGTTGATTGATTGGGTTATTGTGTTAAGATGATTTGAATGGATTGTAAAAGTACTGATAATGTTAGTATATTGTTCTTGTTGTTGGGTTTCCAAGTGCTTTTGAGAAAATTTGATAAATATCGAGGACAGTGTTGTGAAGAAGTATTTTGGCTTACATTATACTATCCAAGTTTTTGCTCTACATCTCTCTTGTATTGAAGACTGAAATGTGAGGTTTGGATATGTTTTAGAGAAGTGGTTCAATATGTTAGATCCAGAATTTGGTGCTTCGAAACATTGTGGTTTGAGAGTTATGTTTACCAGTTTGAAGATTGTGCCTAATAGTGTCTGCAGTATGACTAGGATAAAGTATTTTTCTTTGCATTTCTCTATAGTTTTATTTTTAGTCTTACAGTTCTAGATGAGTGTTCATAAGGTCCATATCTATGTTTTATCCAAAGGACTTGTGATTTGGTGCTCTAGAATGTAGTTTTCTTGAGTAGTAGAGCTTGGTAGTGTTGGTTGTGAGCAGTTTGCGAATTGTCTTCAAGTGAGATTTGTTGTAGCTGGATTTGTTGGCTCCCAAGTGATTTCATGTTGTTCATGGATGTTTCCAAATTGTGTTAAATGCTTGTGCTTGGTTTGCAAGCTATGGTTGAGTTTTTGGATGTGTGTGCCTAAGTATTCTTGGTGTTTGCACAAGTTTAGCTGACTTGGGTGCTAACACTAATTATGGATGTGCTTCGTGGATTAAGGAAGCATGTGAAGATGTGAAATGTTCGACCTTCATTCCTTTTCTTCACAAGAATGTTTAGGTCTCTAACCTAATTTGAATTATGTATGTTTGTCGACCTTGGTGAATGTTTCAAGGTTGATGATTGATATAAATAAGTGTAAATGATTCATGTGTATGTGGGTATGCATGAATATGAGGATATTTCTATTGTGAATTTGAATCAAGAGGCAACAAGGACTTTCATGTGGTAGAAGACCTAATTAAGTGAGCAAATGTCATCTACAATTTTTAGGAAGGCTGTAAAGGTGATGATTGTTGTGCTTCATTGGAACTGAACTTAGGCATGTGGTAGATTCTATCATATCAGTTCATGGTAGTGAACACCTTTTGGTGGTGAGCCCTTTTGGTAGTTCAAGCCTTTTTACAATGAGCATTTCTTATGGGCAATGAGCCCTTTTGCAGTGAGCCCTTTGGCATTGAGCCTCTTTGTAATTTAGTATTGATACTACTTTATATTGTGAGCTAATCCTCACCATGGTTTTTCCCTTTTAGGGTTTTCCACATAAAAATATGGTGTTCTCTTGTGCATTGTGTTGATGTGATTAAGGTTTTGTTATCTATTTTTCATGTTTAATCTTCATAACAGAATAAGGGTTTAAGTGAACTAATGTGGATGAGATTATGTTTGTGAGGGTTTAAAGTTTTTGATACAACGTATTCACCCCCCCTCTCAGTTGTCTTATGTATTCAGCAAGGTGATATATGTTATTACTCTTCATCTAGACTTCTTCCTTATCAACATTTGTTGTCTTTTTCAAACTTGTGTTTTATTGCTTGTTGCCTTTTTCCTGAATTCATGTTTTTCCTGATTAAGTGATGCCTTGTGTCAAGTTGTTTCATAAAATGTTCTTTTTGCTGATAAGAGGAAAATCTGAGTAAGTCGGTATCATTCATATTAAAGGATAGTTCACGAACTTATAAGTTCATGACTTCACACAATTGCCGAAAGAAAGTCGCTCATTTATAAAGGAGTTTGCTGACATCATTTGAGAGAAGACCTAGTTTGAAAAAATAGGATTTTTCTGACATGAAGATCAATCATTAAAATAATAAAATATAAAGACTTGGTTCATAGAATGGTGATTTCTTCGACTCCAAAGTTTGGTGATAGTTACTTTTGGCAATAGTGGAAAACTTTAGGAAGTTTATATTGGTTCGTGAAGTGGAAAAATGGTTGATAGCATAAATCTTATAATGTAAAGGAGAGTATTTATGACAAATGAATTTAATGAAACCTTTTACCCTAAATTGGTTTACTTTGTATACAAAGTGAATGTCATTATTTACATTATATGTATTGCGGTTTGGATCAGTTGTGGTTGGTTTTCTCCCACAGTTGTCTAGCTTCCAAGTCTCTTACATTGCGGTACTAAGGTGAGTACAATGTCACAATACTCTTTAAGTTTGAATACTATTTTATTGGTGGAAGGGTGTTTGTCTTGTAGTTATCCTCTTTCATTACTAGTGAAACCCTCTCCCTTCCAACTATCATCTATAAACCTTTCCCGCTGATTATAAATAGTTTGCTCCTAGTAATAGTCAACAGTTCAATTGAGTGGCTATTGATATTTACCAAGATGAAATATAAATACCAAGGCCTTGATATTTCTTTCATAATAGACAATGAACTCTTCAGCGTGAAAGATATGGACCTAGGTCATGTTGACCTAAAGGAATTTTGGGAAATAATGAATGCAAGCCCGAGTGGCTTAGTTCACATGGGAGGCTTTCCACCGGCCATGCAATGCCAGGATTTGATAATGGCTTACATTCATAACTATCATGCCAAATCATGCCAAATTAGAACTATTAGCAATGAAGTAATTATATAGTTAGATGTTGAGACCATTAGTAACAAACTTAGATTAGAGTGTGGGGAGAATATGCAAGTATTTCATAGGAAATTGGATGGAACTTTTTCATCGACGAAAAGAAAATATGCAAAATAGCTATCGCCACATCATGGCTAAAGAAAGAAAAGAAATGTGGTTCTCAACTTCCCAAAGATATGATCAGAGCTTTGTTCAAAGATGACATCTCAGACATAATAACATTGTTACACAGAGTGGTAGCGAGTGAGGATTCCAATAAAATTTTAGATTAGATATGCCAGTTTATACTGGTTATATGTACTCGTAAACAACACAGAGACTAGGCCAAAGTCATTAGTGGCCATTTACATGATCAACTAGTGAATTTTCAAAAAATTGTTAGTGAATTTTCAAAAAATTGTTAAGAAATTTTATGTGTTCTTACTTAGTGTATCTTCTGGCTAATACTAAGAGAGTTTGGCCAGGTTTGAATACCACTAGCACATTAGATAGAGACACTCAAGTGTATGGCTACTTCCCCAACTACAGAAAGAGTTTGGTAATAAAGATTATAGAAGAGTTAATGATGCTTTTCTAATGTTTATGGTGAGAAAGATATATGAGAACCCTAAGCTGAGGATCTCAATAGAAGTTGCAAATTTAATAATGCAATTCGGTAGCTACTTCATACAATTTGACAGGTTTACATATTTTAGGATTGGTCATTTAGAGTTTCCCCCTTTGAAGTTGCCTAGATATCCATCAAACTATCTTATGTTTTTGGAATTATGTAGACAAGCATCTATCGCTAGCAAGAAAAGATGGTACTCCTTTCCTTTGAAATTGACTCACTACAACTGTACCAAACCTGAGAATTCTAAACATGTGGATACATATCTGTCTATGATGATTTTTCCATCTTATGAATCTAGGAGTTTCTTTGATGACAAAGATTTTTTGAAGAACTTGTATTTTCCTATATTACTGTTATGTATGGAAAACACGAATGAATAATACTAGCATGCACACTAGATCAAACCCTCTTCCACAATAACATTCAAGGACAAGACCAAGACAAATCACTACCAAATATAGGTGCACTCAACTATAGATCTTATACTCAAGAGTGCTATGGAAAGATCTGATTGAAAAAAGCCTTTTATCAAACCCTAGGTCAATCAATGCCCTAAACCCTAGATTAGTAAAGATCTGATTACAATAGGGGATATAAAGTAGATGATCAGAAACTAATTTCACAAGAGTGATCAGAAACATATCAAAACCTGTGTCCCAGAAGCTAGAATGTCGGAGGACTATTTCGTGGGCATCCAAGTCTTGGAAGTTGGAATCTTTAGAAACTACAAACTGGAGAAATGTTACAGAGACTACCTTGGTCTCAGATATGAAGTCTATTTAGGAAGAAGGACTAGTTCACAAGTGCCCAAGTTTGGCATAGAGGAATATTCTTGAAATGCTATTAGATCCTGAAACCCTTATCCTTACTTAGTCTTCCTATGTGTTCACTTTTCTGGATCTCGCACCTGTAACTTGCACACAAGAAGAAAAGGAGTTTGGGGGTTATGGTGCTTAGGGACTTGCCTCGATCAAATCCTGGGATACCATTCAATCTTCCCAACACCATTGTTAAAGAAAGCATGCCTTTGCAGGGTAGAGGCTAAACATAAATCAATATGATGAAATCAAATGATGATGAACAAAAATGATATCACCTATTTGATGAAACCCTTAGGAGGATGAAAACTCTTCAACTCATAAGGAGAGATAGATGATAACTTCAAAACCTGTAACAACACACAATGACAATACAAATTTACTCTATAATCACAATGAATGCTTTGAATGCTCTTTAGTCCAATGCTTCAAGTTGTCTATCTCTATCTAGGTTACAAATGATTTCAAAAACACACTTATATATGTTTTCTTACTAGCATTCATGAATTTAACCAAAAGAGCCAACAAAGAGAAACCCTTTTAAAGGTCTTATGCGAACATGTAATTAAAGTTGCCCTGACCAATCAAGGATATCTTGGGCATGGGCATCCAAGTCCCAAGGCACCTTTTTGGTCTGGGGTAAGGTAAAGTATGGGCCCCTAGTTCCCAATTTGTATTGATTTCTAGGGATTTTACATTAGGATGAATATTTAGAATGCATAAAGTAATCACGGGGACTTAGGAGCTAAACAAAGAGGTAAAAAGACAAATATCCCAATAGTTAGAAAACTTATTATTGGACTAACAACTTTCCTCTGCGTTTGAGAGGGGTAGCTCCCTTGTATGATGGGGGTATTTGTAGATTTTGTGTACTTTTAACCTGAAAGTACAAAAAGGAAGAAAAAGAAAATTAACAAGGAAAATGATTAACAGAAACCCTAATAGTAGACACATGAATATTGGTTCAGATTTCACAAAGTCAAGATGAATTATGAGTGGTTTTCACCACAAAAGTTAGAAACTACGTTCCTAAACCAATATGATGAATTTCATAGCAAATGCTTTAACACGTGACAATGATGAAAAAGGATAGTACATAGATCTCAACTTACGAAGAGGTAGGTTATCTAAACACATTTAAATCAAGATACCAAAAAATGATTGTGCTTCATTACATCAATTGCACAATTAAATGTTTCAATGGATGACCTATGATCTACACAATGATATAGAAGTATTACCAATCTAACATACAAAAAATTAGTAACAATAAGTCAGAAGTAACATTGGAACACACGAACCAAATGAACTCTTTATTATTATTTGTGAAACTATACAATTTCAAAAGCTTTCATGTACAAAGTGTTAGACCAAAGGTCTCTGAAAATATTCTCCATAAGTTCCCCTATAAAAGTCTCTCTTAAAAAGTCCCCCTTTACATTTGAAATAGCCTTGCATTTATAGGCTTTCATTTGGTAACCACCTAGTAACCACTTTGTAACTACCTCAACTACCTTTTTGAAATACAATAATTTAAAAAATAAGCTTTATTCTAGTTAGATTTTACCTAACTTTTCTAAAAACAAAGCTCATTTTCAAACCCATAGTTATAACATGTAACATAAGTCACTTTTACAAAAGGTAACATGAAACTTGCAACTTTTGAGTTGTGAACTTCACTGAGTTACTTTCCATCTCCGTTCACACTATTTTGGTGGTCAAAGCTGGCTACATCTTGATAACTCTTCTAAATACATGTACTTAAGGCAAATGGTAACATAAAAGTATTGAGACAATTCCAAACCAACTAATCTTGTGGCATAATTGCAAAACTCATCATAATCTTCAACTGATTATATGATAGCTTTGTAACCATTGGAATACCCATACCTTCCTTAATAGGTCCACTACTCCCAATATTTGAAGATGTAAAGAGATACATCCGATGATCCTCTGATACAACAATGACATGATGTGTTCATTTTGATTCCATCGTAGACACAATTTGCAAGTGAGACAAAGATATCTTAGGTAGCCTAGATGATGCCCTACATCCCATGATTACTCAAATTTCCTTTTCCTGCAACTTCCTTAAGAAGGCCATCTCTTTCCTTCCCAAGTTTGAATACCTAAATCACAAAATGTCATCGCCATCCACTACTCATCTTAATTTTAGAGCATTATGCAGAGAGGCCAATAGAAGGAGAGACTATTTGTTTTGCTTACTTCACATACCCTATCCATTAGAATAACTCATTGAATTTTCATTGAATAAACAAGAATATTACATGCATTTGGAAGTAGTCCCTCGATAAAGCACCAAAAGTATTCCACAAACAGTTCTCCCTCCAAGAATGATACCCATGGTATTTAAGTAGGCCTGTTGGGATGTAGTCTTCATCATAACCTTCAATAAAACTTGAACTTCTAAGCTCCTATCTTTGTCCGTCACTAACCAAGACTTAGTATGCTCTTCACTTAATGACTGAACAATCTCTATGTTTGACTGGTACCAAGAGGAAGCTTGTGTGAAGACACCAATCCATATCCATTTTCTTTTACCCAATTTGGTTCTAAAGCAATCGCCTCTTTCCACATCTACATGGAAGACTAAATCGGGATGAACAAAATTTACAATAAAACATATCGAAATGGCATTGGTTAACTCTCTGTCCTCACCAATATTAAGTTGGTTGTATGCTTGACCATGTTAGAGTAGTCAGGAACATATACATTTGGCAATTGAAAGATGTTTTTAGTAAGTTGGCATCAACTACCACCCTCATGTATAAGAATGTCATCATGTAAAGTGATGGCAATAATGAATACATCATAACACACAAAATTGGAAAGTGTGATAAGCATATATGTGTTAGATATGGGACCAAGGAGTTAATGTTGTTGTCAACATAGGCGATAGAATGGTAATAAGGCCATTGATGACCAAAAATGTACTCTACTTAAATATCATCCACTTTAATGGTCAAACACTCAATAGCAATTTTACACGTCATTCACAACAAAAAGTGGTAAATATTTCTCCTATTTTTATTGGTCCAAATTAACCTTTTACTATTGAAATGGATGATATTTAAGAATAGCCCCAAAAATACCCATGTAAGTATTAAAGGCAACATACGACCTATGTAACCAACTTGGCATTCAAGAGCACGAGCATAAAATGGTGTACGAACACACACAAAGAATCCAAAAGTTGACACCAAATGAGATTAACATGGCTAGTAATAGCCAGGGGTTAACCCGTGGTGGAAATAGAGGAAGGTTTCCATCTTCCAACAATATGTTTAATGAATTGCTCATCTCAATTATAACTAGCACGGTCAAGCTGCTTCCACATCTTACATACTAGTCTACCAGAACGTTTCCAGCTATAGGGAGGATGCTGGTGCAAATAATGGCTTCACAACAACAAACTGCAATTTTCTTGAGAGTTTCGAAAGTCTTTTCAATGAATTCATCGTTCCATTAGACTGAATCTCTTTGAGGTGAGCTGTCAAACTGCTCATGCGCTTTGTCTGTGGCTCCACATTACACTTTAATGGATGTCATGTGTGTTGGCTATGCTTCCACATTTTGCATATATGTTTACTAATACTCCTACAACAGCAAGGGGACGACATTGTTTTACACCAGCCAATTGTATTTTCTTAAAAGATTTTGCGGCCTTTTCAACAAAGTCATCTTGTGAATATCAGTGTTCATTATATTTCATGAGATTGCATCTCCCTGAGGCATATTGTCAAACAGTTCATGTGCTACATCTATGATTACACATTTTGCATACATTTCTCCCGAGGCACTTACAACTATAATACTTGACAAAAATCTATGTTTCTTTATGCTTTGATGGATGTCCATATTCTGTTCGGAAGCTCTCATTCTACACATGGGCTAGGAGGATGCTTGCAAAGGTTGTGGAATTGGACTTCATGCTTGTGAAATCCATTTTCTTGATGTTTCTAAAACTTTTTCAACAAATTTTTCTTGTCCATAACCTGCAATCTTTCGTAAGCAATGAGGTGGCATTTCTTTGAGAGAGTATGTCAAACCATTGGTGTACCTGGGAAGTGTTTTGCATACATGTTTATCAGAGCATTTATAAATGAAATATCTGATAGAGACCCTTCCATTATTATGCTTTTATGGATGTCCAAACCCTCATTTGAAAGTTCCCATTTTGGCATAGAGCGAGAGGGTGCTGGGAGCAATTGTGGACCTTGGTTTTACACTTGCCAATGCGTTTGATTTAAAAGTTTTAACGCCCTTTGAAATACATCCATTTTTTTCACATCCTGCTATCATTGCAAACCATGATATGACCTCCCTTTGACACATTCTATATTGAACGTGGTCGGCTATGGGTAGAAAGCAAGAGAAAAGCATGCCTGCAATTTCATTCTCTTTAAAGTGTCTAAACTCTTTTCAAGAAATCCATTTTGCGCATATATTGCAGTCCTAGCACTCACACTTCGATTGAAACCATTTATCATGATTTTTGGGTAGTTGTAACTATTTTCCTTGCTTCTATTTTAATCAGCAACTGATAAGATTGTTAAAACCTTTCATCGGCTTATGAAGGAGGTTTCAAAAGTCTTTTCAACAAAATATGTTCAGCACGGGTTGTTAAAATAACCAACTCTTCCTTTTTTTAGCGTTTAGGAGCACTTTACAAAGAAACTTTCAAATATAGTTCAACTACTCGATGATAGAAACTTGACTTCCCTTATCGGTGGTTTAGGATAGGTTCAAAACTTCATCGGAGTTGAGAGAAGGTTTTAAAATCTCATCGTTGGCCGAAGACACTTTTGAAAGTACTTATATTCTATGATGATAGAAGTTGTCTTCATCAATAGTTTGAGAGTTTTACACAACCTCTTCAGTAGCTGATGGATGTTTTAGAACTAATCCTTTCACCCGATGAATGAAGAGATTGCCTTTTGAAAGCTTTGTCAGTCGTTTAAATAACCTTCAACACCTTATAAAAACATCCAACAAAATGTATTTCAGATTTTCGAATGTGTTTTGTAATCTCTTTAAAGTGCCCATAGAGTACATACTTTAAACATTTGGCAAAGTGTGGAGTCAAACAAGAAGAAGCCCGCAACTCTCTATTTTTCTTAAATTCACATTTAGTAGCAAATACATACATATCGACTTATGGCATGCTTTCACAACTTCATAAAAGAAACGATTAAGGTTTTTAAAACCGATTTTCATATCCTTGTCAGAGTTTTTTAAGACTTTAGAAAGTCTTGATGAGAGCTGATAGAGACTTCTAAAACAGGGCTTTCTTTAACATCGGCATTTTAAGATGCTTCAGGAACTAATCAAATTTGCCGATAACCAAAAAGAGTTTCCTTGTGCACCATGCTTTGGAAAGTTGAATCAGAGATTTTTAATACTTTTGTAAAGAGTTCTTTGGAAAGTTGAATTAGAGATTTTTAATACTTTTATAAAGAGTGGATGAAAGTCGAATTGAACACCAATACATAAAGAAATGTCCTTTTGAAAGGCTTCAACAGTAGTATAGTATGCTTTTGAAACTTTATACATTGTTCATCAGCCTTTATCATCATTTAAGAAACTTCTTCAAACTGTTGATGCAAGTATCCTTCATTGTTATTTGAGACTAATTTTTGAACCTTTTACTTTTGCCAAAAATAGTTTTCATAACACCTTTGATAACAAAAGTAACCATTTCATTGATGATGTCTGAAGCATAACACTTTTGGAGTTCATATTTCATGATGACACAAGTAACACTTTTCTCATTGGCATTGTTAGAGACTTAATAATTTTGTGGATGACAAAAACTTTTGAAAGTGATTGACACTTAACGTTACTCAGAGAAAATCGTTTGATTGATCTCAAAGTGTGAAGATGGCGAAAGAGGCATAACTTTTGACTGGGATAGTACTTTCTCACAAAAATTTTCCACATGTCTATAATAGAACCATGAGATCCCCTTCCAAGTGATTCTACTCCATCCTTTACAGAAACCATGATTTAATTGTTTCCGCCAACTGCCCGCCAAAAAATTAAAAGTTTAAAATCTCTCAAACCATAAGGTGCCATGACCTAAAAAGTTGCCACATTAGGAGAAATAGCCATGGAAGTGTCCCTGTAAAAGGATTTCTTTCCAACCTTTGCAAATTTTGATATTTAATTATTTTTGTGATTTTGTCGCATAGTAGAACCACTTTCAAGGCTTTGGTTGAAACAGGCGAATAAACTAGAAAGAAACTTGACACTTCAGGACAATTTGTGACTAGGGCAACTCAACGTAAGACTCTTGACACAAAAGTTTAAAATTTGGCAAGTTAAAAATGAGGCCAACACAGCCACACAAAACATAGTGAATACAGTAAGGAAGCAACTAATGCCCAAAGAAGATAGTAAAGAACATAATACATGGAGAAGACATAATACAATCACGCAATACATAGAGAATACATGATTAAACAATTATATAATCCTAACTAGGCAATAGGAGGAGCTCATTACTACGCGCCACCATCAAAGGCACACAAAACACACAATGTAGGGGAGCTCATCGCTACACGCCACCACTAAAAACATGCAAGATACGGAAGGAAGACATGTAAAACACACAGAAAACTCACGGAATACATGAGCACCATAGAGTATGTCATTGATACACTATATGTCTTATACACAACAAACACAAGTGATAGAGAGGAGCTCATCTGGTGCAGTCACGATTAGGAGGGTCCAGATAGTGAACAGTCAAGACCGTGCAGCAAGAGTAAACACAATGGAACAATCTCAATTATAGAATGCAAATACAGATTGATAAAATCAATATATCATAGATTCAAAATGCTAACATGCAAACAACATGTAGGCTTACAATGAGGGCTCACAGGCCTAATTCTCTATCTATAATATATGCACATGATATGGCTTTGAAGTGCCTTATAGAACAAAATACTAAGACTAAAACTTCATATTATGATTCACTGCCTTCCTATGCATCTATTACATGAATATATATCATCTCCCAATCACAAGAATCCTCCACGTTGGCCAAGAGAGATTACAAACTCCAATGAAAGAGATGTAACGTGTGTACACAGATAGGTCAGCCCAAAACATATGGAATTCCTCCGCAAGTGAATGAATCAATGTGTGGACCTCAGGGAAGGTTAGATAGGGTCCAAACTATTTTGAATGATGTGACATTTATCTCCATAGGTCGTGGAAGTGCTCTGCAAGTCTTCTCCTTTAGCTGGTTATCTGAGACCATCTGAATGCTTTGTTCTAAGAAGACAGTCAATCTTTTGATAGTGATATCTTTTCAGAAACTAATCCAAATGATCTAAATTTTGGGTATGATGTGCATGATGATGTCTAGATGCTAAGTCCTACTCTGCAAGGTCTGAAATGAAACTATGGCAGAATGCGGACCAATCTACAGAAACTATTTCTTACTGAACTGGTTGTACTAAACTAGAAAATGAAAGAAAATAAAATAAATGCAAATGTTTTTGATTGATGCAAGATTTCTCTGCAGCCAAGGATGCTTCTATATTAGACACCCAGGGTTGTTGGAAAAGTGAATCCCTCACTTTGTTGGGGCTAGAGGAAAACCAAGATGGTCCACCTCAACTTGAGAAATCCAAGATGAGTCCTCTTCCAGTCTTCCTTTCCACTTTACCAAATATTCCTTGTATTGTCTTCCTCTGGTGTTGTGCCCAATTCTGTTGTCCAAGATGTCTTCAATCTACTTTGGTGCTTTTTGTGGTAACTGCTTCTTCAAGTCTTCTTTAATGTTGTCACTGAACTCTACTGCATGATACTGATATAAGTCTGTAATGTTGAAAATAGATGATATTCCCAATGTCTCTAGTAGCTCCACTTCATATGCATTTCTTGAATCAAACTTTCTGAGTATCCTACATGGACCAAACTTCTTCACCTTCCACTTGTTATATGTCCATATTAGAAATATTTGTTTTCTCATGTACACCATAACTTCATCTCTAATTGCAAACTCTTTATGTCTTCTCTTCTCATCTTCTTGCTCCTTATACTTAATGTTCATCTCTTCCAAATGCTTGTTTCTTAACCTGATTATTTATTGTCTCCATGTGTCCTGCAAATTCTTATGCCTTTGCATTCCTTTTGCCCTCCATGCTGATATCTCTCAACTCTGCTACTTCTCTAGGGAACTTAGTTCTTGTCACAATCTCAAATGGTGTCTTTCCTGTGCTTCTATTCACTGAATTATTGTATGCAAACTTTGCTTGTGATAGAATGAGATCCTAATTTCTTGCCTTCTCTCCGACCAAACATCTCAAAAAGTTTCCCAAACTCCTATTTACCACCTCTATCTATCCATTAGTCTATGGATGAAATGATGAACTAAACTTCAAATCTTTCTTCATCTTTTTCCACAATGTCTTCCAAAAGTATCAAAGGAATCTTGTATCTCTATCTGAAATTATGCTCTTAAGTAATCCATGTAATCTCACAATCTCCTTGAAAAAAAGGTTAGCTACATGAACTGCATCAATTGTCTTCTTGCAGGGTATGAAATGTGTCATCTTTGAAAATCTGTCCACCACTACAAATATAGAATCATGTCCTCTCTATGTCTTCAGAAATCCCAATATGAAATCCATGATTATGTCTTCCAAGGTCTCTCTGATACTGTCAAAGATTTGTACAACCTAGTATTCTGACTAATTCCTTTTGCAACTTGACATACTCTACAACTCTGCATAAACTTTCCTACATCCTTATATATCTGAGGCCAAAAGTAATTTTCACTCACTAAAGCCACTGCCTTGTCAATTCTAAAATGTCCTCTCAATCCACCACTGTGTTTCTATTTAATCAAATTGTCTCTCATTGAAATCCTAGGTATACACAACTGATTTCCTTTGAACAACATATCCTCCTAAATGAAATAATCCAACCACTTACTTCTATTTGTCACAACAGGTTCCTTACATGCTTTCTAAGGTTCTGCAAAATCAAGATCTTCTTCATACATGTTCTTTAATTCTTAAAAACTTAACACTTCAAATCTCATCTCTATCAACAAATTCCTTCTTCTACTCAGTGAATCTACGGCCTTATTTGATTTTCCACTCTGAGGCTTCAATACAAAGGTATAACTCTGCATGAACTCTACCCATCTTATATGTCTCTAATTCAACTTTCCTTGGCTATTCAAATATTGCAAAGCTTGTTGACCTGTATACAATACAAATTCCTTAGGCAACAAATAATGTCCCCACTTCTTCAAAGATTGAATTATGGTATAGAATTCCTAATCATAAACTGAGTATCTTCTCCTTGCATCATTCTATTGCAAATATGTGTCTAATCAGTGTTGTCATTGATGTCAACATATCCTTGTTGCCATTGGTGTCAACTATATTCCATTTTGTTACCTATTTAGAAAACTGGAATGTTGAGGATATTGAGAAAATTAATGAAGATAAATGTATGTGGACCATATGGCTATGTAGAGGATTGTTTGAAGTAGCTCCACTTAAGATTTGAGAGGTCAGCATGAAGATTTGAAGAAGCTATGGCCATCTGAGTAGAACTAGGTTTTGGCAGTTGTTTAGAAGAGACAGAGTGACAATAAATTGGTTTGGATTGCTTCGCATTGAAATATTATGATCTACGGATCTAAAGGCTTGTTTGGGAAGTCAGTATGTATCATCAACACAAGTAGCTCATGGTTTGGAGGTCCACAAGCAATCTTTCTAGCGTGACAGTCATGGAAGATAGTGTTCTTGAGGTTCCAGATGAAGATGCAAGTGATTCTAGTGATTTGGAGGAGTGCGGATGTTTTTGTTGAATTCAATGTGCTTGTGGAGGTCTCTAGATCATATTCACTACTATGTTGGAGGTCCACATTGAAGTTTGAGCTTGTTGGTAAAGTTTTTCCTCTTGGTATTATTGTTCTTCCCAGTCTTGGCCGACCGGATGTTTCAAGCGTGTTGCGGATGATCTAAGAGCAATTCTATGGAGCATGGCATGTTGATCGAGGAAGATATCAATCCCAGTTATATTTGGCTGATAGCTCAGTGATTTGCATTAAGTCAAATGTTTAGAGTGGCGACCTTGATTTCAAGGTTGATGAAGCATATAAATACTTGTTGATGAGTTTTGGAAAATTATCCTTGTGCAAAATAATCAAATTCGAAGAAAGGATCACAGGCATAGCAGAGAAGAGGAGGAGCAGAGGAACAAGAATAGTAAAGGATGAAGTGATAGTGAAGAAGTATTTGGGAGAAGAATAGAAGTTTTATGAGCATTCAATGGGACTGAACTAGGCATGAAGAAGATGCTATTCATTAGTTCATTATTTTTGTATTAAACATAAATTCTTGTAGGTAGTGAGCCTCTCCAAGCAGTGAGTTCTGGGTAGTGAGCCCTAAGGTAAGTGCCTTTTTCATTACATTTAAGTACTTTTAATAGGGTACAAATCTTGTGGGTTAACCCCCACCGTGGTTTTCCCTTAACCAGGTTTCCATGTAAAAATCCTAGTGTTATGTGTACTCAATTTGTTTCTGCTCATGTATTGTTGATTCATGCTTTAATGTTTACATAACTAATCTAATTGCAAGTTGATAAAGAAGATTAAAAGAAGAAAAGTTTAAATTTATGAGATAAATGATTCACCCCCCCTCTCAGTTGTCTGGACTAATACAAACAATTGGTATCAGAGCTAGATCCTCTAAAAGTAGCTTGACCGCTTGAGGAGATCCAAGATGTTGACTTATAAGAAGCAAAGTCTGAGATTTGATGCAACAAATCACTCCCTTTGGAAGGTACACATGCAGTGTCATTTGGGATGTATTGGTAATGAGTTTTGGATGATAACAAAGAATGAGTATAAGATTCTAAAGAATGGCCCTACTACTCTAGATGAACTCAGGGAAGCTGAATGCAATATTCGAGCCAAAGAAGCATTATTGATTGCCCTGACTGATATAGAATTGGCAAATGTCCTAGATTTAAAAATTGCCCATGAAATCTGGAAAAAGTTGGAAAATTTGTATGAAGGTGACAAATATGTCAAACGTGCTAAGCTACAGAGCCTGAAAGGTAAATATGAAAGGTTGGTAATGAGTGAAGATGAAAATATTACTTCCTACATGCAAGAAGTGAATGAACTTGTGACTGGTATCAGAAATGATGGTGGAGTATTGGAAGAATTAGAGATTGTTGCCAAAGTTCTTAGATCCTTACCTATAGTATACAAGCAAAAAGTTGCTGCGATTAAAGAGATCAAGATAGCGACAATTGTTAGAAGGGATTAGTTAGTTGGTAAGCTCTTACCATTTGAAATGAGTGAGTTTTGTGATTCTCTTCCTAAGTCTGAATCTGTATTTAAGGCCAGTGTATTTGGAAAACAAAGATATGATCTCGGTGAAAGCTCTTTAGGAAGATCAAACAAATTTGCTAAGGCAAGAAAGGATCTTGAAGATGATGAAATTGAGTCTTCAAAACTTGAAGCTCTTATTGCCAAAAGAATGCCAAGAGGATCTGATAAGTATGAAGGAAAGTTGCCATTCAAATGTTTTTCTTGTAATAAGATTGGTCATTTTGCCTCAAGATGTCTGGAGAAATTTTCAAAGCCAAACCCTAACAGATATAAAGGTTAGAAGAAATGTTACTATGTCCAAGAAGCTAGAGAAGAAGAAGTCACAGATGACGAATCTGATCATGGAGGTTCCACTGAAGGTGATTGGGTTTTCATTTCTACCAAAGAAGAAGATATGGTGTCTACTAAATCTACTAGCTGTGCAAATGTGGAAAATGCCTTGGCTGCTTAGGTTGTTGAAAAGGATGAATGGGTGATTGATAGTGGATGTTCTCATCATATGACTGGTGATAAAAGTAAGTTTATAATCTTTGACAAATAAGAAGGTGGAATTGTGAAATTTGAAGACAACTTAGCTAGTAGAATCTATGGCAAAGGATCCATCTCTTTTGCTGGTAAGAATAACACCAATGATGTTTTGTATATGGAAGGACTGAAACATAATCTTCTCAGTGTTGGATAGTTGTTTGACAAGGGTTATGATCTCCAATTCAAAGATGGAAAATGCAGAATCTTGGAAAGCTCCAAAACTAAAATTGCATCTGGTATTCAAACTAGAGGTAACATCTTTCATTTAAGTAGTTCTGGTGAAATTTGTTTGATTGCTCAAATAGATCAAAGTTGGCTATGGCATAGGAGAATGTGTCATGTGAATTTTGATAATATTGTCAAGATAAGTTCTACTCAGGCTATGAGAGATCTTTCAAAACTTGTGAAACCTGATAGCATGTGTAGAGAATGTCAATTGGGTAAATAGAACAAAACTTCATTCAAAAGCAAAGAACAATTTTCAAGTGGATGGTTGGAACTTGTGCATACTGATCTCTATGGTCCTGTTAGAATTAGGAGTGTGCAAGGAGATAGATATTTCATGTTACTAATTGATGATTACTCCTGGATGATGTGGGTAACTTTCTTAAAAGAAAAATTAGAATCTCTTGACAAATTCAAGGTGTTCAAAGTTATGGTTGAAAATAAGATTGGTGTAAAAATAAAGTGTCTGAGATCTGACAGAGGTGGAGAGTTTACCTCGGGTGAGTTTGATACATTCTGTGAGAAGTAAGAAATAAAAAGATAGTTATCTACTCGTAGGACTCCTCAGCAGAATGGAGTTGTGGAAAGAAAGAACCAGACCATTCAAGAAGTTGCCAGGACCATGATGATGGAAGCAAATGTTCCACAAGTCTATTAGAGAGAGGCTGTGAGTATTGTTGTCTACACTCTTAACTGGGTGCAGATCAAAGGCAATTCTAGTAAGACACCTTATGTACTATGGTTTGGTCATCCTCCTACTGTGAGATATTTCAGAGTTTTTGGTAGTAAATGTTATATCAAAAGAGATGAGGATCTAGGCAAGTTTGAAGCAAGAAGTGATGACGGAATATTTTTGGGTTACTCTACTCAAAGCAAGGCATACTGGTACTTTAACAAGAGATCGAAAAAGATTGTTGAAAGTGCAAATGTTGGAGTTGATGAAAGTAAAGAAGGACATTCTAGGTCTTGTGGAAATGAATCAGATGATCAAGATGAAAGTAAAAGTCAAGGAAGGCAAGTTCAAACCCAAACCCAGATCCAGATTGATCTAGAAAATCCAATGACTTAAGAGAATAGCATAGAAGTGGAACAAGCTCAAGAAATAGAAGTTCAAGCAAATCCCAAAACTCCCAGGTATGTAAGGATGAATCATCCTGAAAATCAAATCATAGAAGATAGAAATAAAGGTGTTTGAACTAGGAGAAGAATTGTTGAAGATCAAGAAGAGATTTGTTTACTTTCAAAGATTGAACCAAAATCAGTAAGTGAAGCCTGCAATGATAAAAACAGGATAAAAGTAGTGGAAGAAGAATTAATGCAAATTGAAAAGAACCACACTTGGGATCTTGCTTCTAGACCAGAGGACAAAAATGTGATTGGAACTAAATGTGTCTTCCAGAACAAACTAAATGAAGATGGTGAAGTTGTAAGAAACAAAGCAAGGTTGGTCTGTAAAGGATACTCTCAAGTGGAAGGAATTGATTTTGAAGAAACTTTTACTCTAGTGGCAAGAATAGAGGTAGTCATATTATTTCTTGCATTTGCTACTTATAAAGATTTCAAGGTATACCAAATGGATGTCAAGTCAGCATTTCTGAATAGAGAGCTAGAAGAAGTCTACATTGAGCAACTAGAAGGATTTCAGTTGTTTGATCAGAAATATATGGTTTACAGGTTGAGAAAAGCATTGTATGGACTCAAACAAGCCCCAAGAGCCTGGTATGCAAGATTAGATAAGTATCTGCTAAAGCTAGGTTATAGCAAAGGCACTATTGACAGTAATCTTTACTTCAAGATTGATCATGAGAATATTCTAATTGTTGAGGTATTTGTTGATGATATCATTTTTGGTGGAAATGAGAGTATGTGCAAGACATTTGCTGATTAGATGTAGATTGAATTTGAGATATCCATGTTTGGTGAAATGAATTTCTTCCTAGGTCTGCAAATCACTCAATCAGATAAAGATATCTTTATTTCTCAGTCTAAGTATGTGAGAGAATTGTTGAAAAAGTTTGGAATGGAGGAGTCAAAACTAGTAAGTACTCCTATGGTAACCGAATGCAAGTTAAGTAAAGATGATGATTCACCTAAGGCAGATCAGAAAAGGTATAGATCAGTGATTGGAGGACTACTTTATCTGACTTAGACCAGACCTGATATCATGAATGTAGTTGGACTTGTTGCTAGATTTCAAGCTAATCCTAGAGAATCCCATGTTGTAGCAGTCAAGAGAGCTTTCAGATATCTCAAAGGGACACTTGATTATGGCTTATAGTATCCAAAGGATAACGACTTCACTCTTCATGCATATACAGATGCTAATTGGGTAGGAGATGTGTATGATAGGAAAAGTACTAGTGGTGGTGCATTCTTCTTGGGGAGAAGATTGGTTTCTTGGTTGAGCAAAAAGCAAGAGGCAATATCTCTATCTACTACATAGGTAGAATACATAGCAGCAACAAGTAATTGGACTCAAGTTTTGTGGATGAAGCAAATGTTAAATGGTATCAAAGTGGTATTTGAGAAGCCTGTTACAATCTTCTATGATAATTCAAGTGCAATAAACATCTCCAAGAATCTGGTGTTGCATTAAAAAACAAAACACATATCCATCAAGTTTCATTTCCTGAGAGAACAAGTAAGTGAGAATGAAGTCAAAATGGAGTTTGTTTCTTCAAAGGATCAGATTATGGATATATTCACCAAGCCTTTGCCTAAGGATAATTTTGAGTATCTCAGAGAGAATTTAGGGGCTATTACCCCTCCTCAAAACTAAGATGCACTAGGGTGCATCAGTCCGATGGAATTCATAGTCATATCTTGTGATCCAGATTGGTGTTAAGAAGATACTACTCAGGAGGAGTAGTTAGTATGAAAATTCAAGAGATTAGTCTAAAACAAAAAGGGGGAGAAAAGATTACAAATATGTGCCCTTTGCCATTGATGTTGTTGGGACCTAAAATTTCATACCAATTTTTGCAAGATTTTAGGTTCCCATATGTGAAATTCAATTTCAACACTCATAGATACACCTGCACAATATGCTCAAATGGCCTACTTTGAAGCATTATAATTCGGAGCCAGTTCGTCTTCATACAAAATTATTTCATAAACATGTTTGTCTGCCATATGTAAGTGAGCACACCTGATTTCAGCTTCCTACGATCAATTTTGACTAGGTTTTGAAGAACCAAGTTGGAGGGTTTTGATAAGGTTTGTTACTTGCACAATGTGAAATCAGCCCGAGAGGCCAACTTTGGAAGTTGATATCTAGCAGCTAAATGATGATCCTAAAAAACTAATTAGTGTTCTGTATTCCCCTCATGATAATGTACTTTCATGCCAGTTTATGGGACCCCAACATCTCGTTTGCTATTTTTTCAAAATCAAAAGCAAATGTAAAAAGTTCAGTTGCCATATCTGTGTTTCAAGAAAGTTGCAGAGAGGTCAACTTTGGCCCTTAACATTTCATGACAGAAGATGGATGGAGAAGAATCCTCTTACACATGCACTCATCAAGCCTAAATGAACTCAACTTTCCAGTTACAAGTTCCCAGGAAGAGATTTAATGGGTTTTTAAAATTGCAAGTGGTGAGTTCGAATCAGGTTTTGACAGGGGCAGTTTTCAAGGAGGTTAATTTGGAAGGTAATATCTAACAATCGGGTCGTGTTCATAAAAAAATAATTGACGTCTCAAATTCTTCCCATGTTAATGTGCTCACATGCCAATTCTCAAGGTCCCAGCACTTCGTTTGATATTTTTTCAAAAGCAAATCCAAATGGATTTTACACAGTTCTGTGACTGCATTCCCAGGCAGCTTCAAAAAGGTCAACTTTGACACCCGATATCTTATGAAGGAAGAGGAATGATGAAAAATCCTTTTGCACACATGTTCATGTGGCCTAAATGAACTAATCCCCAGGACGGCAGCTTCTCAATATCAGATTTGATATTTTTCCAAAGAGGCAAAATAATAGGTTTCAGTTGAGTTTAAAACAGGTGCAAAACACACTGAGTGAGCTACTTTGATTGCGAGCAGCTTTTAATCCCAATAACTTCATGCCAATCCGTCTGACAACCATACTCCCCTATCACAATTCAACATGTTGGTGTATTTTTGTGGCTCCGGGAAAAATTTTGATTAGTTTTTCAGGCTAATTCCGAAGGCTAGTTGGCCTATTTTGATCACCATGCAAGGTGTGTGAAATGGAATTAAAAGAACTGGGAATACTTTTTATCCTTTTTCGTGATATAACAATTTGCTACAATGGACACAGTTTCAGCAAAAGTCTCACTGATGAACAAAAGCTATAAAAAAAATTTTCATCGGCAAGACATCATATAGGTCTCACCGATGGAAAACTCATCGGCAAGAGATATACCATCGGAGTGAAAATCTCAAGTCACACCGATCTAACAAGTCTTGCCGATGGAGTCCCGTGAGATGAAAGGTTTATTCAAAGGAGAATAAATATTTACAAAAGGTGCAAATAAATATCCTATTTTCATGGAAGGAGTTATAAGGTGAGAATTTATTCAAAATATTTTCTACTCAGAAGAAAAATACTTTTCTAGAGAAGTTCATCAAATAGGTAATTATTTTACCTAAATAATATTTTTATGTGAGAATGCATAAGATGGCCAGTAAAACCATAAGGAGTAATTATTTTCACACAAATGATTATTCTAGCCCAGTGAAGGTGAAAAAGCACACGAATAAATGAAAGCGTGAAGATTGTCAGCCAAAGATGGAAATAATTATTATTAAATTATCTTGCACGGGAATACAAAGCTTAGAAAGGTTGAAATTAATTTAATCAAACTAAAGATAGTTGATTAAATAAAGGGATGCATCAGAAAGGTTATAACCTTAACATATGAATGTGTAAAATGCTAAATAAAAATCAAGGCATAAAAATACATCGGCAGAAGAAAATGAATCGGAGTAAAAATTGTAAATCATACCGATTTGATGTGTCACACCGATGTTGTGGGCCCAAGTATTATGTAAATAAAGTAATGAGGTAAAACAATGGAAAAGGAGATATGGAAGCAAGGAGAAATATGTAGAATATTTTTGAAATAAAGATGGGAAATATTTTCACAAAGCCGTTAATTGAAGATTTTGTGTAAATGTGTATAATGGCCCATGAAAATATTTTCACTTAAAAAATGAGTTTATGCAAGACAATAAAAAATATTATTAAAGTCACTGCACCATGAAAATCTCATCGGCAAGACCAAGCAAATCGGAGAGAAATTTTTAAAACACACCGAGTTTATGCCTCATACCGATGGATGCCTCTTTGGGGAGAAATGTCATTTAATTAAAAGTGGTAAGTATTTTAAATATGAGCTGCATGCCCGAGGTAAAATATTAAAATGCAATATGAAATAGTTTACCAAAGGGGTTATAAGGATGAAAGAAAATATTTTCCAACGAATTCACGAGATAGGTAATTACTTTACCTAAAAATATTTTGAGGAAGTATATGCAAAAGGTGAGAAAACATTTTCACCAAGAAATTCACAAGCGAAGTAATTATTTTACTGGAGAACATTTTATGCAAAATATTTCACCGAGGAAGTTGTAGGAGATAAGATATTTTCACTAAAGGATGTAAAATATTTTCACAAGGTTGTTAAAAACAAGATTTCATGAGCAGAAATTGTTTCTTACTCGAAGGGTAAAATATATTTTTCCAGTGGGAGAAAATATGCGCAAGAGGATATAACAAACAATCATAGTCATATTGAAAAATTATTTTCGTGAGAATACAAGTCCCAGGAAGATTAATTAAATAAAGAATCAAGATACATGAAAGTAAACCCTAACAAAGATGAAGAGAAATAATTGAATTTTAAAGGGCCGGAGGCTAATATTTTGCGTTAATAAAAATTGTTGTCCTTCACGGAAATGAAGAGACGCACAGGACGGTAAGCGAAGGGTCACAACCCTAAAATACACAGTATGTATAAAGGTGAAATCAAAGGAGGACAAAGGAACATCATCAGTAGATTAGGATCAAGAGTAGATTAGGAAAAACATCAGTTAGATAGCTGGATGGGTTGACCAGTTGCCAAAATAAAATATTATGTTGTACATTGTAAAATCTTTTGAAATTACATATAATGGAGAAAATGCAGAAATTAATGATTTAATATTGGTGTCTATTGTTTGTTGAGCTGAGCAATTATTTGGTTGTCTCCATACTGTTATTTCTTTGTTATCTGAACCTGAGTTTCCAAGTTGATATTTCAGTTTCATCGAAACACACTTGTTGTTTTTGTGTAATCAAATTAATTGGTTTCCATTACAGATATAAAATCCTTTTGATTGATTACAGTAACCTGGAAGTAGCATTTGGATAGGTAAGAGCAGCCCTATAATTGTCAAGATTGCCATACTGTCTCCAACTCGATATTGTCTTGTTATTCAAATTGAGCATCAACTCCATTTGTCAATACACATTTGCTGTCATTGTGTGATTCTTTTGATCGGTTCCTTCAAGCAAGGATTAAAAAAATCCTTTCAATAAGTCACAGTAACCTGGTAAGATTCGAGTGGATCACTAAGTAGAGTTTGTCAGTCACATTCTTGCACGTTTATACAAGCTATAAACAAACACATGTGCCAAACAATTAGGAATGTAACCTATAAGTAAATCATGTATCATATACACCTTGACTCCACTAGCCCAACAGAAATAGGCACTGGTCATACCAATTCTATTTTAGAATTCCATAAAATCCTATTCAAACAAATACAACTCATATCTTAGTATTAGGAGTAGGAGTAGTTCAGAAGCTTTTATCTATTCCACATTTTATGCCATTGTGAGTAGATACCTAAATCCAATCAAGTCATATAGGGTTAAGTCTGCTTTAGTTACAAAGGTACACCCGCCTAGGTTTGCAGGACCTGAAGTGTAGGGAGTTGATAACTTTGTCAATTGGTCCAAAAACGTTGCAAATCCAAACATAGAGTCTGGCATCCTCTTAGGGTTAGCAACCTGCATTTTTGGGAACCAACAAAATTGGCGACTCTACTGGGAAGAACATATAGAGAAACTTGGTAGTGGACCATGTTATTAGAGTCAGAAAATTAAAAGGCATAACTCTGCTGGTGGAAGGAAAAACCCAGAAAAATTGATTAGTCCTCTAAATAGAGGTGGCGACTCTACACAAAATTCAAATACAGATTGGTAGACTCTGCTGGCAAGAACCCAGAAAGATGAAATTTTCCTCTTCTCACAAGAGGTGGCGACTCTAAAAATAAAATTGATGAAATATGAAAAAATATAACATACCCCCTTTAGATGCGTTCTTTGAAATAAGGAAACATGAAGGAGAATCTGGATATGAGTTGTTCATCAGGTTGGCGAATATCTATGAACAGATACCTTTTCATCTCAAACCTAGGAAATCCTTATTCATTAAAATGTTCATGCTTGCTTATGTGCCTATGTCAACTAATTGGCCTGAATCATTAAAGCCAGTTACTCTAGACCAAGTGGTTCAATTGATTCATAGCATAGAAAGGACAAGGCATGAGGATATTATCAATGTTGGATCCGATGATACTAAATATGAAGAAACTGATATAGCAATGCAGCCAGATATGGATGGACTAGGAACATACCAAGAAAATGAATACTATCCACCACTTGGACAGCGATATGCTCCGCAATATCATCATCTACATATGTCACATCAAAATCTGCACTCTCATCAACCCACCCAACAAAATGTTTATTATCAGCCTCCATATCAAACAAATTTTATCCCAGCCCACCCACCGCAATATATGAATCAGCAGTGTTGGGAGGAAGAAGAACATTGTTTTCAAAAGATGGGTATACCAGAACATGAACTCCAGATGTTTCCAAACCCATGCTATGCTGAGGATGAAATCTTTTCAAATAACCAGGGTGAATATTTTCAAGATCTTGATCAAGAGGAAGTGCACATGGCAGAAAATAATCTTCAAGCCTGTTCAGAGCCATTGTATGATGATATGGCACAAGAAGATGAAGAGGATGACTATTTTCAAACAGGGCAAACTCACAATGAGGAGGAAGTGTACATATCTGAAAATGATTTTCAAAATTTTTTAAACCCATTGTATGATGAAAAGATGGAAGAAGATCAGATCACATTTTGCCAAGGTATGCCAGAAAATGAATTTCAAGTGTTCTCAAATCCATGTTATCAAGAAGATGAAAGGCATTTAGATAGTCAGGGAGGTGGATATTCTGATAAAGAGTCTATAAATGATGAGGTTGATGAAATATGTACATCAAATTTTGAGCATTATTGTAGTGATGAAAAGAATGATGAAAATTTCAGTAAGAGGGTTGATGAAGAAACATGCTCACTTGACAGTGAGCATATTTCAGAATTGCTCACCAAAGAATATCAAAGATATGTACTTAAAGATGATACCCAAATACTGTGTCCAGCACATATATCGTTTGAAAGTGAATCCATTCAACATGGTAAGGGTGATGAAATATACGAGGCCATATTTCCCAAGTCACATTTTTGCAAAGAAGAGACAGATAGTGGTCATAAGTTCTCTTGTGACACTGATCCAGAGATAAAGATGTCCATTGAACCAGAGGAGGTTGATGGTTCCAGTATGTATGATTGGCAGATTATTGACTCTCAAGCATGTGGGGAAGATGGATGTGATAAGGAAGAAGATACGGTGTTTTATGTTGGAATCAGCATTGATTATAGCATTTGTCAGAAGCAGCTTGATTTATTCCATTTTCCAATTCAATTAAAAAACCAACATTTGGTGAATAACAATAGATATGATAAAATAAGACATCCTACAAGGTTTGATAATCATGACTTCCTTATGTCATGCAATGATGAAGGTGTTCAGACTATGCCTGACTTCCAGATACCGAATAATACAGAACACACTTGCAGCATAAATTATGATGCATTACTGAACTATATGAATAGATTTAGTCAAGCAGATGGGGTATCATTACAACATGATCAGAACAAGGTTTTTGATAGGGGAAAGACGTGGATTTTCTTTTCTGATATGTTTTTTTTTTACCATATCAGTTTTGGGGAAAAAAGTAGACTCTGTTACCCAATGAAGAAGGCGTTGGTCTGCTCCCCAGAAATCTGGGATCTTGCTATGCCCGCAGGGGGCATACATCCCCAGACAGAGCCACTGTTGGGACCTAAAATTTCATACCAATTTTTGCAAGATTTTAGGTTCCCATATGTGAAATTCAATTTCAACACTCATAGATACACCTGCACAATATGCTCAAATGGCCTACTTTGAAGCATTATAATTCGGAGCCAGTTCGTCTTCATACAAAATTATTTCATAAACATGTTTGTCTGCCATATGTAAGTGAGCACACCTGATTTCAGCTTCCTACGATCAATTTTGACTAGGTTTTGAAGAACCAAGTTGGAGGGTTTTGATAAGGTTTGTTACTTGCACAATGTGAAATCAGCCCGAGAGGCCAACTTTGGAAGTTGATATCTAGCAGCTAAATGATGATCCTAAAAAACTAATTAGTGTTCTGTATTCCCCTCATGATAATGTACTTTCATGCCAGTTTATGGGACCCCAACATCTCGTTTGCTATTTTTTCAAAATCAAAAGCAAATGTAAAAAGTTCAGTTGCCATATCTGTGTTTCAAGAAAGTTGCAGAGAGGTCAACTTTGGCCCTTAACATTTCATGACAGAAGATGGATGGAGAAGAATCCTCTTACACATGCACTCATCAAGCCTAAATGAACTCAACTTTCCAGTTACAAGTTCCCAGGAAGAGATTTAATGGGTTTTTAAAATTGCAAGTGGTGAGTTCGAATCAGGTTTTGACAGGGGCAGTTTTCAAGGAGGTTAATTTGGAAGGTAATATCTAACAATCGGGTCGTGTTCATAAAAAAATAATTGACGTCTCAAATTCTTCCCATGTTAATGTGCTCACATGCCAATTCTCAAGGTCCCAGCACTTCGTTTGATATTTTTTCAAAAGCAAATCCAAATGGATTTTACACAGTTCTGTGACTGCATTCCCAGGCAGCTTCAAAAAGGTCAACTTTGACACCCGATATCTTATGAAGGAAGAGGAATGATGAAAAATCCTTTTGTACACATGTTCATGTGGCCTAAATGAACTAATCCCCAGGACGGCAGCTTCTCAATATCAGATTTGATATTTTTCCAAAGAGGCAAAATAATAGGTTTCAGTTGAGTTTAAAACAGGTGCAAAACACACTGAGTGAGCTACTTTGATTGCGAGCAGCTTTTAATCCCAATAACTTCATGCCAATCCGTCTGACAACCATACTCCCCTATCACAATTCAACATGTTGGTGTATTTTTGTGGCTCCGGGAAAAATTTTGATTAGTTTTTCAGGCTAATTCCGAAGGCTAGTTGGCCTATTTTGATCACCATGCAAGGTGTGTGAAATGGAATTAAAAGAACTGGGAATACTTTTTATCCTTTTTCGTGATATAACAATTTGCTACAATGGACACAGTTTCAGCAAAAGTCTCACTGATGAACAAAAGCTATAAAAAAAAATTTCATCGGCAAGACATCATATAGGTCTCACCGATGGAAAACTCATCGGCAAGAGATATACCATCGGAGTGAAAATCTCAAGTCACACCGATCTAACAAGTCTTGCCGATGGAGTCCCGTGAGATGAAAGGTTTATTCAAAGGAGAATAAATATTTACAAAAGGTGCAAATAAATATCCTATTTTCATGGAAGGAGTTATAAGGTGAGAATTTATTCAAAATATTTTCTACTCAGAAGAAAAATACTTGTCTAGAGAAGTTCATCAAATAGGTAATTATTTTACCTAAATAATATTTTTATGTGAGAATGCATAAGATGGCCAGTAAAACCATAAGGAGTAATTATTTTCACACAAATGATTATTCTAGCCCAGTGAAGGTGAAAAAGCACACGAATAAATGAAAGCGTGAAGATTGTCAGCCAAAGATGGAAATAATTATTATTAAATTATCTTGCACGGGAATACAAAGCTTAGAAAGGTTGAAATTAATTTAATCAAACTAAAGATAGTTGATTAAATAAAGGGATGCATCAGAAAGGTTATAACCTTAACATATGAATGTGTAAAATGCTAAATAAAAATCAAGGCATAAAAATACATCGGCAGAAGAAAATGAATCGGAGTAAAAATTGTAAATCATACCGATTTGATGTGTCACACCGATGTTGTGGGCCCAAGTATTATGTAAATAAAGTAATGAGGTAAAACAATGGAAAAGGAGATATGGAAGCAAGGAGAAATATGTAGAATATTTTTGAAATAAAGATGGGAAATATTTTCACAAAGCCGTTAATTGAAGATTTTGTGTAAATGTGTATAATGGCCCATGAAAATATTTTCACTTAAAAAATGAGTTTATGCAAGACAATAAAAAATATTATTAAAGTCACTGCACCATGAAAATCTCATCGGCAAGACCAAGCAAATCGGAGAGAAATTTTTAAAACACACCGAGTTTATGCCTCATACCGATGGATGCCTCTTTGGGGAGAAATGTCATTTAATTAAAAGTGGTAAGTATTTTAAATATGAGCTGCATGCCCGAGGTAAAATATTAAAATGCAATATGAAATAGTTTACCAAAGGGGTTATAAGGATGAAAGAAAATATTTTCCAACGAATTCACGAGATAGGTAATTACTTTACCTAAAAATATTTTGAGGAAGTATATGCAAAAGGTGAGAAAACATTTTCACCAAGAAATTCACAAGCGAAGTAATTATTTTACTGGAGAACATTTTATGCAAAATATTTCACCGAGGAAGTTGTAGGAGATAAGATATTTTCACTAAAGGATGTAAAATATTTTCACAAGGTTGTTAAAAACAAGATTTCATGAGCAGAAATTGTTTCTTACTCGAAGGGTAAAATATATTTTTCCAGTGGGAGAAAATATGCGCAAGAGGATATAACAAACAATCATAGTCATATTGAAAAATTATTTTCGTGAGAATACAAGTCCCAGGAAGATTAATTAAATAAAGAATCAAGATACATGAAAGTAAACCCTAACAAAGATGAAGAGAAATAATTGAATTTTAAAGGGCCGGAGGCTAATATTTTGCGTTAATAAAAATTGTTGTCCTTCACGGAAATGAAGAGACGCACAGGACGGTAAGCGAAGGGTCACAACCCTAAAATACACAGTATGTATAAAGGTGAAATCAAAGGAGGACAAAGGAACATCATCAGTAGATTAGGATCAAGAGTAGATTAGGAAAAACATCAGTTAGATAGCTGGATGGGTTGACCAGTTGCCAAAATAAAATATTATGTTGTACATTGTAAAATCTTTTGAAATTACATATAATGGAGAAAATGCAGAAATTAATGATTTAATATTGGTGTCTATTGTTTGTTGAGCTGAGCAATTATTTGGTTGTCTCCATACTGTTATTTCTTTGTTATCTGAACCTGAGTTTCCAAGTTGATATTTCAGTTTCATCGAAACACACTTGTTGTTTTTGTGTAATCAAATTAATTGGTTTCCATTACAGATATAAAATCCTTTTGATTGATTACAGTAACCTGGAAGTAGCATTTGGATAGGTAAGAGCAGCCCTATAATTGTCAAGATTGCCATACTGTCTCCAACTCGATATTGTCTTGTTATTCAAATTGAGCATCAACTCCATTTGTCAATACACATTTGCTGTCATTGTGTGATTCTTTTGATCGGTTCCTTCAAGCAAGGATTAAAAAAATCCTTTCAATAAGTCACAGTAACCTGGTAAGATTCGAGTGGATCACTAAGTAGAGTTTGTCAGTCACATTCTTGCACGTTTATACAAGCTATAAACAAACACATGTGCCAAACAATTAGGAATGTAACCTATAAGTAAATCATGTATCATATACACCTTGACTCCACTAGCCCAACAGAAATAGGCACTGGTCATACCAATTCTATTTTAGAATTCCATAAAATCCTATTCAAACAAATACAACTCATATCTTAGTATTAGGAGTAGGAGTAGTTCAGAAGCTTTTATCTATTCCACATTTTATGCCATTGTGAGTAGATACCTAAATCCAATCAAGTCATATAGGGTTAAGTCTGCTTTAGTTACAAAGGTACACCCGCCTAGGTTTGCAGGACCTGAAGTGTAGGGAGTTGATAACTCTGTCAATTGGTCCAAAAACGTTGCAAATCCAAACATAGAGTCTGGCATCCTCTTAGGGTTAGCAACCTGCATTTTTGGGAACCAACAGATGTCAAAGGGGGAGAGAAGTCATGTGAAAAGCAGTGAAGAAAGTAGTTGCATAAGTGATAAGAGAAAGGGGAAGAAGTTCTTGTCTTGATGGTTGAATCAATTTTTTACATCATATGTTGCCATCAATGAGAAAGGGGGAGATTGTTGCAAATATGTGTCTAATCGGTGTTGTCATTGATGTCAACATATCCTTGTTGCCATTGGTGTCAACTATATTCCATTTTGTTGCCTGTTTAGAAGACTGGAATGTTGTGGATATTGAGAAAATTAATGAAGATAAATGTATGCAGACTATATGGCTATGTAGAGGATTGTCTAAAGTAGCTCCACTTATGATTTGAGAGGTCTGCATGAAGATTTAAAGAAGCTATGGCCATCTGAGTAGAACTAGGTTTTGGTAGTTGTTTAGAAGAGACAGAGTAATAGTAAATTGGTCTGGATTGCTCTGCATTGAAATATTATGATCTGTGGATCTAGAGGCTTGTTTGGGAAGTTAGTATGTATCAACAACACAAGTAGTTCAAGGTTTAGAGGTCTGCAAGCAATCTTTCTAGTGTGACAGTCATGGTAGACAGTGTTCTTGAGGTTCTAAATGAAGATGCACGTGATTCTAGTGATTTGGATGAGCGTGGATGTTTTTTTTGAATTTAATGTGCTTGTGGAGGTATTTCGATCATATGACTACTATGTTGGAGTCCCGCATTGAAGTTTGAGCTCATTGGTAAAGTTTTTCCTCTTGGTATTACTGTTCTTCCCAGTCTTGGCTGTCTGAATGTTTCAAGCATTTTGTGGATGATCTAAGAGCAATTCTATGGAGTGTGGCATGTTGATCGAGGAAGATTTAAATCCTAGTTATATTTGGCCAACAGCTCAGTGATTCGCATTAAGTTAGATGTTTAGAGTGTCGACCTTGATTTCAAGGTTGATGAAGCATATAAATACTTGTTAATGAGTTGTGGAAAATTATCCTTGTGTGAAATAATCAAATTTGAAGAAAGGATCAGAGGCAGAGTAGAGAAGAGGAGGATCAGAGGAACAAGAACAATAAAGGATGAAGTGATAGTGAAGAAGCATTTGGGAGAAGAATAGAAGTTTTATGAGTATTCAATGGGACTGAACCAGGCATGAAGAAGATGCTATTCATCAGTTCATTATTTTTGTATTAAACATAAATTCTTGTAGGTAGCAAGCCTCTCTAAGTAGTGAGATCTGGGAAGTGAACCCTAAGGCAAGTGCCATTTTCATTTTATTTAAGTACTTTTAACAGGGTTCAAATCTTGTGGGTTAACCCCCACCATGGTTTTCCCTTAACTGGGTTTCCACGTAAAAATCCTGGTGTTATGTGTGCTCAATTTATTTTTTCTCATGTATTGTTGATTCATGCTTTAATTTTTACATCATTAATCTAATTGCAAGTTGATAAAGAAGATTAAAAGAAGAAAAGTTTAAATTTACGAGACAACTGATTCACCCCCCCTCTCAATTGTCCAAACTAATACCAACACATTCAACTTCTCACTAAAATATGCTATAGGTCTACCTTCTTGACTTAACAATTCCCCTATTGCATTTCTGCTTGCATCACAATCGACTTGAAATACCTTGTTGAAATCTGGTAATGCTAATATTGGTTGCTCTATCACTTTCTCCTTCAATAATTCAAAACTTTTATTTGCTCCTAATGTCCACTTAAAGTCCTCTCTATCACCTTGCATTGTATCTATCATAGGGTTACATACTAAAATAAAATTTTTGATGAACTTCCGGTAGAAACTAGCTAATCCATGAAATTATCTAACTTCTCTAATGCTCTAAGGTGTAGGCCACTCAACAATTGCTCTAACTTTCTCTAGGTCCATCTTCAATCCTTCCACAGAAATCATAAATCCCAACTATACAAATTCTTCCTTCATGAAACTACATTTCTTGATGTTTATCATCAAATTCTCTTCTCTCAACCTTTGCAATACTTGTCTGAGGTGCCACAAATTTTCTTCTTCTGTCTTACTAAAAATCAAAATATCATCCAAATATATAATAACAAACTTACCCAAGAATTTATTCAAAACTTCATTCATCAACCTCATGAAAGTACTTGGTGCATTTGCCAATCCAAAAAGCATCACTAACCATTCATACTGTCCTTTATTTGTCTTGAAAGTAGTCTTCCATTCATCCCCTTCTCTGATTCTGATCTGATGGTATCCACTCTTCAAGTCTATCTTTGTAAAATATTTTTCTTCACTCAAAAAATCCATAATATCATCCATCCTAGGCAATGGAAATCTATACTTAACTATGATCTTGTTGATTCCTCTAGAGTCTATACACATCCTCCATTCTCAAACCTTTCTTCAACAACTCCTATATCTATCTATTCAATTCTTCATTCTCTGTTGGTGTCATTTTGTGTGCTGCTTTGTTAGGAAAACTAGCTCCAGGTATAAGATCCATGTGATGATTGATACTCCTGATTGGTGGCATTCCTTTAGGTACATTATCTGATATGATGTCTCCATACTCTAGCAGCAATTTAGCTACTCCTCTAGTTGTGATTCTTCAGTCTCTATCTTTAGGGCTTCAAGCTTCTTAGGAATCAAAGCATAACACATATTCTCATGTCTCAAACCATCCAAAACTTTCCTTCCATCAACCAAACAAATTCTAGCATTTCCACATACTTCACTTTTAGGTTCATCTTCTAAAGGAATCAAAGTAATTCTCTTTCTAGTTGATGTTATAGTGTAGGTATTGTTTCTCCCATCATGTATATCTTTTCTATCATACTATCATGGTCCATCCAACAATATATGGCATACATGCATAGGTATAATATCACACAATACTTCATCATTATAAGATCTAATATGAAATTTTACTAATCATTGTTCACTCACCAGTACCTTATGATCATCTTGAATTCATGCTATCTGATATGGCTTAGGGTGTTTCAATCTTTCCAACTTCATCTTAGTCACCATCTCCTATGAAACCAAATTATTAGAACTACCACTATTAATTACAACTTTACAACATTTACCTCCTAATTTACATCTGGTCTGGAATAAACTTTTCCTCTATGGTGGTTCTTCATTTGTCTCTTCTTGAAGTAGTTGTCTCCTCATGACTAGTGATTTTCCTTTCTTAGGTTTACCAACTGAACTAGGTGATCCAATAGGTTCTTTCACATAAGTTGTTCTTCCACTGTTCTCTGTCTTCTTTCTTGTACTTCCTTGATGACATTCAAATGATGTACGTCCTTCACCTCATAGTTAAAACAAGTTCCTCTAAATATTCTCCTATCAATTCCTCTTCCATCTCTTCTATATCCTTCACTTCGACAATAATTAGGGTTTCCTCTGTGGTAGAAAGTTTTGTCATCTCTCTGGTATGCATTGCTATCTCCATCTTCCTTCTTGAATGGGCTATCTTGTTTGTTTTGCTCTGCATATGATCTTTCTCCTCTAGAATATGTTCTTCCTCTCTAAAATTTACCTCCTCTACCTCTCTGTCTCTGCTCATGCTTCTTATTCAACATTTCTTCAACTTTTAGGGCAAAATGATGTGCTTCTTCCAATGTTGTCATCCTTACCAAACTCACGTCTTCTTGAATGTTCAATCTCAGTCCATTTATGTATCTTGCCACTTTCTCCTTTCTTGCTTCACTGTGTCTTATCCTTATGATCATCTTATGAAATTCTTCAGTTTATTCCTTCACATATTTCTTCTTTTTTCTTAGGTTCTACAATCTTTTCAACTGTTCCAACTCATAGTCAATAGATATAAACTGATTCTTCAACTTTGTCACCATTCTATCCCATTTTGTAATCTTTTCTTTTCCTCTTCTATCTCTATCCAACTAAACTTCTAGCATGTCCTTTCAACTTAGTCTTTACAAATCTCACCTTATCCAGATCTTCAATTTCTTCATATTCAAAGTATTCTTCTAGGTCATTTATCCAATCAATTAGTTCCTTTGGATTCAAATTGCCAGTATAGTTTGGTACATCCACTCTAGGTCTTTTCCCAATCTTCAAAATAGCTCACAACATCTTCACTTGATCTGATTCTTCTTCTTCTTCTAGGGTTTCTTCATTTTGGTTAGTGGATTGAAATTCTTCATCATCACTTTCAACATTAGGTTGAGGTGTCAATCCTCTTCTTCGATCTTCTTCAATAACATCCAAATGAACTTGCATTGTTTTCATCATCTCCATCATCTCATCCATTCCTCTAGCTATAGTACCAATAATGGGTATTCTTCTCAGTAGCATCTCTTCCTAGGATCAAGTGTAATTGCCTCAAATTTGGCAATCAGTCTACAAGGTGACAACTATCTCACAATCGGTGATCATTTGCCAACACAAGTAGTCTACCTTGGGTTCGGAAATCTGTTCACAACAAGATCTTAGAGAATGCCTTCACCAAATTTGCTCACTTCACTCTGAAACGATTCAAACTTTGCTCTAATACCACTTGGTACAATCATGGTTAGGAAAGTCCATAGAGTGAATAGTCCAAATCGTGCAGCAAGATTAACAATGAAAGTAACTCGATTATAGAATGCAAATTTAGATTCAAAATTCTAACATGTCAGTAACATGCAGGATTACAATGAGGGCTCACAGGCTTGATTCTACATCTACAATATTTGTACATGATATGGCTTTAAAGCACCTTACCGAACAAAATCCTAAGACTAAAACTTCATATTATGATTCATTGCCTTCTTATGTATCTATTACATGAATATATATCATATCTAGATCACAAGAATCCTCCGCGTTAGCCAAGAGAGATTACAAACTCCAATGAAAGAGATGTAACATGTGTACATAGATACGTCAGCCCAAAACATATGGAATTCCTCTGCAAGTGGATGAATCAATGTGTGGACCTCATGAAAGGTTGGCCAAGGTCCAAACTATCTTGAATGATGTGTAATTTAGTTCCATAAGTCATGGAAGTGCTCTGCAAGTCTTCTCCTTTAGCTAGTTTTATGAGATTATCTGAATGCTCTGTTATGAGAAAGCAATCGATCTTCCAATAGCGATATATTTCTAAAAAATGATCCAAATGATCTGAATTTTGGATATGATGTGCATGATGATGTCTAGATGCTAAGTACTTCTACACACTGTTTAAAATGAAACTACGGTAGAATGCGGACCAATCTACTGAAATAGTTTCTGACTGAACTAACTATATTGAACTGGAAAATGAAAGAAAACAAAATGAATGTAAATGTTTTTGGTTGATGCAAGATTTATTTACAACCAAGGATGCTCCTACATGATCATTTCTATGCTCCACTATCTAAGACATGCCAAACACAGCTGATAGTTGAGATATGCCACCAAAACCACCAAAGACACACTTAAGGGTGAATAACTCAAGATCCAACCCCGCCTCCATAGGGGACTTTTAAAAGGATGTGTAACCACTCAAGGGAAGACACAATCTCACCTTTTGTAGAAGGTCTTTCAAAATGCAACCCCACTTGCATTGACAGATGCCTTATGGTGAAAAGGAACCATGCACTTGAAGTATACAACCCCACATGCAGCACACAGATGCCTTATAGTGAAAAGGAGGTATATGCAAGAGAAAATGAAGTACACAACCCCACATACATTCATAGACACCTTACATTGAAAAGGAAGCATATGTAAACACACTTTATCAATAATATCTAGAATATCCATGTATTTACCATAATATATGCCCCCACAGGTTAAAGTGGTTGATCTTGCTTGTTGGTATCAAATGCATTTAAGGTAAAATGAAAACACGCAAGGGAACAAGAGCTTTCACAAAGCCCATACCCCAAAGTGACATGTGCTAACAATCACCGAGTGTTTCCAAAAATCACACATGTTAGTATCAATTTATAATCATCAATAATAGTCATGCACAAAAATAATGCAACATAAACAAACCAAGGCTATACTTGCAGGTTCGCATCCAAGTATAACTGTAAGATTATAGTTCAAGTATCTCAAAATCGAGTGTAGATACAAGGTGAGATACAAAATATATCAAAGTGCATAGAAGCAGATTAGAATATTACAAAGGTTTGTTACAAGAAATTTCATAGTACAAAACATGATCACATCACAACACAAGGTGATTCTACTAGTCAAGCATTAATAACATATCAACCCCATCTTCATATATGGACTAGGTCCATTTTTATTCTTGTTGTAGGGATGTATAGTCCTTATCAGTATCTATTTGTTATCATCATCCACCGACTAGTAGAGCCACAAAAGAATGAAATCATGAAAAATGAGAGAGGAGACAAAAGTGACTTAGGTTCACAACATGGAAAAATACCCCCAAGACATCCTCTACAATGTTATGCCCCAAAGGAACCACACACAAAAATTACAATAAGATAGAGGAGAGTAGAAGAATAGAGAAACAAATAGAAGAAGTGTCGCAACAAAGGCGATCTCCTTGTATCCTTGACCTTACTGCAGTATCAAGGGTCATCTAAGGAGACCTAAACAACATTTAACACAATACAAGAGAACACAGCACATACACATATAAATATATATGTCTAAGAGGAGGCCAAACTTGTGAGCACCTTAGAGAGGTTCTCCATCAAGTGTGGTAAAATGTGTGAGGAACTCATACCTGTTTGATTTTTATTTCCAAAATGGTCATGTGGTGCTTATTTCTCAAGACCTTGTATGTTTGAAATCTTCTGATGCTTGAGGGGAGGGGAATCATTACATTTTTCCATGGATGATTCACACCTTTTTCTTTTCATTTCTTTTTCTTTCTTATTCTATTTTTCTTGATGAATGAACCTCTCACGATGAAATGGGATGCTTTTCATTGTCACAACTTACTCTTGCTTCAAGTGATTACATGTAGGCTGCTCCATTTGCGTATCTTGTGCATTTTGATTATCTCCCAATCCATAAAGGGGTAATGGAGCAGGAACCTCAGCATAGATGCCTTTTAATTGTGGGTGAGGTAGATCTTCATTTATCATCTTATCTACTTCTATCATACCAATTATTTCATCATAGTCAAGATAGTCATCCATAATCTCTATTATATTTTTTTCCACCATGTTGTTGTTGCTATCTTTAGGAAAAGGATCAGTGAAGCTTTGTAGGTTTTGATTCAAAGGAGCTACTGACTTATTTCCATTTTCATTCACACTGGTAACCTGTATCATGTTAGAATTGATGAGGTCTTGAATTTCATGTTTAAGATGATACATCTTTTAGTATCATGTCCTGTCAAGTGATGATAGTGATAATAGGCATTAGCATCAAATGAGGGTCCTTGCATAGTGCTACTATCTAGTGGATGGGAAGGAGGAAGCTTCAAAATATTATTGTTCACTACTTGAGTTATTATCGAATGGAGAGAATTCGATAATGGAGTGAATTGTCCTTGTTGTTGTCTGAATTGAAATGGTGTCTAATTAGATTTTGTGATACCAAACACTTATGATTGAAAGTTGTTCAAATGTGCCCATTGATCTTGATGAAATTCTTGTTATTCTTCTTAAATGAATTTTGAGATGTTCTAGCTACAAATTTACCAACAGGAGCTGATGAGTTATGATTCTCATACTGGCTAGCCAAAAGTTGGTAATCTCAGAGAGATGTGCATAGATGTTGGAAAGAACTATACTTCATCAAATGTATCTTATCATGCATGTTTGGTTGTAGATTTGTAATGAATACTTTTTGAACATCATCATCTATAATCAGATATCATATTTTCACAAAGAGAGCTTGATATCGACTGATGAATTCCATTAATTTCTCTTTTGGACCTTGCTTAAAATGAACCAAATCAATAAATGAGATAGTAGGTCCAATGTTTGTTTGGAAATGTTGCAAGAATTGATCAACTAGCTGTGAGAAGGATTGCATGGAATTAGAAGGTAGAGAGAAAAATCATTCTAGGGTGGTATCCTTGAGAGATTAAGGAAAGAGTTTTGCTAACAATACCCCATCAAAGAAGAAATTACTACACATTATTGTGAATGCTGCCACATGAGTATTAGTATCACTTTTAACACTATACTTTTCAAAGCAAGGAGTCTTAAATTTGTGAGGCATTTTAGATCTTATGATTGTATAAGATAAAGGGTTGCAAGAATGATATGTTGGTAATGTAGGTTGAGAGGAAGCATTAGTCAAGTTTGTCACTTTTTCCTGCAAGGGTGACATACTTTGCAAAATTTGGTTGAGGAGAGCATCATTGAATGATGTGTCTTGTGGATTTGAGATGAGAGTATTTGATGTTGTAGTCATGTAATTGAGAGGTGGTTGGTAATAAGTGAAGGTGATAGGTGGTTGAGAGTAATTATTCGTGGGTATGGATATAGGAGGTGCCAAGTTTTCATAATTAAATGCCATGACTTTGTATTTTTTTTCCTGTAGATGTTCCCATGGTAGTGGTAGAATTACTATAAGCTTGTGCATTAATGGTGAGAAGTGATGGTGTAATGGTGGATATTCCAATATTCGGTATGGGTAACCGATACTTGTGAGCCTATATATTTCGATGGTGACACATTTTCTATGGCATTCACGTGGCTAGCCACTATCATAATGTTATGATCCATTGTGTGGGCTAATACACAGAGCATGTTAGCACCTTCTTGTCCTTCTTGCAATAATCCTCTTATACCATCAATAATAGGTATCACTTCTTAAGCTAGATGTGTACCTCCCACAATTTGTTGAAAATTAGCTAGTTGTTTGTCTAGTTTCTTGAGTTAGTCATCATGTACATGTGTTACTATATCAATCACATCTTCAACATCATGGATTGTTTGTTCTTTAGTCATGTTGGTGTTTGTGGTATCTTGCAAAGATGTTGATTCACTTTTTGTAAAGTAGTTGTGTAATGGATTTTCCAATATTTGCATATCGTTGCTATTCAAAGCACTAGAACCCATTAGTCTACAACTTCTTATTACCAAGGTATTGGTGTTAGGGTAGTGTGTTATACAACTCATGCAAAGTCTTATAACACTAAATGCACTAACCAAGAGTATGATCAATAAGATTATGAAGATCAAGGTAGTTATGCTTATTGAAATACATAATGTGTAATTGCAAAACTTATGAATTATCAAACCATTGATATGGGATAATGAATATGCAATGAAGGAAATGCAAGATTTGAATTTAACTATCATCAAGATGCAAATACTTGAAGATATGGGTTCACCAAACTGTTATGTATGAAAAAGGTAAATGATGAGACTAGCATGCACACTAGATCAAACACTCATCCACAATAACATTGAAGAACAAGACCAAGCCAAATCACTACCAAATAGAGGTGGACTCAGCTATAGATCTTGTACTCAGGAGTACTATGGAACGATCTAATTTAATCAAGCCTTTTATGAAACCCTAGGTCAATCAATGCACTAAACCCTAGATTTGTAAATATCATGTTACAACAAGAGATATACAGTAGATGATCAGAAACTAATTTCACAAGAGTAATTAGGAAGATATCAAAACATGTGTCTTGGAAGATGGAATGTTGGAGGACTATTTTATGGGTACCCAAATCCTAGAAGTTAGAATATTGAGAAACTGCAAACTGGAGAAATATTACAGAGACTACCCTGATGTCAGATCTGAAGTTTGTTTCAGCAAAAGGACTATTTCACAAGCACCAATTCTAGCATAGAGGAATATCCCTAAAATGTTGTCAAATCCTGATGAAATCAAATGATGATGAACAAAAATGATATCACCTACGTGATGAAACCCTTAGGAGGATGAAAGCTCTTCAAATCATAAGAAGAGATAGATTATAACTTTAAAACCTCCAACAACACACAATGATAGTACAAATCTTCTCTATAATCACAATGAATGCTTTGAATGCTCTTCTAATGCTTCAAGTTGGCTATCTCTATCTAGATTAGAAATGAATTCAAGAACACACTTATATATGCTTTCTCACTAACATTCATGAATTTAGCCAAAAGAGATGACAAAGAGAAACCCTTTTAAAGGTCTTATGGTGACATGTAATTAAATTTATCCTAACCAATTAGGGAAGACTTGGGTGCGAGTGCCCAAGTCTCAAAGCACCTTTTTGGTCTAGGGTAAGGTAAAGTATGGGCCCCTAGTTCCCAATTTGCATTGGCTTCAGGGGATTTTGCATCGGGATGAATATTTAGAATGTATAATGTAATCACAGGGACCTAAGAGCTAAACAAGGATGTAAAAAGGCATGTGTCCACTTTTTACTCCATAACAGTTACAAGAACATCAGCCTCATTCAGAGGATTTTTGGGTAGATTGTGTCGATGAACATGAAGTAAGGAGAAGAGACTAGTCATGCTTGACCTTGGATCAAATGAAAGAATTTAGGCTTGGATGGGACATCCCTAACTTGGTTGATGACTATTCTAACATGATTGACCAAGTTTACTATCTTGAAAGTTCTAAACTATTGCCCAAGCTAAGATGGTCTGAAAGGGAGGTGTCAGATATTTTTTAAATCTTTTTTTGTGTTGGATAAAAGTATAAGGTTTCTAAAATTTAAGATGAATGGTCATGATGCAAGTTCTCCTTCACACAAGGAACATACCATGGGATATCAAAAGACTTCTGTGGGGAACTCTACCCAGGACACACCTATCAAGGTTCACTCTACAGGGTCACAGTCCCCTATTAAAGATGGAAATGATTGGGGTGAAGATACCAAGAGCAATGTTGAACTAAAGGGATAGAGTGAGGGAGATAATCAATCACCTAAGAAGAAACCTAAGATAAAAAGGCCTTTGAGCCACTATGCAAATAAAATTTTAGGGAAAGAGCAAATACATCAAGGTCAAGGAATTAAAGTGGCTCCTTGATTATCACATGAGGACACTATTCCTCCATCTTTTATGCAGACTCCTCCATCTACTTCCCATGATGGGATATCTTCTCCAGCCTCATCCTATCAGTAACAAAAGATTGTACCTGATATGTGCATGTGTTTAATACTATGCCAAATGTGATGGCAGATAGTTTTCCTATCTTAACAACACCTACATGTTTAAGGGAAAAAGTTGGTAATATGAGGAAGTATACTCAAATCATTAATACTGAATTTGATGCAGTGGATAGGCTATTGAAATTGGAGACCACTCCTAAGAAGGTGAAGAGAATGTCAAGGTTCATGGTAGACCCTATGAAAAAACACCAGTATGTGGAAATGGTAGAGCCCATGGTTGAAAAAGAAGAAAAAGATCTCTCTGTTGATGATTTCCATATTTGCAAGGTAGATCTGGGGCCTCCTTCCGTACAAGGTGATATCTATAATGCAAAACTATCTGTTGATATTCTTGCCACACGGTTGGAGGAGAGGGAGAGATAAAATGAGTTGTTAGAAGAACAAGTGAATATTCTCACATCATATATCAAGTCTATTGTAGACATCACTACCCAAGCCTTAGATGCCACCATGGATAACACTGTGAAGGTTCCTCCAAAGGGCATGTGCGATGAAGTTATTGATCAAATCAATAAATATAAGTTCCTAGGAAAAGCAATACAAGATTGATGTGATAAACTCACACTGGAGAGTTTGCTATACATTCATGATGTTATTCATTTGTATACTAAAATATCCAATAAGTAGAGTGAAATCTTGGTTGGACTAAAGAAAATCAGAAAAGAAGTGGCAATGTTAAATGTGTCCAAATATAGACTCCAAAGTATGGTTAAAATAGATTATAGTGTTTTAGTTTTCAAACATATCATTGATAAGTCAGAGGAGAATTAATTAGTAAAATGGTTGAATGGTATTGGCTGGAAGATGATAATGGTAAAATAGTGCCTCACATACCTAAAAAATATTGCTAAAAATAATATGTCGTACTTAATTGATCTTAGGAGTTCATGTGTTCCTTTAGGTATTGATATTTTTTATGAAAATGAATCAAATCTATTAGTGATTTTGTGGATAAGCAACCTTTTAAGGATTTATTGGAAATAGAAATAAAAGCTAAGGACTCAGATGGCAATCCTATAGAGAAACTGTGCAATGTGGCATCTCACCTTCTAAACTTTAAGAAATATATTATGGAAGCGAATAAGAAATATGAGGATGCTAGTAATGCCTTATAGATGTGGAGGACCAGATTGACCATAACTAGCATACACAATGGAAAATCTATCATTCCAATATTGAATAGGTTCAAAATCCTTATGGAAAAATTGGATGCCTCTTAGGTTTTTGGAGATCAGGTAGCCAAAGGTGATCAAGGTGGATAGGTGTCTTGAGATGAACAAATGCATCATGATGCTTCAGAGGATGATGAAAAAGAAACTTTTGCATGATATTGTATTGTGCTATTTTCATAAGTTTTAAAGATTGTTTATGTTATGTTATACATTATTGAGCAACAATTCTTTTATTATTATTAAAAGAAGTATTATTGTACTTAATGTTGGTTGTAAAGATAGTTATAGAGGAAAGTTAGTTCCCATCAATTTTACTATAAAATGAATGAGTAAAAGTGATATAGGGTCTTTTGATGAAATTACTTTCATGAACATATCATTAGATATTTGATTGTTTTAAATATTTTGGAAGGAAAAGGGGGACATCGATATACAAGTCTGTAATATTTTGGGAGAGACTATTATGCTCTGTCTTTACTCATCAATACAAGGGAGAGTTTATATTGGGTCATCATCTTTTGTGTTTCTATTTATTCTTCTTATGTCGAATGTACAGATTTTGAGTGTAGAAATTTATAGTTCTCTTGTATGGAATGTTGATAACTTGCATTCACTATATTTATATTATCATCTATGTGTCTTCATTCTTAAGTCTAAATTTGATGCAAAGGTGATAGTTGGATAAACTATTAGTCACTGGCCAGGTTCCCTCCATTCTTATGTTTGGGTGTGTTTTGCCATCTTTATAATCATAGGCTGCATTTCGTTCACCTACAGTGCACTGGTCATTAGGGTTTATTTCAATTTTTATATTAGAAAAAACTACCTTTTCCCAGTTTTAGGTTCAAAGCGTAACAAACAATCAAAACAGCCTATCATATGATGGAATTTGTACCTTCTACAAAAGTCTGAGGGTAGTTGATAAGATTGTCTAATTGTTAGTGCATTTGTAGCCATAAATTTGGTGAGTCATATACAAAATAGGTGGTGACAAATCTATTCACTAACAAAAGGAAAAGAGGACCTAGAAGGACTAATGGTGGGGATCAATAATGTGGATGGACTAAGAACTTTGGCCAAAGCTTTGAAATCCTCCAGATCTCTAGAATCCCAAGTTCTCTAACTCTTTTAAAAAAGGCTAAGTCACTGAGGTTGACAATATGGCCAACTTAGACTAAATGTTCTACAACTAACCCAGAATCGGGACTACCAGTTCTACTGAGACTTATGTAAAACACCTAACTCTCAAACCTAAGAGAAAAGACTCAAACTAGAGACAACAAATAGAAACAAATAAAACTATAGGCATAAAATTCAAGATAAGCTAAACCAAGGGAAAACAAAAATAAAACAACTCAAGGACAACCAAGCAAGGAAAATGACAAAACACAAGGCAATGAAAAACAACTTAAACATGAAACAAAATGGAAAGAAAAATAGAAAACCCCTACCTCAAAAAATGTGAATGAAAGGAAACAACAATGAGGTTGAAAGTCTGTGACAAAGTACAAACCTGAGAACATAGTCATTCTTGCAAATCTACACTCTACCTCAACAATCTGATGTCTCGATCACAAGAATAGCTAGGGCATAGGGAAAGCTCTAAAAATTTGAAGTTTGAAATCAATTGTGCCAAGAATATCATCAAAATATATATGTTACACATTTAATTGAAATCCATGTGTAATTAATGAAGACAATGGGGCAGAGGAAAAAATCTAGGTGGAACTGGGACTTCAAAACTCGGGTCAGGAAACTGACAGCTTCCTCAAAACTCCAAAAGTTTGACACACAACAAACAGAAGAAAGTAAAAATGGTGGGAGCAGGGTCTTGGGAAGAATTGGCACTTTGGAACTAGTTCATGTAAAGAATTCCCAAAAGTCTGAGCTTATACAAAAGACAAACAAGACCAGGAACTCATAAAAAAACCTTGTAACTTGGGAATTTGAGAAAACCTACAACTCAAAGAAAACAAACTAAAATAAAAAGAAAGAGGAAAAAACAAAGACTCAAAGGGATCAAAAAGAAAAAGAACTAAAAGAAAAAGGGCATGAAAGTAAAAAGGAAGGTGTAAACAAAAATAGGTTCCCCAATTTACCTATGCAAAAAGGTGGGGTGTGTATGCAAGGCATAACATGACATTAATGACTAATTAGAATGCTTTGATAACTTCAAAGTTTAAATTTTAAATATTTAATTTAAAAAATTTTATATCCAATCTTTAAATTATTTTATGATTTTACAAATTTGGACACAAAATGCACATATAGATCGAAATGATGAATTTAAATTTGCACAACACAGATGTAATTTCGGTGGTAAAGCCTAAATACTATTGAACTTTGAGTCAAGATTTGAAGTAAACAACCAATTAAGATTGTAATTATAATTGAATTCTACCTTGAAATTACATGAAGAGCCTTTGCAACAACCTATATGTATAACATTAAATTGTAACTATAGGCTTAAACTTTTAGGATGACGAGAAGAAAATAGTATTAACTCAAGATCCAACAATGCTCCCAAAGCACAAATCAACCAAAACTTATAATGGAAGGGTCCCAAAATTTGTATAAAAATTAGAGGTGTTTTGTAGAGGTAACAACAAATTCCCTCCCTCCTCTACCTAAAAATGAAAAGGAAGTCTTTGCACAGACCAAGCATAAAATTGATACACAAAAATGAAAACTTGATTCACAAATAGGGAACTCGTTAGTAACAACAATGATCATGTTGACTTTGTGAAATTGATCATTATTTTTATTTCAAAGACATCATTCCCAATCATCTAATCCTAACAAGAATATTACCTAATGAATAGTTGTCAAAATTCAGTGCATCCAAGTATGCAAAATGGCATTCATACAAAAGTTAGAGTAGGTAAATTTTATAGTGATACTTTCTTGTTTTTCATCCAGGTGTGTGTACATTATTCATTACCTTATTTGATTTGCAAGGCTTATCTATGATAGCTTTAGATATCAAGTTTTGATAACTTTAATATTCCTTTAGGAAGAGGTATCTTTTTTATATGACTATGTGTATCGTTTAGGCATGCCTCATTCAATTACTTAGACATGGCTCCACTATTAACTTGGTGTCTATATCACCAACAAATTTGCCTCTAGTCTTGTTCTAGGCATAGTTGTACTATCAACCATGCATCCATAGCCCCAGTAGAGGTTACTTGAGTCACCTAGAATGAATGAAGTAATTTATTTTTCTTTTATTTATTTGTTTAGTTTTTTTTCTTTCCTCATTCTATGGGTACTTAAGCTTGCCTCTAGGTTTGGTTCCACTGTGGTAATCAAAATTTTCTTTCAATAACCATTCCTTTTTTACTTCATACGTTGTCTACAATCACCTTGCTAAACAAATTCAAGAACATTTAAAGTGTGAAAAGTGATGGATTAAAAGGTATTCAAGATACACCTTCAAATTGCCTATACCTCCTTAAGTATGAAATCAAATCTACACATATAGATGAAAGTTTAGTGAATACTCTACCCTAGAAATTTATCCATGATGAATGTAGAAGGAAAAGTTTATTATTAAAAACATTCAAGAAGCATACTCATATAAATCTAAAATTTATATGTGATCATGTTAACTAATAAAGAATAAGACTTTAAAACCAATTGGAAATGGTGAGAGGGAGTTAGAAATAAGTTACCATCTAACAACATATCATGAGCTTGAAAGAAACAAAAACCCAAAATAAATAACCCAAACCAAAATAAAAAACAAAACAAAATTTCCTACCCTACCTGATTAATGCACACTTGATGGTATAGGATATGGATACTAAAGTTCCCATTTCTACATGTTTTAAATTTATCAAGTAATAGGAGCTCTATAGTTGTAATCCTAAATATTGTGAGATTGTCTTTAAATTAAAAAATGAGGAGTTTGAATTGCCTAGGATCATACTCCAAATTATTTTCAAGTAAAATTAAGAGTTGAGGGAATTGTCCTTCTACAGTCTCTATCCACAAGCATGTTCACTTGTTTGAATCCTCATAAAGAAAAGAAATACCTTTAAAATTATCAAACTTTAAATCATGATGATGGTTAATATTTTATATTTTTAAGCCATTATCAATTTGGGTGGTAAGTGACAATAAAAATTTCATCTTTGTTACCATCAAAATAAGAAAAACAAGATGAATGACATATAAGAGAGGATTTAGGAAAATCTTGTATACTTATGTCATCCATCAAGGTAGTATGTATGTGATTGTGTGTGTTGTGCTCTGCAATGTGTGTTTCTCCGTCCAAGTTGGTGTTCAACCATTGGGTACATGCAAAATCACACAAAAATCCATTAGTTATTGGAATATATCCAATAAATTTAAATCAACAAAATGATCTTCATGGTTTTCATATACTTTCTCATTTATATAAGGCATTAATGTTTCTTTCTTTTCAAAATCAAAATGAAAAATATTACCATCAAGACTTGTTTTATCATGCAAATAATCAAGATCATTCCTTACAATCATATCCAATTCCATAGGGATATCTAATTTCTCAAAATAAGCATCATTTTGTTCAGGTTCAAACATTGGATTATTATAAACTTTTAAATCCATTAGGCAAGATTCATTCAAATCAAATTTATTATCTATGCATTCTCACTTTCTACATCCACAAATTCAAGATTGTTGTAAATTTTAAAGTTGAATAAATATAAATCATTTTTATCTCCCAACCAAAATTTCTTATGAATTTCTTCTTCAAGCTTGTGGTTGAGAGCATCTATCTAGGAAACTAGAATATCAACTTTAATACAAAGTAAGTTAGCCTCTTGATTTTGTACCAACAAATAAACAATATCATTATTTTCTTCTTCATGTGCATCCATGCTACTATCTTGCTCAGTCATTGGTGTACATGTGTTTTCTATTCCACCACTTAGATCCACTATGTTGTTATGATCTCTCATATCAAACATCATCTCATTGTTTTCAATCATTTCTTCCTTAGTGCCAACTCCATTCATTATTGAAGTCATCACTAGTTAAGTATATGGATTTATTATTTCATTTTCACATGGAATATTTGGATCAATAATATGGTTTTGATAAATGTTCATATTAGCATAAAAATTTATTTGGCTACCTTGTTGAATTTCTTATAGAATTATACTTGGATAAGGGTAATTGTTTGCTTGACTTGGTTGCATTCTATAAATGTTTAGTTGATATAACATTCAATTTTTTTGTGGGTTCCAATAGCTCTCATTTTCCATTCCTTGTTGTGTACAATCATATCCTAAGTGGGATAATGTTACATCTATTTGAGAACTAGCTCACATCATGATTACTCCTAGTGTATCTCTTATAAGTATAGCAAATGAAGGATCCAATCCCTATAGATGATGATTCAATAAATTAATTTGGTTTGGTCTATGCAAAATGTTTACCTTTTCTAATGTATGATAAAAATTATTGACTGAATTGGGCAATAGGCTCATTAGGTTTTATCCTTACTATTGTAAACTTAATGAAATCTTATCATACATTCTATCCAAATTGCATTAGGAATAAATTTTCCAATTATACCCATGATGAATTATGGAATTTGGAAAGAGACAAGATACTAATCAAATGATACATCATGAAATGTGTTAACAAACAATTGACAAGAAAAACCTTCATGATTAACCTAATTTATAATCATTAAATCTTTATAGACTTTCACATGTTCAAATACATTTTACCCAACATTATGGGAAAAGATATGTAGCCAATTACAAGTATTCATATGGATTTTGTGATAATTCCCCAAGCATACACACAAATTTCACCATCAAGATGAAATTACCCCTAATCTTATTGAATAAGCTTATAAAAAACTTCATTAGCAATCTTTTAGCACAACAGAGATTTTCTTGTGTGTAACCAAGTGTTTCTTTTCCTTTTTATGGTTTTGAAATTTATATTCTTTTGACTTATTTGAATATTACAATTTTTTTATGTTTCTAAAATGATAAAATTTAGCAAGAACGAAAGAAAATTAAACATTTAAAATAGAAAATTGAACTATTCTAATATTATGATTGATGTCCCTCCTATAGCCATTTCTATTATTTGGTATGAGCCCTAAAGTCCCACAAGTTGGAATGGAAAGGTTCTCATACTTGGAATGTTGGTATTCTCAAGAGTCTTCACAGATTGTTGTGTTAGGTTTACCAAAATTGCTCAATTAGAGAGCATTTTGGAAGGTCTATTCAAGGGGCTACAATGAACATTATAAATAATTCACATGAAAGAAAGGCTTAGTTAATGAAATTAAACCACTATTAACTAGTGTAAACCTTATACTTCACTTTTAAACATATTCATTAGTTTATTTTAGTTTTATTTGACTTCATACAAATGATTTCTACAATTAATTTACATTGAAAATTATTAAAAATAGTAATATTTCCATTAAAATCAAAATTTTACATGGAATTTGAAAGGTTAATCATTATAATTTGTCCATTTTAAAATAATTCAATTCTAAAATTTTGAAATAGAAAAAATGTATTAAATCTTGCAAGATTTTGTCACCTATAAGTCATAAATTCATCACAAATTTCTAGCCTGTATGACTAAAATTTTCAATAAAACATTAGACTAAACTAATTTAACATCCATGTAAAAAATGAAAAAAGAGTCAGGAGAAGGAAAGGGTTAAAGAGAAAATAAAAATAAATCCAAACCTATCGATGATCCTCCTACACATCATTCTACAAAAGGACAAATTGAACATGAAACCAATCTCCATCAGATCCATTACCCACAATTCCAACAAGAGATGGTGCAATCTTCAAAGGGAAAACCACATGCATGATTGTTGTTGAATTTAGCATGCACAAATGTATTCATGTGATCATACAAAACACCTCACCATTGGCGTGGCTTTAGTATTTTAAATACATCTTGACATTCATCAACATTTAATGACTTAAATGTGTAGAATGAAGCAAAAGTAAATAAATTTAGAGTTTGGAAAACACCATTGAAAGAGAAAAAATAGAAAGGTGGAGCAAAATCTAATCGGTTGTATTCAATTTGATTTACCCAATCCTCAATGGGTATTCCAATGCTTTACAATGAGTTGCACATGAGTATATATAGGAACATTTGGATGGGAAGATAAATAATCATTCCCTCCAAAATTATAAAATGACAAATTACCTTGGAATGTGAAGAGTCATTTGACTTTATCTTCACATTCTATTCCTTTAGCTATCTATCTTTATCCCCTAATTTTCCACAACCATTCAAGTAAGGTTCCTTTGATTTCAATTTCAAGTTGTCATCAACTATTGCACATAATGTATCCCATAATTAATTTTCCATTTCCATTTAAATTCATAGACTTTGCTTGATCAATCATATAATTTGTTATCACTTAATTCTATGGCCTTAGAGAGTGTAGTTAAACATATGAAAAACCCTTGCTCTCTCCTAACTCCCTATTCATAAGAATTTGAATATTCACAATATCTCCACAATTTCTTGAAATTCTCAAACAAGCTATTTTGAATAGAATTTTCCTCTTAATTACTATCAAACCCTTTACAAAATCATATTTTAGAATTTTTTGGGAGGAATTTTTATTTGTGAACAATCGATGATGGCTTGTGTTTTATAAGGCATTGTAATGTGTCAATCAACATTTTGGTTTTTTTGAATGAATGTTTTACATTATACACATGTGATGGAAATAATTGATGCAATAAGTGATGTTGCCAAAACCTCTCAATGCTAGAACCAAAAAAAATTCTAAGTAAATTCATTTCTAACTTTGATAAAGCATCACCCTCTAGATCTATTGATGCAATATCTCCTCTTGATTTCCTACCCTAATGAATGAACTTTTCACTTGACATCTCAACAAACTACACCTTTGGTTGGTAGCTATGTGGATCCATATGCAGAATGGAATAGAAATTGAAGTTAATAATGCCACCATTATGCATATTCTTTCCTAATGTGTTTCCTTTAGCTTTCTTCTTCAAATACCCCTACAATTATGATCCTTCACTAGATAAAATGACAACTGGGACATCATGTTTCCTTCTAGTTCTTCCCATGTGTTGGATCATCCTTAATGGTGAAACATTTGCATCAAAAAATATTACAATATCAACATCAATTATATCCAACCCCTCTTCTCCAATAGATATTGCAATAATGGTGTTGTATCTATTGGTAATTTGATTAGAGATAGATAGAAAACTATACACACAATAATAATATTGTTTCTATATATCATTTAATACAAATTCCACACTTATATAGGAATTTCTTCCCCTACATTATAGGAACTACTCCCTAATAATATGATTTGTTCTAACAACTCACATACCTATAATCTCTCGTACAACTTATACATAATACTTTAACAAACCACACTAACAATAATAGTAAGTTGTTTCTCACCAACTTAATCTTTGTTACACATATTTATAATGCTAATTTAAACATATGAACACTAATCTCTTACACCGTCCCCCCCTCTTATTGTGAACATGGAGACAAAGAACATCACACAAATTGGAAATAGAATCATATGCCTATGCATACTCTTAGGTCTGCATACTGCTATCTAGATCTTGCTACACATGATCACCTACATACAAGAACTTATCTCTCTTTCACTTCTAGTGAACTCATCACCGACCGACCACACTTCCAAGAAGTTTGATAGTTAGAGGATCTTTGTAGCCAGTTGCTCTTCCTATACAACTATTTACAATATCGATGATGTCCACATTCTCCTCCTTTCAAACTTTAAGACTTTCAACTATAGTAAGACCAACTCTTATGGCTCATGATCTTGATTCAAACAAAAGGCACCTCTCATCAACATTTCATGGTTTTCACAGAGGTTTACCACAGACCTAGACATGAATAGGAATATACTCATATGTTCACATCATATGGTTTTTTTGATCACCACTAACCTTTTCAAGATCCATAAACTGCATTACACTAGTACTTTTGTTCAATACAATATTTTACACTAGGAAGTTACATAAGGAAATAACACACTCATGAATAGAACTAGACATCACAGTAGAAAATAAAATGCTACCAAAGCTAATAAGTGGCCCCATCGTTGGTGATTGTCGAGAGGATGCTAGGTATCCTCCTTCCTCTATTGCCTCCTGCCTCGAATAGGTTTGCTACTTACTTAGCAAGTTTGGCTTTTGAGACTCATTTCATCAATTGTGAGAAAAAAATATATCCTCCCCCACTTGATGTGAACTTCTTACAATGATTGAGGAGTGTCCGGTACCACCAACCATGCACTCCTAAAAACATCATTTACATCATAATTTATTTTTAAAGACTTTAAATTCACTAAATTGATTTTATTAACCAATAAATAATACTACCCGATTCCAAAGAATGTTTTGCTAATCAATAACTAAAATGCTCGCTTTGTATGTCTTCAATCGCTGAAGAATAGCTTAAATGGTTTCTGCGACGGTGTTCCACAGCACAAAGACAAGTGGTTGGGTGTTCATGAGAAATCTTCTCCAAGGCTTGCAAGGACTATCCTGCTAGATCCATGTACTCGATGGTGAGTAAGCAGGCACAGAAAGAGGAAACAAGTGCATAATGCACTATTATAGCGCATGAGGATGCAACACATCACATAGAGGAGCGAAATCCCTTGCGGCAAGCGACATTATGTCTGCATCCGTCTCTCGGTTGATCCCCTTCACGTGAACATTAGGTGAACACATGAAAGCCTACGGTTGATCCCCTTCACGTGACCATTAGGTGAACAATATGAGGTCGATATGCCGATGTTCGGCAGGACGACGGATTATGCATTCAGATGCAAGAGAAATGTAGGTACTAAATTCTATATGACCTCTGGTTCTTTGTTAGATTCCCACGCCCTCCAGACAGTTTTGTCATGCTTGTGCTTCCACACATTTGAATCAACTCAGAGGATCATCATCTCCGAGCCAGTTGGTAACCATTGCAATTAGAAAACAATCTACTCTCGCAGCAACAAATCACACTCCTACGCTAACCTACTCCTATCCTATGGAGTACTAGATCTCACATGCCTTCAATTTCCTGGGCCCTCCTATGAGGGAGTTAAACCCAGTTTGGCTCTGATACCATATTGGTAATTTGAGCAGAGATAGACAGAAAATTATATACACAATACTAATATTGTTTCTATATATCGTTTAATACAAATTCCACACTTATATAGGAGCATAATAATATGAGTTGTTCTAACAACTCACATACCTATAATCTCTTGTACAAACTATACATAATAGGTTAACAAAACACATTAACAATAATATTAAGTTGTTTCTCACCAACTTAATCTTTGTTGCACATATTTATAATGCTAATTTAAACATGTGAACACCAATATCTAATAGTATCCACCTGCATGAAATTTCCACAAAGCACGTTGACTTTATGGTTCAGACCCTTTGAGACCTTTGTAAAGCTTTGGTAAATAAAATACATGTATTTTATAACATGCCCAAGTGTTACCAAAGAATCCATAATATTATTGACACCTTCTCTAAAATTTGTGGACATGATAACCCTCGAGTTTCTAAGATCTCTTGACTAGAAATGATTGATTGAGATTTCCTTCATTTTCACTAATTTTGGGTTTGGAGCGCTACGTCATACACTTTATTGCATAAATGTCATCACTTGCTATAAAATTTCATTCCTTTCAATAAATAATGTGAATGGTCCCTATTGCAACTTTTGTTGGATCATCTCAAGTGCAGGGCTTATACCATGATTAAAAATAGACTTTACAATAGGAATATGAAATAGACTTTGAAGAAGGGTGGATAGGAACAACACATTCAAAGAAGAGCTCCCCCCCCCCCCCGCCCGCCTCCTTCAAGATTTGCAAGACTCATAGGGGTATTCCCTTACAACTCCTCTTAAAGATTTTACTATCAATATTACTACTTCAGGTTGACAAACAAATGACAAGTGGACAGATGATTGCCTAAAGGCTTCTACTCTCTTAACTAATCTTTGATGACACAAATCTAGATCTAATCATCTTGTCACTAACCTAGGCTGGTTAACCTATAAAGTAGTAGGAGGATGATTTCATAATGCAAAAAGAAAGCATAAAATATTTGTAGAAGAAAAATTCATGGACTAAAAAGGGTTCCATGTAGTTCTATGCAAATGACAATGGGACTTAAATTAGCTTAAATTTTCAAGGAATGAGACATTATTTGATTTTACATGGAATATTAGGAACAAGATATTATGACTGGTACCTTTATGCTAAGGGTAGAGTCAAGAATGGGTTTCATAGTATGATATACATTCATGTTGCCTTTATATTCCAAGCAACCTATTGATAATTGACCTTGTCGTGTAAGGCCCAAGTCATCAACTATCCCTTTCTTTAAAACCTAGAACTCTACTTAGTAATCCTTTGAATTAGATTATAGTTTTGCTAGTAAGTATGAAGGACATCACATTAAAAAAACAATCAATATTAATTTTACAATGTTTTGAGAATCACTAATAACATATTCTTAAAAAAATGTATCAAATGTACATATAGAGACCAAAGCCTCTCAAAACCACAACTAAAGAAACAAGAGACAATTCTCAATTTTAAAGAGAGAATGTCTGATATTGATATCCTTGAAAAAAATAATACATGAAAGAATTGATAAGAATATGTATCAAATGTACACATAGAGACTAAAGCCTCTAAAAACCGTAACTAATGTAATAGGAGATAATTATGAATTTCAAAGAGAGAATGTCTTATATTTATACCCTTGGAACAACAATACATGAATGTACCGATACAATGTAAATACCACAAACTTTCACTATAAATTTTTACTCTTTGTGAAATCTCTACACCTTACAATGCACAAATTGCCTTTGAAAAGTCACTTTTAAAATGAAGAAAATATCTATTTATAAGAAGTAGACAATGTTCATCATATGGATGATTGACACTTGTCATGTTTGATTACAATATGAAGTTTGTCAGAGGATTAACACTCATAGGAGCACTCACATGGGCTTGGTTTTCTAATGTGTAGGAGTTGGCATGTGAGAGAAGGACTACTTGCAAGGCACATGGAAGATACCACAGGGGATACTTCTATTTTAATTTCCTTAGCTCCCAATCACATTGCACCCTTGCTAAAAAAATAAACACCTAGTTGTAGCAACTTGCTTATAAAAGGCAACATCATCATGCTTAAGCAACTCGAGACAAATGCACCAGGATAAGCCAAAAGCATAAATAGGAGCTATAAAAGAAAGTGTTAGTGAAGTAGTACCAATAAATAACTATCCTTCATGCTCCTCGACTAAGAAGACTCTAAAATGTTGCATTTTATGCCCCTTAAGCTTCATTCTATTCACATCAAGTGCCCACATATTGTCAATAACTTCTTCTTGGTAGCATGTTGTAGGATAGTGCAAGGATGAAAGAAAGGACCCTAGCTATGGTACCTCACCTAGGAAGATGATTTCAAGATGGTAGAGAAAACTTAAAATACTCATGTGAGTAAAGGAGGATAGATAGCTATAAAGAAGATAAGGCCAAACTAAAATATACCAAACATAGTTTAGGCCTCTTCCTAGGACCTCTCCTTCTAGAACAATAAAAAACACACTCAAACTTCATCTTGGCAACAAATAATAAAGTGAAATGTATAACATGGATATATAGCATATTCATGAGAGGATAGACCACACAAGTTAGTACCTTTTTTCAAATTTAACCATCCACTGATCAACTCTCCATCATTCGTTTTGATGGTTATTTTTGTACATCAACTCTAAGTAGAATGAATGGCACTCTACTTCTCCTGAAAGGAAACCTAATGTTGTTATGATTACCCCAAGGTCCCTGTAAGTTGGGGCACAACAGTGTTGAAGAAGCTGAGTGCACAATTTGGATTGTGGCAATCTCTGAAAGATAGATGTTTCTCTAAGGTTTGGGATCCTAAAATCTATTATAACTATGTGTATATAAAAAAGGGAAAAAAGGAGATTCAGGTTTAGAGGGAAAAAATGTAAATAATCGGATAGCTTCTGCACATGGCTTTTCACTTCATATGACAAAGTTAATAAGATCAAATTAAACAAGCAATGGATGATCAATATTTGACACAATCATGTACATTGCAAGTGCAAGATTCTAAGGAAAGAAAGTAGAAGAATAGACATATGAAAACACCATATTGCATGTGCAAAATTCAAACCCTATCCAACCACTTGATTGAAGACATAACAATTAAGTACAAGATCCACCAACATCAATCATATGCAAGGAAAAGAATGTTGAACACACCCAGATACTAAGAGGGGGGGTGAATCAGTATTCAAACAAATCTCAAACCCTCTAGAGCAAATTAAAAATTAAACTTTACAACATTAATAGAAACATGAAAGATCAACACATTGCAAAACACCCCATAACACCAGATATACATGGAAAACCCCGAAGGGAAAAACTATGGTGAGGATTAACTCACAATATATGAAGTTCACTGCTATATACTTTGTTTTAGGGCTACAACCGAAGGAAACAACTACTCCCTGAACTAAGAAAAAACTTAAAAATGATTACAGAATGACAATCCTTCTACTATCTAAAACTGACAATGATGCTCATTTCTTTTGATGATTGCAATTCTGCTTTGACAAATGCAACTTCGTCAAATGTCTTCTTTACAGCTTATTGACTCACTATTTTTAGGCTTCAAGAAGATTTACCTCTAGCTCACTGCCTCCAACAATCAGTTAGGCACACTCTTCACTTCCCTTCTATCTCAAAATTATCTTCAAGATGAATTCAGACAAGATCTATCACTTCTACTCTTTCTCCTTCAGTCACACATCATAATGCATTACACATCCACATTCTGCTTCTCACATTTCCACTTGCAATCATACTCCACCTAGGTCAACTAGGTTTACAATTTATATACATGATATTACATTGTTTACATTATACGTTGGCCAGAGACAACAAGAATATTACAATTAGAATCTGCCAGAGATCAAACAACATGAAAGTTGTAGAGGGCAAGCCTTATCATGAACCACATACAACACCATGAAGAGGAACACACCTTACAGATCCCAACACATGCTTAACCTAGTCCTAAACATCCTTCATATCATCATCCTTTATAGAATAACATATGTATGCTTTGCACAATTGAATTAGGTTGCCCTTAAGCAAGAAAACATGAAGTTTGTAGTACATCGGCCATTACAACTTGGTAGTATTCTTGAAAGATTAAACATTTATTGTGCTTCTCCCAGATGAGTTGACATGACCCACAGAACACCTCCAAACACTCCTTGAAGTCCACACAGCAAGGATTTTATGCCGCACACCTTCAACATACATCAGTCAGTCAGGAAAAAGCATAACTTAGAAACACCTTCATTCTGGACCATAGCCTATTTTGCAAAAACCTAAAAACATCTTGCAGATAAATAGGAAATATCACACGATCATCAAGATCATTCTTTATTAGCCAATTTACCATTTCATATAGGAACAAGTTGGCACAAGCCAACAGACACTGAAACCAACCACCAGACAATACAATCCTGCACTCTGTCACTTACAAGTTTCTCTGTAGAGGGATAAATGATATGAAACTTTGAATGTAGCACCTTTAAAACATACTAAACTTAACTTCTAAACCACATGACCATATCTTCAAATGCGGAGGAATGCGGAGCTTTCTCCCAAACAATACTCAAGGCAACTTTTGGTAGCAGAGACATTCACTAACATCTGGATACTAGAGCTTGCTTATAGCAACACATACTTCCTTAGAAACAATAGGAGAGAGCATACATCATGCGACAAACCATTAGTAACATCTTCTGAATATCAGAATTACTTCTAGTCCTCATCTTAATGCTTCTAATTCCCATCTTAATTCTTTTACTTCTCATCTTAATGCTTCTAATTCTCATTTTAATATATCATCATGATATCATCTCTGCTAATAACAAACATACTCAATACAAATTTGACATTAAATAAGACATGACATCCAACCATGAACATCAACAACATCATTGTTAGTACACCATCAATATAAGCATGAATGGCAATCCAAATGGAGTGTTGAAACTAAATATTGACATCAATGACAACCACAATAGTAACAACCTTAGGTAACATATGCGCAACAATCTCCCCTTTGGCATTGATGTCAACACACACCTACTCATTCGCCCCCTTTGACATCAAGGACAAAGGGCAACTACTTTTCCTCCTTAGGGAACAAACTCTCCTTTTCAACCTTCACCCCCTGTTAGCAACAACCACTACCTACTCCCCCTAAGAGGTAGCCACCATCAGTCCAAGAAAAAGATATAGCATGAATTACTCCCCCTAGACAAATGCACCAACTATGCATCTAGCAAAAAGGAGGGGCAATTACCCCTAACTTCTATTGGAGATAGTCAAAAGTATCCTTTGCAAGAGCCTTTGTGAAAATATCTACAATCTAATCTTTTATTGGAACATATTCCAACTTCACTTCTTTCTCTACAACCTTCTCTCTCAAAAAGTGATACATGATTGATATATGTTTGGTTTTAGAATGCATAACTGGATTCCTAGAAATATTGATAGCATTAGTATTATCACACAAAATAGGAATAGGCTCATCATACTGTATCTTGATATCCTTCAATGTTTGCTTCATCCACAACACTTGTGTATAGCAACATGCTGTTGCAATATACTTTGTCTCCATAGTTGATAAAGATACTGAATCTTGTTTTTTACTATGCCATCAAACCAATCTACTTCCTAAAAAGAAAGCACCACCACTTGTACTTGTTCTATAATCAACACAACCATCCTAATCAACATCAATGTAAGCACTCAGATCAAATTCGTTACCTATTGGATATCATAAGCCATAATCTAGAGTTTCATTCAAATATCTGAATATTCTTTTTACTACCTTCTAATGAGTTTTCTTAGGATTAGCTTGATATCTGACAACCAAACATACTACATGCATAATACCAAGTCGAGAAGTAGTCAGGTACAATAACCCTCTAATAATAAATCTATAAAGAGTATGATCAACCTCAAGTGACTCATCTGTCTTGCTCAAATGAAACCCAGTAACCATAGTAGTACTTACTAGTTTTGAATCCTCCATACCAAATTTATTCAACATCTCTCTAACATACTTAGCCTGAGAAACAAAGATACCATCATCTAGCTAAACAATTTTAAGCCCAAGGAAGAAGGACATCTCACCAATCATAAACATCGCAAACTCTTTCTACATCTCTTTTTCAAACCTCTTACACATATCATCATCTCCACTAAAGATAATGCCATCAATATCTACTACAAATATCAAAATCTTGACTCCCTCTTCCTTAATGTAATCATTACTATCAGTAGTACCTTTCTTCAAACCTTGATGAAGTAAGTACTTATCCAACCAAGCATACTAAGCTCTAGGATCTTGTTTGAGTCCATACAAAGATTTCTTGAGTCTGCACACCATGTCTGGATCTTATGATAGCTGGAAACCATCCAGTTGCTCAATGTAGACCTCTTCCTCTAAATCACCATTCAAGAATGTTGGCTTGACATCCATTTGATAGACCTTGAAGTTCTTGTGAGTAACAAAGGGAAGAAACATACCGATTGCCTCAATTCTAGCTATTGGAGCAAAAGTCTCCTCAAAGTCAATGCCTTCAACTTGTGAATATCCCTTACACACCAATCTTTCTTTATTCCTCCCAACTTCACCATCTTCATTTAGTTTGTTCTAGAACACCCACTGTGTTCCTATAACATTCTTATTAGCTGGTCTTGGGACCAATTCCCATGTCTTAGTTTTCTCTATCTAATTCAATTCTTCTTCCATTGCCTTAATCCATCCATCATCTTTGCTGGCATCAACAAAGGTTTTGGGCTCTACCTTTGACAATAAGCATAGATTCACTTGCTCACTTGCTTTTGCAAGCCTTCTCCTGGTTTGTACGCCTTCATTCTTATTCCCAATGATCTGATATACTAAATGATTCCTCTGAACATACTTTGCTGGAGTCTTACGAGTCTGTTATGATTCTTGCATCTTCTCTTCTTTCTCCTCTTTTTCTTCTTCTTCAATGCAGGGAGGTATATCAGATCTACAGTCCTCTATTTCATGTCAGATATGATACAAATCTTCATCTACCTTAACATTTGTGCTTCCAATCATCTTGCCTAATCTTTTGTTGTAGCATCTATAGGCTTTGCTTTTGGTTGAGTAACCAAGAAAGATCTCTTCACCACATCTTGAATCAAACTTTCCAAGGTCCTCTTTATCTCTTCTAATGTAGCATTTGCTTCCAAAATCTTGAAGTATCTGATAGTGGGAGGTATTCAATACCATAGCTCATAAGAGATCTTAGCACTATTGACCCTCAGTTGTACTCTGTTAAGTAGGTACATAGCAGTGTGAACTACTTCCTTCCAATACATATCAGGTAGATTTGCATCTTTCAACATTGCTCTAGCCATCTCTTGCACAACCCTATTCTTCCTTTCTACTACCCCATTCTGTTAAGGGGCACTAGAAGCAGATAGATGTCTCCTAATACCATGGTCTTCACAAAACTTTTCAAATTCATTTGAAGTAAACTCACCTCCTATATCAGATCTTAAGCATTTGATCTTAGCATCCATTTCATTCTCAATAATTTCTTTGAAAATTTTAAACTTATCAAAGGCTTCTAGTTTTTCTCTTTAAAAAGTAACCCATATCATTCTAGAGTAATCATCATTAAGAAACATGAAATACCTTTCACCTTGTTGACTCTTTGTTCTCATAGGGCCACATAGGTCAATATGAATTAGCTCCAAAGGCATTGTAGAAGAATACTCCTTGCTCTTGAAATTTGTCTTTGTCTACTTTCCCATTTAACATTCCTTGCATAATGTGTTTGCAGGCTTGCTTATCTTAGGCATATCTCTCACTGCCTGAATAGAGTTGATCGTTACCATATTATCAAAGTTGATGTGTCCCATTTTCTTGTGCCACATCCAACACTCACCAGATAGATATCTCCATATCTCTTAATACCTTCTGCAATTATTCTTTTAGACCCTGCCTTCCTGATCTCACACCCATTGGCATGAAATGTAAGATTGTATCGTTTGCTACACATCTGAAGGGTCCTAAGGAGATTGTGCTTCAGCCCTTTGACATAGAGGACATCCTTAGTCTTGTTATTACATCAATAGTTATAGCTCCTTTTCCACAAATTTGTGTTGACTCATCACCACAAAACTTAACAGCTACACCATTCCACATCTTAAGGCTAATAAACTTCTCCCTATCACTAGTCATGTGGTTAGAGCAACCACTGTCAATTACCCAAGCACTGGCTTCTTCTGTTGCATGAAAGGTAGTCCACACAGACATTGATTTTTCATTATCTTTGTTAGTCTGCAAGATATCAAAATTCTTGTATTTTCCAATATCACCATTTTTGTCATCAACTTCCAAAGCCATGAAAAGTGTTTCATCATTTGAATCATCATGATCCTCATATTCTGAAGAACAATTGTTCTCTATGGCATAAAGACCCTTTTAAACTTTTCTCTCTTGTTACTACCCCTAGATTCTTTAAAAGGACATTTAGAGGAAAAATGACCAACTTTCCCATAATTGAAGCATTTGAAAGGTAACTTACCTTTGTATTTACTAGTGCCTTTCTTCAATCTTCTCACAAAGTTTGCATCTACCTCATCAAGGTCAACATCTTGATCAGTTGTTTCATATTCTACCTTCTTACTGAATTTGAATTTAGTTTCCTTCTTTGTAGCCCCTTTGTCAAATTCTCTCATTTCAAAGGAAGTGGGAGAACCAAACAATTGATCAACTGTATAATGATCCAAATCCTATGTCTCCTCAATAGCAGATACCTTATGACTATAAAATTTAACTCAGAACCTTCTTCACAATCTCATCTTCTTTCACTATTCCACAAGACCTCTGATGCCATTAACTATTTCATCCACTCAGAGCATATAACTAGCAATGTCTTCATCTTCTATCATCCTCAGGGTATCAAATTTTCTCTTGAAGATTTGCATATTGGCTTGCTTCATTTTACTATCTCCTTCATAAATGCTTCTATGGTTTACCCAGACATCCTTAGCAGAACTACAACTCATTGCCTTCAAATTTTTTGAATCATCTAGCCCACTCATGATAGCATTCTTTGCCTTGGCATTGCTATCATACAACTTAACCTCATACGAATCTATAGAATCAACAATAGAAGCAGTGTAACTATCCTTGACAGATTGCCAAACAGCAAACCCTAGAGAGGATAGATAGTTTTCCATCCTTAGCTTCCAAAAGGAGTAATTTGTTCCATCAAACATAGGTGCCTTGTGATAACTATTACGAGCCATCTCAGACCTTCCTCAAGTGGTTAGGCTTCTTATGAGTAACTTGGCTCTGATACCAATTATTGAACACAAGTCTAGATACTGAGAGGGGGCTAAATAAGTATTCGAACAAATCTCAAGCCCTCTGGAGCAATTTAAAACTTAAATTATATAGTATTAACAGAAACATGAAAGATCAACACAATGCACAACACCACATAACACCAGATGTATGTGGAAAACCCCAAAGGGGAAAAACCACGATGAGGATTAACTCACAATATATGGAGCTCATTGCTATAGAAATTAGAATTTTTTTAGGGCAACAACCCAAGGAAGCTACTACTCCTTGCTAACTTTGCTTTAGGGATTCAACCCAAGGAAGAAACTACTCCCTAAAGAAAGGTTTTAGGGTCACTCCCAAGGAAGCTAAAACTCCCTAGAGTCTTTATTTTAGGGATAAAACCCAATGAAGCAAATACTCCCTAAACTTAGAACAAACTCATAAATGATTACAACATGATAGTCTTTCTACTGTCTGAAACTGACAATGAGGCTCACTTATTTTGATGATTGCAATTCTACTTTGACAACTTCTACAACTTCTTCAAATGTCTTCTTTACAGCTTACTGATTCACTACTTTCAGCATTCAAGAAGTTTTACCTTTGGCTCACTGCCTCCAGCAATCCATCAGGCACACTCTTCACTTCCCTTCTATCTCAAAAATATCTTCAAGATGAATCCAAACAAGATCTATCACTTCTGCTCTTCTCCTTCAGTTGTACATCATAATGCGTTACACATCCACATTCTGCTTCTCACATTTACACTCACAATCATACTCCACCTAGGTCAACTAGGTTTACAATATATAAATTATATTACATTGTTTACATTGCAAGTCGGCCAGAGATTAAACAACATAGAACTTGTAGAGGGCAAGACCTATCATGAAAAACATGCAACACTAGGAAGAGGAACATGCCTTGCAGATCCCAACACATGCTTAACCTGGTCCTAAACATCCTTCACAACATCATCCTTCATAGAATAACATCCACACACTTCGCACAATTGAATTAGCTCACCCTTAAGCAAGAAAACATGAATCTTGTAGCACATCAGCTATTACAACTTGGCGGTACTCTTGGAAGATTAAACATTGATTGCACTTCTCCTCGAAGAGTTGGCATGACCCACACAACATCTCCAAACACTCCTTGAAGTCTACAGAGCAAGGTTTTTGTACCGCACACCTTCAACATACCTCATTCGGCCAAGAAAAAGCATAACCTAGAAACACCTTTATTCCGGACCACATCATGTTCCAGAGAAACCAAAAAGCATCTTGCAAAGCAACAAGAAACATCACAAGATCATCAGGATCATTCTTCATCAGCCAATTTACCATTTCATATAGCAACAAGTTGGCGCAAGCCAACAAACACTGGAAGAAGCCACTAGACAATATAGTCCTGCACTCTCTCACTTACAACATTCTCTGCAGAGGGTTAAATGATATGAAAATTTGAATGTAGCACCTTTACAACATACTGAACTTAACTTCGGAACTACATGACCATATCTTCAAATGCGGAGGAATGAGGAGCTTTCTCCCAAATAGTCTTCAAAGAAACTTTCTGCAGCAGAGACCTTCACTAACATCCATAGACCAGAGCCTTCTTATATCAACACATACTTCCATAGAAACAACATGAGAGAGCATACAACATGCTATAGACCATCAACAACATCTTCTCACATTAGCATTACTTCTAGTCCTCATCTTAATGCTTCTAATTCCCATCTTAATGCATCCACTTCTCATCTTAATTCTTCTAATTCTCATCTTAATATTTCATCATGATATCATCTCTATTGATAGCAAACATACTCAATACAACTTTGATATTAAATAAGGCATGACATCCAACCATGAACATCAACAACATCATTGTTAGCACACCATCAATATAAGCATAAATGACATTCCAAACTGAGTGTTAACATCAATGACAACCACAACAGTAACAACCTTAGGTAACATATGTGCAACAATGAAAACATAGATACATTACCATCAATGGACAACCAAGACGTATTATATTAATTGGTAATAAGTGAAAGGAAGCAAGGTATGTGGAAAATGCTTCCTACACTAATCTACTGAGGAAAGATTTATGCAAATTTTAACTTTTATAGTTATAGATTAAGATGCACATTAACAAAACAACATTCAAATGCAAAACTCAAAACACAAGATATACGTGGGGGAAACCCTTATAGTAAAAAAACCCCCACACTCCAAAGCCACCCAATATATTATTCAGGAATCAAGAAGATTACAATATACTTGCAGAGAAATCTTTCACAGGAGTATAACCAACTAGAGATCCAGGAGGTAACTCAACATCTATAAGAATCTTACACACAACCTCCATCTCAAGCTTCTGATATATAGGAGATACAATACAATAAACTGTCAATGGTAATTACAAAACCATGAGCCAAAACCACCCAAAAGTGGCACCCAAATTATATCCATTCAAAGATACCTTGTGAAGTGCCAAATCACACACCAACATGTGTAACTCCCCTTTACAACTCTTTTGAGTGTCCAACATTTTTTCACATTTCCTAAAAACAAGAGGTCCAACTTCTGGAGGTCATAACTTTTTATTTGAATGTCCAATTGACAAACCATTTATTGCGTCAGAAAGATTGTGAAGAGATCTATCAATATATAACCAATTTTTTGGTTATGACCAACTTTCAATGCACTTAGGGACCTCTAAGTGCCTCAAAACTAAGTTCAAAACTTTTTTTGGTACTTTCAAAAAATAGTGATGTAGGAGCATCTAGTGGTGTAAAGGCAATCTTGCATCACCCAAAAAGATGTTGCTTCAAAATCATTACAGTTGTTTTCATTTATTTCCATAATTAGTATTTATGGTTTCATAATATCCTGAATAATGATGTAGGACTTTCAGTTTTTCTAAAACTGCTAAAAATAGCAAATTGTCAATTTTGGAAAGATTACCTGCTATTTTAGGAAAGTTTGCATTTGGGCACAGATTAAAACAAAAAATTGTAGAAAGTTACATAATGCAAATATAAGACCTTTGGTGAAGGAATCAGGCAAACATCATTTGTGAGATGAAAGATATTAAAGTTTTTGCTATCTGAAAAGCCCCTAAAAATTTTTGAAACAAGATATGAGGCACTAAAACATCCCATAACATCCTAAAAAGTTGACAGAAACCTGTATACAAATCTTTGGCATGATAGTTCACATCGCGAACTTTTCGGCACTTAAAAGGGTTCGTCAATTGGACACCCGGATCAAAAGTTATGCTTCTCAGAAGTTGACCTACTTTTGGAAGGAGTTGCAAATTTTGAAATTTAGTTGGAGGCAGCTAAAAAGTGCTATTTATGATTATTTTGGGAACCCTGGGTAGTAGTAGAGTTAAGGGGACAAGTGTAGAGTCAAGAATAGGTGGGAAAATAGAAACCCTACTTGATTTGGGGTTACAGAAGGCTGAAGATTCTAGAGTCTTGAGGTTGGGAAAGCTGTAATGCATTGCAGCCAATAGAGGATTTATCTTCTAATTGTAATTGAGCTTCTGTAATGTAATGAGTTGCCTAGATCAATAAAAGAAAGTTCTATTTTCTATGTTGAATTTTTGTTGTTGTGTGTTTTGTGATTTACCGCCTTCATCAAGTGGTATCAGAGCAAGGTGCCTTGAGTGTGTAGATAGATCACCAAGGGTAAGGTAGTTTGCACCAGGACCTAAGGTTGTGGGTTTGTTGCAGAGACCAAGATACCTCCACGAAGAAATCATGTTGGGAGGAATGCTTTGACAGAAGAGGGTTTTAGAGACCTGTAAAAGGTAGATCGATGCATTGCAAGAGGAGCTGTGAAGAGGGTTTGATCCGAGAGAAAGATAAGAAAGTGAGGATGAAGCTGAAGAAGAGCTATTTGAGGAAGAACAAGAAGCTGTAGGAGATTTTGCAGAAGATAGGTTGTTGAGGGCCATTTCTAAGATTGGAAAGAGGCCCAGGATTGAATTTTATACATATTTTGGACATTTGAATACGAAACAACTTATTGATTGGATCAATGACATGGAGGAGTATTTTGAGTATGAAGATGTGGAGGACCCAGATCGAGTCAAGTTTGCGAAAACAAAGTTGGAGGGCCACACCAGTATTTGGTGGAAGGAGGTCCAGCTAGAGAGGAATAGAAGAGGAAAAGGAAAGATCACCATATGGGATTAGATGGTGGAGAAACTAAAGAAGCAGTTCATTCTTGTGGACTATGAGATGGAGTTGCTAAAGAAGCTGCAAGGACTGAAGCAAGGTAACAAGTCTGTTAAGGAGTATACAGAAGAGTTTTATAAGGTTACTATTAGAACCAATCATGTAGAGGCCAATAAGGAGAAGGTAGCCCATTACATTAATGGGTTGAGGCCAAGTATCTAAGAAGAGTTGAGCCTGGTCAGAATGACCACCATAGAAGATGCGTATCAGTTTTCCCTAAAGGTGGAAGAGAAGCTGAATAAAAGATTTGACATCAAGAAAAGGGGAAGAGGTCATGGTGGAAGGACTGGTGGAAGACCCTATGGAGGCTAAAATGAAGATCCAAAGAAGAGCAAAGAAGTTGGCACCAGTCGAAATCAGAGGGGAGATTATACCTACCGTCCTCATGACCAGAACAATGGTGAGCAAAGAGGAAGAGGAAGAGGCAGACCTAGGCAAGGACCTGGAAGAGGAGGTTTTAGAGGAACATGTTTCCAATGTGGAGAAGAAGGGCATCGAGCATACGAGTGTCCGCAACATCATGGAAGGACAAATAGATGACCTAAAGGTAATGCATGATTTGCACATGTAGATGAAGATGCACATTCTGAGCATTCTGAAGATGCTAAAAGGGGAGAAACCCTAGTTGTCAGAAGAACCTTGCTGAATGAGGAGAAAGAACCAAATCAGAGGAAGAGTTTATTCCACACAAGGTGCAAATGTGAAGGTAAGTGTTGTGATATTATTATTGACAGTGGAAGTACTGACAATCTTGTTTCAGAGGAGATGGTTGACAAGAAGAAATCATCCACATCCATATCAGATTGCATGGTTGTAGAAGGACCACAGAGCTTTCGTCAATAAGCAGTGTTTAGTGAAGTTTAAGATTGGGGACTACCATGATTAGGTGTTGTATGATCATACCGATGGATGCATGTCATATGTTGTTGGGGAGGCCATGGCAATATGATAGGAGCACTGTCCATGATGGCCATGCAAACACATATTCCCTAACAAAGGATGGAGTTCGTCATAAGTTGAAGCCCTTAAAGGAGGTGGAAGAAAAGGTATGTAGTACTACCAAAATTTTCTTGGTAGATGATAGGAAATTTTTGTAGGGTATGAAGCATGAGCATCATTGCTTTGCATTGATTCCTAATATTAGTCAAGAGAAATTTAAAGATGTACAAGTAGAAGTTTGAGATATGTTGGAAGAATTTTAGGACATTATCTCTGATAATGTACAAGAAGGTTTACCACCAGTGAGGAAGATAAGTCATCAAATGGACTTGATACCGGGAGCCAGTTTGCCAAGTAAGGCAGCCCACATAATTACTCCAACAGAGAGTGAAGAGTTGAACAGACAAGTTCAGGAGTTGTTGAGGAAGGGATTGATAAGAGAGAGCCTAAGTCCCTATGCAATACCTGTAGTACTAGCACCAAAGAAAGATGGAGAGTGTGAATGTGTACAGACTCTCGAGCCATCAATAAGGTCATAATCAAATACAGATTTCCATTACCCAGAATGGATGACATAATGGATTGTTTGAGTGGAGCCAAGTACTTCACAAAGATTGATCTGAAGAGTGGGTATCACCAGATCCAAATTAGAGGAGATGAATGGAAGACAACCTTCAAGATAAAGGAGGGTTTGTATGAGTGGTTAGTCATACCATTTGGGCTAACCAATGCACTGAGCACATTTATGCGGCTCATGAATGAGGTACTGAAAGAATTTTTGGGATGCTTTGTTATTATTTATTTAGATGATATTTTGATTTTCAGTAAGACTTAGGATGGGCATCTGATGCATATCAGAAGAGTTTTAGAGAAGCTGAGGGAGGAGAAGTTGTTGATTAATATGAAGAAATGTAATTTTGTAAAGAAGGAGCTAGTATACCTAGGATTTGTTGTCTCAGAGGAAGGTCTTAAGATGGACCCAGATAAGGTGAGAGCTATCCTCAAATGGCCTATACCAAGGAGTGCCACAGAGGTACGATCTTTTCATGGTTTGGCAAGTTTTTACAAAAAGTTTATCAGAAATTTTAGTAGCATTTGTGCACCCCTAACCAAGACAATGAGAGGGGATAGAAAAGAGTTTAGATGGACTAAAGGAGCAGAAAAAAGCTTTGATGCATTGAAGAAGAAAGTCACAGAGCAACCTGTTTTGGCACTTCCATATTTCAATAAGGTATTTCAGGTAGATTGTGATGCTAGTGGTAGTGCTATAGGAGTTGTTTTGAGCCAAGAAGGTAAGCCCATTGCCTATTTTAGTGAGAAGCTTAATGATGCCAATAAAAAGTATTTTGTTTATGATCAAGAATTTTATGCAATAGTTCAGGCTTTGAAGAAATGGAGAAATTATTTGTTGCCAAAAGAGTTTGTTTTATATACTAATCATCAGGCTTTACAGTAGTTTAATAGTCAAGGAAAGTTGAACCAAAGGTATTTAAAATGGGTTGACTTTCTGTACAATGATACTTTTGTATTGAAATACAAAAGTGAGAAGTCCAAAAGAGTTGTATATGCCTTGAGTAGAAGTCAAAATTTGTTGACAAAAATGAAGATAGAGGTTGTTGGGTTCGATGAGCTCAAAAGTTTGTATCCAGAAGATCCAGATTTTGCAGAGGCTTGGAAAGCTTGTTTGGAACCTGCTACTTTTTACAGGACAAAATGGTTGGATTTCATAATCTAAGATGGCATGTTGTTTAGAGGAAGCCAATTATACATTCTGAGGAGTTCCATGAGAGAGAAATTGATTAAGGAGAAGCATAGTGGGGGATTAGCTAGACACTTTGGTCAAGATAAGACCATTTCCATTATCGGTGAAAATTATTATTGGCCATAGTTGCAATAGGATGTGAGGAAATTTGTGCAGAGTTGTAGAGTGTGTCAGATGGAAAAAGGAACAAGTTAGAATATAGGGTTGTATCAACCATTACCTGTATCGGAGAAGCCATGGGATGATATTAGTATGGATTTTGTTCTTGGTTTACCAAGGACATAGAAAGGACATGATTCTATTTTTGTGGTGGTGGACAGATTCTTGAAGATGGCACATTTTATTCCTTGTAAGAAGACTAATGATGTTGTTCATATTGCAGAGTTAATTTTCAAGAAAGTGGTGAGACTACATGGTCTACCAAAGAACATAGTTTCATATCAAGATACCAAATTTGTTGGTTATTTCTAGAGGACATTGTGAAAGAAGTTGAAGACAGATTTGAAGTTTAGTTCTGCACACCATCCACAGATTGATGGACAGACTGAAGTGGTGAATAGGAGTTTGGGTAACCTACTATGATGCTTAGTGGGAGATAAGCCCAAGGGATGGGATTTGATTTTACCATAGGGAGAATTTGCTTACAACAATTTTGTCAATAGGAGAATTGGTAAATCACCATTCTAGATTGTATATGGCAATAGCCCAAGAAATTCTTCTGAGTTAAGGAAGCTAGACAATGGAGAAAAGCTAAGTGCTGAAGCTGAAGACTTTGCAAAACATCTGAAGAATTTGCATGAAGAGGTGACAAAGCACATTAATAAGATGAATATTCAGTACGAGGCTAAGGTAAATTAGAAGAGGAGATATAAGGAGTTTCAAGTAGGAGAGGAAGTCATGGATCACTTGAGAAAAGAAAGGTTCCCAATTGGAACATACAATAAGTTGAAAATGAAGAAATTTGGACCGTGCAGAATCCTGAAGAAGCATGATTCAGGAAATGCATATGAGGTAGAGCTACCGAGTGGGATCAATATTTCCCCTATTTTCAACATTGCTGACTTATCAAAATATCATGAAGGTGGAACAAAGGATGGACCAATAGAAGAATAGTGGAGTATTCTGGCACCTACTTCAACAGAGCAGATAGAAGAGATCTTGGATAGCCGTGTAGGAAGAAGTACTCAGAACAGGTAATATGAAGAATATCTAGTGAAATGGAAAGAAAGGCCTGTTGAAGATTCTTCTTGGTTGTCTAAGGCAGAGGTTGACCATTTGGGTTTTCCTCAAACAAACACCTGAGACGTGACAGGGTCACTTCTCGAATTACCCTCGGTGTCTAATGCAGGAGCATCCAGTGGTGTAAAGGCAATCTTGCATCACCCAAAAAATGTTGCTTCAAAATCATTACAGTTGTTTTCATTTCTTTCCATAATTAGTATTTCTTGTTCCATAATATACTGAATAATGATGTAGGACTTTCAGTTTTTCTAAAACTACTAAAAATAACAAACTGCCAATTTTGGAAAGTTTACCTGCTATTTTAGGAAAGTTTGCATTTGGGCACGGATTGAAGTGGAAACTTGCAGGAAGTTACACAATGGAAATATAAGACCTTTGGCGAAGGAATCAGGCAAAGATCATTTGTGAGATGAAAGATATTAAAGTTTTTGTTTTCCAAAAAGCCCCTAAAAATTTCCAAAATGAGATATGAGGCCCTAAAACATCCCATAATGTCCTGAAAAGTTGATAGAAATCCGTTTATAAATTTTTGGCGTGATAGTTCACATCGTGAGATTTTTAGCTCTTAAAACGGTTCGTCAATCGGACACTCGGATCAAAAGTTATGCTTCGTGAAAGTTGACCTACTTTTGGAGGGAGTTGCAAATTTCAAAATTTCACTGGAGGCTACCAAAAAGTACTATTTATGACTATTTTGGGAACCCTGGGCAGTATTAGAGTTAAGGAGACAAGTGTAGAGTCAAGAATAGGTGGGAAAATAGAAACTCTAGCTGATTTGGGGTTACAAAAGGCTGAAGATTCTAGAGTCTTGAGGTTGGGAAAGCTGTAATGTGTTGCAGCTAGTAGAGGATTCATCCTCTGATTGTAATTGAGCTTCTGCACTATAATGAGTTGCCCAGATCAATAAAAGAAAGTTCTATTTTTTGTGTTCAATCTCTGTTGTTGTGTGTTTTTTGATTTACCCCCTTCATCAAATAGAAACTTTAATATCTCGCAATCTAGATATGATCTTGAGTCGAAACTCACTTGAGATGTTTAATTAGAAGTTCTGCACCTTTTTGGAATCATTTCAGGTCAATCTGAGGTCAAATGTAGAGTTACTAAAATAGTATGTCCCACCATTTTTAGCACTTTTGGAAACTTTGAAAGTTCTAGACTATTCTCCCAGATAAGGTGTATTCAAAAAAACCAAAACTGGGAAGAATAGTAACCTTTTGTAATTGCAAGGTTGAGACACCTTTCCTAACATTCTCCCACTTTTTCAAATACCTTGCAAGAGAAAAGGTAGTACCAAAACCATGATTTAATTGCTAGGGGTTGAGAGGCCCATAGACTCTGAACACCATCTGAACTTCTTTGTGATCACGAGTTTTGTCAAGGAATTTGCAACATTTGTTAAAGTGTCAACTTTCTCCAAGATTACCTTCCTATCCTCTACCATGTCATGGACAAAATGGTACTGGACATCAATATACTTAGTCCTTGCATGGAAAGTAGGATTCTTTACCAAACATATGGCACTCTGACTATCACAACAAATAGTAATCTTCCCTACATCAAACCCAACATCAGAACACAATATCTTAAGTCAAATGGCTTATTTATAAGCATGAGTTGTTGCCATGTACTCAACTTCAGTAGTGGACAAAGCAACCACAGGTTGCCACTTACTCATCCAACTAATAGTACCACCAAACATAGTGAACAAATAAGCATTGGTGGATCTTCTGCTGTCAATTTCACTAGCCCAATCTGAATCCACAAATCCATGAATACAAAATGAATGCCAAGGTCCTATAGAATAACCATGATAACATAAGGAATACTCAAAAGTACCCCGTAAATATCTAAACACTCTCTTCACTACATCCCAATGTACCCATCCAAGATTAGCCATAAATCAACTAAGGACTCCCATTGTTTGGGCAATGTCTAGGATTGTACAAACCATCACATACATCAAACTACCAACTACACTAGCATAAGGAACTCTACTCATATCCTCTGACTTAAAAGGAGACTTTAGACAATCTGTAACAAATAACTTTGTCCCCATTGTAACAGGAATAGTCAAATGTCTACAATCTACATGCTGAATCTCTCTAACACAGTGTTAACATACTTACTCTGGCATAACCAAAGTTTTCTTTTTTCTTTGTCTCTTCTAATCTCCATCCCTAAAATGTATCGAGTTTCCCCTAGATTTTTTATCTCAAACTGTGCTAACAACTAAGACTTCAAATCATAAATCAATCTTTTACAATTCCCAATGAGTAACATATCAACGAAATATAATTTAATAATGAGAATGCAATCATTGTCAAACTTGTAATAAACACAATGATCTGATTTCAATCTTAGAAATTCAATACTCAACAAAAAGGCATCAAACTTTTGGTACCACATCCTAGGAGACTGTTTCAAACCATACAAAGACTTTTTCAACTTGCAAACTAGATTTTCTTTACCTTTCACCACGTAGTGCCCTGGCTGTGACATATAGATTTCCTCCTCCAAGTCACCATGAAAGAATGTTGTCTTCACATCCATCTATTCCAATTCTAGATCATATACTGCTACAAGAGATAATAGGAACCGAATAGATGTCATCTTTGCAACGGGAGAGAAAATCTCACCAAAGTCAATTCCCTCCACCTAAGAATTTACCCCTTAGCAACCAATCTAGCCTTATATTTCTCAATACTGCCATCTACACCAAATTTCTTTTTGAACACCCATTTGCATCCAATAGGTTTTCATCCTTCATGCAAAGGAACCAAGTCCCAAGTATTATTCATTTCCAAAGAAGCCATCTCCTCTTCCATCACCTCCTTCTAGGAACCTGCATCTTTCATGTCCATAGCCTCTTTCATAGTTCTAGGCTCATCATCCTTAGAAATCAAATAAAAACTACAACTGGAGTCATCTAATGAATAACCAAACCTATTAGGTTGCCACCTTATCCACTTGGACCTTCTCAAAGATTGAGGTTGAGGTTCTTTATCTTCTTCTAAACTTTTAGACCTACTAGAGCTCTCCTCATTATTAGGTCCAATAGATGTTTTTGGTTTAACTTTCTCAGGGGTGGAAGGAAGTTGGACTACACCATCTTTCCTCTCTTCTTTCTTTGGCTGCAAGACAATAAAAGAAGGATTGAGCTCTTTGAGGATCACACTTCTTCTATATAGAACTCTCTCACCTACTGGATCCCAAAGCTTGTACCCTTTCACACCGATGCCATAACTAATGAAGATACACTTCAAATCCTTGTTCTCCAGCTTAGACCTCTTTTCCTTAGGCACATGTGCATATGCCTCACAACCAAATACTTGAATATGTCTCAATGAAGGCTTTTTACCAGACCACACCTCCATAGGTGTCTTATCAATGAGCACTAATGCAGGAGACTTGTTAACTAGGTAACAAGCAGTAGCAATAGCTTCAACCTAGAACTTTTGTTCAAGGCCAGCTCCACTTAGCATACTAAACATCCTCTCCATCAATGTTCTATTCATCCTCTCTACAACTCTATTTTGTTGAGGGGTATACAAAGTTGTCTTGTGCCTTTCCATCCACTGTTCTTTGTAGAGCTTATCAAAATCTATTGAACAAAACTCACCATAGTTATTAGTCCTCAAATACTTAATCTTTCTATCCTTCTGATTCTATACAAGAGATTTGAACTCTTTGAATCTACTAAAGACTATAGATTTGCTTCTAAGGAAATACACCCATGTCCTACTGTAATCATCAATGAATGAAACAAAGTCAACAGATTTTGAAATTGAATGAACATTAATAGGACCAAACACATTAGAATGAATTAAGTCCAACACCTTAGAAGATTTGTGAGAACTAGAATAAAAATGAACATGGTTTTGTTTTCCATAAATGCAATGTTCATAGAAATTGAACTCAAGGTTACAGTCATTCATACTCTCAACAAGATTTTTATTTTTCAGGGTCCTCAAACCCTTTTGACCAATGTGACCATGCCTTTGGTGCCATAACATTGTCTTCTAAGCTAGAATTTTCATCTCCATAGAATGAGCACCCTTAAGTGCTTAGAAAGTATGACCATTGGAAGTAGATGCAACAATCCTTTTTGCTATTGGTTCCAATGGTAAGAATGAAGACTATGAAGCTCTCTTCTTTGAAACAGAGGCACTATTGCACTAAAATGCACATGCATCAAGCTGAAACAATGTGCAAATCTAGACACCCTTAGCCAACACTATAGATCCTCTAGTTATCTTACATCCTCCATTTGAGAAAACAACCTGCACACCCACATCATTCACCTTACATAAAGAAGGTTTCATGTCAAACCACGGATATGAAGCACACCATTGATTCCCTTCACTTGTCCATTAGGAATTGAATCAAGACTCTTCCATGGCCAACAATCTTCAGGTGAGAATCATCACCCAAGTACACCTTTCCACCATCATATTCTTAATACTTTGAAAACAAACCCTAATGCGAGGTCATGTGAAAAGATACACTACAGTCAATTAGCCACACATCCTTAGATGCATGCATTGGCAAGGCAGTGACAAACACTTCTCCTTCATCCTGAGAGGACTTGTCAGAATCTGAATAATAGTTCTTCTTTTTCTTTTTCTCCTCTTTACGCTCCTTGCAAAAGTGACCAGGTTTTTTGTAGTTCCAACATAGGGCCTTGGATTTTCTGGGAGACTTAGATCTGCCATGGGATTTGGATCTTCATTTTTCTTCCTTCTTCTTATCCTTTCTCTTTCCCTTTTCTTTAGATCTACCATGAACTACAAGAGCCTCCTTAGCTGACTCAGAATATTTTCTCTGCATCTCTTCAAATAACAACAAAGAAACCACTTCATCCATCTTGAAGGTGGTAGTGCTACTCCCAATGGCCATAATAAGGTGGTCCCATGAATCTGGTAAGGAGCACAGTAATGTCATACATCAATCCTCCTCCTCAATCTTTACACCAACATAGGTCAATTGGGCAATAAGCATATTGAATGTATTCAGGTGATCAGCGATAGATCCTCCATCTTCCTATTGGGAATTAAGGTGTCTCAACCTTTGCAAATTCCTAATGTTGTATTTATTTATCCCATGTTGAGTTGGCATATTCGACACCTTGTGTACATGCAGTAGGATAAATTTTGTTGACTTTGGTAGCCACGGTTTCCCCCTTGAATAATTAACGGGGGTTTGGAGGAAGCTTACAACTTGTCATAACCTCCCTTGACCACCCAAAGATTCCTTTCTCTTGTGCAAAGATACTCACCGACACTTATAAGAAGAATAAGATGTTCTTAGTTAGTGTATGATAGATTCTCTTATAGCTATAAGTGTTGTCAGTTATGACAGATTCTATGACAGTTGTAAGGTGCATAAGAGAATTTGTCATAGCCTATCTTGGGACAAGGCGCCCACATTGGGATGAGATTTTGGACAAGTTTCCTTAGGCATGGGTTTTTAGGCATGAGTCCAAGATGGATGCCCATCTCTAGAAGGTTCCATATTTGCCTTGTAAACTCTATAAAAATAGGTTCTTGGATGGGAGATAAAGTGTGTGTTTTACAGGTACTGTTATGCTTCTGGAATATCTCTAGATTCCACATTTGAAGACTCCTAAAAGAGAATTGGCTCTGAAACTGTATTGTAATCTATTATTGTTTACTGTAATACATTTGAGCTGTGTTTTGGAGTGTGGGGTTTTTCACCCATAAGGGTTTTCCCCACGTATATCCTGTCTCTCTCTCTTCTGTCTACTTTTTGTGTGTATGTGTATTGCTGCAATATCTCTGTTAGATGTTCTATGTTGTTGTAGTTGTAAGAATTAAAATTGAATTTGCATACATATCTCCTCATTTGATTAGTGTAGAAAGTGATTTCCGCACACCTAGCTTCCTTTCACTTCCATCCTTAGAGAATACAATTTCTTTTGCATGAATAACTTGTTTACTAGTGATTTGGCTTGATAAGCATCTCCAAGTTTCTTCCAACGATCTTTTGCAGTCTTCTCTTCATGAATATTTAGGAGTACTAAATCAGCCAAACATAGTCTTATCAAACCCTTAGCATTCCGATCCATTAGATCTTGATCATCTTGTTTCATGCCCAATGGCATGGTTCCAGATACTATGAGCCATAGATCTTTATCCATGAATAAGTCCTCCATCTTGAGTCTCCACAACTCAAAGTTACCTCCACTAAAATTCTCAATCTCAAACCTCCCAGATGTGCTTGCCATCTCCTTCCTACAACAAAGATTTCTATATTCTCTACACAAGCTCCCACTCAAATGAAGATCAGCTCAAAAAATGCTCTACCCAACAACTAGAACCACAAGTGATTAGGCTCTGATACCAACTAAAAGGAAGAAAGGTATGTGGAAAATGCTTCCTACACTGATCTACTAAGGAAAGATTTATGCAAATTTTAACTTCTATTGTTATAGATTAAGATACACATTAATAGAACAACATTCAAATGCAAAACTCACAACACAAGATATATGTGGGGAAAACCCTTTCAGGTAAAAAAACCCACACTCCAAAGCTACCCAATATATTATTCAAGAATCAAGAAGATTACAATATACTTGTAGATCAAGCTTTCATAGGAGTATAACCAACCACAGATCCCTAAGGTAACTCAACATCTATAAGACTCTTACACACAACCTCCATCTCAAGATTCTAATATATAGGAGATACAATACAGTAAACCATCAATGGTAATTACAAAATCATGAACCAAAACCACCCAAAAGTGGCGCCCAAATTATCTCCAATCAAAGATGCCTTGTGATGTGCCAAATCACACACCAACACATGTAACTCTCCCCTTTACATCTCTTTTGAGTGTCGAACACATTTTCACATTTCCCAAATATAGGAGGTCCAACGTCTGAATGTCATAACTTTTGATCCAGGTGTCTGATTGATGAACCATTTAATGTGTTAGAAAGTTCGTGAAGAGATCTATGAAGATATAACCCACTTTGTTGGTTATGACAACTTTTAGGGTGTTTACGGACCTCTAAGTGCCTCAAAACTAAGTTCAAAACTTTTTTTGATAGTTTCAAAAAATAGAAACTTTAGTATCTCGCAATCTAGCTATGATTTTGAGTTGAAACTCACCCAATATGTTTACTAAATAGTTCCACACCTTTTGGGATAAATTTTAGGTTAATCCAAGGTCAAATGTAGAGTTACCAAAAATAATAAGTCTCACCATTCCTATCCCTTTTGGAAACTTTGAAAGTTTTAGACCATTCTCCAAGATAAAGGGTATTCGAAAAGACCAAAACTGGGAAGAATAGTAACCTTTCATAGTTACAAGGTTGAGACACTTTTCCTAACAATAGCATGGTAGATTACAAATGATCAAGATTTCCCATACCCTAAATGCATCTAAAATTTTCCCTTACATGCCATCAGAATTAAAAAATTGCTTGCACAAGTGCAAGTACTCTATGTTCCCCCTACAAATAACATAGCTTCCCTCTTTTATAGGGAGCTTCTCAAAATTACAATTTGAAAATGTTTAGGTCAGCCTAAGATCCTCTATGTGAGTTAGCCTCAAAAATACAAAACATTATTTTATTGCACAAAAGAATGACATTGATTCCCTGTCAGCACATGAGCTTGAAAACTATGAATGGTAGTAGTAATCTCTCTTGTACCTATTCCTTGGTGGTACTTATCCTTCATCCTAATGAAAAGATGGGATAATTTCTTGATCTTGTCCTGTAGTTTTGTCATCTTAGCTAACTAGTCATAGAATCCCACAAATAGGGCCTTCATCTTCATCAAGTCATCAATCCCTTGTTCAGTAAGGGGTTGTTGCAAAAGCCCTTGAAATTCCTTGATTATGTGAGAAGAAGGGAAAACAATGGAGGAAAGATCCTTGAAGGTGCAAGGGATGGATGTAATCACTGATTCTACCTTATTCAACCTTTCCTTGTCTACCTCCCTCTTGGCCTTTGATTTCTCTTTACACCTTCTCAATACCTTGGTTTTAAGTTTTCCTACTAGCAAGTAACCCTGAATTATTATTGTTGGTAATTACCATATGAATGAGTTGTACAGAAGTGGTGCCTTGTATCTTTTGCAAGATGCTAAGATGATGCTTCCATGGAGTTAGCTCATTATCAATGGAGCTTTTAGAGAACATCATCTCCTCACTCTTTGCATCCAAAGTGTGATAAACTTTCATGGCCTTCTTTATTGTGTCTGTCCACAAGGTTTCCAATAAAATTTTCCATGTAGTGGTGATAGGGAGAATCCCTTGGGGGTCAGCAAGCTAAGGGTCCTTATTGAGTGCCTCCATCAAAGTTGGTGCAGAGGGTCTAGAATTGGTAGGCCCAACCAGGTGTTTGATGTACGTAGTTAATTGAGTAATTTGTCTTCTAAGTTCTTCCTTGGTATCTTCATCTTTCTTCATTCTAGCCATCATGGCTGAGACAAAGTTAGTGAGGGCATGTTTTTGCTCATCCTAGGTTTGGTGCCCAAAGACCACTTGTAAATTGTAATCAGAAGGGGTCATAGCAGCTTCTTCTTTATCGGTCATAGTTGTAGCTATATGTGATGTCCTAACTCCTTGATGGTCAGCTGTGACATGAGGTAAGACCCTAGCCTTCTTCTTCTTTGGTTGCTCTTGAAGTGTTTCTGCAAGGGTGGCTAGGTCTTCATTAAGTCAATATATATTTTCTTCCTCTTTTCCACCACCATATTCAACCAAGTGGGGAGACCCTTTCTTGTGTTGTCAATTGGTGGATAAGATACCTAGGGTGGGGATCTAGTTGGTGATGGTGTTAAAACCACTATTTTTCCTAATTCTTCATATGCCTCACCTAGGGGTGGAGAAGAGGTGGCCAAGTCAACAATTTTATCCAGGTTTTGCAAATCCTGGAGTTTTTCTACAATGATGGGGATGATGCCCTCTGATCACCACCCTCTTGTTCTTTTAGTTTTACAACTAATGTGGGAGGTGGCCATTACAAAGGAGCATCCATAGAAGGAGGTGAGGGAGGGGGTGAAGCTTAGTGAGTATCTTGTTGAGGAGGAGAAGGAGTAGTCTGCCTAACTGCAAGGGTAGAGGCAATTGTTACTCGTTGAGTATAGGGCAGAGACCTTCTTCTGATCTTCCTTGTCAAGGGAATGGTCATCCTCCCTTGTATCGCTAGAATCTACTGACACTACCTTGGACTTCTCTTTCTCCCTAGTAGTAGCAACAACTTCAGTATTTATTTTTTCTTCCGAGATGGGAGGAACCTCTTTGGTCTCCTTAGTAGCCTGTGAAAACTCACCTTGACTCACTTTCTTGGGTTTGGCTTTTCTTTTTGGAAGGATAGGTGTCCATCACAGGATAGGGTTTGAGAAACCATTTCTTAGTTCACACAAGGATTGCTTGGGCCCAATCTTCTAGAGAGGCAATTTCATCCTTTCTCCAATTTACATCATCCAGGGGCTGGTTGTAGACTTTATTCTTCTTATAGACAAGATCTAAAACCCTCCCATCTTATTTCATTCCTTTTGGGACCTTAGGGAGGTCGAGAAAGTTCAAACTCTTTACTAAGTGTAAATCCAACTTGAAATAATTATATATATATATATATATATCATAATTCTATATGAATTTTGATAGTCCATATGTTGTATTTAGACATTTTTACCCTAAAATACAGTCAAAATTAAGTGTTTCAATCACATGAAAGGAGAAATTTTATATGGACTGTCAAACATTTATATAGAATTATGATATATATATATATATATATATATATATATATATATATAATTTTATCATAGTATTTTGAGGGCACCTTGGAAGTTGTCATTAAACAATTGATTAACAGGCAAGGTTGACTGTCAGGCTAGGGTTTGAAATTATATCAAAACCAAATCTATATATCATCATAATCCTATATGAATTTTGATAGTTTGTGCAAAATCTCTCCTTTCATATGATATTATAATACATGTATAATGAGAGTATCTCCATCAAGGCCTAAATGTGATGGTAATATGGCTATATTTAGACATTTTTGTCATAAAATAAAGTCAAATTTTGAAGTGTTTCAATCACATGAAAGCATAAATTTTGTATGGACTATCAAAATTTATATAGAATTTTGTATGGTGTCAAAATTTTATTTATTTCAAGTGTTTCAAATACACACTTCACATTATTTGAGCTCTAATAAGGGTTCGAAATTCCAGAGGTAATAAGCTTTTGAAGTCATAAAACTGAGTTCTGGCTAGGGTTTGAAATTTAAGAGATAATAAGCTTTTGAAGCCATACACTAGAGAACAAATACATCAAAATGTTTCAAGAGATAATAATCCAGGAGCCCACGAGAAATATATAATGTGTACCTAGAGGTGGAGTTCGGCAGGCCTATGTGCTCACTGGCTGTTGTGGGCTCCAGGGGCAATTTTTTACTCCAACACCAATTCAAGCGAAAATGACATTTTCGCCCTTTTAATTTTATTTTTATTTTATATGGTTCCGCCCAGAACCTTACCAGGCGTAAATGTACCACTCAATTCATTTACGCCTGGAAATGTACAACCACATAGGCACCATGTAGGTGCCACATGGTTCCAAGTGGAATGAAGCTAGGCAGAAACTTACCACCTAGAAACTATTCACTTGGAACTATTTAATTAACTGAAAGTGGGACACTGCTTCAAACTTTCACCTGTATATGATCACGGACGCGACGCAGCATATGTGGACCATGTGTTTGCTCTAGGGATTGGTACTATTGTGGATGATTAGGAATGGCGTGATCTACACATGGGGGCCATGTGTACTAGCCCATCTTTATCATGACATGGATGTAGTGGTCTACAAGTGGTTGACGAGCCTAGGATGCGGCATGACATTGCTGCATATCTCAGCATGGGAGCACATATCAATGACTTGGCCATTAACAGTGTGGGATAGGCTAAAGCATCATGCATTTGTTTTTGCGTATAGAGGATGGGTGATCCACCATCACCTAGAAACATAAGGTATTGGAGATGGGTGATGGATGACATAGTGGAGTTTGTGTGGCGACCGTGGAGGGAGGTGGAGAGATGGTCAGAGAGTAGGGAGTAGTTGGGTTACATGTTGCAATCCTGATATCTGATTGGATAGACATATTTGATTATTGATAGGTATCTACCTGAGTGTGTGAAGTGATAGTTCAACCTATTATAGGATGTACCACAGGTGGAGGCAATGTTTCCCTAGGTGCACATGGTTCAGTGGCAGTGGGGATTAGCTCCTGATCCACAGATGCTGATAGCGGAGTTTGATGGACTCTAGCCACAAGCATGGCATGCAAGATAGTAGGGGGAGGATCCAGGGACTACCCCGAGATATGATCAATGGTGGGCCCATCAGAGGCCAATTAGGCTCATGATCCTAGTGCGATATGTAGCACTAGGTGAGGCAACAATAAATGAGAAGGATGATGAGGATGAGGATGAGGATGAGGAGGGGGAGGAGGAGGTGTTGATAGAGGAGTTGGATGTGGATGAGAAGGAGGATGGTAGAGATGCAGGAGGTGATGGGGGTAGTGATGGTCAAGGTGATGGTGATGAATCAGAGTTAGTGAGAGCATAGGTTTTGATACAATAGTTACAAGTGTAGGTAGCCCAATTGTAGGGATAGGTTGGAGATAGGGGTTCTGTAGAGTTTGTAGGAGTACAAGCTTTAGTGCAGCAACAATAGATGCAGATAGCCCAGCTAAAGGGGAAGGTGGCAGCACTACAAGCACAAGTGTCACAAGCATAAGGCTTGGTGTAGAGGTATGTGCAAGAGAGGGATCAAGCCCGTCAGGTATTAGGGCCAGGGATGGGGGATATGCTACAAATGATGCAACATCAGATGGCTGAGAGGGCTAAGGAGGCCCAGCACTATAGGACACTTTATGAGGGGTTAGTAACAATAAGACATGGAGCCAGCTATCAGAGTTGATCAACAGCTTCTGGATCCAAGAGGTCAAGGTGATTAGAGAGGTCTATGTAGCAGCCCTCACCATCACAAGTATTAGTGGCAGTATAGATGATGCCTCCATAGGTACTGGGGTAGACAGGTCAGCAAGGTATGGGACCTCATCCTCAAAGGGGTTCAAGGCCAACTAAGTCAGGGACTTCAGGAAGAGACAATTCCTCCTAGGGGCATTATGTTCATATGTATAGATGTATCATTTTTTGATAGGTTTGAGGACCTCATTTTGTATCGTGATCACATTTTTGATATATATATATATATATATATATATATGAGATGGATTGCTGGATTCATGGATTGTGTACTATGTGATATTGATGGATACATTCATGGATTTATGTATGATGTATATATGTGATGGATATTTTATGGATAATATGTTATATGATGGAATTCATATGGGTGTTATGTATGTTTCATGATGATAGTGATATAAGATGTCAAGGTTATGATTGATTGACCTATGTTTGGATGCAGGATGTGATGTGGATTTATGTTTATGTATGATGTCTAACGAGTGTATAATGCAGGAGGCGGGTGCAGGAAGTCGTTACATACATAAGTTATTTGTAAAAAATCTTTGGTCTTGTGGGATGTTTTTATGTTATGTGATGGTGTATGGGTGAGTGATTTGGCAATGTGCTAACATGTTTGTGATGCATGATGGTCTATGGTTATGTTTGTATATGTTATGGATGGATGATATGTTTTATGTGATTGACAGGTTGCATGGCATAGGAAGGCATTCTATACATAAGTTATTTGTATGAATCCTATGTTTACTAGGATGGACTTGTGATGTGTTGGATGGTATTAGGTGGGTGTTGATGTCGTTTATTCATGTGTATTTATGGATTGGGTATAGTGAATTTATGTCCAACAGGTAATGTATGGTGTTGTCGGAGAGAAATTATTTCAGCCACTTTAAATCAATTGCAATTTAGTGGTGCATGATTGATGTGGTATGGATTGTGTGTATGAATGATATGCTATGGTATGACGATTTTATGTTATATTTTGTCATGGTGGGATGTTGGATGATTATGGTTGGACCAACATGTTTGTGATGCAAGGTGATGTGGAGAAGGATGGAGTGATCATGGGATTCTGTACAAAATGGACCTGCACAGTAATGTAAGCCATTAATAGGCCTTTTATTTGTGTTAGACTATATGGACATCATGAGGGGAACACAACAGAAAGGGTGTCAAGAGTAACTGAAAACTCACTTGCTGGTTGTTGGGTCTACGACGATTGTGTATGTGAAATGAATTATGTGATTACTATAGTGGCATGAGTTGGGGTGAATTTAGTTGATCATGATACAAAAGAGGTCCCTAAAAATGGTCACGGGGTGATAGGGGGATAGTGAGTAACAAAAAGTAATGGAACTATATTTTGACGAATCTTGAAGCAAGAGATGGGGGGTGGGGTGGAGAGGGTAGATATGGATATAAATGGATGATATCATATTGAAACATTCTACCAATAAATATTGAGTACTACTATTGATATAGCATGGGATGTTATGCACCATGGTAAGTGGAACCAAGGTGGCAAGGAATCCATGCATAGGACTTGACATTGCAAACAATAGGATGAACCCATGTGTGCCCATAATAGTACAACCTTGTCTAAATGAACGAGGAGGGATCTGAGGCATAAGCCCTCAGTACACCAAAGGTATGAGGAACCTTAGATGCAAAAGGAGGATAATATGCTAGAACCAACCCTACAATTCACAAGATATGAATACTAAGATGGAGTAATGAGAACCTCCCACAAGCATGGCATACAAAAGCATTGACTATGTCCCATTCTGGATTGTTTGCCACATGCCATGATATAATGAGATCAAGATAGATTTGAAGTAGTCCAAGAATGATGCACAAGATAAAAATCCAAAACTAAAAGACTGACTAACCCAAAACATATAGCCATAGTATCTCTTGTGAAAAATAGATGGAGGATTTGTGATTTTGCCCATTGTAGGAAGGATGCATCCTAAGACAAGAATTGATGATGGATTAAGATAAACTAAGGACATGCGGGGGGACATAGGCTGTTAGTTATGGAAAAGCCATACTAATGGTGAAGGATTTTTCATGAGAGTGTTATGATTTGATAGGATCCCTAGAAAATGTATCATTTGTAGATCAAGTGCAATCAACAAGCTTAGGAAAGTGGGACCATCCAAATGGGTTGGATGGGTGTACTTGCATACTAGATACTTCCTTCATATTCCAGACTTCCTACATACCCTATATCCATGGGATCAAGGCACATTACAATGTGGGTGATGATGATGTGTAGTTCTAGGTGACTTGATGATGTAAGGATAGAGATTGGTGTTAGATTTAGGACAAACAATTGAGAGGGGGGCGTGAATCAGTTGTCCAAAAACTTGCTCTAATTTAAACACTTAAATCCACTTGGTTATTTAGCAGCATAATAATTAATCAACCATGAAAGCATAAAGCATTAACATAAGAGAAGAAACACATCAACACATGAGACACCAATATTTTGACGTGGAAAACCTGGTCAAGGGAAAAACCATGGGGTGATTAACCAAAAATGTATTCTCTGTTAGAAGAATAGAAAGAACAAATGGCACATGCCAATTAGGGCTCACTACCTAAGCACACTGCTCACAAAAGGCCCACTGCCTACAAGAGACACACTGTCTACAAAGTAACAAGTATCACAAACTTGAACTGGAGAATAGCATCTTTACCATGCTTGGATCAGTTCCATTTAAGCCCAAAAACTTCTACTCTACCTTCCACTTTCTTCCTTGCTACCGCACTCTCATCCATGCAAGACACACTTTAGAATGACTTCACAATCTCTTATTTATACAAGGAATCAACTTAGGAACAATCATCTAAGTCAGCAAACACCTATAAGAACATCCGTAAGACGTGTAATACATCCGGTTGGCCAGTCACAGGAAGAACACCTTCATCCAGTGGTTATTCTTTGAATGCAAAGTCTAACTTCAATGTGGACCACTAACATGAACTGGACAAGATCCAAAGATCACCACAACCTTTCCTGAATCACCAAGAACATCCACACTTCATTTGCTTGCTAGAATTCTTCTCTCCTTCATCTGAAACTTCAAGAACATAGTCTGTCATCACTGCCACAAAGGAATATGTGCTTTCAGACTTTCAAACCACAAACCAATCAAGTTGACACTTCACACAGACATCCTCAACACTCCCTCAAATTTGCAGAATGGGATAATGTATTACTGAATCTCACCAGACCTATCTGTGTCACTCTGTCACCTCTAAACACCTGCCAGAACTGGTTCTACTTGAGCGGCCATAACTTCTTCAGATCTTCATACGAACCTCTAAAAACTTGACTAGAGTATCTCAAGACTTATATCTACAAACCCTTTAAACTGCATCCTCTGATCCTCAACCTATCTTGGACTTTTACCTTATTGTCATCACTGTTCTTCACTGTTCATGATTGAGACTAATTTTCTCAATATCCTCAGCACACAGCTCATCCAATCGTTATCATTAATGCAATAGGAGTATATTGACATCAATGACAACACTGGTTAGGCCCATACTTGCAACAATCTCCCCCTTTGTCATTGATGGCAACATATGATGTAAAAAACTTATCAAGACAAGATTCTTCTCCTTACTATCACAACTCCCCCTATCAGCAACAACCATTCACATGTCTTCTCTTCCTTTACTGCTCCCCCTTTGATCATCAACCACTTTTTTTTCACATGTCTTCTCTTCCCCTTGACATCAATAGCAAAGGGCTCATACTTGCAACTCCAACACTTCAGAACATACCAGCTGCTCCCCCTGAGTAGCAGTTCCCCATCATCAATCCGGATCACAAGATATGATTATGATATCCACCAGACTGATGTGCATCAGTACACCTTAGTGCATCACCGAAGGGGCAATAACCCCTAACTTCTCCCTGAGATACTCAAAAGAGTCCCTAGGAAGAGGTTTTGTAAAGATGTCTGCAATCTGATCCTTGGAAGGCACAAACTCCAGTCTGACTTCATCCTTGTTCACTTGCTCTCTCAGAAAGTGAAACTTGATAGATATATGCTTAGTCTTAGAATGCAACACCGGATTCTTAGATATATTTATTGCACTTGAATTATCACAGAAGATTGTGATAGGCTCCTCATACTCTACTTTAATATCTCTTAGCATCTACTTCATCCACAAAACATGAGTACAACTACTTGCTGCTGCAATGTATTCTACTTCAATTGTAGATAGAGATATTGCCTCTTGTTTCTTGTTTAGCCAAGAAACCAATCTCTTTCCCAAAAAGAATGCTCCACCACTGGTACTCTTCCGGTCATCCACATCTCCTACCCAATCTGCATCTATATATGCATGAAGAGAGAAATCATGATGTCTAGGATACCACAAACCATACTCAACTGTCCCTTTTAGATATCTAAAAATCCTTTTGATGGCCATGACATGAGATTCTCTGGGATCAGCATGGAATCTAGCAACAAGACCAATAGCCTGCATAATGTTTAGTCTAGTTTGAGTGAGATACAACAGTCCTCCAATCATTGACCTATACTTTGTCTAATCAGCCTTAGGAGAATCATCTTCTTTGCTCAATTTACATCCAGTAGACATAGGAGTATGCATTGGTTTTGAGTCTTCCATCCCAAATTTCTTCAACAATTCTTTCACATATTTAGTCTGAGAAATGAAGATTCCTTTCTTTGTTTGAGTGATTTGTAGACCCAAGAAGAAATTCATTTCCCCAAGCATGGACATCTCAAACTCATTTTTCATTTGATTTACAAAAGTTTTACACATACTATCTCTTCCTCCAAAAATGATATCATCAACAAACACTTCAACAATCAAGATGTTATCATGATCAATTTTGAAATACAAATTGTTGTTAGCAGTACCTTTGTTGAAATAAATCTTCAAAAGATGCTTATCCAACCTTTCATACCAGGCTCTTGGGGCTTGCTTTAGTCCATACAGAGCTTTCTTCAACTTGTAGACCATATCACCATGATCAGACAATTGAAATCCATCTAGTTGCTCAATGTATACTTCTTCTTCCAAGTCACCATTTAGGAAGGCAGACTTAACATCCATCTGATATACTTTGAAGTCCTTGAAGGCAACATAAGCAAGAAATAATCTGACTGCTTCAATTCTTACCACCAGAGTAAAAGTTTCTTCAAAATCAACTCCTTCTATTTGAGAGTAGCCCTTGTAGACCAATCTGGCTTTATTTCTGATTACATCACCAACTTCATTCAGTTTGTTTCGGAAGACCCATTTGGTTCCAATCACATTCTTGTCTCTAGGTCTGGGAACAAGATCCCAAGTGTGATTTTTCTTAATTTACATTAGGTCTTCCTCCATTGCTTTAGTCCAGTTTTCATCATTGCAAGCTTCATTTACTGTCTTAGGTTCAATCCTTGAAATCAAATAGTACTCATCTGAGTTTTGAGCAATTCTTTGTCTTGTTTGTACACCTTTGCTTTTATCACCTATGATCTGATCTTTAGAGTGGTTTAGTCTTACATACCTGGGAACTTTGGGAGTTTCCTGCACTTCTAATTCTTGATCAACCTCATTATGACTCATCTCTTCTCCCTGAATTACCAGATCTGTTTGATTCTGAGTACCGGAAGGAGTTTGGGCTCCTTGAATCAGAACACCATTCTAATCATCTTCATCGTATTCATAAAACCTTGAAGGCTTCTCAATTCCTTCATCAACCTTCACATTTGTAATTTCTATCATCTTTCTTAGTCTCTTATTATAACACCAATATGCTTTGCTTTGAGTGGAGTAACCCAAGAATATTCCTTCATCACTTCTAGCATCAAACTTGCCTAGATTTTCATCTCTTTTAATCTAACATTTGCTACCAAACGCTCTAAAATACCTCACAGTAGGAGTGATGCCAAACCAAAGTTCATAAGGAGTCTTACTGGTATTTCTTTTGATTTGAAATCAATTGAGAGTATAGACTGCAGTGCTGACAGCTTCTCTCCAAAACATCTAAGGAACATTTGCTTCCATCATCATTGTCCTAGATGCTTCTTGGATGGTCTGGTTCTTTCTCTCCACTACTCCATTCTGCTGTGGAGTCCTAGGAGCAAACAACTGTCTTTTTATACCATGCTTCTCACAAAAATCTATGAACTCACCGGATGTGAATTCACCACCTCTATCAGACCTCTAGCATTTCAATTTTAATCCGGTTTCATTTTCTACCATAGCCTTGAAAGTTTTGAACTTCTCAAAAGCTTCAGATTTCTCCTTCAGAAAGGTAACTCACATCATCTGGGAATGGTCATCAATTAATAGAATGAAATATCTATCACCTTGCGCACTCTTGATTCTTGTCGGACCACATAGATCAGTATGAACTAAGTCCAATAATCTGGTAGAAAATTGATCCTTGCTTTTAACTGAGATTCTACTTTGTTTCCCCAACTGATATTCTTTGCACAAACTATTTGTAGGTTTTAACAATTTTGGAAGGTCTCTTACAACCTGAGTATTGCTTATCTTGATGATATTATAAAAATTCATGACACATCCTTCTATGCCATAACCAACTCTGATCAACTTGTACAAACAAACAACTTTTACTAGTACCAACTAAATGAAAGATATTACCTTTTGTTTGAGTACCGGATGCAATCTCTATTCTGGAGCTTTCAAAGATCTTGCATTTTCCATTCTTGATCTGGAGATCATAGCCTTCGTCCACCAACTGTCCAACACTAAGAAGATTGTACTTTAATCCTTAAACATACAGTACATTATCAGTTTTGTTCTTTCCATCAAAAGAAATAGTTCCCCTGCCTCTTATTCTACCAGCAGAATTATCACCAAACTTTACCACTCCTCCTTCATACCTTTCCAAATCTAAGAACTTTTTTTTGTCACCTGTCATATGGTGAGAGCATCCGCTATTAATGACCCAATCATCCTTTTCTTCAACTTGGGCAGCCAGAGCTCTTTCTACAACTTTAGGATTGACAGATTTAGAGGTCATTGGATCTTCTCCCTTGATAGCAATAAACACCCATTCACTTCTGGATTTGTTTCCTATTTCTGATTCATCATCTGTTACTTCTTCATTATCATCTTCTTCATGAACATAATAACAATTATTTTGGAACCTTGGTCTGTTAGGATTTGGCCTTGAAAATCTTTCTAGACACTTTGAGGCAAAATGACCAATCTTATTGCAGTTAAAACAATTAAAGGGCAATTTTCCTTCATACTTACTGAATCCTCTTGGTAGTCTCTTTGCAAAGAGGGCTTCAAGTTGAGCTATTTCTGCTTCTTCTTCTTCCATGTCTTTTCTTGCTTTTTCATACCATGATAGTTTCCTTGAAGAATTCTCTCCCAGATCGAACCTTTGTTTACCTTTTACAGAGGCACTAGCTTTGAATACAGATTCAGTCTTGGGGGTTCATCTTCGAACTCGGACATTTCAAATGCAGCCAATTTACTAGCTAATTGATCTCTTGTGACAGTTGCATGGGCTTTGAATGCTTCAATGGCAGCTACCTTGATTTTGTAAGAAGCGGGAAGGGATCTGAGAATTTTGCCAACAATCTTATCTTCATCCAAGACTCCACCGGTATTTCTAATTCCACAAACAAGCTCATTTACTCTTGGCATAAAAGTAGTGATATTTTCATCTTCTCTCATCTTCAGATTTTCAAATTTTCCTTTCAGACTTTGTAACCTTGCACTTTTGACATACTTGTCTCCTTCATACAGAAGTTCCAGTTTTTGCCAAATCTCAAAAGTAGTTGGTAGGTCAATAACATTTGAGAGCTCTGAGTCAAATAATGCGCTTAGAAGAGCCTCTATAGTCTGCAGATTGTTTTCAACATCTACGATTTCATTTAGGGTTCTTGGACCACCCTGTGGAGGTACATATAGTGTTGTAGCCATGATCCAGTACACCATTTCCATACATCTCAAGTGACATTTCATGCAACCTTTCTAGAGATTAAAATTGGTTCCATCAAACTTCAGACTATCCTTCTTGTAAGATGACATCCCAAATCTCCTCAAGTGGTTAAGCTCCTTTTAGAGGAACTTGGCTCTGATACCAATTGTTGGATTCAGGATAGACAACTGAGAGGGGGGTGAATCAATTGTCCAAAAACTTGCTCTAATTTAAACACTTAAATCCACTTGGTCATTTAGCAGCATAATAATTAATCAACCATGAAAGCATAAAGCATTAACATAAGAGCAGAAACACATCAACACATGAGACACCAAGATTTTGACGTGGAAAACTTGGTTAAGGGAAAAACCATGGGGTGATTAACCCAAAATATATTCTCTATTAGAAGAATAGAAAGAACAAATGGCACATGCCAATTAGGGCTCACTACCCAAGCACACTGCTCACAAAAGGCCCACTACCTACAAGAGACACACTGTCTACAAAGTAATAAGTATCACAAACTTGAACTGGAGAATAGCATCTTTACCATGCTTGGATCAGTTCCATTTAAGCCCAAAAACTTCTTCTCTGCCTTTCGCTTTCTTCCTCACTACTACACTCTCATCCACACAAGACACACTTTAGAATGACTTCACAATCTCTTATTTATACAAGGCATCGACTTAGGAAAAATCATCTAAGTTAGAAAACACCTATAAGAACATCCGCAAGACGTAATACATCTGGTTGGCCAGTCACAGGAAGAACACCTTCATCTGACGGTTATTCTTCAAATGCAAACTCTAACTTCAATGTGGACCACCAACATGAACTAGACACGATCCAAAGATCACCACAACCTTTCCTGAATCACCAAGAACATCCACACTTCATCTGCTTGCTGGAATTCTTCTCTCCTTCATCTGGAACTTCAAGAACACAGTCTGTCATCACTATCACAAAGGAATAGGTGCTTCCAGACCTTTAAACCATGAACCAATCAAGTTGACACTTCACACGGACATGCTCAACACTCCCTCAAATCCGCAAAATGGGATAATGCATTACCAGATATCACCGGACCTATTTGGGTCACTCTGTCACCTCTGAACACCTGTCGTAACCAGTTCTACTTGAGCAGCCATAACTTCTTCAGATCTTCATGCAGACCTTTAAAAACTTGACTAGAGCATCTCAAGACTTATATATACAAACCCTTTAAACCGTATCCTCTGATCCTCAACCTATCTTGGACTTTTACCTTATTGTCATCACTGTTCTTCACTGTTCCTGATTGAGACTAATTTTCTCAATATCCTCAGCACACAGCTCATCCAATCCTTATCATTAATGCAGCAGGAGTATGTTGACATCAATGACAACACCAGTTAGGCCCATACTTGCAACAATTGGTTCATGTGATTGGATGAAGTGTTGTCTAGACAAGATGGATGTCAATTTGTAGACTATACTATGTAGTCTAACCACATGACAGGGAGGAAGAGGGACTAGTAGGATGGTATGCTCTCTATAGAGACCATGAGAAGGGACCAAGGGATGGTAGTGGGTGATAGGAAAGGTGGAGTGGAGGTACATAGATATGATATTTCTGTCAAAACAACAAAGGGGGATGAGGATTAGTGCGTAAGGTGAAGAAGTTGGTTGGGGAACATTGGGGTGGAGATGAGGTGTTAATGTAGGTGAGATTCCTACTTTTTCTATTACTAGTTTCTAGATTAAAAAGATAGGAACCACATGGGAGGAAAGATTAGTGGAAGGGATGGGCGGATGGGGGGGATGCATATGGGTGGCTTGGAATGTTGTTTTTTATTATTCACTTTCAAAACAACATACGGGGAGAAGGGAGATATTCTAGGAATGATGGACAATGGAAGCTTAGATGATGGGTTTGTTTTGAAGCTCAGATGAGGGGATAATGGGATATGCTAGATAGTGTGGATGATGATGAGAAGGTGGTTTGAACAATGGATCTAGGTTGAACCTACACATGATGCTTGCAAGCAGTTTTCATCATGGTACTTATCCAAGGCACAACAAGAAGTGGTTTTCACCACAGGATGGATTATTTCTCTTTACTTTTTTTATTTTTTGAAGTTTTTGAAGTTTTTGTATTTTTTTGACATAGTGTATTCAATGGGCTAACTGTGGAACTACTTCAAGTGGATGATGTTCATAGGTTTGTCAAGCTCTTCTCCTTCAAGGTTGGAGAGGCGGTATGCTCCATAGCCATATTTAGCAGTGACAATATAGGGGCCTAGCCAATTAGGCTCAAATTTTCCTTTCTTTTCTCACTCTGATAGATTACTTTGATTTTCTTTCAGGACCAAGTCTCCTACTGCAAACTCTCTAGCACAAATTTTCTTGTTATAGGATCTGCGAAGCTGATTCTGGTATGCTTGGAGGTGATCGACGACATTGAGGTGTTGTTCATCTAATAGCTCTAGCTCTTGGAGGCATGCAACATAGTATTCTTCATTAGTGATAACATTATGCAAAGATATGTGTAATGAGGGCAATTTGATCTATATTGGCAGGATAGCCTCATCTTCGAAGACTAGGGAATATGGTGTAACTTTTGTAGGTGTGCGTATGTTAGTGCAATAGGCCCAAAGGGTGGGATAGATGTGGAGGTGCCAATAACGACCAGTTTCATTGATAACTTTCTTGAGAATTTTAAGCAAGGTCTTGTTTGTTGCCTTAGCCTAGCCATTACCTTAGTGATAGTATGGAGTGGACCAATGATGTTGTATGTGGAATTATTCACAAAGGTCATGAACATCATAGTTTTTGAAAGGTTTTCCATTATCTATAACAATGGTGGATGGGATACCATAACAGCAGATGATATGGTAAAGAATGAACTTGGCAATTTGGTTTCCAGTGGTGAAAATGAGAGGAATGGCTTCAAGCCACTTAGTGAAGTATTCTATAGTGGTGATGATGAATTTGTGTCAATCAAAGGAAGATGGGTGGATTTTGCCGACAAGATCTAGGCCCCATTGAGAGAAAGGCCATGGTGTGGTGATGGGTTGCAATGCCTAAGAGGGAGCATGGATGAGATCTCCATGTTGCTAACAGGGTGTGTACTTCTTTACATACTCACATACATCATATTCCATAGTAGGCTAATAATATCATGTACATAAGAGCTTCTTGGCTAAGACAATACCACTTTTGTATGCTTCATAGATACCTATGTGGACTTCATGTAGGGCAAGGGAAGCTTCTTTCACATTTAAACATTGAAGAAGAGTGACATCATAGCTTCAGCAATAGAGGGTCTCGGTAAGGATAGTGTAGCGAGTGGCTCGACAGATGAGGGATTGTTTTTGTTTATAGGTGGATTCAGGTGGGAAAGTGTGATGTTTGAGGTAGGTGTAGATGTTGTGATACCAAGGATTTTTTGGACCAATAATCTCATCAACAAACTCTAATTCAGTGACATGGTATGCTGGCATAAAGATTTGTTCCACAAGAAACTCACACTAATCACTGTCCTGAGGCATATCCAAGAGGGAACCAATAGTAGCCATGGCATCATCTACTTTGTTGCGAAGATGAGGTACTTGTTCAAACTGAATGTAGGTGAAGAATAGTTTGTATGCATCAACCATTTGCTTATAGGGTACTAGTTTATCATCCTTAGTGAGGTACTCATCATTGAATTGTTTGATAATTAACTGAGAGTCGCCATAGACTTGTAGCTACAGGATATTCCATTGAACTGTTGTTTTGAGACCAATGATAAAATATTCTTATTTGGCCACATTGTTTGTGCATAGGAAGGTGATTATTTATGCTTTGGGGATATAGTCGCATTGTAGGGTAACCAATAGTATCCCTGTCCCTGAACCGTGATTGGTGAAGGATCCAATAAAGTATAGTTTCTAGTTTGTTGATTCTGTCATGGTTAAGATGGACTCATCTGGAAAATCAATGGACAGTGGTTGGTAATCTGTGAGGGGTACTTCAGCTAATTGATCTATGACAACTTATTCTTTTATTTCTCTTCGGTCAACATATTCAATATCAAATTCACTCAATAACACAACCCATTTTTCCATTCTTCTCGTGAGTGAGGTCCTGGAAAGTAGATATTTGAGAGGGTCAACTGTAGAGATGAGATTGATAGAATGACTTAGCATGTAGTGTCATAACTTTTTGGAACAAAAAATGATAGTTAGACATGCGCATTCTATGGAGGTGTAGTTAATCTCATAGCCAACTAGGGTCCTGTTGATATAGTATATAGCCCTTTCATGGCCAATATCATCATGTTGTGCTAAAAGTGCCCATAGTGCTATTAAAGTTGCTGATATGTACAATAATAAGGGCTTTCCAAGGATAGGTGCCATTAAGACTGGTGGTGAAGCTAGATATTTCTTGATGCAATTAAATGCTAATTGACAATTTTGATCCCATTTGAATTGTAAATCTTTGCAAAGCAAATGGGTGAAGGGTTGACATTTCTCTGCGAGTTGAGAGATGAATCTATGGATAGCTTGTAGTTTGTCCTGGAGACTGCAGAGTTGCTTTAGTGTCTTAGGCGGAGGAATTTCTGTTATAGTAGTGACTTTAGTAGGATCCACCTCAATGCCTCTATGAGAAACAATGAACCCCAATAGTTTTCCTGACGTTACACTGAAGACACATTTCTTGGGATTGAGGTGAAGTTTATACTCTTGGATTAGTGTAAATATCCATCACAAGACCTCAGGGTGTTCCTCCTTTGTTCTAGAATTTCCTAGGAGATCATCCACATAGTCCTCCATTATTTTATGTAGCATGTTGTGGAAGATGGTAGTCATTGCATGTTGATAGGTTGCCCCAACATTCTTGAGACTAAAGGGCATGACTTGCCAGCAATATGTACCCCAAGGATAGGTAAAAGTAGTTTTGTGTTGATCTTCAAGGGAGATCCTGATTTGGTTGCATCCAGAGAAGCCATCCATGAGGGAAAGCATCTCATCTCCTACTATGAGATCTACAATTATGTCAGTGTTGGGGAGTGAAACGTCATCCTTTGGACATGCTTTGTTAAGGTCTCAGAAATCTGTGAAAACTTAGATGCCCCTAGGTTTCTTAGCAACCAGAACAATGTTGGAGACCCATTATGGGTAATCAATAGGACGGATGAAGCCAACATCTAATAGTTTTTGCAGTTATTCTTTGACAAGCAATGTGACTTGAGGGTGCATCTTGTGGAGCTTTTGTTTAATAGGTCTTGCTTTAGGATGAACCACAAGATGGTGAACAACCAAGGATGGATCTTCTTGGTTAACAGATTTGTCACTTCTAATTTATACTCTTCGCCCATAAGAATGACAAATGAACCAACAGTTGAGACACTTGCAACAGATAATTGCAAGTTCTCTCAGCTTAATTTACAAGGTGTAGCTACCTTCAAAAGATATGTAATGAATGAAATCTAGGTATGCTTTTGACCAGAAAGCAATAAAGGCTAACTAACACCCACCCATAGCCATGAAAGTGAGTGCAAAAGATTGATTCAAGATGAACTAAATGTAAATAAATAAGGCAAAGTCCATTTACCCAACACCCACAAATAATACCTAGGAAAGAAATAAACAACAGATTCCCTTTCACTTAATGAATAAAAATAAACATTCACACAATCTAGTTTAACATGACATTATTGGAAAATAATTGTAAAGACTTAAAATTCATTTTCAATTAAAAGAAAACATCAACACATACACAGATCACAAATGTCTCCTTTATTTTCCCCAATACAAAATTAGAGTTCAAAGCCTCCATATCCCTGTACAACAAAACTGTGCAGAAAGAGAAACCCAACTGCTCCCCTGTCACTGAATAGCCAAGAAAAGGATGCCTCTCCATTGAGAGAAATGAAACTTATAACTCCCTCTTCGTAACTGCTTCTTGGAAAATCTGTTACAACAAAGATTCTTTCATTTTTTGTAACATCTTCTTTAAACCAACATTTGATTTTTTCCTTTTTCCACTCAAATGTTTCCAACTTTATACCTTTATGAAGTTGTTGTCTTGGCACAAAAATAGGTTGCCGTTACCTCTGCTGATTGTTTATACTTAAAAAATAAAAACTTTCTTAATAAAACCATTTGAACATATCCAAAAGAGCCATTTCAATTATAACATCTTGTGAAATTTGCTTTTTAGCGCTCTTCCTTCGACATAGAAAGATGCTACTAAAGCCTTGTCTTGCTTCCACATTTCGCATACATTTCAGCTAGAGCATTTTAGACCATAATATCTCACTAGGGTGCAATCTCCATTTGCATTTGAAAATCTTCTATGTTCAACATTCATGATATGATGTTTATGCTTTGTATTGCTTCAATCGCATCTGCTCTAAAGCCTCTAAAATCTTTATAAAATACCCTGCGACCATGAAACCATGTTTTTTCAAGATGATCTGTCAAGCAATTCATGCTTGAAGTATTTCATCGATAGAGGAAAGATTCTCTTTCTATTTGGGTTTAGTGCATCAACTTCATCAATTAAAATAAATCTCAGTGTATGTATTCTAGCAACAATGAATGAATCATTGATTCTAGAGATGGCCTTCAAACATGAGGTGAAAACTAATGACATTCCATTGTTTCTTGATATCATTACCACATTCCATATTCAAACTTGACAAATGATTATAGATGTTTCACAGCCTGACACCCTACTTCAAAAGTTTCAATTTGGCATGGCTGGAAGATACACTCACGGTTTAAATCTCCTAAAGCCTTTGAATGCCTCAAATGGAAATGTAGTAGTCACAGACATGTATCAAATGGAAGTAGTTTCGACACTTCAAATGAAAATCCTTCTTCAACTATGCCCTGACGGACTTACATAAGCTGCATGAATCTCAATCACCACCTTTCATAATGGTGCTATCAATGCCTCTTTTTATAAGCATTGAAGATGGTCTACATACATGTCTACCTAAGAATTCTAAACCATTATATCTGATAGACATCGATGCCATCTTGGGACACCATAACTCCTTCCAAAAATGCGATGTCCAAGAAGCACACTCAAAATATTTGAGTGATGCCCGAATGTGAATCTACAGAATAATTCAATGGAGCTAATTTCAATATGATATTAAGATTAGCATGTAATCAGCCTTTGTATTAGAGGATTCTTGATAGGTTCATTTCGATCCATCTCAATTCCTCTGAGAGGGCTTTCATATGCTTTATCAATCTTCGTTCAAAATATCACCTACGCCATGGACAGGAACATTCCACCCCCATTGTCTATGTTATGTATACATTCACCACAACATTCCAAATTATATCCTCAATACCAAACAAGCTTTTGTAATACCTCCATGGCAAGCCCAAGATGTCATTATGCATAGGTATTGATAGAATGATTGAGAGATCAAGAAACCTCTGACAATGAGAAGATGTCTAGCGTCAGCACTTTTCAAGAATTTAGAACCAATTTTATGAAATTCACCTTTTCCATAATAAGCCGAAAAGGAGGAGTTAGGTGGTTAGAGATTTTTTGAACTTTTGAACCATTTTCATAAGAGTTCGGGAGTTCCAAGAACTCCTGACTCCCTGACCTTTATGCTCGGCATTGGTATTTTTAAATTTTGAATTGTACTTGGTTTAATATCTTCAAACTCCTACTTGAAGAAATGGCAGGACCCTCCCTGACATTAAGGTATGGGAGCCAGTGACTTGAATAAAGTCTTATATTTTTGTGACATTGCTTTATATTTCCCATCAATTCCAATTTTAAAGGATATGAAAATTTGACCTCGAATAATTTTGAAACTTTTGAAAACACACCTTTGAGGTAAAGACAGAAAACTCCATAATTTCACCAAAATAGTTCTGTTCTTTGTAAAATTTGGACAACAAGAAGATTGAAGCTCCCTGGAAAAAACCCATAAACCCTTTGGCCTCTAGCATCCAAAAACTCAAATTTTGAATACATTTGCAAATCAAAAGTGGAAAATTGTGAAGCTAAAAATCTTGCAAACGGTGAAGCATCTGGATATGAGGGTTGGCCAGATTGAATGGAATTGGGTTAGGGTCAAGGTCATGAAAGGATTTTAGATCAGGATTAGTGGGTCTTCAGTTTTAATCATTTCTGTGCCTTGGTGGTTTCAGAGTGTATAGGAAAATGTGAAAAAAATTGAAAATTTTTGAGTTCAAATTTTGCAGTAACAACAGGCTCTGATTGGGGATGAGGACTAAGAAGAATGAAGCAAGGAACCTAGAACCTTATGTGTGGACCAGTGCATAATCCATTGGGTAGTAGAGTCAAAAGGGCACAAGGTGTTGCTTTGCAAAGGGGTGGAGGGGAGATAGGTCACAAACCAAAAATGGAAAAGCCAAAACTAGAAAACAAACTCACACCAAAATTGTTGACTATAATATGTTCAAGGCAGGAAAATCCTACCTCAACAAATGCTCCATTTTGCTCATGTGAAACCATCCACAAGCTGGGCGAAATATGACCCCCTGTGAAATAATGGGCTGTGGCTATCTAATAAAATTGAAAATAAATGCCAATTTGTGACTGCTGCAATATCACACTTCCAACTGATAGACTGCAAGAACCTTTGAAACACACAATCATGTCCAAATAAACATTCTTCATCAAAGACCCCTGAAACAAAGTTTACTTCTTCAAAACCATTACATGCGACATGGACAAATGATTTTGGCTCAAATTTGATCATAACTTCAAAGACTTTTTTTGAATATGGAAAGAGAGATCCAAAAATTAAACATTCTTTTTGTAGGCTGAAAACTGAATTAACTTCTGGGTAGTTAACTACTAATTGTGTTTTCTAAATCTCATACTCTACAATCATGGGATCAAATCTAAAAACATGAACTTCTTCATTATTTGTACAAATAAAATCATCACTGATAGCACAAACAGATTGAGAATGCAATTTGTCCATACCTTCATCGGGATTGTCCATGGGACTGTCAAATTTCTCATTTTTATCTTCACATACATCTCCATTACAAACTATGTGAGCTAGCATAACATTCTCTTAATCAGAAAACTTAAATGATGTGTACTCAAGCTGCATATATGTCACTATGCAAAGACTTAATGATTTCATTTCCTCCTTACTAATCAGATTTTTAGACTTTATATCATCAATCTTAGAATCCTCATCAAAGATAAAGTCTTCCATATCTGGACTATAATCTAAAAATCCTTTATCGTCCTTTTCAAAGACATTTTCTACCCTTTGCTTTACTTCATCAATATCGAAGGTAAAAGCTTCTAATTTGGGAGGAAAAGAAAATATAGATATAGTATTGTCCATAACCTTTTCCATGTTACCAGAGTCATTTGCATCTACTTTGAATTTGGTAATATCACCATTTTAATCCATGGTCCCACATAAAAAGTCATCTCCTGAGCTTCACATGCACTAGTTGGGAATAAAAACAATATTAGAATCTGATGGTAATACCTCTTCCTCAAGAGAAATGAGAGCTTGTTCACTCATTTGCATTGTAAATGCAAGAATCAAAGCAACAAAACCAAAGCAGAGCAACAACAAATCAAATGAATACTCAGAAAGAAAGATTAAAAATAACACACATACAGAAGATGAAGGAGTTTAACATGGTTCACCATTTCATGGCTACATCCACAATGAAGGGCATTCATTTATCTTGATAATACATCTCTCTCTGTGTTTTCATACATTTGTATATCACTATAGAATAGCAGAAAAAAGACCTTGCATCCTAAAATACTCCTATCTCCAACCTCCTACCAAACACCTTACATCTGAAATCAACGACCTAAAACCGGCAGCAGTTACAAGCCAAGAATGGTAGTATGCAGTAGAACAGTTTCAAGGAATAAGCGAAGACAAGAAGTGGCCATTACAATTGGGCTTCAACAGTCCATGTGCCCAACAATCTCCCACTTGAAGACCAATGGGATCGGCAATGAAGCTGCTCTGAGAGAGATCCCCTTCATGAAAATCAATGTCATAGAGGAACAAGACCGAGAGAAGATCTACAGAACTCAAACTTCTCTCGAGGAACAACCTTGGTTAATGCATTTGCAGGATTGACCTTTGTGTCAATCTTTGTGACCTACAACTTGCCTTCGTCAATAACATGGCAGATAAAGTGGTATCGAAGGTCAATATGCTTGCTTCGACTGTGGAAAGCTGAATTTCTGGCCAAGTGAATAGCACTATTGCTATCACAATATAATGGAAATATTGATTTCAGATAGTCCAGTTCGGTCAACAAATGCTCAAGCCATATCATTTCTTTGGCTCCTTCCGTGAGTGCAATGTATTCAGCCTCTATGGATGACAGAGATACAACTTGTTACAACTAAGAAACCTAGCTAATGGCTGCCCCGGCAAAAGTAAAGGCATAACCAGTGGTAGACCGATGGTTGCCTAAATCTCTGGCCATATTTGAATCAACATAACCATGGAGCTAAATGTTAGTACCTCTAAAACATAAACAAAAATGTGAAGTACCTTTCAAGTACCATAGAATCCACTGAATTACCTGCCAGTGTAATTTGCCCAGATGACTCATGAATCTGCTTACAACTGCAACTATTTATGCAATGTCCAGATGAGTCCATACCATTGCATACATTATATTGCCAACTACAGATGTATATGGAATAGACCTTGTCTGTTCTTCTTCTTCCTAATTTTTTGGAGACATAGCTGAAGATAGGCGGAAATGATCAGCCAAAGAAGTAGATACCGGTTTAGCATGAGACATATTAAATCTGTCCAACACTTTGGCAATGTAGTTTGCTTGGGACAACCTGAGTTCTCTTTTACTTCTGTTTCTAAATATGTACATCCCAAGTATTCTTTTGGCTGGTCCTAGGTCTTTCATGGCAAAATGAAGAGCCAACTGTTGCTTCAGCTGAGCAATAATCTTAACACTAGTACCAGCAACTAACATATCGTCAACATAGAGCAAAAGGATGACAAACTCACCAGTATTGAGCTTCTTGTGTTAAACACAAGGATCTGATTCACACCGAATAAAGTTGTTATCAGTCATGAAGTGGTCAAATTTTAAATACCATTGTCTTGGAGCTTGCTTCAGCCCATACAAACTCTACTTCAACTTGCAAAATAAATGCTTCTTATCTGGTTGAGCAAAGCCTTTAGGTTGCTTCATGTATAAATCCTCATCAATATCTCCATGTAGAAATGTTGTTTTCACATCAAGTTGCTCAAGCTCTAAATCCCAAATAGTGACCAAACCCAACACAACATGGATTGTGTCCATTCTAACAACTGGAGAATTTTTTTTAGTAAAATCAATATCTTTTTGTTGATCAAACCCCTTGACGACTAATCTAGCCCTGTATCTTTTACTCCCTCCATCTTCATCTTTCAAATGATAAACCCATTTGTTCTTAAGAGGCCTTCGATTTGGCGGAAGATGAACCAAATCCCAAGTGTGATTGACTCTCAATGACTCCATTTCTTCATTCATGGCTGCCATCCAATTGTGTGCATTTTCATGCTTGCAGGCTTGTTTATATGTTGTTAGCTATGCATAATCAGAGAGCAATAACTCATAGTCATCATATTTCACAGGTCTTCGCTTCTCACGGGTAGACCTCCTCAATGTCAGACCTTGCTCTGGCCGTATATTTGAGTCCAGATTTAGTCTCTAGAGTAAGTGTTGAACATCATCAACCTCTAATTGTAGAGGACCCTGAGGAAAGTTCCCCTATCTCTGTATATTGCTTTGTGCACATATAGTGCTTGGCTCATTCAGACTGCCCTGCCTTGAAGTTCCAAAAGGTATTGAAAATTGACCTCTGGATGTCTGTTTAAAATCACCTTCTACAGGCATGGAGACGGCAAAGTGAGGCAGCATATCTATATGAGCAGGCTGCGTTGTAGGTACAAGGGAGTACATTTGGTGTATTTCAGACTGTGTGGCACTTTGTAATGGCAGTGTTGTATCAAACAAAAGCTATGTTGACTATGCAAGGGGCAGTGATTTAATATTAGAAGGCTGCGTTGGAGTATATGAAGGCAGCAAATGACCATTGGAAGGCAATGAAGTGCTTTGGGAGGGCAGCGTTAAAGTGTTAGATGGCAGCATTGAACTTTGAATGGGCTACATATGACTTAACAAAGGCAGCAAAGGATTCAAGGAGCCGCTTAAAGGCTATAAGAAAACTACAATCTCATGCATTTGACCTTGCTTTGACAGTGTTAAACAATCCACTGGTTGTGTCAAAACAATGGAAAGCATCCAACTGATTGAAGGCTATGGTGGAAATGTGCATCCAACCAAAGGTAAAGTAGTTGAAGAAATAGGAGCTCCTCTGATGTAAGAATGTATAGATGTAACAAGTGGCTGAGAAAATGTAATGGTAGGTTGCTTTATCTTACCATTATCAAACAAATCCACATCAACATACTCTATCAGAGATGAATTGCAAGGTTACAAACCTTGAAAATGCTTCTCATTAAACACCACATCGCAGCTACGGATTGTGGTCTTTGCAACGGGATCCCAAAGACGAAAGCCAAATTGATCTTCACCATAGCCAAGAAAAACACATAGTTTTGACTTGAAGGCTAACTTAGTTCTCTGCTCTTTCAGAATGTGAACAAAAGCAGCATAGCCAAACACTCAGAAATGATGATAGGAAATTCTTTTGCCAAGCCATGTCTCCTCAGGTATGTCAAAATCCAGCCTAGACGATGGAGCTCGATTGATGAGATACACAGCAGTATTACATCCCTCTACCCAAAACTCTTTTCCCAATCTGGCATTGGAGAGCATGCATCTAGCTCAAGAGCAATATTCTCCACCATTGTCTGTTAGCAGGCATTTAATTTTATGCCCAATCTGATTTTCAACAGCAGCCTTAAAAATCTTAAATTTTGAAAATACCTCTAATTTTCTGTTCAAGATATAAATCTAGATTTTTTGAGTGGAGTCATCTAGAAAGGTTACAAAATAATTTGCTCCACCAAAAGAAGTTACCTGAGTCAGACCGAAAACATTAGAATGAACAAGTTCCAATGGAGTAGTTTTCTTGTCATGCCCCGTTCTCAAGAAACTGGTTTGACACTGTTTACCATAAAGGCAATGTTCACATAATTCTAAATCAATGGAGGTGAGCCCTGGAAGCTGATTACACTGAAGCATAACTTGAAGACCTTTTTGGCTCATATGACCAAGCCTTTTGTACCATATTTCAGATCCACTATCCATAGCTGGTAAGGCAGCTCCCAGTTCACCAAAATAGTCCAGAATATAGAGATTACCTTGCTTCTTTCCTCTTGCCATTACTAAAAGCCCCTTTGTAATTTTCCATGAATCAAGAGAAAATTTAACATTGCATCCATTGCCTATAAGCTGACTAAAAGAAATTAAATTTCTTTTTAACATGGGTACATATCTAACATCTGCCAAAGTTAATTTGTCTCCATTTTTTAGATTCAATGTTATATCACCTTTTCATAAAATGTCACATTCTTTATTGTCAACAAGAAACACCTTACCTAATGTGCCTTTTTGAAAATTTGTGAAAGCTTGATGGCATGAAGTGGCATGAAATGAGGCACTGAAATCAAGGACCCACGAATCTACATTTGTGTAACTAGCTGATAGGACCAAAACACCATCACATGCGGTGTGTACTTGATTATTTGTGCTCACTTTTCCTTGAGCTTTCTTGTAGTTCCAGTAGTTTTTCTTATTGTGTCTGGGTTTTCCACAAAACCAAAATGCACCAGTTCTGCCCCTAGACTTTGATCGTGGACTAGATTGTGACCTTCTCTGGTTGTTGTATCTACCTCTATCTTGGCTTCTTCCTCTATTGCTTGTACTTACAGCTGTTAGAGCATCGCCGGATGAGGGTTCCTGATGTTTTCTTCGCATATCTTCAATGAGAAGAGTAGCTGCAACTTCATCAAAACCCAATGTACTTTTGGCTACTACAGAAGTGCTCACAACCATGACAACACCTTCCCAACTATTTGGTAAGGAACACAATAGAAAAATTGCTTTAATCTCAGGATCTGACTTTATACCCACCAAAGTTAATTGAGTAACTAAGGTGTTAAATTCATTCAGATGATTGGACATAATCCCACCTTCTTTCATTTTCAAGTTATATAATTTCTTCATAATAAATACCTTATTTGAAGCCGAAGCAATCGCATACATGCTGGAGAGTTTTTCCCAAAGCACTTTCGTAGTACTCTCAGTTGAGACATTAAATAATACATTGTTGGACAATGAGAGAAATATAGTTGCCTTCACTTTCATGTCTAGTTTTTCCCATTCTTCATCTATCATAGAACCTTGTCCTTTGGCTTTCCCCAGTAAGCGAGAGACAAGTCATGTTTGATAAGAAGAGACTCCATATGCACTTTCCAAAGACCAAAATTTTGGCCTGTAAATTTCTCTATTTTCCATTTTTTTGTATCATCCATTTTGATTGCTATACAAGTTCCCCAAAAAAACTTCACAGTCTATCTCCTAGACCGAGCTTCACACAGAGCTCTGATACCAATTGTAAATGCAAGAATCAAAGTAATAGAACCAAAGCAGAGAAACAACAACTCAAATGAATACTCAGAAAGAAAGATTAAAAACAACACACATATAGATGACTAAGGAGTTTAATGTGGTTTGCCATTTCATGGCTACATCCACAACGAAGGGCATTCATTTATCCTGATAATACATCTCTCTCTATGTTTTCATACATTTGTATATCATTGTAGAATAGCAGCAAAAATACCTTGCATCCTAAAAGACTCCTATCTCCAACCTCCTACCAAACACCTTACATCTGGAATCAACGACCCAGAACTGGTAGTGGTTACAAGCCAAGAATGGCAGTATGCAGTAGAACAGTTTCAAGGAATAAGCGAAGACAAGAAGTGGCCATTACAATTGGGCTTCAACAGTCCACGTGCCCAACATGCATACATATCAAGGAAGATTCCAGTCTTTTATTTTCAGCCTGGTTTAAAATTTTCATTTGCTGCTGATTGGAATTCCATGGCACTTCCGGTTCTTCTTTAAGTAATCTTAACTGATGAATCTTTTGTTGATGATCTTTGAGAGAATAAAATTGGTGATGTAAATATTTGAGCAGCAATATGCATTTTTGATCTTTGGATGGATGCATCCTGTCCTTTCAGCTTTACTAACACATGCTTTAAAATTGTTCCACAATAAATGAAGTATCTTGTCATCTTTGGCTAATATTTCTTCAATTGTTGGCTTCGGTCTTCTTCTGGCTTTGGGATGAGTTCTTTGATTTGCCTGGCATCAAACCATTTTCTAAGATCTTAAATAAAACAAAGTCACCAACCTCCTTCCAGTGGAGGTACCATTGAATTTCTTAGGAGAGTAGACACTGGCTCTTCGGTTTACCTCCCTAGTAGAGTCACCAAAAATCTTTTGGTTAATAGATTTGTCGCTTCTAATTTATACTCTTTGCCCACAAGAATGACAAATGAACCAACAGTTGAGACACTTGCAATGGATAATTGCAAGTGCTCTCTCCTTATTTTACAAGGTGCAGCTACCTTCAGAAGATATGCAATGAATGAAATCTAGGTATGCCTTTGACCAGAAAGTAATAAATGCTAACTAACACCCACCCATAGCCATGAAAGTGAGTGCAAAAGATTGATTCAAGATGAAGTGAATGTAAATAAATGATGCAAAGTCCATTTATCCAACACCCACAAATAATACCCAAGAAAGAAATAAACAACGGATTCCCTTTTAATTAATGAATAAAAATAAACATTCACACAATCTGGTTTAACAGGACATGCATTGGAAAATAATTACAAAGACATAAAATTCATTTACAATTAAAAGGAAACATCAACACATACACAGATCACAAATTTCTCTTTTATTTTCCCCAATACAAAATAAGAGTTCAAAGTCTCCATATCCCTGTACAACAAAACAATGCAGAAAGAGAAACCTAACTGCTCCCCTGTCCCTGAATAGCCGAGAAAAGGATTCCTCTCCATTGAGAGAAATGAAACTTATAACTCCCTCTTTGTAACTGCTTCTTGGAAAATCTATTACAACAAAGATTCTTTCATTTCCCATAACATCTTCTTTAAACCGACATTTGATTTTTTCCTTTTTCCACTCAAATGTTTCCAACTTTATACCTTTATGAAGTTGTTGTCTTGGCAAAAAAATAGGTTGGCATTACCTCTACCAATTGTTTATACTTAAAATATCAAAACTTTCTTAATAAAACCATTTGAACATATCCATAAGAGCCATTTCAATTATAAGATCTAGCGAAATCTACTTTTTAGCGCTCTTCCTCCAGCATAGAAAGATGCTACCAAAGCCTTGTCTTGCTTCCACATTTCACATACATTCCGGCTAGAACATTTCAGACCATAATATCTGACTAGGGCGCAATCTCCATTTGCATTTGAAAAGCTTATGTGATCAACATTCATGATGTGATGTCTATGCTTTGTATTGCTTGAATCGCATATGCTCTAAAGCCTCTAAAATCTTTATAAAATACCCTGTGACCATGAAACCATGTTTCTTCGAGACAATCTGTCAAACAGTTCATGCTTGAAGTATTTCACCGGAAGCGGCAAGCTTCTCTTTCCATTTGGGTTTAGTGCATCAACTTCATCAATTAAGATAAATCTTGGTGTATGTGTTCCAGCAACAGTGAATGAATCATTGATTCTAGAGATGGCCTTTGAACATGAGGTGAAAACCAATGACATTCCACTATTTCTTGATATCATTACCACATTCCATATTCAAACTCGAAAAATGATTATAGATGTGTCACAACCTTACATCCTACTTTGAAAGTTTCAATTTGGCATGGCTAGAAGATACACTCACGGTTTAAATCTCCTAAAGCCTTTGAATGCCTCAAATGGAAATGTAGTAGTCACAGACATGTATCAAATGGAAGTAGTTTTGGCACTTCAAATGAAAATCCTTCTTCAACTATGCCTTGAGGGACTTACATAAGCTGCTTGTATCTCAATAACCGCCTTTCATAATGGCGCTATCAATGACTCTTTTTATTATCGTTGAAGATGGTCTATATACGTGTCTACCTAAGCATTCTAAACCATTATATTTGATAGACATCAATGCCATCTTGGGACACCATAACTCCTTCCCAAAATGCAATGTCCAAGAAGCACCCTCAAAATATTTGAGTGGTGCCTGAATTTGAATCTATGTGAATATACAGAATCATTCGATGGAGGTAATTTCAATATGAGATTAGGATTAGCATGTAATTGGCATTTGTATTTGAGGATTCTTGATAGGTTCATTTCAATCCACCTCAATTCCTCTAAGTGGGCTTTCATATGCTTTATCAATCTTCATTCAAAATAGCACCTACGCCATGGACAGGAACATTCCACCTCCATTGTCTATGTTGCGTATACATTCACCAGAGCATTCCAAATTATCTCTTCAGTACCAAACAAGCTTCTACAACACCTCCATGGAAAGCCCAAGATGTCGTTATGCATAGGTATTGATAGAATGATTGAGAGATCAAGAAACCTCCGACAATGAGAAGATGTCAAGCGTCGGCACTTTTCAAGAATTTAGAACCAATTTTATGAAATTCAACTTTTCCGTAATAAGCTGACAAGGAAGAGTCAGGTGCACAGAGCTTTTTTGAACTTCTAAAACATTTTCATAAGAGTTTCAGAGTTCCGAGAATTCCTGACTCCCTGACCTTTATGCTGGGCATTGGCATTTTTAAATTTGGAATTGTACTTGGTTTAATACCTTCAAACTCCCACTTGAAGAATGGTGGGACCCTCCCTGACATTAAGGTATGGGAATCAATGACTTGAATAAAGTCTTATATTTTTGTGGCATTGCTTTATATTTCTCGTCAATTCCAATTTTGAAGGATATGAAAATTTGACCTTCAATAATTTTGAAACTTTTGAAAACACACCTTGAGGTGAAGACGGAAAACTCAATAATTTTCCCAAAATAGTTCATTTCTTCACGAAATTTGGACAGAAAGAAGATTGAAGCTCCCTAGGCAAAACCCATAAACCCTTTGGCCTCCAGCATCCTGAAACTTAGATTTTGAATACATTTGTAAATCAAAGACGGAAAAATGTGAATCTGAAAATCTCACAAACGATGAAGCATCTAGGTATGAGGGTTGGCCAGATTGAATGAAATTGGGTCAGGATCAAGGCCATGAAAGGATTTTAAATCAGGGTTAGTGGGTCTTCAGTTTTAATCATTTATGTGACTTGGTAGGTTTCAGAGTGTATAGGAAAATGTGAAAAAAAATGAAAAATTTTGAGTTCAAATTTTGCGGTAATGGATCCAACCTTGGCATGTTGGCATAGGACCAAGTGAACACATCAAGTTCTTCATGGAGCACAATGGAGAGGTTATATTTTTCTCTAGTACTAAGGCTTTCTACTTGGTGTGTAAGCTTGGGTAATTCTTGTGTGCTAACGTTGATTTATTGGGTGCCTTCAATCAGAATGTCAGAATTGTCTTGCTAATAGGATGGTATGGGGGGAAGACGGAGATCCTCATATTCTAGTGCCTTAGAGAGGTTTTCACTAGGAGATATGTCTTTATTTTTCTCTTTTTTGTTTGAAAGTGCCTCAGAGAGGTTTTTACCAAGGGACGATTTTTTATTTTTTGATTTTTGTTTTTTTAACTAAGGATCTCCTCTTCCTGAAAGTAGGCATGAGCGTGCAAGCATATGTCATACTATGAGGTGTCTTGGAGTTCTAGAAATGCGGAGAGAACCTCATCATTTGGAAACATGTTGAGAGGTGGGGGTCCTTGATAATCCCAAGCAATGAGTTCACGATGAATGAGGGGGAGGTCAATAACAAAGATGGAATTGTTGGGGAAGATGCATGAAAGATCAAGATCTTTGCATGAAGCTATGATGACACTCAGAGTAATGTTCTTAATGATAGAAGAGGATTCCGTTGCCTCTACTGAAGTTTTAGCAGGTCCAAGGATTGTCACAGTCGATGGGGCATATCCTAAATTCAAGTATTGAGCATATTTCTTGGGAGATGTAGGATCAACCGTGACCGGTTCTATAAGACCTTGTTCATCGGTACCAAGTCCTATTCCATGATAAGGCATTTTAGTACAAATTTGAAATGGTATAGGATAAATTTATTTCAACTATTCCATGTTCACAGGTGCTGGAGTGGCTTCATCATCACGGTATAACCAATCACTCAAAGTTGTTTCATCAGCTTCCTCTTCTCTAGAGACCTATGTTGGTACAAAGGGGATTTTATCACTCATTTTGAGTTGTTGTTCTTGTTCTTTCTTTTGGAGATGACAACCATGAGAGCGGGGGGATAATGGCAATTATCCCACATGGAAAGCATTGTGAAGCTCATATTCACCACACCCTTTGTCTATGATCTTTACCTTTTGAGGCGTAGGACTGGAAGATGAGGTGGAACCTTGTGATGGATCGATGGTGACTTGTGGAGTGGATGACGATGTGGATTGGATGGATGAGGGATCTAGTGGTGCCCACCTAGGGTGATGCAGGAGCATCCAGTGGTGTAAGGGCAATCTTGCATCACCCAAAAAGAAGTTAATTCAAAATCATTGTAGTTGTTTTCATTTCTTTCCATAATTAGTGTTTTTGGTTCCATAATCACCTGAATAATAATGTAGAACTTTCAATTTTTCCAAATTGCTAAAAATAGTAAACTGCTATTTTTTAGAAAGTTTGCATTTGGGCACGGAATGAAGTCAAAATTTACAGGAAGTTACATAATGGAAATATAAGACCTTTGGCGAAGGAATCACATGAAGATCATTTACGAGCTGAAAGATATTAAAGTTTTCGTTTCCTGAAAAATGCCTAAAAATTATTCAAACTCAGGTTTGAGGCACTCAATGGCCCCGTACGGGCCTGAAAATGGCCAAAACTAGCAAAGCTAGTTCTTAGCACGTAGAGCACTCCACAAGCTTTCCGACGCATAAAACGGTTCGTCAATCGGAGTCACGAATCAAAAGTTATGGCTCTCGGAAGTTGACCTATTTTTGGAGGGAGATGCAAAATTCAAAATTAGGTTGTTGGCCACCAAAAAGGCTATTAATAACCATTTTTGGGAACCCTGGGCAGTAGCAGAGTTAAGGGGGCAAGTGTAGAGTCAAGAATAGGTAGGAAAACAGAAATCCTAGCTGATTTGGGCGTTACAGAAGGTGGAAGATTCTAGAGCCTAGTGATGGTAGTTGTAGTGTGTTGCAGCCTGTAGAGGACTGATTCCTTTGATTGTAATTAAGCTTCTGTAATGTAATGAGTTGCCCAGATCAATAAAAGAAAGTTCTATTCTCTGTGTTCAATTTCTATTATTGTGTGTTTTATGATTTACCCCCTTCATCAAGTGGTATCAGAGTAAGGGTTCCTGAGTGTGTAGACAGATCGCCGACCGTCAGGCAGTTTGCACCAGGACCTAAGGTTGTGGGTTTGCTACAGAGACCAAGATGCCTCCATGAGGAAATCATGTTGGGAGGAATGCTTTGACAGAAGAGGGTTTTAGAGCCCTACAAAGACAAATCAATGCATTGCAAGAGGAGCTACGAAGAGGGTTTGAGCCGAGGATAAGAGAAGAAAGTGAAGATGAAGCTGAAGAAGAGCTATCTAAGGAAGAATAAGAAGCCACCGGAGATGCTGCAGAAGTTAAGTTGTTGAGGGCCATTTCAAAGATTGGAAAGAGGCCCAGGATCAAAGTTTCTACATATTCTGGAGATTTGAATCCAGAACAGCTTATTGATTGGATCAATGACATGGAAGAGTATTTTGAGTATGAAGATGTGGAGGACCCAGATCGGGTTAAGTTTGCAAAAACAAAGTTGAAGGGTCACGCCAATATTTGGTGGAAGGAGGTCCAATTAGAGAGGAATACAAGAGGAAAAGGAAAGATCACTAGATGGGATCAGATGGTGGAGAAACTGAAGAAGCAGTTCATTCTTGTGGACTATGAGATGGAGTTGTTGAAGAAGCTGCAAGGACTAAAGCAAGGTAACAAGTCTGTTAAGGAGTATATAGAAGAGTTTTATAAAATTACTATCAGGACAGGTCATGCAGAGCCCAACAAGGAGAAGGTAGCCCATTACATTAATGGGTTGAGGCCGAGTATTCAAGAGGAGTTGAGCCTAGTAAGAATGACCACCATAGAAGATGCGTACCAGTTTTCCCTGAAGGTGGAAGAGAAGCTGAATAAAAGATTTGATAGCAAGCAAAGGGGAAGAGGTCAAGGCGGAAGGACTGGTGAAAGACCCTATGGGGGCCGAAATGAAGATGCAAAGAAAAGTGAAGAAGCTGGTACCAGTTGAAATTAGAGAGGTGATAATACCTACCGCCCTCATGACCAAAACAATGGTGAGCAAAGAGGAAGAGGAAGAGGCAGACCTGGGCAAGGACCTGGAAGAGGAGGTTTCAGAGGAACCTGTTTCCAATGTGGAGAAGAAGGGCTTCGAGCATACGAGTGTCCGCAACATCAAGGAAGGATGAATAGAAGACCTAAAGGTAATGCACGAGTTGCACATGTGGATGAAGATGCACAGTCTGAGCACTCTGAAGATGCAGAAAGGGGAGAAACCCTAGTTGTCAGAAGAACTTTGTTGAATGAGGAGAAAGAACCCAATCAGAGGAAGAGTTTATTCTGCACAAGGTGCAAATGTGAAGGTAAGTGTTGTGATATTATTATTGACAGTGGAAGCACTGATAATCTTGTTTCAGAGGAGATGGTTGACAAGTTGAAGTTGACAAGAAGAAAGCATCCACATCCATACAGGATTGCATGGTTGCAGAAGGACCATAGAGCTTTGGTCAATGAACAATGTTTAGTGAAGTTCAAGATTGGTGACTACCATGATGAGGTGCTGTGTGACATCATACCGATGGATGCATGTCATATGTTATTGGGGAGGCCATGGCAGTATGATAGGAGTGCTGTCCATAATGGCTGTGCAAACACATATTCCCTAACAAAGGATGGAGTTTATCATAAGTTGAAGCCCTTGAAGGAGGTGGAAGAAAAGGTATGTAGCACTGCCAGAATTTGCTTGGTAGATGGTAGAAAGTTTTTGGAGGGAATAAAGCATGAGCATCATTGCTTTGCATTGATTCCCAAGATTAGTCAAGAGAACTATGAAGATGTACCAGCAGAAGTTTCAGATATGTTGGAAGAGTTCTAGGACATTATCTCTGATAATGTACTAGAAGGTTTACCACCAGTAAGGAAGATAAGTCATCAAATGGATTTGATACTAGGAGCCAGTTTACCAAACAAGGCAGCCCACAGAATGATCTCTGTAGAGAATGAAGAGCTGAATAGACAAGTTTAGGATTGTTGAGGAAGGGACTGATAAGGGAGAGCCTAAGTCCATGTGCAGTACCTGCAGTACTAGTACCAAAGAAAGATGGAGAATGGAGGATGTGTACAGACTCTCGAGCCATCAATAAGATAACGATCAACTATAGATTTCCATTGCCAAGAATGGATGACATAATGGATTGTTTGAGTAGAGCCAAGTACTTCATGAAAATTGACCTAAAGAGTGGATATCACTAGATCCATATTAGAGAAGGAGATGAATTGAAGACATCCTTCAAGACAAAGGAAGGTTTGTATGAGTGGTTAGTCATGCCATTTGGGCTAACCAATGCACCAAGCACATTCATGCGGCTCATGAATGAGGTACTGAAAGAATTTTTGGGAAGTTTTGTTATTGTTTATTTGGATGATATTTTAATTTTTAGTAAGACTTGGGATGAAGATCTGATGCATATTAGAAGAGTTCTAGAGAAATTGAGGGAGGAGAAGTTGCTGATTAATCTAAAGAAATGCAGTTTTGCAAAGGAGTTGGTATACCTAGGATTTGTTGTCTCAGAGGAAGGTCTTAAGATGGACCCAGAAAAGGTAAGGGCTATCATTGAATGGCCTACACCAAGGAGTGCAATGGAGGTAAGATCTTTTCATGGTTTGGCAAGTTTTTATAGGAAGTTTATCAAGAATTTTAGTAGCATTTGTGCACCCCTCACTGAGACAATGAGGGGGGATAGAAAAGAGTTTAGATGGACTAAAGGAGTAGACAAGAGCTTTGATAGATTGAAGCAGAAAGTTGTAGAACAACCTGTTTTGGCACTTCTAGATTTTAATATGGTATTTCAGGTAGATTGTGATGCTAGTGGTAGTGATATAGGAGCTGTTTTGAGCCAAGAAGGTAAGCCCATTGCCTATTTTAGTGAGAAGCTTAATGATGCCAAGAAAAAATATTTTGTTTATGATCAGGAATTTTATGCAATAGTTCAGGCTTTGAAGAAATGGAGACATTATTTGTTGCCAAAAGAGTTTGTTTTATATACTGATCATCAAGCTTTGCAGTATATTAATAGTCAAGGGAAGTTGAACCAAAGGCACTTAAAATGGGTTGAGTTTTTGCAGAGTTATACCTTTGTTTTGAAGCACAGGAGTGGGAAGTCCAACAGAGTTGCAGATGCCTTGAGCAGAAGGCAAAATTTATTGACAGAAATGAAGATAGAGGTTGTTGGGTTCAATAAGCTCAAAAGTTTGTACCCTAAAGATCCAGATTTTGCAGAGGCTTGGAAAGCTTGTCTAGAGCCTGTTACTTTGGATAGGACAAAATGGTTGGATTTCATAATCTAAGATGGCATGTTGTTTAGAGGAAGCCAGTTGTGCATTCTGAGGAGTTCCATGAGAGAGAACCTAATTAAATAGAAGCATAGTGGAGGATTGGCTAGACACTTTGGTCGAGATAAGACCATTTCTATTGTTGGTGAAAATTATTATTGGCCACAGTTGTAGCAAGATGTGAGGAAGTTTGTGTAGAGTTGCAGAGTATGTCAAATGGCAAAAGGAACAAGTCAAAATACAGGATTGTATCAACCATTACTTGTACTAGAGAAGCCATGGGATGATATTAGTATGGATTTTGTTCTTGGTTTACCAAGGACACAGAGAGGGCATGATTCTATTTTTGTGGTGGTGGACAAATTCTCAAAGATGGCACATTTTATTCCTTGTAAGAAGACTAATGATGCTATTCATATTGCAGAGTTATTTTTTCAAGGAAGTGGTGAGACTACATGGTCTACCAAAGAGCATAGTTTCAGATCAAGATACCAAGTTTGTTGGTTATTTCTGGAGGACATTGTGGAAGAAGTTGAATATAGATTTGAAGTTTAGTTCTGCACACCATCCACAGACTGATGGACAAACTGAAGTGGTGAATAGGAGTTTGGGTAACCTGCTACGATGCTTAGTAGGAGATAAGCCTAAGGGATGGGACTTGATTTTACCACAGGTAGAATTTGCTTACAACAATTCTGTCAATAGGAGTACTAGTAAATCACCATTCTAGATTGTATATGGCAATAGCCCAAGAAATGCTTCTGAGTTAAGGAAGCTGGACAACAGAGAAAAGACAACTGCTGAAGGTGAAGACTTTGCAGAACATTTGAAGAATTTGCATGAAGAGGTGAGAAAGCACATTAATAAAATAAATATTCAGTACAAGGCTAAGGCAGATTAGAAGAGGAGATATAAGGAATTCCAGGTAGGAGATGAAGTCATGGTTCACTTGAGAAAAGAAAGGTTCCTAATTGGAACATACAATAAGTTGAAAATGAAGAAATTTGGACCATGCAAAATTTTGAAGAAACATGATTCAGGAAATGCATATGAGGTAGGGCTACCGAGTGGGATCAATATTTCCCCTGTTTTCAACATTGCTGATTTATCAGAATATCATGAAGGTGGAATAGAGGATGGACCAACAAAAGAACAGTGGAGTATTCTGGTATCTACTTCAATAGAGGAGATAGAAGAGATTTTGGATAGCCGTGTGGGAAGAAGTACTTGGAATAAGCAATATGAAGAATATCTAGTAAAATGGAAAGGAAGGCCTGTTGAAGATTCTTCTTGGTTGTCTAATGTAGAGGTTGACTGTTTGGGTTTTCCTCACACAAACACATGAGACGTGACAGGGTCACTTCTCAAATTACCCTGGGTGTCTGATGCAGGAGCATCCAGTGGTATAAGGGCAATCTTGCATCACCCAAAAAGAAGTTGATTCAAAATCATTGTAGTTGTTTTCATTTGTTTCCATAATTAGTGTTTTTAGTTCCATAATCCCCTGAATAATAATGTAGAACTTTCAGTTTTCCCAAACTGCTAAAAATAGTAAACTGCTATTTTCTAGAAAGTTTGCATTTGGGCACGGAATGAAGTCAAAATTTACAAGAAGTTACATAATGTAAATATAAGACCTTTGGCGAAGGAATCACATGAAGATCATTTACGAGCTGAAAGATATTAAAGTTTCTGTTTCCTGAAAAATGCCTGAAAATTATTCAAACTTAGGTTTGAGGCACTAAACGGCTGTGTATGGGCCCAAAAATGGCTAGAACTGGCAAAGCTAGTACTTAGCACATAGAGCACTCCGTAAGCTTTCCGACGCATAAAACGGTTCGTCAATTGGAGTCCCGAATCAAAAGTTATGGCTCCCGGAAGTTGACCTATTTTTGGAGGGAGATGCAAAATTCGAAATTAGGTTGTTGGCTGCCAAAAAGGCTATTAATAACCATTTTTAGGAACCCTAGGCAGTAGTGGAGTTAAGGGGGCAAGTGTAGAGTCAAGAATAGGTAGGAAAATAGAAATCCTAGCTGATTTGGGGGTTACAGAAGGTGGAAGATTCTAGAGCCTGGTGATGGTAGCTGTAGTGTGTTGCAGCCTGTAGAGGACTGATTCCTCTGATTGTAATTAAGCTTCTATAATGTAATGAGTTGCCCAGATGAATAAAAGAAAGTTCTATTCTCTATGTTCAATTTCTATTATTGTGTGTTTTATGATTTACCCCCTTCATCATAGGGTTAGGGTTTTGAGTCGAGTCTGCAAGCTTGTATTTTTGTTTCCTCAAACCCTTAATGCCTTAGGTTTTATTTCCCCTCGGCCTTCTGCATTGTATCTTCTATTTTTGTGTTGACCATTTGTAGCAGGTCATCGATCACTTAAGTTGCATTTTTCATGCCTTAGCACTCATAGGTTGACCGGCCCCTTTGCATTATATTACCGCTTTCTCCCGTCCTGCTAAAAAACCCAAAAAATTCTAAGCCCTTCAGCCTATGCAGTCGCTTGTATGTAGTTTTGTATGTGCACGTGCAATTGTACATTAGCGGGCCTGAAAAATGTTCAATAAGCCTTTAAAAAGTGCAAAAAATTGCTTGTATGCATATCGAGCTTGTATGTGTTATTTAGGTGCATTTTGGACATACAAAGGTGGAATATACATTGCAAATTCCTAGTATATTCCGCAGTTGTATCGAAGAAGATTATATGTATGTGTTGTATATTTGATATACAATGGGTAAGATACAATGGCCAGACTTCAAAATAGATTCAAATCTGGTTAAGTGGTGGTCAGGCCTACAGATATACAAGGGTGATTGTATGTATGTTCGATATACAAAGGAACATACAAAGCAGGAACATACAACACCCGGATTTCAAAAGTTTTTAAATCAGGCTTGGCGGATGCATACAAAGGTAAAGTTGAAAAGTCAAAGGTTTTTCTTTGCATGTTGGGTTGTATGTATATGTGTTATACATATTGCACATACAATGTGAAATGTACAAGTAGGTAGGTGCAAAGTGGACACAACCAAGGAATAAACTACATTTGTGAAATGGTTGAAGTCCGCCATTGTATATTGGGATTGTATGTTCCCAATATACAATCGAACATACAAACAAAGGATACAAATAAATATACAAGGCAAGATGTAGTCAAAGTCGACATTCTTCAGAGGCATGGTGGGCCCACACAGTTGTATGTCTTGATTGTATGTGCTATATACAATGCAAAAAATACATAGCATTCATACAATCCAGACGTGAAGGAGAATTAATTGTGGCATATTTCAGGATTGGGGTCCGTGGGTTGTATACTACACATTGTACGTGCAATATATAAGGTAATATACAATGGATGAGATACAAGTCAGATTTCAAAGGTTTTTCCAATCCGATTGATAGGTGAGCTGGAATCTGCATTGTTTGTATATTGCATTTGTATATGCAATGTACAAGGAGACATACAAGGAAGGAGATGCAAGCCGGACCCGATTGAACTTTCATATTTTTTTATAAGGATTTGGGGTCCACCTTGTATGCAGTGATTGTATGTATATACAATCACATATACAACCACATATGCAAAAGAAAAGATACAATGGCTCATCGGTAGGACAATGCATATTGGCAAACACTTCCAAGGTCTTTCCGACGGCTGATGAAGATACATTTTCTCAGTGATGGAGAACCAATCAGCAGCTACCACATGTCCAAGTCAGTTGTATGTATATACAACTGCATATACAAGAGATTTGAATGTGCAAGCATTTGTATGTATATGCTTTTACATATACAAAGTTTTAAAAGGCAAAAGTGGGCAAAAACACAAAATGTATTTTTACACTGCAAAAAGTTGAAGGAGCAAAAATCTGCCTGTGTGGTGCAATTTCATTGGCTATGGACTTTTCAGCATGAACCGAAGCCATAGATCTTGGCGGGAGAAAGGGAAATCGACGGCCTTGTTTCAAAATTTCACAAGAGGGATTTCTTTGTATCTGGTGCATCATTTCAAGCAGGAAAAGTTCCTGAGCATGTGAACCATTGCTGCACTTCCAGCCGCGGGTAGATAGGCCATTAATTGTAGGTTTGCAAGAGGTGTGGGTCTGAAGGGACAAGCCAACTACCATTTTCAATGAAAATCTTCAAGCGGCGGCACATCTCCTGAGTTCAATTGCTCCTTCCCTCTTCTTCTCCCTAGTGCATTGAATATTTTGGGTGCCATTTGTGGTGCATTGTATCTAGCGAAATTTTGAGATGACCTTGTAATTAATTGTGGAGTACACGTTCTTGCTATATAGCGAACTATGTTACTCATTTTTGTGGTTGTTGAAGACCTTGCAAATTTTAGTGGAGTAATAAGGTACAGTTTTGTTGGTGGCTCTGTTTGGTGCCTTATGAGTTTATGAGTCATATGTTGTATGTTTTATTGCATAAGTTACTGGTTTCATGATGTTTTTATATGAAAAATGCATCATTGCATGTGTTAAGTTGTTTGTCTCCAAGTTGTGGGCATCTTTTCTTTTGAATCTAAATAGCTAAGGGTTATTTGGGATTCAGGAACATATATCTTCTGTGTTGAATGTTTAATCTCTTATCTTTGTTTAAGGAACAAATTAAATATTTTAGGTTAACCATTGGGAAAGGTATGCTGCAACAGGGATATCATTAAGTATAAATGACTAAATACTCAGTCTTGGGAAGTATCTGTAAGGTAGACACTAAAAATTCTCCCCTTGAAACTTAGATATTGACTCAAGTTTATGGTAATCACTCACATGTGTATGTCTATTGACTCTGAGCCCTGGATAGGAACCAGTCTGGTCTTGTATTGAGGTTACAACCCAAGGTCCTAGTCTTGCATCCACATACAAAATCCAAAGCCAAAACTCAAACATAAACCTTTAGGACTTTAGGAATAGTTTTAGGACCAAAATCCTCTGTCTCACAACTAAGCATAGGCCCAAAGCTAGCCCCTTTGCACTTATTTCACAGTTTTGGTCTACATAAGAGAGGATTTATCTGCTTTGTGTCAACATCCCAGTAAGTTTACAGGCATATTTTATGGATGTTGAATAGGGAATACCCCCCTTGGTTTTGCAAAGCCTAAAGGAGGAGAGGAGATATTTATAGAGTCTATCTCCTATACTGTTGGCCCCTAGCCTAGAAATCCTGTTGATCAGTGATGGCTACCTTGTAGGGATAACTGGGAAGCATCCAGTTCAGGAAAAAATCCAAAAGATTTGGCGACTCTACTGGGGAGTGCTTTGTGTAAGAACCCTGGTAAACTATTCCTAGTTGTAGGTGGTGACTCAGAATAAATCTCCCAACTGGTAAAGTGAAATTTGCATGCAAGGGAGAAGATCCCTGCATAATCCTTTGCTTGAAGAATTACCCAGAAAAATGATGTATCGAAAAAAAGGTACCATTCAAGCTAGTCAAGAAGGTTCTCCCAGCCCTAGAAACAATGATAATACCCAGGATAATCTAGGATCTTCATAGCAGCAGGCACCTTATTTTTCAAACACAGAGGCTAAAATTTAGGATGTATATGAAAGACAACAAGGTGATAGATTGAGAATGAGGTCAGAGGTGTTTCAGGAATGCCCTTTCTTAGATCCCCCTGACAGATTTGAAGAAACTGAGTCCTCAAGGGATGATGATGATGACCAAAATGGAATGGGACCATCCTTTTCTATGCCTAAAGATGAAGAATTAGCTAAAGAAATCAAGAAACTGAGGGCTGAATTAGAATATTTGTAGGCTTTGAGGATCAGAGATGATATGAGACAAAGGGTGCAAGCTCTAAAAATCGCTCAACATGATTCAGTTCCCACCCTTGATAATGCAAATGTGTTGAGAGAAGAGCAAAGAAATGAAGTCCAGTATCAATAGAATGATCAGAGGCAAAATACAAACAATGTTAGGATACCATTAAACAATGTGAGAAATCAGAATGCTAATAGGAATGCAAATGTTAATCAGTTCGGCAAACAACCTATGCAATTGGATAGATTCAAGTAGCTAGTTTTTAATGGTGTTCCTGGTTACCCTAATCCCATTGATAAACATGTAAGACCTCAGATACAAAAGTTTTCAAGAAATAATGTTGTGTCAAGTGAAGATCACTTGAAGGCCTTTCAGAATGTCATGGACAACTTTGAGGTGGAACATGAAGATGTTTTTTATGAAATTGTTTATACAGTCCTTAGTTGATGAAGCTAGAGAGTGGTATAAAAGTCTGCCTGACCAGAGTGTCTCATCATGGGATGACTTCAAAAGGATTTTTAAAGAACAATATGGTGATAAGACTAACCCAATCTTTTTTACAAATGAGTTCATTTGTATTACTAAGGGGTCAAATGAGCAGGTTGTAGATTTTAATGTTAGGTTCACTAAAGTGTTGAACAAATTACCACATCACATGAGGCCTAATGAACCAATGTGCATGGTACTATACATAAATGCTTTAGATGCTAAAACAACTTATGGGTTAAGAGATAAGGGTCCTACTAGCCTCAGGGATGCTTTTAGAATTGCAACCAACATTGAGAATAATAGGAAAGCATCTGGTAAGACAAATAGAGGGGGTGATGTAAAGATATTGCAAAATCCAAATAATAAGTCTCAAAATACTCAAGGTAATGCATCTACTTCTGAAGAGAAATTGGATAAATTGACAACTATTGTTAAGGACCTAAGTTATAGACTTGCTAAAAATGAAAAGGGGATAGGTCCCGAAAGGCAGGTTTACCAAAGACAAGAGAAGAGACCATAATTGCATGATATACCATATAACACAAATTGGCATAATGGTAAACCCATTCTCCCAAATAGAAACACTAATCAAAGTGCTTAGAATGTTAAGGAGACTCCTGATCCCTTGAAGAAAGCTGTTAACATTGTTGATGATACCCCATGGTGCATAATCTGTCAAACGCCTCACTCACAATCGCAATGTATGATTGCTCAATCTTTGTATAATAATGTTGTTGCCTATGATGAATGCAATGAGCCACATTGTGTGGAGGATGATAGTGTCAATATGTTGTTCACAAATAGGGAGTATTCTTTCTATGATGCTGAGGAAAGCATGAATTATGGGACTCAAGTCTACCAGTAGATTTTCTGTGATGAGGATGATGAAGATAACTATGCTTATGCTAAAGACTCACACACGTTCCTGAATAACTTGAGAAGGCCTTCTAATGAAGATATTAGAGCTCTCACAGTTGCAGCAGTGGCTCAGGTCAAAAGCAACTATAACCTTAGAGCTAAAGCTTAGGTAGGTGATCCACGTCAACCAAAAGATACCTTTGTGAACCACCCAATGCATAATCATAAAGGAGCTAAACCACGTAAGACTCCATGGAATAATAATAAGAAACATTCTAAGCAAAAACTAAGTCATGATTCTCATAGACCAGAAAATGAGGTTCCCCAAAATGAGGATCAAAGTAAGAATTCTCAGGTCATGGATGACAGTCAGAAGGCCATTAAAATTAAGGCTGGATCAGCTCGGGATAAGAATAAAACCATAGTTCAAGCTACAACTGTTATACAAAATTATGCTCCCTTTGACATAACTCAAGTTTTATCCTAGATAAGGGTCTCTGTTCCATTGATGGAGATGATGAAAATTGAAGAATTCAGGAATAAAGCATTGTCCCTAATTTCAGGAGTAGCTTGTTAGGCCGAGCAGAATGTTGAGACTTAGGGTAAGAAATAATCCTTGTGTATTGATGAGGATGAGGTTCTTGAAGTCTATCTGGGGGTGACAATGACAAAATGCCCTTCACAGGTTGAACTGTTTTATGTCTCCCTTGTTATCAATGGAAAAGTAATCAAGAATTGTATGCTTGACTCAGGAGCATCAACAAATATAATGCATCTGGCTATCATGCAACAAGATGGATTCAAAATAGATAAGGCATGTGGAAAATGCTATGTAATGGATGCTAGGGAGGTACCGGTTATAGGAATCATGAAGGATGTGGATTTTATGCTAGGAGCATATCCAGAAAAAACATACAGAATGAACATAACAGTAGTTGACATAAAGCCACAGTATGGTATGTTGTTTTCAAGAAGATGGGTAGCATTGGTTGGAGGAAGTTGTTACAAGTATGGGCCTAACCGGTGTTGTCATTGATGTCAACATACTCCTATTGCATTAATGAAAAGGATTGGATGAGCTGAGTGCTGAGGAAATTGAGAAAATTAGTCCTAATCAGGAACAAAGATGAACAGTGAAGATAGTAAGGTAAAAGTCCAAGATAAGATGAGGATCAGAGGATGTAGTTTAAAGGGTTTGTAGATAGGTGTCTTAGACTAATCCAGTAAAGATTTTAGAGGTCCGCATGAAGATCTGAAGAAGTTGTGGCCACTCAAGTAAAACCGGTTCTGGCTGGAGCTCAGAGGTGACAGAGTGTCACAGATAGGTCTGGTGAGATCCAGAAATGCATTATCCTATTCTGCGGATTTGAGGGAGTGTTGAGGAAGTCTTTGTGAAGTGTCAACTTGATTGGTTCATAGTTTCAAGGTCCACAAGTATCTATTCCTTTGTGACAGTGATGACAGACTGTGTTCTTGAGGGTCTAGATGAAGGTGAGAAGGATTCCAGTAAGAAGATGAAGTGCAAATGTTCTTGGTGATTCAGGCAATCTTTTGGAGGTCTGTGGATCGTGTCTAGTTTGTGTTGGTGATCCACATTGGAGTTGGAGCTTGCAATTAAAGAATAACTCCCAGATGATGGTGTTCTTCCTGAGACTGGCCGACCGGATGAGTTACACATCTTACAGATGTTCTTGTGGATGTTTGTCGACTTAGATGATTATTCCTAAGTTGATGCCTTGTATAAATAAGGGATTGTGAATTTATTCCAAAGTGTGTCTCATGGAGATGTGAGTGTGGTAGCGAGGAAGAGAACAAAAAAGCAGAGCAGAAGTTTTGGGCTTAAATGGAACTGATTCAAGCATGGTGAAGATGCTATTCTCCAGTTCAAGTATGTGATACTTATCATTCTGGAGACAATGAGTCTATTGTAGGTAGTGAATCTCTTGTGAGAAGTGTGCTTGAGTAGTGAGCCCTAATTGGCATGTGCCATTTTGTTCTTTCTATTCTTCTAACAGAGAATACAATCTTGGGTTAATCACCCCGTGGTTTTTCCCTTAACGGGGTTTTCCACATCAAAATCTTGGTGTCTTATGTGTTGATGTGTTTCTTCTCTTGATTTAAATACATTATGTTTCATGATTGATTTATTGATATACTAAAAGGAGTTAAGTGTGTAATTAGAAAGAAAGTTTTGGACAACTGATTCACCCCCCCTCTTAGTTGTCTACCCTAAGAATAATAGAAGTATGCAGTTAGATTTATCATATGCCGTGATCCCAATGAATGGTAGAGATGTCAAACTAGTCAGAGAAGAAAGGTCACCAGAAATAGTTGAAGATCAAGATTCAGAAGAGCATATCTGTTTTGTGGATACTGACTGTGAGAATTTCATAGTTGTCTCAGATGATCAAGGAAACAAGGGGAGATATTTTTGCATTCAAGAACTTGACCAACAGGGTCTCTGAACTATGTATTTTGATGGAGCTTGTTCAAAGGAGGGTTCTGGTGCTGGAGTTGTATTTTTGTCTCCAGCAGGTAAGCTTCTGAAATTCTCTTTCTTGTTAAAGTTTGCCTGCACAAATAATATTTCAAAATATGAAGCTTTGCTACTGGGATTAAATGTTTCTTTGAAGCATGGGATTAAGATGCTAAAAGTGTTTGGAGTTTCAGAATTAATTGTCTCCTAGGTGAGAGATAAATATGCTTCAAAAAATAAGAGGTTAAAATAGTATAAGCATGCTGTATGGGACACAATTGAATTATTTGATGCTTTTTCAATAAATTGGATAGAAAGATCAAAGAATGTCATGGAAGACATTTTAGCTAATGTGGCCATAAGGCCGGATGATATCACTCTGTCTTATGTTACAAATGTTGAAGTTAAAATTAGACCTGCAGTATCTGAAAATATATGCAGTTGGCAGGTGTTTGATGATGATAGAGATTTGTTAAAGTTCCTACACTACATAGAAGAATAGGAGAACTAGGAGATTGATTTTTAGAATTTTGTAGAAGTTGTGAATGGAAAAGAAACTCTTTTGGGGAAAAAAGTAATTCAACTTAAAGCAAATAAAATCCCCAGAAGGTTAGTTGCTTTAAAAAGAGAATTTGACAATAGAGACCAATTTGTTACAAAGGCTTCTCCTACAAACAAGAATGACTTGGAGGAGATAACCTTGGGGACATGCCATGCCCCGAAAAAGATATATATTGGCAAACAGCTCAAGCCACACATCAGGAGTATGTTGATGGCCTTATTGAAAAAATATAAGCATGTCTTTGCCTGGTCATATGAGGACCTAAAATCTTATAGAGAAGACTTATTCCAACATGATATTTCTTTGAAGCCTGGAGCTAAGCGATTCAGACAGAAACAAAGACCTATCAACCCAACTCTAGGTCCAAAAATGCAAGAAGAACTTGTAAAGCTTAGGGAGGTTGGAATAATTGTGCCTATTAGACACTCAACTTGGGTGTCCAATCTTGTCCCAGTTAGAAAGAAAAATGGTGATATAAGACTTTGTGTGGTGGTGCAAGAGCACCTTCTCTATGGTGCAGGCAGTCATGTTTTTGTTTTATTTCAATAAGGCTTTTTAGACCCATCATGTTTCTAATAAGGCTTTTGTGTCAATTTGGTCACTAGACCCATGTAGACCATGTTTTGGTCAAGTTTGATGTAATCACACAAGGAAAACATGTAGTTTTCTTGTGTTAGGAGAAATCCAATGGCTAATTGTTTTCAAATCAGTTTTGCATGGTTGGAGGATGTAAAACTGCTATCTCTAGCCTTTTATAGGCGAGAAGTTGGATGTAATGGGAGAGACACAGAACGGAGTGAATGAATGAATAACTGGAGTTTGGGTATTGAACATTGTTTTGTCTGAGTAATTTCCTGTGATTGTCATTCTGTACTAACTGGTAGTATTCATGCATTGAAGTAGTTCCATTTGATAGTAATTGGGTGACTTAGAGTGTTGTAGTTTGTCATATTTTACAGAGATTGATCTGAAAACCTAGAAACTAGGTTTTGGTGAACAAATGGAGTGTTATTCCTCTGTCCAATGAAAGCATTTTCATTCTCAGTGTGATGGAGGGATACAGTATGTATTTTGTGTTATCATTTGTTCTAGATCAGACACCCAAAGACCCAAGGAGTTTGGTATAAGTCGACTAGTCATCTCTATGTGACTAGTCGTAGAAGTGATAGGAAAGGTGTTGTTGAGAAGTGGCCAAGTTGGCATGCAATCAAGTGTTCATATAGGGTGTCCGCACTGTCAAGCCTTTGTGTCTCTATGTTGGTTTGGTGTCTATGTAATTGCAAAGTAAACAAAGTGTCAGCAGCGTGACATAGCTTTCAGAGGAACCTTCTAGAGTTGTACCGATCCTCGGTGTTAGGCCAATAGAAGGGCGTCAGCAAAGATCGGGTTTAGTCTTGCCGAAGAGCATACATTGATCCAAGCCTTGTATCAATTCCTCAAATCTATATTGTAAATGCATATCATATTGTACATTGAGAATATACATTCCATATGATACAAGAGGTGACTGGCCACAACAGTGGAATCGAATGCATGTTGAGGACACAACCTTCATTGGATGTAAATGGTGACCGGTGATAGTAAGTCAAGCGAAGCACATACAAGTTGATTGGTATATCATGTTGAGGACACAACCTTCATTGGATGCAAATGGTGACCCGTGATAGTAAGTTGAGTGAAGCACATACAAGTTGATTGGTATATCACAAATGAGTTAAGGCACACCAAAGGAAGGGTCCCACCAAATGTATATCATAAATGTATTTTGAAAATGCATGTTGAAACATATATTGTGTTAGATATAAGAAGGTGACCGGGTGTAGTGGTGAATCGGTGCATATGGACTATAATCCACTGGTGATAACAAATGAAGCGATGTATATGAGTGAATAAGACATCAATAAATGGGCGTAGTGAATCCTAAAGCGGTTGATAGTAATTGTCTGGCCGACAGAGTCATGACTAACCATTACGGTTAAGTCGAGGGGAGTGTAACCACCATCAAGGATTGGTAGGAGAAGTTAGTAAGTGGCCGACTAGGTATGTTTGTCTGACAAGGTTTGGTCGCCAAGACATAGGCCACATCTCACCGATCAATTGTGTGTTGCTTCCCTCTGACCACTCTGCATCATATTGGTATCAGAGCCAATATTTGAATTGGAGCCGTGTATGTCAGACACAGAGATAGAAACTGAGGCTAGCACAATGCCTCCCAAGTCTATGAGCAAAGAAGCCATCAAGAAGATGGTAGAGGAGATGCTTGAAGAAAAGTTGAAAGAAGAGAAGTCCAAGGGTAAGAGTAAAGAGGATGGAAGTGTGTCTGATACAAAAGAAGAAGAAGAGGCAGAGGAGAGCCCTCAAGGTGAAGGTATGACTGCAGACCAAAAGGCATTCCTGAATGCACTCAAAGGTCATGGAGATAGTGGTGATCCAAAGATCGATGTTCCTACATTCAATGGGAAACTAGATGGAGATGCTCTCATGGATTAGATTGAAGCCATGTGTAACTATTTTGAGTTCAAGGAGTATAATGACAACAAGAAATTCAAGTTTTCTAAGACAAGATTCAGAGGTTCTTCCCTAGTTTGGTGGAACTATACACAATGTGAAAGAGAGAAAGTTGGAAAGAACCCTATCACCAAATGGAGTAGAATGGTGGCCATGCTGAGAGACAAGTTCATGCCATTTGATTATGAGTTGTAGACCATTTGGAAGTTTAATCATCTCAAACAAAAGGATATGGATGTGGCTACATATAGTGAAGAATTTCATAGATTGAGCATGATAGCCAATCACAAGGAGGAGGAGAAAGAGATGGTGGCCATATATCTTGATGGTTTGAGGTATAACACACAAGATGAATTTAGTATGGTGGTTCCCAAAATAGTGGATAAATATTTTCAATTAGCCTCTAGGGTAGAGGATAAGTTGAAAAGGAGTGATCAAAATACCAGAGGAAGAGATGGTAGGAATAATAGGGGAAGAGACAGTTTTGGTAGAGGACAGTCAAGTAGAAATGAAAATTCAAATCAACAAGAGTCTCATTCTGATGTAGATCATAGAAGTGGTGGTTTCAAAGGTTGGAGAAGACCAAATGGTAGAGGTAGAGGTGGTGGTACAGGCAGAGGACCGGGAGTTTTCACTGGAAGATGCTATGGCTGCAATCAAGTAGGCCATACTGCGAACAAATTCCCTGAGAAGGCATCTAGTTCCGATGATGGTGGGAAAAGGAATCAGTTATTGAAGGATGATGATTGCCAAAGTGTGAATTCACCTATTAGTACTGCTACACTAGTCCTTGAAGGAGAGAGCATGATGATCAAGAGAACCTTGATGAAGATGCCATTGAAGCAAGAACCCCCACAAAGGAAGACTCTCTTCAGAACCCAAGGTATAGCATATGGTAAGCTTTGTAAAATCATTGTTGATTTAGGTTCTACTGAGAATGTAGTGTCTACTAAAATGGTAGAGAAATGTAAGTTGAAAAGGCTGCCCCATGTTAGTCCTCATAAGATCTCTTGGTTGAATAAGAATCAAAACTACATGATAGAAGAACAAACCTGGGTTGAGTTTGAGATAGGTGATTATAAGGATAAGGTACTATGTGAGAATATTCCTATGGATGCTTGTCACCTTCTCCTTGGACGTCCATGGCAGTATGAATTGAAGGCACAACATGATGGTGAGAAGAACACATACCTCATCACCAAGAATGGAAGGAAGTTCAGGATGGATCCTATGCAAGAGTAGATTGGAGAGAAGAGTAATGACACCAGTGTCATGATGGTTAGTGGCAAAGAGTTCTTAAACCTCATGAAGGAGAAGGATACCCAAGGATATGCCTTAATAATGAAGCCTAAAGATGAATCAGGACAACAAGACAAAAAGCAAAAAGAGATTCCACTAGAAGTACAACAATTGTTGGATAAGTACTAGGATCTTGTGGTAGAGGAAACTCCTAACTCCTTACCACCCATGAGAGATATAAGTCATCAAATTGACTTGATCCCAGGTGCCACATTGCCCAATAAGGCTGCCTACAAATTGACACCATTGTAGAATGAAAAGGTGAGTAGACAAATTCAAGAACTCTTAGAGAAAGGATTGATTAGAAAGAGTCTTAGTCCATGTGCAGTCCCTAGTGTACTTGCTCCAAAGAAAGATGGAAAGTGGAGACTATGTACAGACTCAAGGGCCATAAATAAGATCACAATAAGGTATAGATTCCCTATGCCAAGGATTAAGGATCTTTTGGACTATCTTGTAGGGTCATGTTATTATTCCAAGATTGATTTGAAATCTGGTTATCATTAGATCAGAATTAGGTAGGGAGATGAATGAAAGACTACCTTCAAGACAAATGAAGGTCTTTATGAGTGGCTTGTCATGCCATTCATCCTTAGCAATGCTCCAAGCACATTCATGTGTTTGATGAATGAGGTACTTGTTGAATTCATTGGCAAATTTGTAATTGTTTATCTTGATGACATACTTATTTTCAGCAGGACAAAAGAAGAACATGTGAAGCATCTTGGACAAGTGATGAAGAAGTTGCATGAGAGTAAGTTGATGATCAACTTGGATAAGTGTGATTTCATGAAAATTGAGCTTGTGTATCTCAGTTTTGTGATTTGTAATGGTTGTTTGAAGATGGACCCCACAAAGGTTGAGGCTATTCTCAATTGGCCTACTCCTAAGACAGTGGGAGATGTTAGAAGTTTCCATGGCTTGGCAACTTTTTATAGGAAGTTCATTAGAGGATTTAGTCACATAAGTGATCCTATTCTCAACACCATCAAGGGTGGCATAAAGTACAAATTTCAATGGACAAAGCAAGCAGATGATAGCTTTGAATTGTTGAAGAAGAAAGTGGTTGAATTACCAACATTGGTGTGCCCAGATTTTGACAAAGTTTTTGTAGTGGAATGTGATGCAAGTCAACAAGCAATAGGTGTTGTTCTCAGTCAAGATGGAAATCTAGTGGCATTTTTTTCAGAGAAATTGAATGAGGCTAAACAAAGGTATTCTACCTATGACTTAGAGATTTATGCAATGGTGCAAGCTCTCAAAAAATGGAGACACTATTTGTTGCCCAAAGAGTTCATTGTTTTTACTGATAACCATGCTCTTATCTTCCTAAATAGTTAGGAAAAGTTGAATCATAGGCATGTCAAGTGGATGAAACAATTACAAGCCTATACCTTCACTATTAAGCATAAAAAGGGTGTTGCCAACAAAGTGGCTGATGCTTTAAGTAGAAGGATACTGGTCATATAGGAAGTACAGATGGAAATCATGGGAATAGATTGTTTGAAAGACTTATACAAGGAGGATGCAGATTTCAAGACTGCTTATGAAGTTTGTGCTAGTTTGGCTAACACTTTTCATGGTGAATATTTAGATTTTGTGTTGCAGGAAGGTCTCCTATTCAAAGGCAGTTTTCTATGTGTACCTAAATGCTCAATGAGGGATAACATCATCAAGGAGAAGCACAATGGAACCTTAGGAGGACATTTTGGGTTTGACAAGACTTTGGAACAAGTCACTAGATTCTACTATTGGCCAAAAGTACAGTCTGATGTAAGGAGATATGTTGCAAGTTGTACCATATGTCAAAAGGCTAAAGGTATGTCTTCTATTGCTAGTTTGTACCAACCACTTCCTATTCCCAACATGCCTTGGGAGAGCATTAGTATGGATTTTGTACTTGGTCTTCCTAAGATAGCAAGGGGTGTGGACAGTGTTTTTGTCATTGTGGACAGATTCAATAAGATGGCTCATTTTATGCCATGCAAATGCACAAATGATGCATCTCATATTGCTGGTCTCTTTTTCAAAGAAGTGGTTAGAATCCATGGTTTACCCCTTTCAATTGTCACCGATAGAGACTCCAAGTTTGTTGGTCATTTTTGGAGGACCTTATGGAGAAAATTGTGAACACAATTGTCTTTCTCATCATCCTACCATCCCCAAACTGATGGTCAGACTGAGGTTGTTAATAGGTCCTTAGGAAACCTTCTCAGATGCCTTACCAAATAGCATGGGTTGGCATGGGACTTAGTGATCAGTCAAGCTGAGTATGCTTACAATGATTCAAGGAATAGAAGTACTGGGAAAAGTCCATTTGAAATTGTTTATGGTTTCCATCCAAGAGGACCACTTGAACTCAAAGACTTGTAAGGTTGGGATAAGAGGAGTGCTCTAGGAGAAGATTTTGTTGCCACCATGAAAGCAGTTCATGATCAGGTCAAGGTTCAATTGGAGAAAATAGTCTCCAAATACAAAGATAGAGCAGATCTCAAAAGGAGAGATGTACAGTTCAAGGTGGGAGATTTGGTGATGGCCTATCTAAGGAAGGAAAGGTTACCTAAAGGACAGCCAACCAAGCTTCTGATGAAGAAAATAGGACCATGCAAGGTAGTGCATAAGTTTGGTCCAAATGCATATGAGATAGAATCACCATCTGGTCTTGGTATTTCTCCCATATTTAATGTTGTAGACCTATTTCCATTCAGACCTCCATTGAATGCTAAAGATGGATTAGATGTTGTGATTGAAGATGAAGACTGGATCAGAGATCTACCTCCAAGTAAGCCTTTACAGTTGGAATGCATCTTAGATTCCAAGGTTGTCAAGAAGACAAGGAAAGGTATGTACAAGGAGTACTTGGTCAAGTGGCAGGATCTTCCTCATTCAGAGGCTACATGGATGAGTGACGCAAACATTTTGAAGCATCGGAAGACACTCTAACAATTAGTAACTCAAGGGACTTGAGTTTTTCCTACAGAGGGAGTATGGTGCAAGAGAACCTTCTCTATGGTGAAGGAAGTCATGTTTTTGTTTTGTTTCAATAAGGCTTTTTAAACCCATCATGTTTGTAATAAGGCTTTTGGGTCAATTTGGTCACTAGACCTATGTAGACTATGTTTTGGTCAAGTTTGATGTAATCACACAAGGAAAACATGTAGTTTTCTTGTGTTAGGAGATATCCAACGGCTAACTATTTTCAAATTAGTTTTCCACAGTTGGAGGATGTAAAACTGTTGTCTCTAGCCTTTTATAGGTGAGAAGTTGGATGTAATGGGAGAGACATAGAACGGAGTGAATGAATGAAGAACTGTAGTTTGGGTGTTGAACATTGTTCTTTCTGAGTAATTTCTTGTGATTGTCATTCTGTACTGACTGGTAGTATTCATGCATTGAAATAGTTCCATTTGGTAGTAATTGGGTGACTTAGAGTGTTGTAGTTTGTCATATTTTACAGAGATTGATCTGAAAACCTAGAAACTGGGTTTTGGTGAACAAATGGAGTGTTATTCCTCTCTCCACTAAAAGCATTCTCATTCTCAGTGTGATGGAGGGATACATTATGTATTTTGTGTTTTCAGTTGTTCTGGATCAGACACCCAAAGACCCAAGGAGTTTGGTATAAGTCGACTAGTCATCTCTATGTGACTAGTCATAGAAGTGATAGGAAAGGTGTTGTTGAGAAGTAGCCAAGTTGGCGGGTGATCAAGTGTTCACAAAGGGTGTCCACATTGTTGAGCCTTTGTTTCTGTGTGTTGGTTTGGTGTCTGTGTAATCGCAGAGTAAACGAAGTGTTAGCAGTGTGACATAGCTTTCAGAGGAACCTTCTGGAGTTGTATTGATCCTTGGTGTTAGGCTGATAGAAGGGCATCGATGAAGATCGGGTTTATCTTTCCAAAGAGCATACATTGATGCAAGCCTTGTATCGATTCCTCGAATCTATATTGTAAATGCATATCACATTGTACATTTAGAATATGCATTCCATATGATACAAGAGGTGACTGGCCGCAACAGTGGAATCGAATGCATGTTGAGGACACAACCTTCATTGGATGCAAATGGTGACTAGTGATAGTAAGTCGAGAAAAGCACATACAAGTTGATTGGTAGATTGCAAATGAGTTAAGTCACACTGAAGGAAGGGTCCCACCAAATGTATATCACAAATGTATTTTGAGAATGCATGTTGAAACATACATTGTGTTAGATACAAGAAGGTGACCGAGTGTAGTGGTGAACCAGTGCATATGGACTATAGTCCACCGACGATAACAAATGAAGCGATGTATATGAGTGAATAAGACATCGGCAAATCAGCGTAGTGAATCCTAAAGCGGCCGATAGTAATTGTCTAGCTGATAGAGTCATGACTAACCATTACAGTTAAGTCGAGGGGAGCCTAACCACCATCGGGGATCGGTAGGAGAAGTTAGTAAGTGGCCAACGGGGTATGTTTGGCTGACAAGGTTTGGTCACCAAGACATAGGCCACATCTCTCTGATTAATTGTGTGTTGCTTCCCACTAACCACTCTACATCATGTGGACTTCAAAAATTTGAATGTATCTGCTTTAAAGGATAATTATCCACTGCCAAACATGGAGGCTATGTTGTAGAAGGTAACTGGTTGTGAGCTTTTATCCATGATGGATGGATTTTCAAGATATAATCAGGTGAAGGTAAAAGAATCTAAACAATATAAGACTGCCTTCACCACTCCATGGGGGACTTATGTATATGTAAGAATGCCATTTGGACTAACAAATGCAGGTGCTACATTTCAAAGGGCTATGGATGCTGCTTTTACAGGATTCATTGATTCAATTTTGGCCAAATATCAGGATGATTTAACTGCTTATTCAAAAAAGGAGGAGCAACACTGCATGCATGTAGAACAAATTTTTATTAGGGTATTGGAATATGGCATTTTACTTAACCTAAAGAAATGTACTTTTGGGGTAGTAGAAGGAAAACTATTGGGACACATTGTTTCCAAGGATGGGGTTAGGATTGATCCTGAAAGGGTTGCTACAATTGAAAGAATTCAAATTCCTAAAACAGTGAAAGGCATTCAGTCTTTCTTTGGATAGATTAACTTTGTTAGAAGGTTCATTCCCAACTTTGCGGAGACTACAAAGGATATTTTTAAAATGTTGAAGAAGGGTGAAACTATCAAATGGGAAAGTTAAGCAACTAGATCATTTCAGAACATCAATGAAGCTATAAAGATGGCTCCTATGTTGAAATCTCCTAATTTTTCCAAGCCACTTTAGTTGTTCTCATTTGCCTCTTTTCACACTATTGCTGCATGTTTATTACAGAAAAATGAAGATGGTTTTGAGCAACCTATTGCTTTCTTTAGCATGTTGTTGCAGGCAACCGAGTTGAAATATGATATCATGGAAAAGCAGGCATATGCATTAGTTAGGGTAGTCAAAAGCTTCAGGCCATACTTAGTAGGATCCCAGATAGTTGCATGTGTGCTCCATGCAATAATTAAGGACATTTTCACTCAACAAGAAGTGACATGAAGAAGATGCAAGTGGATTAACAAGTTACAAGAGTTCAACATTGAGATACAAATTACAAAATTGGTAAGGAGACAAGGTTTGGCTAAGATGATGACACAATCAAATTTGGAGGCATGCCAGGTAAATGTAGTTTAGGATGAAGTTGTTAACATGTCAGAATTTGAATGGTACAAGGATATTGTGTATTATTTGCAGAATTTGAATTGTCCTTTCCATCTCAGTGATAGTAAAAAAAGGACCTTAAAGTTACATGCTATCAAATACATCACTATTCAAGGAGAATTGTATTGGAAGAATCCTAATGGTGTACTACTTAGGTGTGTGGATGAAAATCAAACTATGGATATTTTAAATGACATGCACAAAGGAATGTGTGGTGGACACTACACTGCTAAGACAACAACTCACAAAATTCTTAGAGCAGGCTATTGGTGGCCGACCCTTTTCTCAGATGCACAAAAGATGGTAAGAAAATGTGATCTCTGTCAAAGGTTCTTAGGAAAACTTAAATATGAAGGTGCATTACCCCTTAGAACTGTAACTGTGGAGGCTCCATTTCAGCAGTGGGGAATTGATTTTATAGGGGAAATTTCAAAAAAGTCAAGTAGAGGACATGGTTGGATTTTGGTTGCTACTGACTATTTTACTAAATGGATTGAAGCCATTCCAACTAAGAAAGATACAAGTAGGGTGGTGATGGATTTCATTTTGGAACACATTATTATCAGATTTGGAGTGCCAGTCAAAGTGGTCATAGACAATGCCATGTGCTTCAGATCTGGTGAGTTTGTTAATTTTTGCAACAACCATGGGATTGATTTGTCACATGCATCACCATATCATCCACAAGGAAATGGTCAGGTAGAATCAAGTAATAGAAGCCTTATGAAAATCATCAAAAGGATGGTAGACAAGAAAAAAAGGGCATGGGATTCAAAGTTAAATATGGCACTATGGGCTGATCGGATAACAGTAAAGAAAGCAATTGGAAGATCACCTTTTGAGCTAGTGTATGGTGCACCAACTAAGTTACCTGTGAATAATCTCTTGCTAGTTTATAGATTCATACTAGAAAATGATAAAGAGATTGAGGACTCAATGACTAAAAGGATAAATCAATTAGTTGTATTGGATGAAATTAGAAGAGAAGCACAGAAGACAAATATCAGGAAACAATAGAAGGTGAAATATTTGTTTGATAAAAGGGCTATAGAAAGGATGTTTCAGATAAGTGACTTGGTCCTTGTTTGGAATGCAAAGAGCCAAGATAAGGGCAAGCATGGTAAATTTGAGCCCTTATGGATGGGCCCATATCAAATCAGCAATAATCATGGAGAAGATTCCTACTTTCTCCAGACCCTAAATGGTGAACTACTGGAATTGCTTGTGCATGGTAAATTCCTTAAACCTTGTTTCTCATGAATGAATATCATGTGTGCACATTATAAATTAGGTGTGAATAATCTGTAAATACCTTGTATAGTCGGTGTTGTTTTGTGTTTTACATTTTGCCTGGTCTATCCCAGAGTGGTCTGGTTCTCGCTACAGCCTTGCGCCTGCACGTCCCTAGTCAGAGCTAATGGTGGTGCCCAACTAGGGTTAGGGTTTTGAGTCAAGTCCGCAAGCCTGTATTTTTGTTTCCTCAAACCCTTAATGCCTTAGGATTTATTTCCCCTCGGCCTTCTACATTATATCTTCTATTTTTGCGTTGACCATTTGCAACAGGTCATCGATCACTTAAGTTACATTTTCATGCCTTAGCACTTGTAGGTTGACCGGCCCCTTTGCATTGCATTACTGCTTTCTCCTGTCGTGCTAAAAAACCCAAAATATTCTAAGTTATTCAGCCTATACAGTCACTTGTATGTAGTTTTGTACGTACAAGTGTAGTTGTACATTGGCGGGCCCGAAAAATGTTCAATCGACCTTTGAAATGTGCAAAAAATTGCTTGTATGCATATCAGGCTTGTATATGTTATTCGGGTGCATTTTGGACATACAAAGGTGGAATATACATTGCATATTCCCGATATATTTCGCGGTTGTATCAAAGGAGATTATATGTATGTGTTGTTGTATATTTGATATACAATGGGTAAGATACAACGGCCAGACTTCAAAATAGATTCAAATCTAGTTAAGTGGTGGTTAGGCCTATAGATATACAAGGGGGATTGTATGTATGTTCGATATACAAAGGAACATACAAAGCAGGAACATACAATGCCCAGATTTAAAAAGTTATTAAATCAGGCCTAGCAAATGCATACAAAGGTAAAGTTGAAAAGTCAAAGGTTTTTCTTTACATGTCGGGTTGTATGTATATGTGATATACATACTGTACATACAATGTGAAATGTACAAGTAGGCAGGTGCAAAGTAGATGTGGCCAAGGAATAAACTGCATTTGTGAAATGGTTGAAGTCCGCCATTGTATATTGGGATTGTATGTTCCCAATATACAATCGAACATACAAACAAAGGATACAAAGAAATATAAAAGGCAAGATGCAGTCAAAGTCAACATTCTTCAGAGGCATGGTGGGCCCGCACAGTTGCATGTCCTGATTGTATGTGCTATATACAATGCAAAAAATACATAGCGTGCATACAATCCGAACATGAAGGAGAATTAATTGTGGCAGATTTCAGGATTGGGGTCCATGGGTTGTATATTGCACATTGTATGCATGATATATAAGGTAATATACAATAGATGAGATACATACTAGATTTCAAAGGTTTTTCCAATCCGATTGATAGGTGAGCAGGAATCTGCATTGTTTGTATATTGCATTTGTATATGTAATGTACAAGGAGACATACAACGAAGGAGATGCAAGCCGGACCCGATTGAAATTTCAACTTGTTTTATAAGGATTTGGGGTCCGCCTTGTATGCAGGTGATTGTATGTATATACAATCACATATACGACCACATATGCAAAAGAAAAGATACAATGGCTCGTCGGCAGGACAATGCATATTGGCGGACACTTCCAAGGTCTTTCTGATGGCCGATGAAGATTCATTTTTTTAGTGATGGAGAACCAATCAGCGGATGCCATGTGTCCAAGTCAGTTGTATGTATATAGAACTGCATATACAAGAGATTTGAATGTACAAGTTGTTGTATGTATATGCTTTTGCATATACAAAGTTTTAAAAGGTAAAAGTGGGCAAAAACATAAAATGTATTTTTATGTTGCGAAAAGTTGAAGGAGCAAAACGCTGCCTACGTGGCGCGATTTCGTTGGCTGTGGACTTTTCAGCATGAACTAAAGCTGTAGATCTCGGCAGGAGAAAGGGAAATCGACGGCCCTGTTTCAAAATTTCACAAGAGGGATTTCTTTGTATCTGTTGCATCATTTCAAGAGAGAAAAGTTCCTGAGCACGTGAACCATTGCTGCACTTCCAACTGCGGGTACATAGGCCATTAATGACAGGTTTGCAAGAGGTGTGGGTCTGAAGGGACAAACCAGCTACCATTTTTAATGAAAATCTTCAAGCAGCGGCACATCTCCCATGTTTAACTACTCCTTCCCTCTTCTTCTCCCTAGTGCATTGAATATTTTGGGCACCATTTGTGGTGCATTGTATCTGGCAGAATTTTGAGATGACCTTGTAATTAATTGTTGAGTACACGTTCTTGCTATATAGTGAACTGTGTTACTCATTTTTGTGGTTGTTGAAGACCTGGCAAATTTTGGTGGAGTAATAAGATACAGTTTTGCTGGTGGCTCTATTTGGTGCCTTGTGAGTTTATGAGTCATATGTTGTATGTTTTATTGCATAAATTACTAGTTTCATACTATTTTTATATGAAAAATGCATTGTTGCATGTGTTAAGTTGTTTGTGTCCAAGTTGTGGGCATCTTTTCTTTTGAATCTAAATAGCTAAGGGTTATTTGGGATTCAAGAACATAGATCTTCTGTGTTGAATGTTTAATCTCTTATCTTTGTTCAAGGAATAAATTAAATATTTTAGGTTAACCATTGGGAAAGGTATGTTGCAACAGGGATATCATTAAGTATGAATGACTAAATACTCAGTCTTGGGAAGTATCTGTAAGGCAGACACTATAAATTCTCCCCTTGAAACTCAGATATTGATTCAAGTTTATAGTAATCACTCACATGTGTATGTCTATTGACTCCGAGCCCTAGATAGGCACCAGTCTAGTCTTGTATTGAGGTTACAACCCAAGGTCCTAGTCTTGCATCCAAATACAAAATCCAAAGCCAAAACTCAAACATAAACCTTTAGGACATTAGGAGTAGTTTTAGGACCAAAATCCTCTATCTCACAATTGAGCATAGGCCCAAAGCTAGCCCCTTTGCACTTATTTCATAGTTTTGGTTTGCATAAGAGAGGATTTATCTACTTTGTGTCAACATCCCAGTAAGTTTACGTGCATATTTTATGGATGTTGAATAGGGAATACCCCCCTTGGTTCTGCATAGCCTAAAGAAGGAGAGGAGATATTTATGGTGTCTATCTCCTGTACTGTTGGCCCCTGGCCTGGAAATCCTATTGATCAGTGATGGCTACCTTGTAGGGATAACTGGGAAGCATCCAGTTTGTGAATAAATCCAATAGGGTCTTTGACGTGGTCCCCATATGTGCTTGGACAATGGAATTGTCTATCATAAACAACCTATAAAGATTTTCAATATTCAAAAGGCTATTGTTCAGTGGGAATAGTGACTTCCACACTGTTATGAGGGAACCTGAGGCATTGGTGGTCAGTGGAGGGAACGACTTGCATGGCATGTAACCATGGCTAGCCTAGGAGAAGATTATATGGAAGGTCAATATCAATCACATGACATAGAGTGGGCATAGTGAGTGGGCCCACCTTAATGGGGAGGCATATTGTACCTTTGGATTCACTTTTTGTGTTGTCATATGCCTTGATGGAGATGACCAAAGACTCTAGGTTAGTTGTTGAATACCCCATGAGTTTTATGAACTTTAATGTACATATATTCAAACTAGATCCATTATCCAAGAGGACCCTCTTGATTTTGTGATTGGTGATTTGAACTTTGATGTGGATTGCTTTATTATGAGTGGGATTGAAGGGTGGCATGTTGGCATGGCTAAAAGTAAGATGGTAGGATGAGGATAATTAAGCCACTAGATTTTGGAATTGAGTAGGAGGTATGTTGATGGGGACATGTGACTCTTGGAGAGCCTTGTCAAGGATTTCATGGTGGATGGTGGATGTCTTAAGGAGTTCCAAGAAGGATATTTGTGCGGGGGTCTTCCCAAGATGGTCAAGGAGGTTGTATTTGGAAGTGGTAGGTGTGGAGGATGAAGATGGTCCCTTTATGGTTACACGTCCACGATGGGTAGTAATGGCACATTCAGGGGTGGTATTTTTAAGATTGATGGTGGCGACACGAGTAGAATCAAAGTCAACTCGACATACTACATTGTCGTAAGGAGGTGGAATGTTGTTATAGTTGATGTTATTGGCTTGATTGTTAGGATTGGTGTTGGAGGATGATGGTTTGGATGTTGTTACAGTGGGGGAGAGGGTCTTGGTAGACATCTAGGCCATCGTTGGGTGATGTGTTGTTGTTTCCTTCTATTTGGATGTTGTTGCGATCGACGCGGTTTTGGATGTAGTTTTTCAATTTCATACATTTACTTGTGGCATGGCCCTTAATATGATGGTAGTCACAATATTCATTTTCTTTATACCATGCGGGTTTAGGTTTGCTTTCACCAAATGGTTTCATCATGGGAAACTCAACCATGTTTGCTTGGACTAGTTTTTGGATCACAACCTTGAGTGGTTCACCCAAGGGAGTATACTTGCATTTTGGATTGTTAGGGGGATTCTGCTTTGGAGGAGCGGATAGGACTAAGACATTGTTTGAAACATTTTGGACTACATTTGTCTCTTTTCATTTAGGAGCGGTGACTTGGATATACTTGGAATTGGTAGCACCATCTCCTACGGTGTTTTTGTTTTTACCCCAAAGTTTAGGTTTGTCATTGGATGACTTGTTGTTATCATTCTTATTTTAGATTTTCACTAGACCTTTTGCAATAAGGGTTATTTCAATGGTGACCCCTTTTTCTATGATTTCATCGAAGGTTGATGCACAATGTACTTGCAAGTGGAAGGCCATTTCTTGGTTGAGAGTTTGCATAAAAATGTATGAGTTGTTTTCAGGGGTTGTCCAAGGTAGCCTACTACCAAGGGAGCTTCATCTTTGTAGGTAAATGGAAAAACTCTAGCCACTTTTTTGTCTGGTGTTGCAAAGGTTGAGCATAGTGATTTCATGCTCTACATTATATGAAAAGTGGGCGACAAATTTCTCCAAAAGGTCGGTGAAAGTTGAGATGGAGCCATAAGGCAAGTGCATAAACCATTCTAGGGATTGTCCTCCTAGGCTTCGTGGAAAAAGATGAAGGAGGAATTGGTCATCATAGGCTACTTCTTAGCATGCCATGAGGAATTCCTTGACGTGGTCATGAGGGTCCCCTTTTCCTTAGTACTTATCAAATTTTAGTATTTCAAAATATTGAGGAAAAGGTGTGATGGCAATATTTCTATCAAATGGCTAGGGCTATAAGTCTTTGAACTTATAATGTTTCTTTTAGGTCCCTATTTGGATACTTTTGACTGTGTTTTTCATCTCTTACCATTCTTGATTGAAAGGATTAGCATGAGGTGGTTGTGACATGTGTTGAAGTGGGGGTTATTGTGACGATGATTGTTGATGTTGAGGATGCATGTATTGTTGTTGTTGGATGTATGGAGGTGGACCCATAGTTTATGTATAAACATGGGACCCATATGGAACTTTTTGTTGGTTTTGGAGTGGTGGTTGTAGTTAAGCGACATATGGGTTTTGCATCAAGGACCCATGGGGAGGTTGTTGATGCGTGGAGGATTGATATGTGTGAGTAGGGTTGGTATAGCTCATAAAGGGATTTTGTGTTTGGTTGAATTGATTAGTAGTTTGGATGGGTATTTGTGTTGTGGGTGGTAACACTATTTGAGTGATTATCAACCTTTGAGGGATATTCAAAGGAGGAAGAGGTTGTGTAATGAGATTGGCGTTAGATGGATCTCGAGGGATGTAGGACATGTTTTGTGAGATTATAATTTTTGGATTGGTGGGCATGTTGGGATCAAGCATCATATGAGAAGGCATTCCATAAGGTTGCTCTGATACTTGTGGTTGTGATACAACATTGCGACCTATGTGTTGATCAAGAGTGTGGATGACATTGGTGTTGGAGAGATAGATAGCCCATGGGTTGTAATAAATAGGTTCATTGGTGACAAGGTGTCATTGTACCTCATCATTTAATCTATTTTCAGATGTCAAAATCTAGGGGTTGTGTCCTTGGCTGTCTGCAATTAGGGATTCTACAGTTACCAGTTTCCTAGCTAATCTTAATGACTTCTACCAATTTGAAGAGATTAATCTGTCTACTTACTGAATGAATTTTAAGGAATGCTGAAAACAAAATTAAATAGGAAGTTACTTAAAGCAATTTAAAAATAGTAACATGCATCTCTCTATCAAAATCAGTAAATACGTTTCACAGCAAAATCTGAAGTAATAAAACAGTGGTACTAGCCTTCTGCCTTGGTGGTGAGAGTGGGCCCTTGCTCCACACCCTTGGGGCTGAAGGCTATAGTAGGGAATCAACACAAAAGAAGATCACAACTAAATCTAGTCCAATTCCATTCACTTTGCATTCATGAAAAATATTGATATCAGAGAAAAACTAAGATTACCGAGAACCAGAATAATCCAATCATTGTATATTTCTTCTATTTTTTCTATAAGTATATATGAAAATGAGTCATGACATATCACTTATCTTATCTACCAGTTCTTCTATGAGATGACATCCATCTCTTTATTACACTAGCTGTCTAACTATGGAAAATAATCATGCAATAAAAGTAGACTGAGTGGAACAGAAGTCCACTTAGAATTCTAAGTTTGAGTCTTAATACATTTGGGCAGCGAGGCCCTAAAAAAATGGATATTGAATCAGTTATATCCGTAACTCATGCAAAAAATTTAAAAAGATAAAAACTCTAGCAGTTTAACTAAACATGACCCTCACCACTCAGGTGATGATTTGAGTGAAATGAGGGGTATTATGATTACTGCTAAGAGTGCCTAATCAACAACTTATGTTAGAAATATGCCCTGCTCTCAGGAGGTACCAGAGATATATGTCCCTATCTGTAGCTCTGAAGAAATGTCTGTAGCTCTGAAGATACCAGTGTAGCCTTCTTTGTTCAGCTCTGGAGAGGCTTTCTCTTTCCTTCAAAACTTCTGGTGTCATGGTATTCTGGTATTATCTCCAAAGATCATTGAAGACTATCTCCGGAGATGCACAAAATTGTTGTTCCTGGCATCTACACCTGTTGATTCAAAAAGAGAGAAGTTTCTACATTTTTCCATCAATCCCATGCACATTAGTCACTCAATTAGAAATTATGATCTTAAGTAATCTATCTCAATTAATCATTAACTAGAACGATCTTGCTAGCCTATTCGGGTGTAGACATTACGAATAATGGAATCAGGAAGGAGAAAAAGAGAGGTAAAAAGATGTATTTCTTAGGTGCAACTTGGCACTCATCATCCCCCCATACCTAAGGTTTGGCAGGTCCTCCTGCTTCTCACAATTTGGATTTATTTTGGTGAAGTAGCTTGTCAGTCAAGCTATAATCCTATGCATAGGTGGTCCAAGTTGTGTGGTTGGTATTACTATTGCCTCTGTATTGATCAACCTGCTTCAACCAGTCCTACAATTTCTCATCTTCTATTTGCTTAGCCCAGACAAGAAGTGGCTCAATTATGAGAGGGGGCCTAATCCGTCCACCTATCCATTCATGCTTATGGTTATCCATCAGTTTGGATATCAATTTTGCTTTTCTCATAAATAATCTTAAGTTTGCAGGGGTGACCACCTCTCTCATTTTCTACTCTGAGGTCAAAACATTCCATCTTTTCTTTGCAATGGTAAGTACTGGGTTTGCTGAACTGTTCATGAAAAGACCAAAATCGATGGAGCACTCTTACAAACTTTTTAGGTATAATGGCAAAATTTTGTCCTTACTCTTAGGGTGATAGATATAGGACCTGAATTGGATCTTAAAAGCATTGGGATTGGGACATTCCTTCCTGATGAAGAGATCTGTTTCCATATCTTTGTTGAGATGATCTTCCATTCATTCATTTCAGATCTGATGATTCCTCATTAGGGACATAAATGCTTTAAGCTGGCATTCCCCCATAAAATGATTAAGAATGAAAGTTATATCATTAACACAGAACCCATGTAGATATAATTCACATAGGAAATTCTTGTCTTCATCATTACTCCTTGTATATGTTGTCATGAATCTCTCTACTGTCTCTGTATTCTCAACCAGGTCAGACAGGACTAAAGAGAATTTCCTTTATAGGACTCTTTCTTGTAAGAACATAGAATAGATGGCACTTGGAGGCCTAGAAGATAGAATTTCTAAAGAAAGGGAGGCCATTTCAATGATTTTTCCTTCTAGAGTTTCTATTCTTTTTGTTTTGGTAGTGTTTGCCCTTTGTAACTGCAACATAGGCTTGGAAGCCTCATATTCTCTACACTTCTTCTCCCAATGGAATAGGGCCTTAGGAATGTCAATGGGGATTGGACCCACATATGCATTTGTTTGTATTTCCTACTCATTGGTTGCCCTTGGTCCAGCCAACTCTTGAATATATTCCTCCTAGTCATCTAGTTTGTTGTTGGCCCAAGTTAACTGTCTATCCTAGCTATGTATTTTCTCAACCAGTGCTTCAATTATTGTGAGGCTATTATCTCTAGCCATGATGAGCTTAGAAACACTCTATGCTGCTTCTTTCTCTTTTTCTTCCAACAGTTTGACTACCTCAATTTTTCGGGCCTCCAATTCTACTTCTTTCTCAATTTTCTGGGCCTCTAATTCTACTTCTTTCTCCTGGATGATCTTGTTTTTGCTTTGGAGTTCTGCTTGTAGATTCTCAATGACTTGTTTTTGCTCCATTTCTACCTCTATTCTGACCTTCTTAAGGTCAGTAATAATTAGATTCTTCCCCCTGAGTAGTCTCTTTAGGTTTTCAATTTCTTCTAACATTTGCTATTGTTTTGAAATTTCAACATCCTCTTGATCAGAGGGATGAGAGAATGTTTCTGCTTCTGCTTTTGCTTCTATTGTTGTTTACAGATCATCAGGGTTTTCCATGGCCATTTGCCCTACACTATCAATTGTACCCATTTGCCCTATTTCATCTTCTTCTGTAGACTGCCTATCTTGAGGGTCCTCTTGGGGTTCCTCTACTTCTGCTGGCACTAATGAAGGCCTAGCCTTATCCTCATATGTTCTAAAACCCAGGAGTACCTCAGCTAGGATAGCAGTATCTTTCTCAACTTGTGAGAGTTGTCTTTTCCTTTTGCTTCTCCAGAGCAGAGGTGGGGTAGGTGCCTCTGGAGCAGGACTCTCATCCTTAGAATCTAAGGAAATAGTAAGAGTTTGTCTATGTTCTGTCTCTGGAGAACATGATGGTTCTGAAATTGGACTTGACTCCAGATGAACAGATGGTGCAAGGGAAACTTCTCTTTATTTTCTTTTCCTAACTAGAGGGATCTCATCTAAATCATGAGATGGTTCTTCAGCCCAGGTTTTCTTTGCTTTCTGTCCTGACCCCTCCCCTATTAATTTCTTATGGAAAGATTCCTTAGTTAGAGTCATCTTTCTCCTAACTGATCAAGTCATATATAGGGTTTGTTTAGGAGCAGACTCTATAATTTCTTTACTTTTCTTCTTTTTATTAGGAATAGGGGCTGCAGACGAAGTTGCCTCCTGTGAGGACTTTTTTCCTCTTTGAACAACTATGGAGGAGGCTGAAGGCTCAGTTTCTTCTTCTTGGTGAGTAGGAGAACTCTCACCTCCTAGCTGTGCCATCTCTAGTCCTCTATCCTGGGAATTTTGTTCAAGAAGGTTTTGCCATAATTCCTCCCCATTAGCCTGAGATAGGAAGTGGTGTTTGACTACTAGAAAAATGAGGCCATGATGTTTCGTGGGACCCTTATTTTTGCTGATATTTTTCTATAGTTGCCCTGATGGAAAAATATAAGAAATTGGGAATGTTTATGCTAAACTCACGGTGTGCATTCCCATGCCTTAGAAAAATCAGCATTTTCATGATTGGTCCTAAAACTAGAGAGAATTGACCATCACAAGTAAAATATTTCATTATCTAGGTGGCTACAGATTGCCAAGGGTTGGGAACTGTGGACCTAAGAATTACTTTTACTTCATTTTTATTTGAATGCAGTTGTATTGCAGGTTCACCTCGAATAGAGAAATTCTTAATTAAATCAATGTATAAGTTTTTTAGGTGATAAAACCTCTCACCTTGTTCAGGCAGTCCAGAAATGTGACTGATAGTGGCTGAAGAGAGATTGATTCAGACTCTTCTGATAGCTGTCTGATTGTCCCTTAGATTTCTGAGGAATTCATCCATGATATCTTCCTGAAACCCTTCAAATTTTTCTAGAAAGTCTAGCCATCCCATAGTTCTTAGAATGTTTGCTGCAGCTTCATCTTGCAGAAGACCCGCAACACTCTCTAGTTCAGACTTCTTCTTTACCCACATTGCTAAATTGGTTCCACCTTCTGTGCTTAATTCCCCACTCTCCTCTCTGTAGTTTGTCCCTTCCTCTTAACTCCGTAGGCTCTGGAGGACTGTTTAATTTGCTCTATTCTTCAGGGTATTTTGGAGGTTTGAATGAGGATTAGGATGTCTCTCAACTTATGCTTATAGAAGATTTGCATATTAGTTAGAGTACCTAGGCAGTCATAAATGCCACAGAGTGATAGGACACTCCGGAGGCAAGGTGGCATTATAGCATAGATGGTGGCATGCATGAACTTGGAAAAGGAAATGATGGTAGGAGGATGTGTCATAGTGGTGGCACCCAAAAATAGAAAGACAAGACAGTTGCTATTAATGCTTAATTAAAGATAGAATTACCTAGATCATTTTTAATGATGAGGAGCGATGTACGCAGCAGAGATGCTGCGTCATTTTATGAGACTGCACCCATCGCGGCACATGAATAGCTTTTGGTGGCTTGAAATGACGTCCACTACTCCATTGGTATGTGACCTGCAATCATTGCGTTGATTGGTTCGAGAATCCACGTTCTTTGGGTAATGTCAGCACCGTCTTTGTGAATACCCCTACAAATGAAATACGTGCTGATTTTATTTTATTCTTGTGATAGAGTAGAGGATGAGTCATGATGACCTCATCATGGGATGTGTCCACTTTATTGACTAGAGAGGTGGGTCCCCTCCCCAATTATTGAAATTGACTTCTTTATTGACAGAACGCTGAAGGTGCTCCTAGTTTGAGAAGTGCTGGAGGTGCTCTTGGTTTGGGAAGCATCGAAGGTGCATTTGACTAACTCTCGACACCTGATCACCTCTGTAGCTCGATTATTTTCAACTGTCCTGAAGAAGGGAACTGCCATTTGCTGTTTTTCAACTCCCTTGGTCGAGAAAGACAGCCATTTACTAGTTTTTCATCTTTCTCTATTTTTTTCTTTTTTTTTCTTTCTTTTTTTTTTTAGAAGGCTGCCATTTACTAGTTTTCAACCTTCCTTTTTTTAAAATTTTTTTTTCAGTCCAACACTATGACAGAGGAGGTATACCCTATATTAAAACACAAATCATTAAGAAACTCCTCTTTAGTAGATGGTCTTTTATAGACTCTGATTCAATGACCATTTACTAATAATGTGTATGTGCTTCCATCAATAGGTTCCAATAATACTGTTCCATTTTCAAAAACTTCCCTTATTTGATAAGGACCCATCCAATGAGTTTGTAATTTCCCCTTGAACTCTTTGAATTTAGAGTCATAAAGAAGAACCCAATCACCTTGTTGAAATGTCCTCCTCTCGATGCATTGGTCATTCCATTTCTTCCTCTAATACTGAACCAGTTATGTTTGTTGAATGGCCTCTGTCCGAATTTCATCCAACTCATTGAGATGAAGAATTTTGTTCTGTTGAGCTATAGACAATAGTAGACCAATATCTAATACAGTTTTAAGTGTCTGAAGTTCAAATTCTATAGACAAAATAGGCTTTTTCCCATAAACTAATTCATATGGTGAGAACTTTGTTGTGGACTTCCAAGTGGTATTGTAAGGCCAAACTACTTCAGGTAATCTGGTCGCCCAATCTTTTCTATTCATTGCTACTGTCCTTGTCAGAATATTTTGAAGTTCCCTATTAGTTACTTCTACCTACCCATTCACTTGAGGATGGCAAGGTGAAGATTTTTTGTGCTTGACTTGATATAAATCTGTGAATGCTTTGATTACTTGTGAAGTAAATTGAGGTCCTCTGTCTAAAACTATTGATCTTGGGGCTCCAAATTTAAATAAAATCTTATTGTAAAGGAAATCAACAACTTTTTCTTCTCTTGCAAATTGTAATGCTTAAACCTCGGCCCACCTAGTAACATAGTTTATGCATACTAGAATGTACTCCTTGCCTGATGATGGTGGAGAAATTGGTCCCACAAAGTATAGACGCCACTGCTCAAATGGTTCCATCATGATTTGAGGATACAGTAACATCTCCTGGGTAAAGGTTGGCTATCCCATCCTTTGGCACTGGTCACAATGTTGTACATACTTCTTTGTATCTTTATGAAGAGAGGGCCAATAGTAACTAGCTCCGAGGATGTTGTGGACTGTCCAGTGGAAAGAGTAATGGCCACCAGATGGTTCATCATGACATGCTCTCAACACATCACAAATTTCATCAGCTTTTAAATGCCTGCGTAGAATGAAATCAGTGCCACATTTAAATAGTAAATCATTCAACCATTTGTAAGATAAACTTTCTTTAACCAAACATTTTTTTTGTTTTGAGGTAAAATGGGATGGATACAAACCTATAGCTAAAAGATTAGCTATGTCAGCAAACCAAGGTGTAGTAGAGGAGATCACAAAAAGATGTTCATCTGGGAACTTGTCCTCCACTGGTTGGTTTTCTCCTCCTGTATGCAATCTTGACAAAAAATCAGCAACCAAATTAAACTTTCCTGGATTATCAACTATGGTAATATCAAATTCCTGCAATAGCAATAACCACCTGATGATCCTTGCACCCACTACTGGTTTATTCATTAGGTACTTGATGGCTGCATGATCAGTGTGTACAAATATCTTATATCCAGTGATATAATGCCTGAATTTGTTTATGGCATAGATGACTGCCAATAATTCTTTTTCAGTTGTGGTGTAATTTCTTTCTGCAGAGGTAAGGTTTTTGCTAATGTAATAAATGGCATGCATACTTTCTCCTTCCTCCTTTTGTCCTAAAACTGCCCCAATGGACTCATTTGAAGCATCAGTCTGTATGTGAAATGGCAAAGTCTAATTAGGTCCTCTCAAAATTGGTGTGACAGTAAGCTTCTCTTTCAAGGTTTCAAATGCTAATTGACATTCTTTTGTCCATAGAAATTATGTGTCTTTGTTAAGTAGGGTAAACAGGGGGGCAACTATTCTACTGAAATTTTCTATGAATCTCCTATAGTAGCCTACATGACCCAGAAAACTTCTAACATCTATCTGATTTTTGGGTGAAGGCAACTGTGTGATCACTTCTATCTTGTTTTGATCCACTTTGATCCTCTTTTCTGAAATGTGGTGTCCCAAAACAATTCCTTCCTCCACCATCATAAAGCACTTTTCATGGCTAAGGGATAATTGATTTTTCTCACAACATTTCAGTACTTTCTCAAGGTTTGTGAGACCTTCTTCAAAATTATCCCCATACATAGTAAAATCATCCATATAGACCTCCATGCATTCATTAGCTAGTTCAGCAAAAATAGCTAAAACAAGTCTATGAAATGTAGCTGGGGCATTGCATAGTCCAAAGGGAAGAACTTTGTAAGCAAAATTTCCCCAAGAGAATGTGAAGGTGGTTTTGTCCTAGTCTTTAGGTGCTACTTGAATTTGATTATACCCACTGAATCCATCTAGAAAAGAAAAATGCTTTCTCCCAGCAAGGTTTTTCAGTACTTGGTCAATGAATGGTAAGGGAAAGTAGTCATTTTTTGTGGTCTTGTTGAGTTCTCTATAATCAATACACACCCTCAATTTCCCATTCTTTTTAGGCACTATGACAAGGGGTGAGACCCATTGACGATTTGAGATTGGATATATAAACCCTGCTTGAAGTAATTTCTCTATTTCAGTTTTGACAATGTCCTTTAAAGCAGGATTCAATCTTCTCTGGGGTTGTCTGATAGGTTTAATATCCTAAGTGTATATATGATGGGTACATAGCTTAGGAGGTATGCCTTTCATATCTTGGTATTCCCAAGCAAAAGATACTGAATGGGAAATAAAAAGTTGGATAAGTTTTTCTTCCTGATTTGATGTTAACTGAGTATTGATATTAAGTATTTTCCCTAGTAAAATCATGACCTATTTTGTGATTTGATCCATAGATGTAGTTAATCTATACATTGGAGTCATGGTATTGAGAGGACAAGAATGTGGAAGCAACATTTGGAAAGTGGCTAAGTCTCTGTAAAAGGTTTCCCCACAAGGAATGATGTTGGTGAGGGTACAATGAGAAGAAGTAAGAAGTTCTCTCCTAGAATCTTGGGCGAGCACCATCACATCCTTATTGATTAGGATGTGAGTAATGTCTTATGTTGTATCATAGTATATTTCTTCTTCTAACTCTCCCAGATGTTCCTTGATGGTTACCATAGCTACTGAGGCACTGTTGTCATTGTTCTTTGGTTCATCCACCCATACTCTTCGTGTATAATGTATTGATGGTTTACCTGGAGGATACAAAGATATTTTCTTCAAAAATATCCCATTAGAAATGACCATATCTCCAGTTTGACAATCAATAGATGTTGCTACTGTAGCCAGCCATGGTCTTCCTAAAATCAGTGGATAAGCATTTCTCTAGTTTCTAGGTTCTAATATCAGGAAGTCCACTAGAAATTCTGATGAATCTATCACAACTGGTACATCAGTGATTACTCCTTTTGGAATAGCTATTAACTGGTCAACAAGTTGAAGAATTGTAGTTGTGGATTGGATACCTGATAGAGCTAATTTATTTATTGTGTGAACTGTCATCACATTAATTGCTGCTCCCAAATCAACCAGAACATTTGAAATTTCTAGCCCTGAGATGAAAAATGTTATGACAGGATTTCCAGGGTCTCCATATTTTGGGAGGAGAATTTCTCCCATCAATAGATCTACTACTTTTCCTTCCACCTGTATTGTGGAAGGGAAGTTTTTCTTCCTACCCTACATTTTGATACAATACTGTTTAATGAACTGATTTAGTTCTGGTACATCTCTGATTGCTTGGAGAAGAGGAATTTTAATGTTTAGTTGCTTGATTTCTTGTAAAAGTTCTGATTCCAGGTTGGTTTGGACTTTTTTTGTAAGATTTTTTTCTGGGGAACATATTGTTTAAGCCGTTTTGGGTATGGTGCTAGTTTTTCCATCTCTGGAGCTCTTGTCAGAATTGTGTTTAGGAATGTTCTCTGGAGTCAGTCTTTTAGGAGCAACTCCGAAGTTATCCAAGGATGATTCTTTTAGCACTTTTTCATTTGTAATCTCCTCCAGGGGTTGAGTGGATGAATTTTTAGGTTCCTCATCATTGGTTACTTCAACTATAGTTGGAGGAGATGGTCTTGGGAATGCTTTCCCAAAACACAGCTAGAGATTATTTGAATATATAGCATTAATTCTAGCCAAATTTTCTTGCTCTGTCATGTAAACAGTTGCTTCCTATTTACTCTGTGGGTTTGGTATAGGCTGAGCTGGTAAAGGTGGTTGGCTAACTAGTTCATTTTGTGATTGACCTTGTGTGTTGGAGGGTCCAGTTAGTAAAGCTTGTTATTGAGATTGGAAACATCTAGGTTGTCCCTGGTATTGTTTATTATATCCTTGTTGAGAACCCCATTGAGGTTGCATGTTTTGTGATCCAAACTGCGGTGGCCACTGTTGATTTCCCCAAGGCTAATTTTGCCAATTTTGGTTTTGTCAATAGTGACTTGGCCAATCCTGCTATCCCCAAGGAGGATTATTTTGAGGTCCATGCCAAGTTGGATTCCACTAATTATTTCCCCAATTAGAAGGACCCCTATAAGAAGCCTGATTTGGATACTGATTATAAGGGAAATTCCCAGCTTGTTTTTGTCCCACATAGTTCAATTCCTCTTCTATTACAGCATTCTTCTTACTCAATCTTTTCAAGGCTAGAAGTTGACTACATTGACTGGTAGGATGTTCCCTATCACAGATCTGACAAATCTCTGATTTGTCCAAAGGGCATTCTCTCAACAAATGTTTGTTTCTACACCTAGGACAATAGATGAAGAGTGGTTTAGTTGCTCTATTTTGATTAGTTGTTCTAGTTTTTGCTTGAATCCCATCTAATGTGGTATTTAATTGGACCAAAATGTCTATTTTTAGATTTGTGATCTCTTCCATTAACTGTCCTATTTCATTTTTCCCTTTAAAAGTTTTAGATGACCTCACTCCATTTTGGGTTTTAGAATAGTTCTTGCAGAGTTCTTCTATAGCAAGTATATCCATTTTGTTGATATTTCCTTTTCCCATTAGATCCAGTGCCTATTTTCATTCTTTATCCAATCCTTTTACAAACAAGGTTCTGGCCAAGGAATGATCTACTGCGTTGCCATACCTTCTCAAGGAAAAATTAAACCTACCCACATAGTCCTCTAAGGTCTCTTCCTCCCCCTAACTAATTTTAAACAACTCTTCATTTTTATTACTGGATCTATAGTAATCTTGATACTTTCCCAAAAATTATGTTTCCATCTGATTTCAAGAATGGATAGAATTCTGGGGTAAACCCATAAACCATCTCATCCCAGAATCTTTCAAGGTTGAAGGGAACAGTTTGAGTTTTTGGTTATCTAATCCATAATCATAAGTTTGGCAGACTACTTTGAATTTAAATAAAAACTGATCTGGATCCTTAGAAGAAAGTCCTCTAAAATTTGGCAAGTGTACTGGCGAGATATTCTTCATATGAGCATTGTCTCCAGCAGCCAAAACAATACGATATGAGAAGGTTCTTGGAGCCTCATTTTCTTCTTCTTCATGATTATCATTATCCATGTTTAGCACTAGTTCTTCTCCCTAAGGTTCTAGGAAATTAGGTTCTATAAAAGGATCTTCCTAAAACTTTTGTTGTGATTCCTGGATATAATCAGCAAGTGGAAGATTTGGAGGATCTAAGGGATTATTGATTTGAGGTGCAGCTTCCAAAATAGGTTCTAGGTTTCTCTTTTCAACAAGATCTTGTGCCACACCACTGCTTTCCCCTATTACTTGTTGTTGGGGTGTCTACTTTATATATCTTCCTTTTAAATCTCTAGCTCTAACCATACAGATCTATCCTAAAAACTATTTTAACTAAGTTTCCCTAATTAACACAATATATCCCAAGCAAGGGCATGAAAAATGACAAGGTGTCCTTGTACCTCATCATTTAATCTATTTTTAGATGTCAAAATCTAGGGGTTGTGTTCTTGACTATCTGCAATTAGGGATTCTACAGTTACCAATTTTCCTAGCTAATCTTAATGACTTCTACCAATTTGAAGAGATTAATCTGTCTACTTACTGAATGAATTTTAATGAATGTTGAAAACATAATTAAATAGGAAGTTACTTAAAGCAATTTAAAAACAGTAACATGCATCTATCTATCAAAATCAGTAAATACTTTTCACAGCAAAATCTGAAGTAATAAAATAGTGGTACTAGCCTTCTGTCTTGGTGCTGAGAGTGGGCCCTTGCTCCACACCCTTGGGGCTGAAGGCTACAATAGGGAATCAGCACAAAAGAAGATCACAACTAAATCTTGTCCAATTCCATTCACTTTCCACTCATGAAAAATATTGATATTAGAGAAAAATTGAGATTATCGAGAACCAGAATAATCTAATCATTGTATATTTCTTCTGCTATTTCTATAAGTATATATGAAAATGAGTGATGACATATCACTTATATCTTATCTACCAATTCTTCTATGAGATGACATCCATCTCTTTATTACACTAGCTATCTAACAATGGAAAACAATCATGCAATAAAAGTAGACTGAGTGGAACATAAGTCCACTCAGAATTCTAAGTTTGAGTCTTAATACATTTGGGCAGTGAGGCCCTAAAAATATGGATATTGAATTAGTTCTATCCGTAACTCATGCAAAAACTTTAAAAAGATAAAAACTACAGTAGTTTAACTGAAGATGACCCTTCACCACTCAGGTAATGATTTGAGTGAAATGAGGGTTATTATGATTACTGCTAAGAGTGCCTGATCGACAGCTTATGCTGGAAATATGCCCTGCTCTTAGGAGGTGCCGAAGATATCTGTCCCTATCTACAGCTCTGAAGATATGTCTGTAGCTCTGGAGATACCAGTGTGGCCTTCTTTGTTCAGCTCTGGAGAGGCTTTCTCTTTCCTTCAAAACTTCTGGTGTCGTGGTATTTTGGTATTGTCTCCAGAGATCATTGAAGACTATCTCCGGAGATGCACAAAATTGTTGTTCCTGGCATCTACACCTGTTGATTCAAAAAGAAAGAAGTTTATGCATTTTTCCATCAATCCCATGCACATTAGTCACTCAATCAGAAATTATGATCTTAAGTAATCTATCTCATTTAATCATTAACTAGAACGATCTTGCTAGCCTATTCGGGTGCAGACATTAGGAAAGATGGAATCAGGAAGGAGAAAAAGAGAGGTAAAAAGATGTATTTCTTGAGTGCAATTTGGCACTCATCGATTAGGATTAGGGACATGTCCCCATGGTTGATCTTGAATGATTGATGGTGGTTTATCATGGAAAATGGTTTTAAGTTTATTATGGTCGAATGAGTATGGAATGCATGTGCCATGTTCAATGAGACGTTCAAGGAATTCATCCTTATGGTTGTCAATGAATTGGTCAAACTTGTAATGTAATCCCTTTTCATTGAGAAAATAGACAAAGGTGGGGGAATACGTGTCATGATGATGAGTAGATGTTTCACCCACTTCAGGTTGGTTGACATATCCCTCTGTGTTACTCATGGTAGAGTCATGAGAAGAGAGGGGTTGATAACAAGAGTCCATTCTATTCCTAGCTTGTAATCGCATGATGGGAGGCATAAAAGGTGAACTTGGATAAGATTTGGATGATAAGGTACCAATGATGATGGATGTGGATTGAATCCAAGTTCAAAATCTAGATAAAATTTTGATTTAAAGATCAATTATTAATCCTATATACTTAGGGTGGACAAAGAGCCTAAGAAAAAAGGATAATAGGATTATCTTACTTGGGTAGACAAGATGCACCAAGCAAAATGAGATTTCTTGAAATAAACTAACTTAGGAGTTGTCTAAGTTCCCAAGATAATTTATCCAAGAGGATGATTATGTCTAGTTTATACTAAACTTAAGATAGACAAAGTCTTAAGCTTACCATAAACAAAATGATGATTTCAACTACATTCTAACCTTAGGATTTGGTGATGGGGATTGATTTTGGATTTAGATAATAGTGATATGGTTGGATGAGGATTTAATTGATTTATGGATAATGATTGATTATGGATAATAGGGGTTAATCATGGATGATTGGATTGACTAAGGAGTGACTAGGATGAGGATTGATTATGGATGTTAATGGATGATAATCAAGGATTTGACTAGGGATGGATTAAAGATAATGATTGATCAAGTATCACAAGGACAATAATAGATTATGCCTAAGAATGATGATTATGGATGACAAAGATTGGATTGATTAAGGATTGATGAAGATGGGATTGACTATGGATTAATCGTGGATGGATAATCAAAGATTATGATCAACTATGGATTAGGGATGGTGATTAATGGAAGGTAGTGATGATTACGAAGATGATTAATTAATAGATTATGAGGCTAATGGTGGACTATAACTAGGGATGACTTGGATTGCCTATGAACTAACAAGGACAATAGCTAGCATGATGACGAAGATAATGACTAATGAATAAAGTTGGATCACAAGATAATAAAGACAAATGGACATGGATGTGGCTGAGATGGCATGCAATGTCAAGGGATGATGTGGAAAAGGGATTTTTTGACAACCAAAAGGACAAAATCTTGATTTTTTTGTCTCTAAAAAATGGGCATTGATTTAGGAAATGGGTGTTGTTTTGTAGGAAATAGGCATTGATATACACAGTGGGCACTGATTTAGGATGTTGATTCTAGTTTGAGGTATAGAGGCTAGACTTCTTGTTTTGTTCTAGTACTTAAAGAATTATTTTAAGTTTTCTAGGATGTTTTCCTCCTCTACAAAGTTTTCCAATTCTTTTAAGAGTTGAGCTTCCTTATTTGGAAAACATGCTTTGCAGTATTCTTCATTTATTTTTTCTTGTAAAATTATTCTTCTAGTTCCATTGACTATTTGATCATGTTTTTCTTTGGTTGGTAAGTATTTCTCTGCTTACTCATTGCTTGTCTCCTCTCTTGGCATTATTCCCCTTGCAATGTCAAATCCTCCTCTAATTATTACTGCAACTTTGTTTTTCTTCCTATATTTTACAATAGATAGCTTTTCCTAATTTGATGAGGGTGGGCTCCACCCAAAACACATACAAAAAAAATGTATAGATTTAAAATAGACAAGAATGAGATCTCAAGAATGTTTAGTTAAGGAAATTGCAAATTGTTTCAGAATTTTTTCATTAAACTTGTCTATAAAAAGCTACAAATTTGAAATACAATTCTGAGGGTCATATGCCCTCTTATTACAGAAATATGGGTTATCTTACAATAGAAATATCTGAATTATAGACCCCTTTGGAGATATCTTGTAATATCTTCATAACCTCCTTATTCGCATGAATAGGACTTGCCAATAACTCCCTTCCCTCTACTACCTCCAAAACTATTAAAAATAGGTTATAAATACACATCATCACCACTTACCATAATTTCCCCAATGTCATCTTGCTCTAAAATGTGTGACTCCTATTTGAGTGCCAAAATGAACCAACTGTCCCTCTTTCCTACCCAAGAAATAATTTTCAAATTTTAAAATTGAGAAACTAGGTAGCGCAACTTCCGGGAGGCATAACTTTTGAACCATGTGTCTGATTGGCAAACCATTTGATGTGTTGGAAATATCGTGATGAGATCTATCAAGATATAATGAGATTCACCAGTTATGACAAATTTTGGGTCATTTAGGGATGTCTAAGTGCTTCAGATTTGATTCCAAATTTTTTTTCAAGAACCTAAAAAATGAAAACTTTAATATCTTGCAATCTAGACATGATCATGGGCTAAAATTTACCAAGGATGTTTATTTGACTATTCCAAAGCTTTGGCAAAATTTTTGGGCCCAACTGCTTCTTTGATATAGGTTACTAAAAATAGTGCATCCTAGTATTCTTAGCTTTTTTTGGAAACTCTGAAGGTTCTAAATCATTATTCAAGCAAATGGGTATCTGAAAAGACAAAACAACTCATCATTTTTGGGTGATACAAGATTGTCCTTATATCACTGAATGCTCCTGCATCAAACACCTAGGGTAATTTGAGAAGTGACCTTGTCCCATCTCAGGTGTTTGAGGAAAACTGAAATGGTCAACCACTTCCTTAGGCAACCATGAAGAGTCTTTGACAGGGCTTCCTTTCCACTTCACTAGATATTATTCATATTTCCTATTCTAAGTACTTCTTCCCACACAGTTATCCAAGATTTCTTCTATCTCCTCTTTTGAAGTAGATGCTAGGATACTCCACTATTATTTTTTTGGGCCATCCTCTGTGCCACCTTCATGATACTCTGTTAAATCAGAAATGTTGAACACAAGGGAAATTTTGATTCCACTCGATAGCTCTACCTCATATGTATTTCTTGAATCATGCTTATTTAGGAGCCTAAATAGTCTAAATTTCTTCATTTTCAACTTATTATATGTCCCCATTGGGAACCTTTCTTTCCTTAGGTGAACCATTACTTCATTACCAACCTTGAATTCCTTAAACTTTCACTTCTGATCTACCTTAGCCTTGTATTGAGAATACATTTTATTAATATGTTGTCATACCTCTTCATGCAAGCTCTTCAGGTGTTCTGCAAAGTCTTCAGCCTTGGCACTACTCTTCTCTCCTCTGTCTATCTTTCTCAACTAAGAAGCACTTCTTAGAATGTCCATTTACAATCTGGAATGGGGATTTGCCAATAATCCTATTGATAGAATTTTTATAAGTAAAATCCTCCTATGGTAATATCAAATACCATCACTTGGGCATATCTCCTACTAAGCATCTTTGCAGGTTGTCCAAACTTTGATTCATTACCTCTGTCTATCCATCAGTCTGTAGATGATGTGTAGAACTAAACTTTGACTCAATCTTCAACTTGTTCCATAAGGTCCTCCAAAAATACCTGTGATGTCCCGATATTAAGGCATTGTTTAAATTAAAGATTTAAACATCATGATAAAGATCGAGAAGTCATTTTTGTCAAATATGGTGTTTGTCAATGTCAATTTGGATGATAATCATGATCTAATAAACATATATAATATTAATATATAATAATATTAAATAATACTATTTTATAAATATTATGTATATATATATAATTAAAATATAATATATTTATTGTTGATGTAGGAGCATCCAGAGGTGTAAGGGCAATCTTGCATCACCCAAAAATAATGTTGCTTCAAAATTGATGATTTTTTTTCATTTCTTTTCAAATTTTGTGTTTTTAGATACCCATTTCCTTGAATAACGATTCTGAACCTTCAAAGTTTCCAACAGGGATAAGGATACTAAAATTTACTATTTTATTAAGTCTTTATAGAGAAGCGGTTGAGCCTAAATTTTTTTCCAAAGATTCAGAATAGTCAAATAAGCATTCTTGGTAATTTCATCTCAAGATCATGTTTGGATTTTAAGATATTAACGTTTCAATTTTGTGAGTTCCCTTGAAAAATTTTGAAATTAGATATGAGGCACTAAAGCATGCCATAATGCCCCAAAAATTTTATAGAATTCCATTAATGGATTACCATCATGATAGTTCACTTCACAAGATTTTTGGTGCTTCAAATGGTTCATCAATTGGACACCCAGATCAAAAGTTATGCTTCTCGGAAGTTGACCTATTTTGGAGGGAGTTGCAAATTTTGAAATTTTTGCTGGAGGCCACTAAAATGGCTATTTATGACTATTTTTGGGAACCCTGGGTAGTAGTAGAGATAAGGGGGAAAGTGTAGAGTTAAAAAAAGGTAGGAAAATAGAAACCCTAGTAGATTTGGGGTTACAGAAGGTAGAAGGTTCTAGAGTCTAAAGATAGGGAGTTGTAATGTGTTGCATCCTGTGGAGGATTCATCCTCTAATTGTATTTGAGCTTCTGTAATGTAATTAGATGTCCAAATCAATAAAAGAATATTCTATTTTCTATGTGCAATTTTTATTGTTGCATGTTTTGTGATTTACCTCCTCCATCAAGTGGTATCAGAGCAAGGGTTCCTGAGTGTGTAAATAGATCGCCGACCGTGAGGCAGTTTGCACTAGGACCTGAGGTTGTGGGTTTGCTGTAGAGATCAAAGTGCCTCCATGAAGAAACTATGTTGGGAGAAATGCTTTGATAGAAGAGGGTTTTAGGTCCCTGCAAAGGCAAATCGATGCATTGCAAGAGGAGCTGCGAAGAGGGTTTGAGTCGAAAATGAGAGAAGAAAGGGAGGATGAAGCTAAAGAAGAGCTATCTAAGGAAGAACAAGAAGGTACAGGTGATCCTATAGAAGTTAGGTTATTGAGGGCCATTTGGAAGATCGAAAAGAAGTCCAAGATTGAAGTTTCTACCTATTCTAGATATTTGGATCTAGAAAAGCTTATTGATTGGATCAATGATATGGAAGAATATTTTGAGTATGAAGATGTGGAGGATCCGGATCGGGTCAAGTTTGCTAAAACAAAGTTGAAGGGCGATGCTAGTATTTGGTGGAAGGAGGTCCAGTTGGAGAGGAATAGAAGAGGAATAGGAAAGATTACCAGATGGGATTGTATGGTGGAAAAACTAAAGAAGTAGTTCATTCATATGGATTATGAGTTGGATTTACTGAAGAAGCTACAAGGATTGAAGCAAAGAAATAAGTCTATTAAAGAGTATACAAAAGATATTTATAAGACTACTATCATGATAGGCCACGTGGAGGCCACCAAGGAGAAAGTATCTCGTTACATTAATGTATTAAGGCCACGTATTCAAGAGGAGTTGAGCCTGGTCAGAATGACAACCATAGAAGATGCATACCAATTTTCCCTAAAGGTGGAAGAGAAGATGAATAAAAGATTCAAAACAAAGAAAAGGGGAAGAGTTCAAGGTGGAAGGACTTGTGGAAGACCCTATGGAGGCCAAAATGAAGATCTAAAGAAAAGTGAAGAAGCTGGTACTAGTTGAAATCAAATAGGAGATAATACCTACCACCCTCGTGACTAGAATAATGGTGAGTAGAGAGGAAGAGGAAGAGGCCAACCTGAGCAAGGACCTAGAAGAGGAGGTTTTAGAGGAACCTATTTCTAATGTGGAGAAGAAGAGCATCGAGCATACGAGTGCCCACAACATAAAGGAAGGACAAATAGAAGAATTGAATTTAATGCATGAGTTGAACATGTATATGAAGATGCACAATCTAAGCATTTTAAAGATGCTGAAAGTGGAGAAGCCCTAGTTGTTAGAAGAACCTTGTTGAATGGGGAGAAACAACCAGATCATAGGAAGAGCTTATTTCGTACCAGGTGTAAATGTGAAGGTAAGTGTTGTGATATTATTATTGATAGTGGAAGCACTGACAATCTTGTTTCAGATGAGATGGTTAACAAGTTGAAGTTGACGAGAAGAAAGCATCCACATCCATATTGGATTGCATGGTTACAGAAGGACCATAGAGCTTTGGTCAATGAAAAGTGTTTAGTCAAGTTCAAGATTGGTGACTACCATGATGAGGTGCTATGTGACATCATACCGATGGATGCATGTCATATGTTATTGGGAAGGCCATGGTAGTATGATAGGTGTGTTGTCCATGATGGCCATGCAAAAACATATTCCTAAACAAAGGATGGAGTTCATGATAAGTTGAAGCCCTTGAAAGAGGTGGAAGAAAAGGTATGTAGTACTACCAGAATTTACTTGGTAGATGGTAGAAAAGTTTTGGAGCATATGAAGCATGAGTGTCATTTCTTTGCATTGATTCCTAAGATCAGTCAAGAGACATCTGAAGATGTACAAGTAGAAGTCTTAGATTTGTTGGAAGAGTTTCAAGATATTGTCTCGGATAATGTACCAAAAGGTTTACCACCAGTGAGGAAGATAAGTCATCAAATGGATTTGATACCAGGAGTTAGTTTGCCAAATAAGGAAGTTCATAGAATGACTCCTCTAGAGAATGAAGAAATGAACAGACAAGTTCATGAGCTGTTAAGGAAAAGACTAATAAGGGAGAGCCTGAGTTGATATGCGGTACTTGCAGTACTAGCACCAAAGAAAGATGGAGAGTGGATAATGTGTATAGATTCATGTGCTATCAATAAGATCATGATCAAGTACAGATTTCCATTTCCTAGAATGGATGACATAATGGATTGTTTGAGTGGAGCCATGTACTTCACGAAGATTGACCTAAAGAGTGGGTATCACTAGATTCGAATTAGGGAAGGAAATAAATGGAAGACAACCTTCAAGACAAATGAAGGTTTGTATGAGTGGTTAGTCATCCCATTTGGGCTAAGCAATGCACTGAGCACATTCATGCAGCTCATGAACAAGGTCTTGAAATAGTTTTTGGGAAGTTTTGTTATTGTTTATTTATATGACATTTTGATTTTTAGTAAAACATGGGATGAGCATCTGATGCATATCAGAAGAGTTTTAGAGAAGCTAAGGGAGAAGAAATTGTTGATTAATTTGAAGAAATATAGTTTTGCAATGAAGGAGTTGGTATACCTGGGATTTTTTTTGTCTCAGAGGAAGGTCTTAAGATGGACCTAGAGAAGGTAAGGGCTATCCTTGAATGGCCTATGCCAAGGAGTGCTACAAAGGTACGATCTTTTCATGGTTTGGCAAGTGTTTACAAAAAGTTCATTAGGAATTTCAATAGCATTTGTACACCCCTAACGGAGACAATGAGAGGGGATATAAAACAGTTTAGATGGACTACAAGAGTAGCCAAGAGCTTTGATACATTGAAGCAGAAAGTCACAGAGCAACCTGTTTTGGCACTTCTAGATTTCAATAAGGTATTTCAGGTAGATTATGATGCTAGTGGCAATGCTATAGGATCTCTTTTGAGTCAAGAAGGTAAGCCCATTACATATTTAAGTGAGAAGCTTAATGATGCCAAGAAAAAGTATTTTGTTTATGAACAGGAGTTTTATGCAATAGTTCAGGCTTTGAAGAAATGGAGACATTATTTATTTCTGAAAGAGTTTGTTTTATATACTAATCATCAGGCTTTGTAGTATCTTAATAGTCAAGGAAAGTTAAATCAAAGGCACTTAAAATGGATTGAGTTTTTGAAGAGTTTTACTTTTGTTTTAAAGCACAGGAGTGGAAAGTCCAATAGAGTTGCAGATGCCTTGAGCAGAAGGTGAAATTTGTTGACAGTGATGAAGATAGAGGTTGTTGGGTTTGATGAGTTCAAAAGTTTGTATCCTAAAGATCTAGATTTTATGGAGGTTTGTAAAGCTTGTTTAGAACCTGTTACTTTGGACAGGACGAAATGGTTGGATTTCATAATCCAAGATGGGCATGTTGTTTAAAGGAATCCATTTGTGCATTCCGAGGAGTTCCATGAGAGAGAACATGATTAAGGAGAAGCATAGTGGGGGATTATCTTGACATTTTGGTCAAGATAAGACCATTCCTATTATTGGTGAGTATTATTATTGGCCATAGTTGTAGCAAGATGTGAGGAAATTTTTCTAGATTTGCAGAGTGTGTCAAATGGCAAAAGGAACAAGTTAGAATATAGGGATATATGAGCCATTACCAATACCATTGAGGCCATGGGATGATATTAGTATGGATTTTGTTCTTGGTTTACCAAGGACACAAAGAGGACATGATTCCATTTTTGTGGTGGTGGACAAATTCTTGAAGATGGCACATTTTATTCCTTGTAAGAAGACTAATGATGATGTTCATAATGCAGAGTTATTTTTCAGAGAGGTGGTAAAACTACAACATCCACCCAAGAGCATAGTTTTAGATCAAGATACCAAGTTTGTTGGTTATTTCTAGAGGACATTGTGGAAGAAGTTGAAGACAAATTTGAAGTTTAGTTCTGCACACCATCCATAGACTGATGGACAAACAGAAGTTGTGAATAGGAGTTTGGGTAACCTGCTACGATGCTTACTAGGAGATAAGCCCAAGGGATGGGATTTGATTTTACCATAGGCAGAATTTTCTTACAATAATTTTGTCAATAAGAGTACTAGTAAATCACCATTCCATATTGTATATGGGAGTAGCCCAAGAAATGATTCAGAGTTCAGAAAGTTGGACAAGGTAGAAAACACAAGTGCCAAAGCTAAAGAATTTGTAAAACACCTGAAGAATTTGCATGAAGAGGTGAGAAATCACATTAATAAGATGAATATTTAGTACAAGGCTAAGGCAAATCAAAAGAGGACATATAAGGAATTTTAGGTAGGAGATGAAGTCATGGTTCACTTGAGAAAAGAAAGGTTTCTAGTTGGAGCATATAATAACTTGAAAATCAAGAAATTTGGACCATGCAGGATTCTAAAGAAATATGATTTAGGAAATGCAGATGAGGTAGAGCTGCTGAGTAGGATCAACATTTCCCATGTGTTCAACATTGTTGATTTAACATAATATCATGAAGGTGAAACAGAGGATGGACCAATAGAGGAACAGTGGAGTATTCCAACACCTACTTCAGAAAAGGAGGAGATAGAAGAAATTTTGGATAGCCGTGTGGGTATAAGCACAAGAAATAAGCAATATGAAGAGTACCTGGTTAAATGGATATGAAGGCCTGTTGAAGATTCATCATGGTTATCTAAGGCTGAGGTTAACCATCTTGGTTTCCCTCTAACTCCTGAGACGTGACAGGGTCACTTCCCAAAATTACCCCAGGTGTCTGATGTAGGAGTATCCAAAGGTGTAAGGGCAATCTTGCATCACCCAAAAACAATGTTGATTCAAAATTGATGACTTTGTTTTCATTTATTTTCAAAATTTGTGTTTTTGGATACCCATTTGCTTGAATAATGATTCAAAACCTTCAAAGTTCGCAACAGGGCTAAGGATACTAGAATATAATATTTTAGTAAGTTAGAAGCAGTTGAACGTGAAATTTTTCCCAAATATTTGGAATACTCAAATAAGCCTTCTTGGTAAATTTTAGCTCAAGATGATGTTTGGATTTCAAGATATTAAAGTTTCAATTTTGTGAGGTCCCTTGAAAAGTTTTGAAATCAGACATGAGGCACTAAAACATCCCATAATGCCCCAAAACATTTACAAAACTCCATTTACAAGTTTCCTATGTGATAGTTCACTTCGTGAGCTTTTCGATGCTTGAAATAATTCATCAATCAGACACCCAGTTCAAAAGTTATGCTCCTCGGAAGTTGACCTATTTTTGGAGGGAGTTGTAAATTTCAAAATTTTGGCTGGAGGCCAGCAAAATGGATATTTATGACTATTTTTGGGAACTCTGGGTAGTAGTAGAGATAAGGGGGAAAATGTAGAGTCAAGCAAAGGTGGGAAAAGAGAAACCCTAATAGATTTGGGGTTACAGAAGGCAGAAGGTTCTAGAGTCTGGAGATAGGAAACTATAATGTGTTGCAGCCTGTGGAGGATTCATCCTCTGATTGTATCTGAGCTTCTATAATGTAATGAGATGTCCAAATCAATAAAAGAATATTCTATTTTCTGTGTGCAATTTTTGTTGTTATGTGTTTTATGATTTAACCCCTCCATCAATTGTATATTATCAATTTAAATATTATTATCATTATAATAATTATAATATAATATATTATTAAATATAATGTATATAATATATAAATATAAATATAATATATAATATATAATATTTAAATATAAATATATAAAATAAATATAATTACCATCAGTTGAACTTAAAAGTAATTTATGAATCAAAGATCATCATGAACAATGATTCATATAAAAACTTACTAAATCACCAATGCAACAATTTAAGGGGCAGTGAATACAAGACACCATGATAGTAAGGCAGCGATTGATTTGTTATGAATAAAATGCAAGGATTTATATTTAAAAGGCAAATGATTATTATGAAGGGCAGCGATCAAATAAAGGGTCATGTTGTTCTATGAAAAGTGGTAACATTGTGGAAATGCATGTCCATTGCCTCTTTGGGGAGATATATAAGATATGTTTAGTGGAAAGAGGAGGATATATATATATATATTGAGATCTGCATAAGATAGAAAGGAGCATACTTAGGAGGTTGGAAAAATAAACAAATAATATATGGTTTGGGAAAAAGAAAGCATATATTTCTGAATAGGAACATATATTGGGATTCAAGAATAAATATAATATACAATGAGAAAATATATATATATATATATATATATATATATATATATATATATATATATATGAATATATAAAAGGAATACAATAATAAGAATATCATGGGATTCATACACAAATTTCAATGAAAGTAGGAAAAAATTCAATGATCATAAAGAGCAACAAATAATAAAGGAAGAACCATATCTGAATTATAATTCTGATATATATATTCTGCATATATATATATATATATATATATATGTATATATATATATATATTTCTAGGAATACATACATTTGGGGAAGGAAGAAATGAATTAGAAGGTAACATCATAGGAGTAATAAGCAGATGCATGGGTAGAAAATAAGGACAGAAATACAATAAGAATCATATGAATTAAAGCTAATCTAAATCAAATCTTATGGAGTAATGAAAGTAACAATAATCTGATTTATATACAGAGATATCATAGAAGGAAGGAATAAAATATTTAGGAGTTCTAAAAGGTACAGAGGCAAGAATCATCCTCTTGGTATGATGTATCTAACCCTATGTTTCTTATGATGAATTCCATATGATAAATAATGACAAATGCATATAATTGAACAGTTATCATTTGTGTCATAAGCATTGTGATACTTATTATGAAATATAGATTATTGTAAGTATTTTCTAATGTGTTTGCAAGAATTAAATCAAGCCAAGGTACTCTCTAAATCTTTGTTGCTTGGAAATTGATAATTTAGGGGTAAAATTATTATTGTTCCCATAAGGGAAATTACAAGTGGTATTAGAGCATCTTTCTTGCCATCCTGTGAATGATAGTTGACTTACATGCATTTAAGTGTATACTACATGACTGTGTATGTTATTAATCTTATGGATAATGATTTGAATTTTGCAATAATGGTTCAAGGGAAGGATGAGGAAGCACTACAAGGAGGGGGGACGGCAAATAATCCCTCACTAGGCACACCACCTCATGATGATGGTTAAGGACCACATGAGTCCAACGGAGGATAATGTCTTGCTATTGGGCCTAGGGTTGAGGATCTAGGACACACCGTTACAACCTCCTAGACTATTCCCACTTGAATCAATTATTGAAATAAAAGAAAAGGAGGATCTTCAATCATAAGAGGAACGGATGGTGTGATGGAGGGGAACAACGTAAAGCCCTCACTAGGTACACCACCTCATGATGATGGTTAAGGACCATCGGTTAAGGACCACATGAGGCCAATAGAAGATAAGGTCTTTCTATTGGGCCTAGGGTAGAGGAAACTTGGGACACCTCATCACGTTCCACTCCCCCCTCTTTATGGTTGAACCCACATAGTCCTTGTGTTACATTGCTATATATGATCTTTCTTTATTGTGTATACTTTAGTATTATGTGTACTCATGTGTATACTTGGTGACCTTGGGGAGGTGGATGGACCCATGGTGTAGTATGTGATGCACCGAATCCCCTTTCCAATGGTATACTTACATGTATTAATGTAACTTATGTGTATTCATATTTTGTGACTTCATGTATTCACGAGTGTGCTTCATGACTTACATGTCTTTATATACATGCTTCATGTATTACATGTATTCACATGCTTCCTGTGTATTCTTTATGTATTACTTGAATTCAAGTGTATATTTTTTGAACTATGTGTATTCGAGGGTATTCAAGTGTATACCTTATGAATTATGTGTATTCAAGTGTATTCAAGTGTATACCTTGTGATTTATGTGTATTCAAGTGTATACCTTGTGACTTATGTGTATCAAGTGTATACCTTGTGAATTATTTGTATTCAAGTGTATTCAAGTGTATACCTTGTGATTTATGTGTATTCAAGTGTATACCTTGTGACTTATGTGTACTCACGTGTATTCAAGTGTATACTTCATGACTATGTACTCGAGTGTACACTCTATGACTTTGAATTTGTATTCAAGTGTATATTCTATGACTTTGTATTCAAGTGTATACTTCATGACTATGTATTCAAGTGTATACTCTATGACTTTGTATTCAAGTGCATACTTCATGACTATGTATTGGAGTGTATACTCCATGACTTTGTGTATTTAATAGTATACTTTATGACTTCATGTATTCAAGTGTATACTCCATGACTTTGTGTATTTAATTGTATACTTTATGACTTCGTGTATTCGAGTGTATACTCCATGACTTTGTATGTTCAAGTGTATACTACTTGACTTATGTATGTTCAAGTACATACTCTATGACTTATGTATGTTCAAGTGCACACTTCATGACTTACTTGTATTCAAAGGTATGCTTCATATTCATGTATTATGTGCATATAATTGCATGTTAAATATATGCTTCATGTCTTATGTATTACATACATATACTTTGTGAATTACGCTTTATGTGTTACGTGGATTGCATATTATGTGTGTATACTTTGTATGCTACATGCTTTCTGTATCAAGTGTATGCTATATGTTCCATGTATTACGTGTGTATACTTGTGTATTACATACTATGTTCTTGCTTCATGCTTCTTATGCTTTTGTATTATGTGTATGTTCCATACTCCATGTATTAAGTGTATAAGCTTGCATATGCATCATGTATTATGTATATCTATGTGTGTGCTTCAAGTCTAATAACAAGCTTAAACAAGAGAAACTTGTCTTGAACATCACCAGATCCCAATTCTTGTTGTTGAGAGATATTGGGAAATACAAATATAGAAACAAAATGGAACGACAATTACCTCATGCTTCAGAGAATGCTAATGTTGACAGTTGGATTGGGAATAACAACAATTCTCAAAGAGATCAATTTAGGACCCTGATGATTCTAGAAGTATTCTAATTATGATTGCTTGAGGACAAGCAATCTTGGGTGGAGTGGACTGTGATGTCCTGATATTAAGGCATTGTTTAAATTAAAGATTTAAACATCATGATAAAGATGAAGAAGTCACTTTCATCAAATATGGTGTTGGTCATCGTCAATTTGGATGATAATCATGATCTAGTAAACATATATAATATTAATATATAGTAATATTAAATAATAATATTTTATAAATATTATATATATAATTAAAATATTTTTTTTGCTACATAATAATACTACTCTATATATTGATATCAAAAATGATTTACAGTTTTAAAGTTTTTCAAAAAATAGCCTGTTATCTGCACCCAGCCTTCCCATATTCTACCTATAACTATAATAATAGCCACGTAGGGGCAAGATTTGCATATAAAGAGAGTAATTGACTAAGACTCAGAAGATAGAAGAAACATAGAACACTATAGACCAACAAGCCATAGGATAGTATAAACACAAGACCCGTGAACTAGCTCACGGCTACAATACTTGTTTCCAACGAGGCCTCACGCCTCTATTTCATAGTTGTGTAGTTTGAGGTTGAATTCCTCAACCCAGTCAAAACTGTGCACCTATAGAATCTAAAAAAACCTTAGCAGATAGTTTGCCCTGGTCTAAGCATTCTACCTATACCATATCAAATCCTCACCCTTCAAATGTAGGATAAAAGGAAAATATTTAACCACGCTACCTAGTTGTTGCAGGAGATGAATATCTCTGGGACAGAGCAGTCCTACTCCAAAGGTCACCACCTCCAAATTTTCCTCCAGCCCACCTAACACACTGGGGATGAAAATCCTGCGAGTCACCGTCTCCACCCAGGTCTCAGCCACATTCAAATCTAGCATTACTACAATGAACTGGGAGTTGATATCTGAATCAACCTGATAACTCTCACTTCCCTCCACAAAATTCTTCCTCATAACCATTTTGTCCACCCCTAGAACCAGCTCATCCTGAACCTAGAGGATGCATTTGATTCGCAAGTTTGTTATGCCACCCAAGAAGGCAATTTGCCTCTTAGATCTCACCAAGAGAATGGGGGTATCCATTCCGCCACACCTAATCCAATCCTCTAAGAACAGAAGCACCTTTGGTTTTGTAGTCATTATCGGCTGATTCATAAACAATAGAAGATGAGAACTAAAAAAGAACTCGAGAAGCAATCACTTAACAAAATGCATGCTTCCTTATGATGGTAGAGATCAAATCACTGGCACTTCTACCCTGTCACAAACCTCTAAAAAGCTGCCTAAGCATGAGAGCCAACCCGTCCTTCGAATCTTACTAGTAAAAGACCGTGGGAGTTAATGAAACATGATTGTTGATTAATAGGCCCCTTGAGGAAATGAATACCTTTCTATTAAGATATATTATCCAGCATGTGCCACCAATCCCTAATGAAGCCACCGTGTCAAGAGGACCAGTGCCCACTTGGCAAAGTCCTAACCCCTGGTCCTTCCACACACTTTTGTGTGGAAGTACTCCTACCCAACCACCCACTATCAATAGATAGAATCTTAAATCATTTTATCCTTGACAAAAACTTCCTTAAGCTCCCTTCCGTCTACTACCAAATTAGAGAGGACATCTACTTCTGAATTCCCTTCCCTCACAATATGTTTGATCTAGACCAATTCCAAAGAATCTATCAATGAAAGAGCTTGGTCTAGCATCACACTCAGTCTCCAATTCACCAACATCCTTGTTCTAAGTCTATTGATTGTTATCAAAGAATCTCCTTCTATCTCCAATTTATTTATGCTAAGTTCCTTACTGAATCTTAGACCTATATTTAATGCCTGCATCTCTACTACATTGTTGGTTCCATCCTGTAATCTCTCTGCTAATCTTCCAATTGTTCTTCCTTCCCAATCTCAAATGATAAAACCAGCACCAGAAATACTTGGGTTCCCTCTTGAAGCCCCATCAAAATTTAGCTTATACCATCTAACTTTAGGAGGACACCACTGAACTGATTATCTTTCTTCCCTAGCACACTTATGATCTGCTACTTCAATTGCGGGGATCTTCAAGCCTTTCCAAGATTTCCCCACCTCTGCATCCCACCAAGAGAACTTTTTGTTCTTTTGCCCACCTTCCTCTAGCCTTGCATTCATAACCTCAACAATGTTTACCTCTACCTTATTCAGAAATGAGTGAAAAGTCCTCTCCTTTTCCTCAAAAATTCTTCTATTTCTCTCCTTCCAGATTTCCCAAATTATCATTGAAGGGCAAATACTCCACAATCCACCAAACAGAGACTCCTACTTAATCAATGGCCAAGAGATTATAAGAAACTCTAACAGCCTACCTAGATATGCTGTTATCCAATGGAGTTTAGCACTTACCCAGGTGCAACACCTAAAAGCAAATTTGCAATTGAGAAAGAGAAAGTCCCCTTTTTCCTCCGCTTGTTTACCAAGAACGCACCTAGAAGGACCGAAAAGCCCATTTTTCTAAATCTTTCTATTGTGAGCACTCTTCCTCTTGAAGAAGCCCAAGAGAAGAGTCCTACCTTATGAAGATAGAATTTATTCCAACACAATTTGATTGGCAAACTAGCATCCACCCCTTAGTCCCCTTTCAAAACTCTATATCCTTCCTTAACACTGTAAAGCCTAGTCAGGGAAGCATTCCATCTCAACACATCTGTCCCATCCCTGAATATTAATTTCAGTTCCTCATAACTTCATCATAGACTTTTGCAATTCTATCCTCTATACCGATGGTCCTTACATCCTTCCATTTTAAAACTGCTCCAATGTCAAATGAGGGATTTGAGGCATAATTCCTAACGTTGACTCCCCACCTTTTCTTTCAAATAATTCTAACAGTTTGTTCTAATTCCTCTCTTGTAACTAAAGGAGTTTGACCATCCCAAGAGTCCTCCCAGAAGAGGGCTTTACTCCCATCTCTAATTTCCCAGGTTAAATGACTTAAGATTAAATTCCTGCAACTTCCTATAAAATTCCATATTCTCAACCCTTTAGGTAGCTACCTAGAAGTGAAGATGCTATTTTCAACTTCCTCCAAATACTTTTCTTTAACGATCTTTACCCATTTTAGATCAGGCTTTGAGTGGATGGTCCAAACCAATTTCGCACCTAAGGGTAAATTTTGAGACAACAGATCTTTTAGTCTAGTTCCATCAGCTTCTTTTGGCTCACACACCTATGACTATTTGATCAAGGGATACTTGTGTTGCTCTGAATTTCCTTGCCATAAGAAGGTTTTCATCTTTTGGTTTAAATCTTGAAAGGTTGATTTAGAGAGAGGGAAGCAAGACATTATATAGGTCAGAATGGCAGATATTACTGCCTTAGGAAAAGTCAACTGACCTACCTAAGAAAGCCATTTACTTTTCCATGAAGCTAATATGACCTTGATCCTTTCAATTAAGGTATCCCATAACTTCCCGAGTCTGACTCCTTTAGCTAGTGGCAGTCCCAAATATTTGCAAGGTAGATCTCCTTTTCTGAAATTCAAGATTATGAGGATACAATTTTCATTTGCTTGGGTGGTATTAAAAAAGAACACCTTCAATTTTTTATGACTAACCTCCTGTCCTAAAGCTACTGGATATTGATCCAAGATATATTTGAGGATCTTAGCTGCTCTTTCTTTGGCTACTCCGAAAAGCATCGTGTCATCAGCAAATTGCTGATGGATCACTTCTTGTGCTCCGCTTGTAATCTGAACCCCTACCAATCACCCTTCTTCCTTGGTTTTGAGACAAGATCTCCCTAATATATCTTCCATTATGATGAATAGGAAGGGGGACAATGGATCCCCCTGTCTAAGGCCTCTCGACGCAGAAAAGAATCCCTCTGGGGATCCATTTAATAAGACTGAGAATCTTGGGCTAGCTACCCATTCGAAGATCTAATTTAGCCAAGCTTTGTCAAAACTGAAAGCTTCTAGTGCCTTGAAAAGGAATCTCTAGTTTATCTTATCATATGCTTTCTTAATATCCAATTTGATGAACATCACCTCTTTCTTCGTTCTCTGAACTGAATGAATTGCTTCTTGCGGAATGATTACTCCATCTAGAATAGATCTACCCAATACAAATCTAGTTTGTTCCTCTTCTATGATTTCTGGAAGGATTAACTTCAATCTATTTGCTACTACTTTCACTATGATTTTATACAAGGTGTTACATAGCAAAATTGGTCTGAAATCCTCTAAGGCTTCTGACTTTTCTTTTTTAGGAATGAGCGCAATAAAGGTGTTGTTCACTTATCTTAAAATCTTTCCACTCCTTGAGTCTTCTATTGCTTCTATCACTTCCTTACCCAAGAAATCCCAGCATTTTTGGAAAAAGGCTGTTGGGAACCCATCAGGACTGGAGGCTTTATCTGGATGTAAGTCGAAAACTGCCTCTTTAATTTTTGATTCTGTAAAGTTTTTGTCAACATCTTGTTTTTCTCTTTCGAGACAAGTTTTGGAATGTTGTTTAGAAGCTGTTGTTGGCTATCCAACTTTGACCCTTCCCAATCATTTAAAAGGTTCTGGAAAAAATCTACTATCGCTCTACTTATCTCCTCCATCTTGTCAACCATTCTTCCATCTGCTAATTTGATTGTAGATAGTCTATTTATTTCTCTCCTGGCCTTTGTGGAATTGTGAAAAAAATTGGAAATTTTTGTCTCCTTCCCTCAGCTAAATCCCCCTAGATTTTTGCCTCCAGAAAATCTCCTCTTTTGAAATCAGATCCCCAACTTCCCCAACAGAGTCTTTTCTAGCAGAAAGTTGTTAGCATCCATCCCTTCCCTCAGAACTTTTTCATTGAGAGCCTCAAGTTCTGATTTTTTGTTCCTCCTTTCCTCAAAAATATTTTTAAAGCAATCATTGTTCCACTGTTTCATGTTCTGTTTAACTAATTTAAGCTTAGAGACTATGTTGAAGAGTTTGAATCCCCCAAGATCAGTCTTAGTCTACCAGTGCTTCACCAAATCCAAGAAATTTGTATCTTTGAACCACATGTTTTCGAACTTAAAGGGGCATATTATTGGTTTCGTTTCCCCAATTATATCTAAACTAATGGGGTAATGGTCTAATCCCAAAAATGGCAAAATCTTGCATTCCATGCTAAAAGGAAATTTACTAATGTCCACTTTAAAAAGAAACCTGTCTAATTTTTCTGCAATATTGTTGAAGCCTAGTCTCCTATTAGTCCAAGTGAAAGAACCATTTCCTGTGGGGATTTCAAATAACAAATTCCTGTTTACAAATTCTTTGAAATCCAATTGAGATTGCATCTTCTTGCCGACCCCCTATTTTATCTTCTGATTTTATAATAGTATTAAAATCTCCACCCAAGAGATAGAAATCAAAAGCTTGACTACCGCAAATTATGTTAAGTTGTTTCCAAATTTCTTTCTTTTCCATACAAGAGCTGGGACCATAAACATTGATTAATAAAACACTCAAGTTAGAACTAAGCTCCTTACCTTGCTTGCTATCCAAGCTCTGCTTTTGGCAATCTCTTCTATCAGCACCGATTGAGGGTGCCACAAAGTGATGAGACCTCCAGATGCAACGATGAAGTTGACTCCCATAGACCTCCATCTAAAACAAATTTTACAGAACTTGTCTCTTTCCTCCTAATTCAGTTTTGATTCCTGGATAATGCATATATCTGATTGGATTTCTCCAAAAAATGCCTAAATAGGCATCTTTTATTACGGGCATTTAAGCCCCTAATGTTCCAAGATATGATTTTCATTGTTTTTCAGGAGGGGTTAACCCCCTCCCTACTTTCAAGAGATCTTTGATTTTTAACTGCCCAATGGCTTCTTCGTCCAATTTTAGCTTCTCCTTGTTTGGAGTACGCCCTCTTCCTTTTGAAGCCCCATAATCAGGCACCAATTTGAGAGAGTCCCTTTGTCCAATTCCTAATGAAACTTTGTTTGGGACCACTTCCCCTCTAGTCTCTCCCATGTGTGCCTAAGTATGCTTCAAAGAAGGTAAATCATTGTCTGAATCTGAATACTAAATTCCCTCTTCACCTAAACCCATCCAATTTGCTTCCAGACATTCTTCCTGTATCAAGATGGAACCTTCCTTTGATACTTTCGCTAGCTTTACCAATTCCTTACCCACCTCAATAATGAAATTGAGATCTGCTCTCTACACCTCTGGGTGAATCATTTCTAGAGTATCCAAGATTTTCCTATCCAAGATTTTCACTTTTGCCCATGAAGTCTTCAAAGTTTCCACCTTTTCTACGTATGTGGTTAACCCTTTCTCCTTAAGCTCTTGCCTATCATCCTTTTTTGGGGGTTCCTTTGTGGGTTCAGTTTCCACCTCTTCAAAGTGTCTTGAGGCCACTTTGTTAGGGTCAACTTCCGCCCTGGTTTCTTTTCCACTAGTGATTTCAGAGATCTTTTTACCCTCGCCAACCTTCTCTTGATTCCTTTCCCAAGAGCACCACCCATTTGTTTCCACTAGTTCTCCCTCTGGTTTATTTTTGTAGACCAGATCTTGTTTTAGAGTCCCCCATTCTGTAAAGATTTCAATTTCTCTCCAACATGGAGTGTTAGGCTTGTTTTCCACACATAGCTTGACATATGTCCTGATCTGATCTTTTTCAGACCATTCTTCAGTGCAAATATATTTACCCAAGAATTTGCCCACCTCTTCCAAGATCGCAGGCTACTAGAATTCTATCGATAAATTTGGTAACTTGTACCAATCTTGAACATAGTCTAACTTAAGTTTGGTTGGGTCAAAACCTATCTCCCAATTCTTTAAATAAAAACCAAAACCATCCAAAATCCAAATCCCTTCCAAAATTTTAGTTTTGATTTTTGTTGAAGGACATACAACCATGAAGAATCCATTTGCTAAAGCTTTAATTTCAACTCTTGCCCCCAATGCTCTTGCCACCATTTAACTAAACCTTTCCAATCTAGATTGGGCCCAAACCATTTGCCTATCAACCCTAGTTTATTCATATGCTCTATTGAGGAGCCTGGTAGGTTAGGGGGCATTACCATTGTAATTTTGTTGCCTCTTCTCCTTTCGATCCCCTATCCTACATTGATCTGTTTACCAAAACTACATTTTCCATTTGTCCTAGGGTTTCTCCATCTGTTCATGAGTGGCCTTCATAAATTTAAATTAGGCCCTTGGAAACACTTATGGTTGTGAAAGTCCCTATGCCAACACCAGTCTTGTCGATCGCCCTAGGCATGACGAACTTCTTTCTTTCTTTTCCTTTCTTCTGTCACATTAGATTTCCATGCTTCCTTACACGCCCTATCTTGTAGGGTTTCCAGAGGGATTTCTCTTTCCGCATCTTTGTCCCAAGAAGAAACCTCAACTTCTGCCTTGCTTTCCACACTGTGCCCTTTTGCTTGATCTCCTTGCTCCACCTAGATTTTTTTCCTCTACTCCTCCCCTAGAACTACATTTTCTCTCTTTTTAAGTTCATCACTACTATTTCGATAAAAAAATTGGGGGTAATGTCCCTCAATTGTTGACGCGGTAGAGGGCAACCCCGTGAGGTTCAAACCTGGGTTGTTAGCACTACAAGCAAGAAGCCCCACCATTTCACCATAGGATCTCCCCTAGGTCCCTCAATTGTTAACGCAATAGATGGAAATACTGCGAGGTTTGAACCTGGGTTGTTGGCACTACAAGCAAGAAGCCCCACCATTTCACCACAGGTTCTCCCCTATTAAAATATAATATATTTAATATTATATTATATTATAATTATATATATATAATATTTATAAATTTAAATATTATTATCATTATAATAATTATAATATAATATATTATTAAACATAATGTATATAATATATAATATACAAATATAAATAAAAAAAATATTAATATTAATAAATTAAATATTATTATTATTATTATTATTATATAAAATAAATATAACAACCATCAACTAAACTTAAAAGTAATTTAAGAATCAGAGATCATCATGAACAACAATTCATATAAAAACTTACTAAATAACCAATGCAATCATTTAAGGGTCAACGAATACAAGACCCTGCAATAGTAAGGTAGTGATTGATTTGTTATGAATAAAATGCAAGGATTTATATTTAAAAGGAAAATGATTATTATAAAGGGCAAATATCAAATAAAGGGTCATGTTGTTTTGTGAAAAGTGATAACTTTGTGGAAATGCGTGTCCATTCCCTCTTTGAGGATATATATAAGATATATTTAGTTGAAAGAACACGATATATATATATATATATATATATATATATATATAGAGAGAGAGAGAGAGAGAGAGAGATCTACATAAGATAGAAAGAATATATTTCTGAATACGAACATATATTGCGATTCAAGAATGAATATAATTTATAATGTATGAGAAAATATATATAAGGAATACAATAATAAGAATATTGTGGGATTCATACACAGATTTCAGTGAAAGTAGGAAATAATCCAATGATCATAAAGAGCAACAAATAATAAAAGAAGAATCATATCTAAATTATAATTCTGATATATATATTCTGCATATATATTTCTAGGAATACATACATGTATATAGGGAAGGAAGAAATGAATTAGAAGGTAACATCATAGGAGTAATAAGCAGATGCACGGGTAGAAAATAAGGATAGAAATACAATAAGAATCACATGAATTAAAGATGATCTAAATCAGATCTTATGAAGGAATGAAAGTAACAATAATTTGATTTACATGCAGAGATAGCATAGAAGGAAGGAATAAAATCTTTAATAATTATAAAGGGTACAAAGGCAAGAATCATCCTCTTGGTATGATGTATCTAACCCTATGTTTCTTATGATAAATGCCATATGATAAATAATGACAAATGCATATAATTGAATGGTTATCATTAGTGTCATAAGCATTATGAAACTTGTTATGAAATATAGATTATTGTAAGTATTTTCTAACTTGTTTGCAGGAATTAAATCAAGCCAAGATGCCCTCTAAATAGTTGTTTCTTGGGAATTTATAATTTAGGGCTAAAATTAGTATTGTTCCTATAAGGGACATAACAAGTAGTATCAGATCATCTTTCCTGCCATCTTATGAATGATATGTGACTTACATGTATTTAAGTGTATACTACATGACTGTGTATGTTATTGATGTTATGGATAATTATTTGAATTTGGCAATAATGGGTCAAGGGAAGGCTGAGGTAGGAATTCAAGGAGGGGGAATGGCGAATAAGCCCTCACTAGGCACACCACCTCATGATGATGGTTAAGGACCACATGAGGCCAATGGAGGGTAAGGTCTTATTGTTGGGCCTAGGATTGAGGATCTAGGACATCCTATTGCAACCTCCTAGACTATTCCCACTTGAATCAATTATTGAAATAAATGAAAAGGAGGATCTTCAATCATAAGTGGGAAGGATGGTGTGATGGTGGGGAAAGGCAAAAAGCCCTCACTAGGTATGCCACCTCATGATGATGGTTAAGGACCACATTAGGCCAACGGAGGATAAGGTATTGTTGTTGGGCATAGGGTAGAGGAAACTTGGGACACCTCATCATGTTCTACTCCCCCCTCTTTATGGTTGAATCCACATAGTCCTTAAGACTCGTTACATTGCTATATATGATCTTTCTTTGTTGTGTATACTTTAGTATTACATGTACTCATGTATATACCTGGTGACCTTGGGATGGTGGATAGACCCATGGTGTAGTATGGGATGCATTGAATCCCCTTTCGAATGGTATACTTACATGTATTAATGCAACTTATGCATATTCATATTTTGTGACTCCGTGTATTCACGAGTGTACTTCATGACTTACGTGTCATTATATACATGCTTCATGTATTATGTGTATTCACATGCTACTTATGTATACTTTATGTATTACTTTTATTCAAGTGTATAACTTGTGAATTATGTGTATTCGAGTGTATTCAAGTGTGTACCTTGTGAATTATGTGTATTCAAGTGTATTCAAGTGTATACTTCATGACTATGTATTCGAGTGTATACTCTATGAATTTGAATTTGTATTCAAATGTATACTCTATGACTTTGTATTCAAGTGTATAGTTCATGACTATGTATCCGAGTGTATAATCTATGACTTTGTATTTGTATTCGAGTGTATACTCTATGACTTTGTATTCAAGTGCATACTTCATGACTATGTATTGGAGTGTATACTCCATGACTTTGTGTATTTAATAGTATACTGTATGGCTTTATGTATTCAAGTGTATACTCCATGACTTTGTGTATTCAACTATATACTTTATAACTTCATGTATTCAAGTGTATACTCCATGACTTTGTATGTTCAAGTGTATACTACTTGACTTATGTATACATCAAATGCATACTCCATGACTTATGTATGTTCAAGTGCACACTTCATGACTTACTTGTATTCAGGGGTATGCTTCATATTTATGTATTATGTGCATATACTTGCATGTTAAATGTCTGTTTCATGTCTTATGTATTACATATGTATACTTTGTGAATTACGCTTTATGTGTTACATGCATTGCATATTATGTGTGTATACTTTTTATGCTTCATGCTTTGTGTATCAAGTGTATGCTATATATTTCATGTATTACATGTGTATACTTTTGTATTACATACTATGTTCATGCTTCATGCTTTGTATGCTTTTGTATTATGTGTATGTTCCCTACTCCATGTAATAAGTGTATAAGCTTGTGTATGCATCATGTATTACGTATATCTATGCATGTGCTTCAAGTCTAATAACAAGCTTAAACAAGAGAAACTTGTCTTGGACATCATGAGATCCCAATTCTTGTTGTTAAGAGATATTGGGAAATACAAATACAAAAATAAAATGGAACGAAAAATTACCTCATACTTCAGAGAATGCTAACATTGACAGTTTGATTGAGACTAACAACAATTCTTGAAGAGATCGATTTAGGATCCTGATGGTTCTAGAAATATTCTAATTATGATTTCTTGAGGACAAGCAATCTTGGGTGGGGTAGACTGTGATGTCTTGTTATTAAGACATTATTTAAATTAAAGATTTAAACATCATGATAAAGACAGAGAAGTCACTTTCGTCAAATATGGTGTTTGTCATCATCAATTTGGATGATAATCGTGATTTAATAAACATATATAATATTAATATATAATAATATTATTTTATAACTATTTTTATACATATAATTAAAATATAATATATTTCTTATATATTATCAATTTAAATATAATTATCATTATAATAATTATAATATAATAAATTATTAAATATAATGTGTATAATGTTGTTACATGGACCCTAATTAGACTCGGAGGTTAAATTTTCCCCACTTTTATCGGTGCGGTTTCCCCCCAAATTATTTAACAGGGGAGTGCAAGGGGGGCAGAGCCCCTCCTGCAAGGCCCGGGGAGCTTATCCCCCTGGAAGGGGCCCAGGGGCAAAGCCCACGGTGGGGATTTCGAGGCAATGGCCCCAAAAATTGATGCAGGGACTTCCGGAGGTCATAACTTTTGACTCGGATTTGGGTTTTCTACGAAATTTTACAGGTAGATGCGTTATGAGGTGGCTAGTGGTTTCCCAACCGCCTAGCGGGTTGGACCTCATCTTGGCACTTTTTCGGGGCTTCAAACTTTCATCTTGGCCCTCAAAATGGCAAATTAGTGTTTTTTTCTAGTTTTTTAAAAGTTGCTTTTTTTAGTAACTCGAAACTCATGTTTCAAATTTAGGATGTTAGTTGGTTTTTCGTCCTACCTTAGCTTTATGAGCTTTTTGGGAAAAAACTGGATTCTCAAGATATGATTGTAAAATTACCTAAAATGGCAAAATCTGACAATTGTCGAAATCTGCCAAAAAAGGTAATTTTTTGTTTTTTTTTTGTTTTCTTAGATATAAGAGAGTTTTCTCTCATTGTAGCAGCAAAGTTGAGAAATAGAAATTTTGTTATGTTTCAGCTTCCAAATTTTTGTCTCTCATGTTTAATGGCACAATTCTGTTGATTGTATGTTGTGTGCTGCATCAAAAATTATCTCTCGCTGTTATTATTTCTGTGTATTTTTCATTCCTTTGTTTAATCTTTATTTGCATTTAATTGATATCTTTTGCTAGCTAACCCTAACAAGTGGTATCAGAGCTAGCTTAGTTGTAAAAGGATTTGCATAGAAAAAAGGTATTGATTTTGATGAGATATTTTCTCTGGTTATCAAGATTACTTCTATTCGTACTATTTTGAGTATTATGGTTGCTGAAGATTTGCATTTGGAATAACTAGATGTGAAAACTACCTTTCTCCCTGGTGATTTGGAGGAGGAGATATATATGGAACAACCCCAAGGATTTGAGGTCAACGGTAAGGAGAAACTGGTGTGCAAATTGAAGAAGAGTTTATATGGCTTGAAACAAGCACCTCGATAATGGTATCTAAAATTTGATAGTTTTATGACTGAGCAAGGCTATAGTCAGTGTAATTCTGACCATTGTGTTTATTTTAAGAGGTTGGATAATGACAGCTATGTATTATTTTATGTTTATATGTTGATGACATGCTTGTAGCGGGGTCTAACATGGATCACATAAGAGAGTTAAAATAGCAGTTAGCACAATCATTTCCTATGAAGGATTTGGGGGCAGCAAAACAAATCCATGGTATGAAAATTTATAGAGATAGGAAGAACAAAAAATTGACTCTATCTCAGGTTGATTATGTTGAAAAGGTGTTGCAAATATTCCATATGGAGAATGCAAAAGTTGTCAACACACCTTTGCCTAGTCATTTAAAATTGACTAAGGAGATGTATCCAAAGACACAAGAGGAGGAAGATAAAATGTCCAAGGCACCATATGCTTCAGCTATAGAAAGTTTAACCTATGCCATGGTATGCACAAGACCAGATATTGTACATGTTGTAGGAGTCATAAGCAGGTATATGAGTCATCCCGAATTAGAGCATTGGAATGCAGTAAAATGGATTCTCAGATATTTGAGAGGTACATCCAATAAACACTTATGTTTTGGGGTCTCTAATACTAATTTAGAAGGCTATGTAGACTCATATTTGGTAGGGGATATTGTTACTAGGAAAAGTACTATAGGTTATTGTTGATGATGGTTTTGATGCAATCATAACAATTAGTTAAAATTCACATAAAATGAACCAAAACTGACTTGAAAGATATGAAGGAATTGGTTAAGATTCACTTAATCCCAAGTTTAATATGGTCAGGACTTGACCTATTGGGCAAATTCAGTTGGTCAATGTGAAGCTGTAATGTTCAAGGGGCCTTATGTAGTTTAGGGTTTCTTATTATTTTACTGGACTCAAACTATGCAAAAGATTAATAAATGTCAATATGTTGTTCATTCCTTTGCATAAAAGTGTTACTGTGTTGCAAAGCTTTTAAATGGTCTTCTTGAATTATTGCAGCTTTCTCCTCTTAGATATTTATGAAAACTGTCTACTTTCAAAATCTGTTATGCATGCTCTTTTCAAATATGAGACAAATTTCCTTCAAATTTCTACGTTTTAAGCTAAGTATTTTCAGATGGGTTGGGAAAAGTTAGAAAGATCTAATCTACACTTCATTCACTCTATTCGAAGGATCTAATTGTTCTGTTATGCACTTTATAAATCATACAGTAACTTGATCAAATCCACTAACAAAACCTTAAATGTATATTTTGAGCAATTTCACAATCATACACATAAGATTGCAAGTTCTAAGAGAAAATGTTTCAAACACAATGAAGAGAAAGAAAACACTCAGAAGATAGATGCAGAATTCTAGATTCAATTGTATTAGAAATAGACAATCATATAAGATTTACAATGTCTGAATGACTCTTAGCTTCAATTATGAAACTACAGAAAACTTACAAGCTTTACAGATACAGTAACGAAGCCAGATGTTCCACGCATTCCTTATTGTAAACACAGGTGACCTCCTTCTACTTCTAAACTCAAAGGTCCCTCTATTCTAAAAAATCCCTGTGTAAAGTTTTATAGTGTATAGAGGCACAATATATAGACTTTTTGATTGTTCTCAATACAACTCAAAACTTCTAGTTTAAACCCTGGTTACAATATAAATGCTGGAGATCAAATCTCCCAAAATATCTCTAAGCATACATCCAATCTAGGTGAAATATGCCATTCTAGAAACCCTAGCAGCTCAATAATAACTTCTGTGGTCTACTACAATAATGTCTTCAGCTGCATTTTATCTTCATCATTGAAGACCCTTGACTTCCTTGCCCTTCATCCTTATCTTCCTCTGCTCCTGAGATCTGATTTCCTCCTCCATGATGTCACCGCAATTAAGTTTTAGCTCCCTCCTCAACTGCAAACCTACAAAAATGGATAAGCAATAAGTACCATCAATTAATAAAACTGCAAGAAGGAAAACAACTGCCAAATCTAGTCGTGACTGTGTGAACGCAAGTATCGGGCTACAAATATGTGAAAATCGCGTCCAAAAAATGCATATACGGCGTCCAAAATAGTCGGATCAACCATCGTTGACCAAAAACATGCATTCGGGCTCTAAATCGGCCTCAAATTCCTATCACTCCATCTTTTCCCGCCTGTTTCTCTATTTAAATCCATGTATAATCCGCTATACAAGCCGGATGCGATACAATGTTTTAATCGGATTCTAATCTCTTTTGGGTTCCATGTTGTATGTATATTATATTGTATCCTCCGATATGCACTATTTAAAACATACATGGATTTAACCCCGTTTGATAAACTTTCGGTTCCGGTACTTGTATAAGTGCAATGTATGTTTGATAAAATATAAGTCTGATACATACAATGATTTTTCTTTTTTGGACTTTTATTTCGAATCCAGCTTGTATGTATAAGGTGATATGTATGTTTCGAAATATACAAGCCAAAACTTATACAACAAATTAATATTGTTTGATAACTCCTTGAAGTCCGCGTTGTATGTCTGCAATGTATATCGGGTTGTATATCAAAATATACAAACATCAAAATATACAAGCCCTTAATTCCAATTTATGATTTTTCAATTCCGCTCAATGTATAAATGCGTTGTATCTTTAGATATTAAATTCGTACGTGATACAAGCATTTAACCGCATTTTACTTTCCTTTCAATTCTGCATTGTATGTGGTGCCTTGTATGTTTTAGATATACATTCGGATATACATACAAGCGCTCAACTCGATTTTAATCTTTTTTGGATTCCACATTGTATGCCTCTCAAACAGACAAGTGCGCATATGTACAACGATTTCACCAATTTTAATACTCCCTTCGGGTCCGTGCTTGTACATTCCATTGTATGTTGCGTTTGTACCTTCCAATATACAATCGGATATACATACAACAAATTAACCACTTTTAATTTGCCTTTGAGTTCCGCAATGTATATTACGATGTATGTCGAGTAATGTATATTTCGACATACATTTTGGACGTGATACATTGGTTTAATCAAATTTAAATCCGCCTTCAGATTCTGACTTGTATATTAGTGATGTATGTTCCAAAACATACAAGCCACGGAATATACAATGAATTAACCATAATTCGCAACCCTTTGGATTCCGCACGATGCATATTTTCGTTGTATGTTATAATGTATGTATGAAATATACATCGCACCAAATATACAATGTTTTAACATTGTTTAATAACTTTTTCAGGTCCACCATTGTATATATTGTTTTGTATATTGCAACATACAAACACAAAATATACAAGCATTTATCCCCGTTTCATAACTTTTCAAGTCTGCACGGTATATAAATGCATCGTATGTAACTCAAACATACAAACCCGCGGATATACAACGAATTCTCTCTTGTTAATAACTTTTGGATTCCGCATTATGTATAAAATGTCTTGTACATTTACTTGTATGTTGCAACCTGCCAAACATACAAACGTTGGATATACGCGACAGAATTCAAACCCTTATTCACTTTCACTCTAAAACTATTTTAGATCCATCCTGTATGTATAAATAAAGCTTTTATATAAAATGCATACAAGGTAAAAAGAATAAACAATCGATTGAACCATGCAAATAACAATGTATGTGAGCTTGACTGCAAAAAGCAATTAAGTATAAAACAGACTTTGCACATACAAAGGACTTTGTATATGCAAAGCGATATACAAACTTGAATGTACATTTTACCAAAATGATCATAACTTGCAAAATATGACAAATTTTAAGATGGTTCAAAAAGCAACCCTAGCTCATTTTTCACAAGGAATCCAACCATATCATGGACTAGTACTAAAAATACATTTTTCCTCTATTTTTAACAAAGTTTACAATTTTAACCCCCTTTTTCCCTTTAACACCAAGCAAAACAACACACAAAAGCAAAAGCAACAGCCAGAGTAGGGGTCCTCATTTTGCTAAGGAGTAAAATGGGGCGTGTTGTGAACATCACAACAACTAGCAACCAAACAAAACAATTAAATTCAAAGTGTTCAAGAAAACTAGATGAAATAAATCCATAACTTCCAACTGTCCTTTCTACAAATTATTCTTCAACTTGAGACATAAGGTATTCAATAAGGGTGCATGAATTTTTATTTTCAGTTTAAGTATGTGCACGTGATTAATTATCCTCATCTTGAAGATCGGTTGAACAAACCAGTGACTGATATTAGCCTATGTAGTTAAGGATATTCCCTTATAGCCAACCGGATAGAGCCTTGCTGCCAGTGAGTGTCTATAGCCCCAACAAGGTTATCGTTACAATTCTCCTAAGTAGAGCCTCACTACCAGCGAGCATCCATAGCCCCGGTAGAGTTACTTAGATGGCTTAATCTAGATTTTCAGTATAATCCGCTTTATTTATTTATTTTATATTTTATATTTTATGATTTTTGAAATAGATTTCACAAGATATTGCAGTTGTAACTTCATGATGCAAGGAGTGAACACTTGCTAAAATTAAGCTGAGAATTGTAATGGTAGCAAGGGTGACCTCAGTTTTCTCACCTAATATCTACACTGGTAGGTTCAACAAACCCAAGGATTTTAGGTGTGTCATCGTAAGAAACCTCTCTTGAATTCTCAATCACATTTATTGAATACAAAATTTTAGAAGGTAAACAACTCTCTACATTCATGACAGTCACAACAAGTTATGCATAAATTGCAAATAATTAATCTGAATATTCTAAATTTTATACCATTTTCAATGGTTATTAGCTTGCTCCTTAATACTCTAAAGTAAAATGAAGATCCTTGCTGAGGAGACAACAACAAACCAAATAAACAAAACAAAAACAGAACAACAAAACAAAAAGAAGCAAAACAAAACTGTATAGCAACTAACCTACAAAAGCAAACAACAAAAGAAAACTGTACACTACTTACACTATATTACACAAAAATGGACTGCCCTTTACCTCAAGCCTGGAAGTAGTATTTCAAATGTTGGCCATTAACTGGTAATGGCACATCTTCTCTAGTCAAAGTCTTGAGTCTAAATCTGTTGTCTCCTATTATTTATGAGACTTGCAATGGGCCTAACCATAGTTTATCAAATTTTCTATGACTCCCCTTCTTTTCATGTGCATTGTCCCAGCACAGCGCTAAGTCAGATATCCTAAATGTTTTGACTCTTTCCCTCTTATCAAACCACCTCTTAACTACTACTTGGTGTTTGGCAAATTTTTCGATGGCTTGACCTCTTTTCTCTTCTAGTTGTAGCATTTGTACTATCCTGGCTTCCCTATGATTATCAAAGCCTAAATACTCATTGGCAAACTTCCAGATTGGTATTCTCAAATTTATTGGAAGTATGGGATCAGTCCCATAAACTAAATGATAAGGTGTACTACCTAAAGCTGTTTTGAACTTGGTCCTATCTACCCACAGTGCATATTTTAACAAAGTATTCCACTCTCTAGGACTCTTTGCAATTAGCATTTTGATTATATCTAATAAAATTTTGTTCGTAGACTCAGCTAATCCATTACCTTGAGGGTAATAATTTGAAGAAAATTTTAAAACAATCCCGTATTCGAATGCCCATTTAGAAAACTTTAAAGAAGAGAAAGCAGGGCTGTTGTCACATACTAATGAATAGGGAGTTCCAAACCTGGTGATGATGTTTTCTTCAAGAAACTCAATAACTACCTCAGTTGTGGAGAATTTGCAGCATGCAGCCTCAGTCCACCTTTTACAGTCGTCCATCACCGTTAGTATGAACTTGTGTCCTGCAGAAGATGGAGGATTGATGACTCCAATAAAATCCAGGCCCCACTGTGCAAATGGTCTTGATTCAATCACATGTTGTAATGGGTTGGCCTGATTTCTTCCCTTATCTACTACAGTCTGATAGGTGTGGCAACTTTTGATGTGACTCTGAGCATCCTTGAACATCGTGGGCTAGTAATAGCTTGCCCTCAATATTTTATGTGTTGTAGCTAGATGGGAACCATGACCTGTTCCATATTTGTCATGCAATTCTGTCAACACTTTATCTGCTTCAGCTCTATTTAGACATCTCAAATAAATTCCATCATGGTTCTTCCTGAATAGAAGACCTCCTTGTACCATATATTTTTGTGCTTTAATCTTCAAAGCTCTTCTCTAAGAAGCTTTCATCATATTTGGGTATTTTCTAGCTATTAGAAAAGTATTTAAATCACCATACCAGTCTGATGCATTCTGGGAATTCAATACATATTGCTATTTTATCAAATCTAGATCTATATTTGCTATTGTTTGTACCAATGCCTGCCCTCTGACTAGCTTCATGGGAATGATTTACATGTCAAATTCTTGCAGCGTGGTGATCCACTTGGCTCTCTTTTCTCTAGGTTCATTCTGCATTAGCAACATCTTTATTACTGCGTCTGACACTATGGCTTTGATCTAGCTACGTAGAATGTAATGTCTAAATTTTTTCACAGCTCTCATTAATGCAAATGCTTGTCTTTCGATATCCAGATATCTTAATTGTGTGTCTTTCAGAGGTGCGCTCATAAATGCAATGGGTTTTTCCTCATTGTCTTCACCTTTCTGCGTCAAGGCAGCCACGACTGAATGGGAGGATGCAAAGGAATATATAAAATGTTTTGGTGTAGTTTGGTCTTGCCAATACAGGAGCATCAGAAATTTCCTCCTTGATATCTTTGAATGTAGCCCTAGCCATAGGCGTCCACTCCATTTGCACATCTTTCTTCAAAATGGCATTTAACAGCTGCACGATCTCTGCAAAACCCGTGATAAACTTCTGAACAAAGTTAATCTTACCAAAAAATGGTTTTAACTCTTTCCTATTGTTTGGCATTTGCAAACTTTTTATTGATTCTATTCTATCTGGGTCAATTGATATTCCATCTTCAGAGATGACATGCTCTAGTAATTTACCTTCAGTAACTCCAAATGAACATTTCTTAGGATTGAGGGAAATTCCATACCTTTCACATCGCTTGAGTATTTTCTTGAGATCTTCAGCGTGAGTGGATGCATCCTTGGAATACACAGTCAAATCATCCATATACACAACAATGCACTTACCTGATAACCCACAGAATGCAATGTCCATGGCTCTCTGAAAAGTGGCACCTGCATTGATCAGACCAAAAGGCATTCTCCTATATGCATAATTTCCCCATTTACAAGTGAAGGTGGTTTTTAATCTGTCATCCCTATCTATTAAAACCTAGTTATAACCTGAGAAACCATCTAGAAAAGACATCACCTTTGCCCCGTTTACTTCTTGCAGCACTTCATTTATAGGAGGCAGAGGATAATTGTCCTTTCCAGATGCTTTATTCAAATTTCTAAAATCTACGCATAATCTGATGTCTCCATTTTTCTTCCTTACTAGTACTAGGTTAGCTACCCCGACTGAATGTCTGACTCAAAAAATTATTCCAGCAGCCAGCAATTTGTTAACTTCCTCGAAGATTAAAGGCTCTAGAATGGCATTTACAGGCCTTTGTTTCTGCCTAAATGGTTTAATCTCTGGTCTCAAAGGTATTACATGAGTTATGATGGACATATCATAGGTTTTTAGGTCTTCATATGTCCATGCTATTACATATTTGTAATCTTTCAGAGCATCTAAAATTTCTTTTCTAATTTTCTCAGAGCAAGATTTTCCGATTGGCACATTTTGTGGATTTTTCTCTGTCCCTAAGTTGTGTAAATCACACTTACCCCCTTCTGTTTTGGGTAAATCTTTTTGTCTTATTATTCCATCGAAGTCAAAATTATGTTCTAGTTCAATTACCCCTTTGGGTAAAAAGTAGCTCTTCAAGTTGATTATATCCTCTTCGTCCCATGTTATCTCAGGCCTTTCCTGCTCATCAACGATTTGAGCCTCAAATACCACATTGCAGGTCAGAAAGTCAATAATTTGCTGATCCCCTCCAAATACCTGAAAATGTGTAATGTTGTCTGGGATACTAGGAACATTAACCAACTCAATAGCAAATCGTCTCAATCTTGACAGTGTCAAGGTTTCTAATGTGCTAGCTGCAACTGCTAGTGCATCCATCTTGTGGTTCATCTCTCTAGGGATATGCTCTATGTTGAAAGCATCAAATAAATCTATTAAACCCCATACTCTATGTCTATAACAAATCATTTTCTTGTAGTTGCAAGCATATAGTTTCCTTACTTGTCTGACTTCTAGTTCAGAGTCTAAAAATACCTTAATCATTTTCACCTTTTTCTTAACGGCCATGACAAGTCCCATAATTAAGGCTTCATATTCAGCAATATTGTTAGTACAGGAAAACTGCAGTCTATATGCTGCTAGGTATGACTTACCTTGAGGATTTATAAGTTCAACACCTGGACCCGCGCCCTGCTTTGACTTGGACCCACCACATTTTAATGTCCACATGCCATCTTTACTTTTCTGATCTTTCCCCTTGGCATGCTTCGTCTTCTCTATTACTTGTGAGGTGCTAGTATATTTATTCATGGGTATTTCTATTTGGTTAACTTGCATATGTGTATTTTTAGCTTGCAAATCAGAAGGACAACTACCCTTGTCCTTTATTCCCTCTTCTAAGTTTAAAATTAGAGCATCTACATTACTCTGAAAGTGTCGCTGTGATTGATCAGGGTTCACATTTTCCTCTTGCAATTCTACCTTCTTCATGCGATTTTTGTATTCATATTCGATGATGTCTTTGCACATTCCACAACTCTCCTCAGAATGTGGCCTATTGTGAACTCTACATCTGTCTTTATACAGTTTACATTGGACTAGCAGACCTTGTTTAATGCACTCTTCCACCTCTTGTCTAATGGCATGACCAAATTTTTCTATTGCACTATTTTCTTCATCCGAAGAATTTCCATCAGACTCAATGAATAATGTTGTCTCCTTGCTTACATGTTTTTCTCTAATGTTTAACATCATGATCTCTTCAATTTGTACCCCATTGTTGGTAATTCTATAAACACCAAGTTCAATAGCAACATACAATATTTCATTTGTTCGATTATACTCTGTTATCATGTGTTTCATCCTGGGTTCTGCCTCTATTCTAATCTGGTTTGGGATGCCTCTCCAAGGTAGCCACATATGTGAAAAGTCTATGGCCATATATCTGTTTAATGTCTTGGACCAATCCCTACTTAACAACATTTCATAATTCACGGGTATGTCCACTATTTGAATGTCAATGAATTGGCTTAACCTAGGGTCTGAAGCTAATTGCATCTGAATGTTCATCAATTCACCTATCACACTAACCTCAGTTTTATCTAACTGTGTGACAACCTTAGCAGATCTGGTGGGAGTTAGCCCGAGAGTTTTACATATTCCTAAGGGCATTACATTGGCTAATGCACCAGAGTCTACCATGCAATTGTGGATGTTCTTCCCACACAATCTAACAGTTAACAAGAAAGGAGGAGCATCCTTCTTATCAACATACATTACTACATTTGTATTGGAAGGTTGCTCAACTTTCTTACTTTTCTCTCTAGGTGGTGAATCTTTATTAGGAACAGTTACATCAGCAGCAACCTCATCTATCATAGATGTATCCAGGGATTTTATAAAAGCATTTCTGATCCCTGGAGTTTTCAATAATTCATTCAAAGGTATACTAACTTTAATATTCTTTATTTCTTCTAATAAGTAGCTCATTAATCTTGTTGTTTCTACTATTCCAGTTTTACTTGTTTGGGTCTTTTGTACCATTGTTCCATTGTTTGTATGATGATTAGCTTTGGGTATGGCAGGGTTGTTGCTAGCATTTTGATCTGGGGGGTATTGAAGTTGTTAGGAGGAGTGGAAGTGGTGAAAGGTCCTCCTGGCCTAGTGTTATTTCTTAAATTGTAGGTGTGGTTTTTATTTGTCTGTTGAAAAGCCTACACCTCTTCTGTCTCAGTCAATACTTCATTTTTTCTTTCAAAAGGAAATTGAAAAGCATTTAACATAAAGGTTGATTCAGGATAAAGATTTTCACAAAAGTATGGTTCATCTTCTTTCTCTTCTATAGTTGCAAAGGTAAAGGTTTCTAAGACTAGAGCTGTATCATACCCTGAGGGTACTACCTCATTACCCTTGGGAATGAGAAACTTAGAAGTAGGAGGCTGCACATCTATATTAAATATGCTGGTTGCTAAATGGAATAGTGGATAGTCAAGCTCAGCATGTGCATTGGTATTGTGAAATCTGCACCAATTTTGCAGTGGTGTATTGGCCATTTGGATGCTAGTTGTTTGTTTTGCATCATGATTATCTATATTCTCAAAAGGAGAAGCTAGAGTACCATTGTTTGGTCCTGTGTTCCATGTTTTGGGTGGCCTAGGCTGATTCTAATTTCTGTTATTGTTACCCCAAGCCCTATTATCTATCATTGGCCCTCTATTTTGCATTGGTTGCCCTTGGTTATGACCTTGATGCTGATTATAGTTTTGGCTCTGATTTGAACATTGGCCTTGGCTATTATTTTGGGTATGGCTCTAATTATAGTTCTGATTGTAATGATGATTTTGATTTGAACTATAGTTCTAATTTTGGCCTTGGTTATAATTCTGATTTTGATTGTATCCTTGGTTACCTCTTCCATAGAGGTTCTCGTTTCTTAGTTGTGTTACTTCAGTGGTCAATCTTTTCAAATGTGCAGTGATCACTTTGATTTCTTCCCTTTCCTCTTGTGCTTTTGCCATAGTTGTATCCCTAGGGGGTTGGAAGAAAGGCTAACCATTATTTTGACTGTTATTAGAAGTGTTACTCATGTAAGGAGTTATGGCTTGGATTGGGGTAGGACTATACACATGTGTGTAAGAAGGAACTAGATTTAGTAATGGGGTGTGATGCATAGGGACTCCATTCCAAGGTTGTGCCTGATTTTGCATCCCAAAATTTCCTCCATTAACAAATGGGCCACAAGTTGTATGCCTCATCTCTTGATTTATTGAGGCTGCCTCTTTATAGGATTTGGATATTGAATCTATGTCAGGTTTTCTTTTGACAAACATGGCAGTTAAAGGATCTAAGGTAGCATAGTACATGGCTAACAAGGTATCATCATCTATTATGTAAGAGGCTACTAGCCTAGAGTAGGCCTTTTGAAAATTGTCATTGAAATTATCAATTAGCTCTCCCTCACCTCTTTTTATGGTAGCCAATTTGTGATACAGGATGCAAGGATCAATGGGTCCTCTAAATCTTGACAGAAATGCTTCTTCCATAAGTGACCAAGAAGAAATGTAACCGTTCGGTAAGTTCACATACCAGTTAGAGGCTTGTTCATTAAAGGTGTAGGGAAACAATCTACACACAATGTCCTTGTGCTCTAATCTAGCCCTAAAGCATGCTTCCTTGAATATTCTAATGTTGTCTTCCAGGTCTTGGTGTAACTGATATTTAGGGCATATCTTTTTCAAATTTTTGGGCATCTCATTGTAATCATTGAAGTGTATGGGAGACTGGACATTGAAATAAGCCATTGTGGGTGCTTGAGCTTAACCTGAACCTATAGGAATACTTGGATTTATCGGTGGGGTAGGATCTCTAGGAGGACTAGGACCTCTAGGAGTACCTGAACCAAGATTTAGAGATCTGAATAGTGATCTGTCAGGACTCACAATGTTACAGATGTTGAAAGGTGAGCCAGAGGTGTTCCAAATGAACCTCCTGCTTGCAATATTTTAGGATTCCAAATCAAAGGGTTCTTACTTCACCTTATGTCAGGTAATTGCACAAATATATCCTTTGAACTGGATCTAGATCTAGTCACTCTATCACTATTATTAGCCAGTTTGAAACAAACCCTAACTCAAATCAGGCCCTCCTTCTAGTGCCAAAGAAACTGTTGATGATGGTTTTGATGCAATCATAACAATTAGTTAAAATTCACATAAAAAGAACCAAAACTGACTTGAAAGATATGAAGGAATCGATTAAGATTCACTTAATCCCAAGTTTAATATGGTCAGGTCTTGACCTATTGGGCAAATTCAGTTGGTCAATGTGAAGCTGTAACATTCAAGGGGCCTTACGTAGTTTAGGGTTTCTTATTGGTTTACTAGACTCAAACTATCCAAAAGATTAATAAATGTCAATATGTTGTTCATTCCTTTGCATAAAAGTGTTGCTGTGCTGCAAAGCTTTTAAATGGTCTTCTTGAATTATTGCAGCTTTCTCCTCTTAGATATTTATGAAAACTGTCTGCTTTCAAACTCTGTTATGCATGCTCTTTTCAAATATGAGACAAATTTCCTTCAAATTTTTACATTTTAAGCTAAGTATTTTCAGATGGGTTGGGAAAAGATAGAAAGATCTAATCTACACTTCATTCACTCTACTCGAAGGATCTAATTGTTCTATTATGCACGTTATAAATCATACAGTAACTTGATCAAATCCACAGACAAAACCTTAAGTGTATATTATGAGCATTTTCACAAACATACACCTAAGATTCCAAGCTCTAAGAGAAAATGTTTCAAACACAATGAAGAGCGAGAAAACACTCAGAAGATAGATGCAGAATTCTAGATTCAATTGTATTAGAAATAGATAGTCATATAAGATTTACAATGTCTGAATGACTCTTAGCTTCAATGATCAAACTATAGAAAACTTACAAGCTTTATAGATACAGTAAGGAAGCCAGATGTTCCACGCATTCCTTATTGTAGACACAGGTGACCTCCTTCTTCTACTTCTAAACTCAAAGGTCCCCCTATTCTAAAAAATCCCTGTGTAAAGTTTTACAGTGTATAGAGGCATAATATATAGACTTTCTGATTGTCCTCAATACAGCTCAAAACTTCTAGTTTAAACCCTGGTTCAAACCTCTGGTTACAATATAAATGCTGGAGATCAAATCTCCCAAAATATCTCTGAGCATACATCCAATCTGGGTGAAATATGCCATTCTAGAAACCCTAGCAGCTCAATAATAACTTTTGTGGTCTGCTGCAATAATGTCTTCAGCTACATTTTGTCTTCATCATTGAAGACCCTTGACTTCCTCGCCCTTCATCCTTATCTTCCTCTGCTCCTGAGATCTAATTTCCTCCTCCGTGATCTCACCGCCATTAAGTTTCAGCTCCCTCCTCAACTGCAAACCTGCAAAAATAGATAAGCAATAAGTACCATCGATTAATAAAACTGCAGGAAGGAAAACAACTGCCAAATCTAGTCGTGACTATGTGAATGCAAGTATCGGACCGCAAATCTGTGAAAATCACGTCCAAAATAGTCAGGTCAACCATCGTTGACCAAAAACATGCATTCAAGCTCTAAATCGGCCTCAAATTCCTATCGCTCCATCTTTTCCCACCTATTTCTCTATTTAAATGCATGTATAATCTGCTATACAAGATGGACGTGATACAACATTTTAATCGGATTCTAATCTCTTTTGGGTTCCGTGTTGTATGTATATTATATTGTACCCTCTGATATGCACTATTTAAAACATACATGGATTTAACCCCATTTGATAAACTTTTAGTTCCAATACTTGTATAAGTGCAATGTATGTTTGATAAAATATAAGTCCGATACATACAATGATTTTTTTTTTTGGACTTTTATTTCGAATCCGGCTTGTATGTATAAAGTGAAATGTATGTTTCGATATATACAAGCTGGAACTTATACAACGAATTAATATTGTTTGATAACTCCTTGAAGTTTGCATTGTATGTCTGCAATGTATATCGGGTTGTATATCAAAATATACAAACATCAAAATATACACGCCCTTAATTCCAATTTATGATTTTTCAATTCTGCTCAATGTATAAATGCGTTGTATCTTTAGATATTCAATTCAGACGTGATACAAGCATTTAACCGCATTTTACTTTCCTTTCGATTCCACATTGTATGTGGTGCCTTGTATGTTTTAGATATGCATTCGGATATACATACAAGCACTCAACTCGATTTTAATCTTTTTTGGATTCCACATTGTATGCCTCTCAAATAGACAAGCACGCATATGTACAACGATTTCACCAATTTTAATACTCCCTTCGAGTCCGCGCTTGTACATTCCATTGTATGTTGCGTTTGTACCTTCCAATATACAATCGGATATACATACAATGAATTAACCACTTTTAATTTGCCTCTGAGTTCTGCAATGTATATTACGATGTATGTCAAGTAATGTATATTTCGACATACATTTTGGACGTGATACATTGGTTTAATCAGATTTAAATCCGCCTTCAAATTCCAGCTTGTATATCAGCGATGTATGTTCCGAAATATACAAGCCATGGAATATACAATGAATTGACCATAATTCGCAACCCTTTGGATTCCGCACGATACATATTTTCACTGTATGTTATAATGTATGTATGAAATATACATCGCGCCAAATATACAATGTTTTAACATTGTTTAATAACTTCTTCGGGTCCACCATTGTATTTATTATTTTGTATATTGCAACATACAAACACAAAATATACAAGCATTTATCCCCATTTCATAACTTTTCAAGTCCGCGCAGTATATAAATGCATTGTATGTAACTCAAACATACAAACCCGCGAATGTACAACGAATTCTCTCTTGTTCAAAACTTTTGGATTCTGCATTATGTATAAAATGTCTTGTACATTTACTTGTATGTTGCAACCTACCAAACATACAAATGTTGGATATATGCGCGGAATTCAAACCCTTATTCACTTTCACTCTAAAACTGTTTCAGATCCATCCTATATGTATAAATAAAGCTTTTATATAAAACACATACAAGGTAAAAAGAATAAACAATCGACCTAAGCATGCAAATAACAATGTATATGAGCCCAACTGCAAAAAGTGATTAAGTATAAAATGGACTTTGCACATACAAAGGACTTTGTATATGCAAAGCGATATACAAACCTGAATGTATATTTTACCAAAATGATCATAACTTGTAAAATATGGCAAATTTTAAGATGGTTCAAAAAGCAACCTTAGCTCATTTTTCACAAGGAATCCAACCATATCATGGACTGGTATTGAAAATGCATTTTTCCTCTATTTTTAACAAAAGCTTGCAATTTTAACCCCCTTTTTCCCTTTACCACCAAGCAAAACAACATACACAAAAGCAAAAGCAACAGCCAGAGTAGGGGTCCTCATTTTGCTAAGGAGTAAAATGGGGCATGTTGTGAACATCACAACAATTATGTCTTTACTGTAGGTGGGATAGCGGTGAGTTAGATTTATAGGTTGTAAAAGGTGTTTACTTTATCCACCACAGAGGAAGAATATGTAGCTGCAATAGAGGCAAGCAAGGAAATGATATGGATGCAATATTTCATGGAAGAATTTGGAAAACAATAGGCTAATAGTTATTTGTTTACGGAGAACTAGAGTGTCATGCATCTTGCAAAAAATTCTACCTTGCATTCAAAGACCAAACATATACAGTTGAGATATCACTTCATTCGATCAGTTTTAGATGATGGGCAGTTATAGTTGGAAAAGATACACACAGATGAAAATCTAGTGGATATGTTTACAAAGACATTGACAAGGGAGAAGCTGAGTTCCTCTTCAGCTTTGGTTGGTCTTCAAGACAGAAAACAACAAAAATAGAATAGCAGATTCTAGGGTGCTTATTTCCAGTGGGAGCTACAAGGTCAACAGTGTTATGATCAGTCTCCAAGTGGGAGATGATATGGTGTGGACTCTGATCAGTCTCCAAGTGGGAGATTGTTGTTATATGGAGCCTAATCAGACTCGGAGGTTAAATTTTCTCCACTTTTATCGGCACAGTTTCCCCCGAAATTGTTATTTTATAAAGGCGTCCAGAGTTATTTTTTCTATTATCCAACATAGAAAAACCCTATTTTTGTAACTGACATAAGGCTTGACAAAAGTGGCTAAAGGTTAGGGTTTCCATTGATATTGTATTATAGCATTTGCAACAGTATTAAGTTGCAGGGATTGCTGGTTGTAATCAGTTTGATTTACTAGATAATAATATTGGACTCTCTGTTGGTGGATGTAGCCCGAGTTTGGGTGAACCACATTAAAATTGTCTCTCATTGTTATTATTTTTGTGTATTTTTCATTCCTTTGTTTAATCTTTATTTGCATTTAATTGATATCTTCTTTTGGCTAACCCTAACATATAATATATAATATATAATATACTTAAATATAAATATAAAAAAATATATAAATATTAATAAAGTAAATATTATTATTATTATATAAAATAAATATAATTACCATCAGCTAAGAACTTAAAAGTAATTTAGGAATCAGAGATCATCATGAGCAGTGATTCATATAAAAACTTACTAAATCACCAATGCAATGATTTAAGGGGCAACGAATACAAGACCCCACGATAGTAAGGCAACAATTGATTTGTTATGAATAAAATGCAAGGATTTATATTTAAAAAGCAAATGATTATTATGAAGGGCAGCGATCAAATAAAGGGTCATGTTGTTTTGTGAAAAGTGGTAACTTTGTTGAAATGTATGTCCATTGCCTTTTTCAAGAGATATATAAGATATGTTTAGTGGAAAGAGGAGGATATTTGAAATATATATATAAAGAGAGAGAGAGAGATCTGCATAAGATAGAAAGGAGCACACTTAGGAGCTTGGAAAAATAAACAAATAATACCTAGTTTGGGAAAAAGAAAGAATATATTTCTAAATAGGAACATATATTGGGATTCAAGAATAAATATAATATACAATGTCTGAGGAAAAAAGATATATATATATATATATATATATATATATATAAGGAATACAATAATAAGAATATTGTGGGATTCATACACAAATTTGAGTGAAAGTAGGAAACAATTCAATGATCATAAAGAGCAGCAAATAATAAAGGAAGAATGATATCTAAATTATAATTCTGATATATATATAAGGAATACAATAATAAGAATATTGTGGGATTCATACACAAATTTGAGTGAAAGTAGGAAACAATTCAATGATCATAAAGAGCAGCAAATAATAAAGGAAGAATCATATCTAAATTATAATTCTTATATATATATATATATATATATATATATATATATATATATATATATATATATATATATATATATATATATATATATATATATTGCATATATATATTTCTGGGAATGCATACATATAGTGAAGGAAGAAAGGAATTAGAAGGTAACATCCTAGGAGTAATAAGTAGATGCATGGGTAGCAAATAAGGACATAAATACAATAAGAATCATATGGATTAAAGCTAATCTAAATCAGATCTTATGAAGGAATGAAAGTAACAATAATCTAATTTATATACAGAGATAGCATAGAAGGAAGGAATAAAATCTTTAAGAGTTCTAAAGGGTACAGAGGCAAGAATCATCCTCTTGGTTTGATGTATCTAACCCTATGTTTCTTATGATAAATGCGATATGATAAATAATGATAAATGCATATAATTGAATGGTTATCATTAGTGTCATACGGATTGTGAAACTTGTTATGAAATATAGATTATTGTGAGTATTTTCTAACTTGTTTGTAGGAATTAAATCAAGCCAAGGTACTCTCTAAATCTTTGTTGCTTGGAAATTGATAATTTTGGGGTAAAATTAGTATTGTTCCTATAAGGGACATTACAATACCCAACAAACTTGGTATCTCTATTTGAAACTATACTCCTTGGTAGACCATGTAGTCTAACCACCTCTCTGAAAAACAACTCTGTAATGTAAACAACATCACTGGTTTTCTGACACGGAATGAAATGTGCTATCTTTGAAAATCTATCAACCACCACAAATATTGAATCAGGCCCTCTTTGTGTCCTTGGTAAACCAAGAACAAATTCCATGATGATATCCTCGCATGGCCCCTTTGGTACAGGTAATGGCTAATATAGCCCAGTATTGTGGGGCATGTGCACAAAGATGGGGGACCAAAAAGTTGCCAAAATCACTTTTTGGTCCATTGTGCATATAACACGAGTGCGTTATAATGCGCTCGCATTATGGCTCGGTAGTGGCTCGGTCACTACCAAGCCATAATGCATGTACATTAGAACGCGCTCATGTTATAATGCGAGCATGTTATAACGTGCTCGTGTTATTAAAAACATAAAATAATACACTATTTTTTATGTTTATGCGAGCATGTTATGAAAAACATAAGAAATACACTATTTTTTATGTTTTCATAACATGCATTAGAAATAGTGTATTTTTATGTTTTTCATAACGTGCTCGCATTATGAAAAACATAAAAAAATAAACTATTTTTTATGTTTTTAACAATGTGAGCACATTTTTTAAATCTTTTATAACACGAGCACATTTTAATTTGCTCACATTATAACTTGCCTTGGAATCTACCAACCCTTATGGTTGGATTTGCTTTGGGCATCCAACCCAAAGGGTTGAACTTGCATGTCAATGCCCAAAGACATGTTTTTTTATAAAAATATAGAAAAACAACTAAATGTCGAGTGTGGTCTCCATCAGGTTTGCACATTTTTCAATGTCAATCTACAAAAATGCCACAGTAATGTCAAGCTCTCTCTTACCTTTCTAGCCATATAATTTTTTTTACATTTCTAATACATTAAGGTTATGATCTTCAATTTCTTTTGCTAGTGTCTTCCTTTTTTGCCAAAAACCTATGTATAGTATTTTTCATATCATTTTTTATCCATTCATCCAAATTTGAAAAAAATTACATTTTTACATTCTAGACTCTATTCTATACACATTAAAAAAGAAAGAAAAAATAAATTTTGATTAGTTTTCAAAAAAATTAGGGGGGAGCACGCTCAACCTTTTATTTTTCAGGATGTGTCCACTTTGAAAATTCATAAAAAATCATATATTGATTAAAAAATTAGTAGAAAAATCAAGCATAAACTACATGATCTTTGCTAATTTTCCACCAAAGCGATTTATGAAATACTTAAAAAAGGTCAACATTTTAGGGGGAGCACACCAGACGCTATGTTATGTTTTTCTGAGAAAAACAGGACCAATTTGTGTGCTCCCCCTTTTTGAACCCCTTAATCTCAACCATTTTTGAAAAAAATTAGTAGTTTGGAAACTAGATTCAGAGCACTACAACTCTAGGTGCTGCCACAATAATGCGTTACACTTTCTGAGACATCCTGATTTTTGCTGAAATCGCATATTTTTAGAAAATATAATGATTTAAGCCTTGAAAGGTTCCATTTAAAGGATTTTAAATTGAATAGGGTTTGATCAAACCACCTTAGATTCAAACCCCCTTGGATAGAACCTCGCTAGTTTTAAACCATACCTATAATAAAGTCTCCTCTACACCTATTAAATTGCTGATAAAAAATCACTTTTGATTTACCTTTTGAGGGATCAAATGAATTCATTTAAAATTTATGTTTTGTAAGTATGTAGTCCTTATTATAAGCTTCCCAAAAAGAATACTTTTAAATATATTTAATTTTATTATTATATTTATTTTTTATTTCTTATGAATGTAGGTTTTTCACCGAACATCAAGTTCTCTATTCTACACACATGGAAAATTAGTAAATTAGTGAAAAAAAATTCTGAAAAATATTTATACCCTAGGTATTGATGTCCTTGTTTCAACAAAATAAAAATAAAAATTGAATTTCGATACATATAGAAAAAGTTATGTTTTACGAAATACACCTGTCTAAATTATAATTGGTTTGACTTCAAAACTTAATTAAAAAAAATATTCAACAAACATTATGAAACCAAATGCATGCCCTGTATATCGGTGTTACCAATCTAAATTCAAAAGAATTAGAATTTTATCCTTTGTAGAAAAAAGTTATGTGCTACAGAATACACATCACTTAAAACAAATGTTGTTTACTATTAATAAATAGTTATCAAAGGAGATGCAAAAAAATTTACAATTTAACTCCAATTTTTAAAAAATATATATATTTAGAATCTAGAAACAAAATCTCACAAATCACTCATTCACATCATCTTCAAATTCCTAACGATTTAGCAGCTATAGGTGTCAGAAAGTGAAGATTTAGTTCAAAATGTTGATTTCAATGTCAATTTTCGCCAAAAAGTGTAACCCATTATAGTGGGACGACCCCTCTTGTTTTTGTTGTATCTTCAAATTTTGAGTGTAACTATCTTCAATTTCTTATCCAACGTCAATGTTTGCTCATTTCAGAAAAAAAAAAGTGGCATCTTAAGACCCCCTTTTGGTCCCTCATGTTTATGCACTTAGCTTGTGACTCACTCCTTTGGCCATCTAGCATACTCTGCAACTTTGCACAAATTTATTCACATCCTGGTGCAACTGTGGCCAATAATAATTCTCATTAACAATAGCAATAGTCTTATCTTGACCAAAGTGTCGCTCCACTATGCTTCTCTTTAATCAGGTTCTCTCTCATGGAAATCCTCAGAATGCACAACTAGCTTCCTCTAAACAACATACCATCTTGGATTATATAATCTAACCATCTCGTCTTATTCAAGGTAGCAAGCTCCAAACAAGATTTCTAGGCCTCTGCAAAGTCTAGATCTTTAAGGTACAAATTCTTGAGTTCATTGAATCCAACAACCTCTATCTTCATCTCTGTCAACAAAACTTTCCTTTTACTTAAGGCATTTGTAACTCTGTTGGACTTCCCACTCCTGTGCTTCAAAAAAAAGGTATAACTCTACAAAAACTCAACCAATTTAAGTGCCTTTGATTTAACTTTCCTTGACTATTAAGATATTGCAAAGCCTGATGATCCGTATATAAAACAAACTCTTTCAGAAACAAATAATGTCTCAATTTCTTCAAATCATGTACTATAGCATATAACTCTTCATCATAAACATAATACTTTTTCTTGGCATAATTACGCTTCTCATTGAAATAGGCAATGGGCTTACCTTTTTCACTCAAAATAGCTCATATAGAACTGCCACTAGCATTACAATCTACCTGAAATACCTTATTGAAATATGGGAGTACCAAAACAGGTTGCTTTGTGACTTTTTGCTTTAATGTATCAAAACTCTTGGCTACTCTTGTAGTCCATTTAAACTCTTTTCTATCTCGTCTCATTGTCTCCGTTAGGGGTGCACAAATGCTACTAAAATTCTTGATAAATATTCTATAAAAACTTGCCAAACCATGAAAAGATCATACCTCTATAGCACTCATTGCAGTAGGTCATTCAATGATACCCCTCACCTTCTCTAGATCCATTTTAGTACCCTCAGCTGAGATAACAAATACCAGGTACACCAACTCCCTCTTCACAAAACTACATTTCTTCACATCAATCAGCAACTTTTCTTCCCTTAGCTTGTCAAAAACTTTTCAAACATGCATCAGGTGCTCCTCTAAAGTATTACTGAAAATCAAAATATCATCCTAATAAACAATGACAAATTTACCCAAAAACCCTTTTAGTACCTTATTCATGAGCCACATAAATGTGCTTGGTGCATTTGTTATCCCAAATGGCATGACTAACCATTTATATAGGTCCTCCTTAGTATTGAAGGCTATACTCCATTCATCTCCTTCTCTGATTTGGATTTGGTGATATCCACTCTTCATATCAATCTTCGTAAAGTACTTGGCTCCACTCAAGAAATCCACAATATCATCCAGCCTTGGCAATGGAAATTTGTACTTGATTGTAATTTTGTTGATGGCTTAGGAATCTGTACACATTCTCTACTCCCCACATTTCTTTGGTACAAGTACTATAGGTACTGAACATGGACCTAGGCTCTCCCTTATTAGTCCTTTTCTTAATAGCTCATGATCTTGTATGTTTAGCTCCTCATTCTTTGTAGTAGTCATTCTATGGGCTGCCTTCTTCAGAAAACTAGCTCTTGGTATCAAATCCATTTGGTGACTTATCTTCCTCACTAGTGGTAAACCTTCTGGTACTTTATTAGAGACAATGTCTTGAAATTCTTCCAACAGATTTGAGACTTTTGCTGGTACATCTTCACATTTCTCCTGGATGATCTTACTAAATCAACTCAAAGCAATGATGCTTGTGCTTTATACCATCCAAAAATTTCCTACCATCTACCAAGCAAATTCTAGAAGCACTACATACCTTTTCTTCCACCTCCTTCAAGGGCTTCAACTTATGATGAACTCCATCCTTTCTTAGGGAATAGGTGTTTGCATGACCATCATGGACAACACACCAATCATACTACCATGGCCTTCCCAATAGCATATAACATGCATCCATTGGTATGATGTCACACAACACCTCACCATGGTAGTCTCCAATCTTGAACTTGACTAAACATTATTCATCAAGACCAAATCTCTATGGTCTTTCTGTAACGATGCAATCTGATATGGATGTGGATGCCTTCTCCTTGTCAACTTCAACTTGTTAACCATCTCCTCTAAGACAAGATTATAAATGCTTCCACTATCAATAATAATATCACAACAATTACCTTCACACTTACACCTTGTGTAGAGTAAAATCTTCCTCTGATCTAGTTCTTTCTCCTCATTTAACAAGGTTCTTCTGTGTTGCCCAAAATTTTAAACCTAAAAATTTTCAAATTTTAGTGCATAGGAACTGATGCACAATCCTCTTAAAGGTATAATCATCACCTTGCCCCAATCCAGTCATTTTCCAAAAGTTTTGAAGACTTAAAGACATTTTTATGAGTCTTTGTCATCAGGCGTTTTTCAAGTTAACGAATCCTTTCTTTCCCTGACTTATGTTCTTAAGTTCAAGAAATGGCTAACTTCTTGACTTCTCCTTTGTGTCGGGGAGGTTCAGAGTATTTGAATGTCACTCTAACAGTTCAAATAATCGTAAGAGCTCCGACACCCTGACCTCACTCATTGTCGGGAGTTTTCAAAATTTGTGAACTCCTTAAAGTTCGAGGTTCTGAATCTGTCCCGACTCCCAACTAATCAGCGTCTTCATAGTGTCCATGAATTCTGATTTGATGGTTGTGTTTCCCAGTTTTCAAGATATTGTCATCTCATCTGATTACTCGTGTGGTATGCAACAAGAATGTCTTTTCAGGAGTTATGAAATGCAAGCTCAATCTTAAGACTCGTTTCTCAAGGTACAAAATCAATGCAGCATTAATTACCTCTTAAATGACAAGTGTAACAGAGCTCACCAAGGTGGTAGAATGACATTATCAAGTTCAAAAATCATCATTACCTGCTGGCGTAATTAAATAACCTGACCATAGAGAAAGGTAACGGTGTTCTCTGAGTTTAATCTTGCTTATCGATCAAGTCATTTTTTAGAAGGGGACTTCCTGTGAATAATGAAATTTGGGATGATGAGCCTATGCCTATCCTACAACCTGATTTACATTGGCCTGAGGAGGAACAGATTGATATCATCTCTTAGTTGTGCATAATTGCTTAGAAGGAGAAAACTAGTTATGCTGAATACCGCAGGGCAATTTTCATCCTGGAGGATGAAGAAGAATGTGCTGAGTTACACCAACTTTTTATGGAAATATGCTTGGAATTGGGGGCGGTCTAATGCCACTTGTCTTGCATGCATAAAGTTCTTTTGTAATTAGTGATGGTAATCACAATTTTGATGTAATGTAACTATTTCCATTTTAAGGTCACTTTTTGGTGCAGGAGCACCTAATCCACAGTGGCCTCCATGAGGCATTCAACTGTTTGATGTACATTTTGCTATTTCCAATAAGGTCCTATAAGATCATTCATGTAATAAGGTCTATTTGACCAATGCATGTTATTTTAGTTTGTACCTAGGTTTATGTTGTATGTCCCAAGGACACTTGTCAATCTATAATCACAAAGGTTGTTAGACAGTTGGAGGTTGTTAGATCTCCCAGTCGCTTGGAGTCAATTTAGTACTACTGAGGGCGACTAGATAAATGCCCAAGATCATTGAATGTAAATAGTTGTAGCCGAGAGATAATAGAGATCAGTTCAGTGTGATTTGTAATTGAGAAACAAAGCATCTGTGTGTACATTTCTGAAAGGCATAATAAACAAGTTATGTTCCATGTATCTTTCTGTCATTCATTTTCATTAGGTTTTCTCTATGCAATTGATTTACTATTTTGTGGCCGAGATGGATTCTTAATCCATTCCACTGGTTAGATTTCTTTGAAATCGGTGGAATGGCTGTACAGTTCACTTTTGTGTTTTTCATTTTGTTCATTTGTGTTTGTAGGATCGCGTACAAGATGCATTGATAGATCCTAGCATTTGTCATGTGCTAGGTTGGTGAAGTCTAAGATCTGTGTGGTTGTCAGAGAAAATGATCTATGTAGCTGCAGGGTTTGTAGAGGTTCATATCGGCACAAGATTCGCATTGTTTCACTGAGTATGCATTTTGTGTGTATATCGTAAATGCATGTCGGATATACATTCTGTGTGTATATCGCAAAGGCTTGTTGAGTGTGTATGTCACAGAAGTATAGGGAGAATGCATGTTGCGAATGTACATTGTGAATGTACATTGAGTTAGATACAAAGGGATGACCGACCATATGGGTGATACTTGGGGATCATACATTGGTTGACCAATTGGAGACGGTGACAGTTAAGTGTTACATCGGCATACAAAGGAAGTCAACGGTCAGCTTCATCGGATGTATTTTTTGAATGCATGTTTTCAAATGTATCTTCCGAATGTATATTGAGGATATACATTGCATTAGGTCAATGGTCGGTCCCACCGAATTCATATTCTAATTGTATGTTTCGAATGTATATTGAGAATATACATCGCGCATATACATTGCATTAAGATACAAAGAGGTGATTGGTAGTGACGATGGAGAAGACCAATGATCGCAAGTCAACTGAAGTATATGCAAGTTGGTCCATCAGTGTATCGGGAGCACATGCAAAGCACTCACCGACAAAGACGGTCACACCAAGAATGCATGTCATCGGGGTGACAAGGCAATTCCAGAGGATGCGAATGGTCTAGCCGATAGGCAAGTAATGTGAAGACATACATCGGGGAATGTATGTTAAGGTTTGGCTTTGCATCACTTTCTTGATAGCGGTTACTTAAAAAGACCATTTCAAATAGTTATGATTTTGGGGGGAGATTTTGAAAAACTATAAAGGAAGGACTTTCAAAGGGGATGGGTATCTTTTTCGAGCTATCTATGAATAGGGGAAGGGGAGCAAGTTTATTTTGTTTTATTTCCAATTCTATTTTTGTTATCTCAGCTTATGTATCGAGGCATTGCATAAACTTTGAGTTTTGTTATATTGAAGAAATGAAGAATTACTTATAGAACTTTGTGTCTCCTAGTATCTTTTGTGATTGCAATTGTTCTTGTGTGAATTTGTAATATGTCTTCAATATTTCTTTTGTTATGTTGGTATGTGTTAAGGAAGAATATAACTATATCTTTAAATTAATTCGTGAGTGTTGGATAGGTGGGCTGTGTATCATTTATCTGCATTCATTTCTTTCTGAAATCAATCATGCACTTCTACTTCATGGTGATGGGTAGATGTTAATGTACCTTTCATACTTTTTGGTTAAAAGAACGCCCCCATATTTTTATTAATTGCACATCTTAAGAGGGAGTTGTACCTCTAAAATTTAGAGGAAGGTTATCAATCCAATGGCAACTTCTCTAACTGTTAGTACTGTTTGTTCTTCTTCTCAGGTGTCTTGAGTCATTTTCTGCATTTATTTTTGAAGGACAAATTTGTTCACTAACAGATTTTTGGTGACTCTACTAGGGATTCAAAAGTGATTGATCAGTGAAGGTGCCTCCTCAAGGATGGAGGGTGGTAGCTCTGCAAAATGAAATGTGTCCAAAAGCAATTTATTCTAGCAAAGATTCCTATCTAATTTCTTTTTCAAATTTGCATTATGGTCTTGGTTTCTTCCTAGCCATGGGGAAATCATTTTGGTCCTCTTTCTTTGCCAGTATACTCACCATTGCCTGAAGGATCAAGAAAGCATTTCCCAAAGTTCAGTGCAGAAGGTTCTCAAGATGCTGAAAACCACATTCTTGCATTCACAGTTGCATGTCGAGTTTTGGGGGTAAGTAAAGAAGATATTTTTATTCGATTGTTTATTGAATCTCTTATTGGGCCTATAGCAGAATGGTTTCGTCATTTAGAAGGAAAATGCATAACTAATTAGGATTCATTGAAGACTATGTTCTTAGCAAGATATAAGGGGCCTGTTGATGAAGCTACCTTGTTGTATTAATTTTTCCACATTCACAAGCAAGATGAAGAATCCATCAGAGATTTTATGGATAAATTTAATCAGTTGCTCAAAAAGATTCCCACTTCAATTCAACTAGGTAAGCAACTCTAGCTATGTACTTTTATTTCTACATTGCATCCAGATGTTCAGTTTGAATTGAAAAGGAGTAAAGTAAATGACATAAAAGGTTCTCGGCAAGAGGCGGTAAAGATTGAATATGATTTTATATTAAGTGGTTTATGGAAAAGTCAGGTTATGAGTAATTTGAATAGTGAGTCTGTGAAGAAACCTATTATGTGCAAACAGAATTTTTAGCCTATAGATTTCCATAATACTCAACCCCCTTCTGTTGAAAGCTTCAATCTCTCTATTTTTGATTCCAAACATTTTGGTAGAAATGAAGTAAGTGCCGCAGAAGTTAAATCTCATGTGGATAGGAGAGTTGAATCTTATTATTTGCATCATGAGGAAGACAATGATAAATCCCTATGTTTCCCATACAATGTGGAAGATGAGCAACCTAAGGCTACAAAGCATGAAGATGAGGTGTTGGATATCCTCTCTTTGGAGTTCATGCAAGTTGAATATGAGACTTTCACATTTCCTGAGTCAAGTAATCCAGAGGCATGACTGCAAGAAGAGGTCATAAATGATCTTATCCATCCTAAAAATCTGAATGCTAAAATTTTTAAACAAGATTTGAAAGCCACTCATGTCTCCCCCGATAAGAAAGAAGCATTTGATAAAGTAGACAAAAAAGGGCCTAGTGAGGAATCTACTTATCCTATTAGTAATGATGAAGACTACACCTCTTACGCATCTACATCTCAAAGTATTTAGGTACTGGATGATCCTATGCAAGTAAGCTTTTTGAAGGGTTTTTATAGTAATATGCATTTTCAAATATTGTGCAACCATCTTTGTTTGGTAAAGAATCTCATGCAACAATGCAAAAAGAGGACAACGATATGAAGGCTAAAAATTCTTTTGAAATGCCTCCTCAGGAAGTAGTGAAAGCATGTGAAGAAAAAGGTGAAAGTGAAACTGTTTCTTTAGTGCACATACGGTCAAAGGGTGAGAATAAAGGTTCTAGTTTGATCCTTCCTCTTCAAAATTCTCTTTCTTTTGGGAATTATTCATTCCAGTTTGCATAAAATTGTATCAAAGAAAAAGATCCTATTATGTCTACTTGTGATGGTAAATATAAGATGTAGGATCAAAAAGAAGAATCCAAAGAGACAGATCGCTTCGAGTGTGATGATGAGGTGGATGTAGTTGATGACAAAGAACACGGTGAAGTATATATTGCAAATCAAAATTTATGCGTGGGTTGTCCAATCCGGGGGCTAGTTTCTCTGTGCTTGCAAGATGTCATTCAGATGGATGCTAGTAATTATGTGTTGGACAATGTTGGTATGAGCCATCCATTTGAAGAAGTGTACAATGAAGAATGGCTTCTCGAGCATCAAGTCATATTCAAAGAATTCTTGTATGGTGCCATTCTTATCAGCCTGATCATGGTGATCACAAGTTTGCAACTGGTTGCTTATGGGCTTCTTATGCATCTGATATTATTCTACACAGGCTATTATTTCTCCCAGCCTGTTAATGGATTTGCATGATCACTCTGGAGTCTCTGGAGATAGGATCTTCCTACCATGTACATATTAGGATTTTTTGTTGTGTTGGTAGTCTAGTTTCCTTTTCTGTTTGCCTTGTTTTTGGCTTGTTCTGGCTCCTTTGTCTCCCATGCTCTCAGACTTTGTTGCCCAATGGATTTGTGCACGTTGGTCCATGCTTGAGGTTTTGGGTTCCTTGCTTCGTCCTTTGCATTCCTCGTCCCCAACTAGAGCCTGTTGTTGCCCCAAATTTTAAACGTAAAAATTTTCAAATTTTAGTGCATAGGAACTAATGTACAATCGTCTTAAAGGTATAATCATTGCCTTTCCCCAATCTGATCATTTTCCAAAAGTTTTGAAGACTTAGAGACATTTTTATGAGTCTTTGTCGTCGGGTGTTTTTCAAGTTGATGAATCCTTTCTTTCCCCGACTTATGTTCTTAAGTTCAAGAAATGGCTGACTTCTTGATTTCTGCTTTGTGTCGGGGAGGTTCAAAGTCTTTGAATGTCACTCTAGTAGTTTGAAGAATCGTAAGAGCTCTGACGCCCCGACCTCACTCATTGTCAGGATTTTTCAAATTTTGTGAACTCCTCCTTAAAGCTCAAGGTTCTGAATCTGTCTTGACTCCCGACTAATCAGCGTCTTCACAGTGTCCATGAATTCTAATTTTATGGTTGTGTTTCCTAGTTTTCAAGATATCATCAGCTCATCTGATTACTCATGTGGTATGTAATAAGTATGTATTTTCAGGATTTATGAAATACGAGATCAATCTTAAGACTCATTTCTCAAGGTGCAAAATCAATGATTTATTAATTACCTCTTAAATGACAAGTGTAATAGAGCTCACTAAGGTGGTAGCATGACATTATCAAGTTTAAAAATCATCATTACCTACTGGCGTAATTAAATAAACTTGACCATAGAGAAAGGTAATGGTGCTCTCTATGTTTAATCTTGCTTATCGATCAAATCATTTTTTAGATTGGAACTTCATGCAAATAATGAAATTTGGGATGATGAGCCTATGCTTGTCCTACAACCTGATTTGCATTAGCCCAAGGAGGAATAGATTGATATCATCTCTTAGTTGCGCACAGTTGCTTGGAAGGAGAAAACTAGTTATGCTGAGTACCGCAGGGCAATTTCTGTCCTAGAGGAAGAAGAAGAATGTGTTGAGCTACGCCAACTTTTTTATGCAAATACGCCTAGAATTGGGGGCAGTCTAATGCCACTTGTCTTGAATGCATAAATTTCTTTTGTAATTAGCAATGGTAACCACAATTTTGATGTAACGTAACCATTTTTGTTTTAAGGTCACTTTCTTGATAGTGGTTACTTAAAAAGACCATTTCAAATAGTTATGATTTTTGGGGGAGATTTTGAAAAACTATAAAGGAAGGACTTTTAAAGGGGAGGGATATCTTGTTTGGGCTATCTGTGAACAGGGGAAGGGGAGCAAGTTTATTCTATTTTATTTCTAGTTATATTTTTCTTAGCTCAGCTTATGTATCGAGGCATTCTAGAAACTTTGAGTTTTGTTATATTGAAGAAATGAAGAATTACTTATTGAACTTTGTGTCTCATAGTATCTTATATGATTGCAATTGTTCTTGTGTCAATTTTTTAATTTGTCTTCAATATTGCTTCTATTATGTTGGTATGTGTTAAGGAAGAATAAAGCTGTATCTTTAAATTAATTCATGAGTGTTGGATAGGTGGGCTATGTATCATTTATCTGCATTCATTTCTTTCTAAAATCAATCATGTACTTCTACTTCATGGTGATGGGTAGATGTTAATGTACCTTTCCTTCTTTCTGGTTAAAAGCACACCCCCATATTTTTATTAATTGCATATCTTAAGAGGGAATTGTACCTCTAAAATTCAGAGGAAGGTTGTCAATCCAATGGCAACTTATCCAACTGTTAGTACTGTTTGTTCTTCTTCCTGGGTATCTTGAGTCATTTTTTGCATTATTTTTGAATGACAAATTTGTTCACTAACATTCTAACAACTAGGGTTTCTCCCTTTTTAGCATCTTCAAAATGCTCAGACTACTCATCTTCATCTACATGTGTAGCTCATGCATTACCTTCAGGTCTTCTATTGGTCCTTCCTTAATGTTGGGGACACTCATAGATTCAATTTTCTTCTTCTCCACATTGGAAACAGGTTTCTCTGAAACCTCCTCTTCTAGTCCTTGCCCAAGTCTTCCTATTACTTTACCTCTTTGCTCACCATTATTTTTGTCACGAGGGTGGTAGGCATTATTTCCTTTCTGATTTTGGATGGTGCCTGCTTCTTCACCTCTCTTTTGGTCTTGACTTTGGCCTCCATAGGGTCTTCCACCAGTCCTTTCACCATGACCTCTTCCTCTTTTATTTCTTTCAAACATTTTATTTATCTTCTCTTCCACCTTCAGGGAAAACTGGTATGCATCTTCTATGGTGGTCATTCTGACCAAGCTCAACTCCTCTTGAATACTTGGCCTCAACCCATTAATATAATGGGCTACCTTCTCCTTGTTGGCATTTGATAATCTTATAAAACTCCTCTATATACTCCTTAACAAACTTCTTACCTTGCTTCAATCCTTCTAGCTTGTTCAACAACTCCAACTCATAGTCCACAACAATGAACTACTTCTTTAGTTTATCCACCATCTAATGCCATCTGGTAATCTTTCCTTTTCCTCTTTTATTTCTCTCTAACTGGACCTCCTTCCACCAAATACTAGCATGTCCCTTCAAATTTGTTTTTGCAAACTTGACCCGTTCTAGATCCTCCACATCTTCATACTCAAAATATTCCTCCATAACATTTATCCAATCAATAATCTCTTTTGGATTCAAATCCCTAGAATAGGTAGAAACTTCAATCCTAGGCCTCTTTTAAATATTTCAAATGGTCCTCAACAACCTAACTTGTGTAGGATCTCTTGCATTGTCTTGTTCTTCCTCAAATAGCTCTTTTTCTTCAGCTTCATCTTTGTTTTCTTCTCTTATTCTTGGCTCCCACCCTCTTCGTAGCTCCTCTTGTAATGCATCAATTTTCCTTTGCAAGGCTCTAAAACCCTCTTCTATCAAAGCATTTCTCACACTATGGTTTCTTTGCAAAGGCATTTTTATCTCTACAGCCAACCCACAACCTTAGTTCTTGGTGTAAATTGCCGTACAATGGGCGATCTATCTACACACTCAAGAAACCTTGGTCTAATAGCACTTGATGAGGGTGGAATCCACTCGAAACACATACAACAACTTATAGATTTCAAATAGACAAGAATGAGATCTCAAGAAAGATTAGGTAAGGAAACTGAAAACTATTTCAGAATTTCTTCATTAAATTTACTTGTAAAAGGATACAAATGTGAAGCACAATTCCTAGGGTCATATACCCTCTTATTACAGCAATATGGGTTGTCTTATAGTAGAAATATCTGACTTACAAAGCCTTCTAGATCTATCTTCTGATATCTACCTGACCACCTTATTCGCACGACCAGGACTTGCCAATAACTGCCTTTCCTCTACTACCTCCAGAACTATTAAAAATAGGTTATAAATACAATTCAACACCACTTAGTGTAGACACCTAAAATTGACAATATCTTTCCTACACCTTTGGCAGGTCCTAAATACCCTTTTTACCTACATATGTTCTCCAAATTAATTAAATAATCTAATTATTTAATTAATTTCTCCTCTTCACCCATCCAAAATCAAATAAATAATCCATTCATTTTATCATTTCCTCACCTTTCCATAATCCTCTCACATAAATAAGCCTTTCTATTTATTAAATCCCTCATAAATCTCTCATAAATCCCAAATAACTACCTAATAATGTCCTAATTGACACTTAATCCTAATTAGTCCCTAATCCAAAAGTACCTCACAACTACCCAACTAGCTATCCAACCATTTAAATAAACCTATATCCCCCCACTCAAAAGGGAGAAATCCTCTAAGCAAGTAGATGTTGTCAAAATATTTCTTCTTCCAATCTTCTCCTATCCAACTAAATCCTTCCTTACCATTAGTTATTGTTGATCTTTGAAGGCAGCCCACATTCAATCCATGATCAATTGAAGAACAATCAAACAAGGTATTGGGTGCACTTGTTTTGTTCTATCTTATGTGTAAGAATTCAGTTATTGATTTGAGGGTTCTTAGGTTGTATTGTTTGATCTTCTTATGTTTTCATTATCCAATTTTTGAGCATACACTTAGCATAATTTCCATAATGTAAACATGATTTGAAATTTTAAACTCCCATTTAAGATCCAAAATGAACCCAACTATCTCTTTTTCTTGCCCAAGAAAGAATTTTTAAATTTTAAAATTGATAAATTAGGTAGCGCAACTTTTGAGAGCCATAACATTTAAAATGGGAGTCCAATTGACAAATTGTTTGATGCATTAGAAAGCTAGTGAAGAGATCTATCGATATGTAATCAGATTCACCAATTATGACAACTTTTGGGTCATTTAGGGATGTCTAAGTTCTTCAAATTTGATTCTAATTTTTTTTCAAGAACCACAAAAATGAAAACTTTAATATCTTTCAATCCAAACATGATCTTGGACTAAAATTTACCAAGAATGTTTATCTGACTATTCCAAAGATTTGGGAAAAGTTTTAGGCCCAACTGCTTCTCCGATATAGGGTTACTAGAAATAGTAAGTCCTGGTATTCTTAGCCTTTTTGGAAACTCTGAAGGATCTGAATCATTATTCAAGCAAATGAGTATCTAAAAATACAAAAATTGAAAAGAATAGAAAACAACTCATCATTTATTTTGGGTGATGGAAGATTGTCCTTACACCACTAGATGCTCCTGCATCATAATTCTTCCTTCTTTTCTAGATAATATTTATCTAATTGTTCCTCCTCTATTAGTAGTAGTTGGTCTCTTTTATCATTTTCAATTACTTGTGCAGTCACAGTAGGAGGGTTCATAGAATGAACTGTCTAGACCATGCAGCAAGAGTAAACACAATGGAAACAACTCAAAGAAATAAAACAAATGCATATTCAGTCATTTAGTATATCATAGAATTCAAAATAGACATCGATTGGCAACATGTGGGCTTACAATTAGTGCTCATAGGCCTAATTACATACATGCACAAGATAAGGCTTTGAAGCTCCCTTCGCACAAAATCTAAATTATTAGCTATCACTATATCATGAAATTGATGACTACTTTCCTAAGGATCTATTACATCAATATATATCATTTTTGGACCAATAGATTTATCCACATTGGCCAAGGAAGACCTCACAAACTCCAATGAAGAGTTGTAACATGTTCACAGATAGGTCAGACCTAAATGCATAGAACACTTCCTCAAATGAATGGAACAACATGCGGACCCTTGGGGAAGATCGGACATGAACCACAAAACATTGAATTATGTGTCAATGAGATCCGCAAGTCAAGGAATGATCCGCAAGCCTTCTCCTTCAGCTGGTTATCAAAAACTATTAGAATGCTCTGCTATGAGAAAACAGTCAACTTCTGATAGCGATAAATTTTTGGTAACTGATCCAAATGCTCTGAATTCTTGATATGTTGTAGATGAATGAATATAGATGCTAAGTCTAGATCTGCAAGATGTGAAGTGCCAAAACCAGACCACAAGCTGAGAACTGCTACTGACTGAACTGCTTGAATAGAACTGGAAAATGAAAGAACTGAAATGCAAATGTTTTTAGTTGATGCAAGATTTCTCTTGAACCAGGGATGCTCCTGTATTAGACATCTGAGGTTATTGAAAAAGTGAGTCCCTTACTTTGTTGGGGCTAGGGGAGAACCAAGACAGTCCACTTCAGCCTGAGAAATTTAAGATGAATCTTCTTCCTGTCTGCCTTTCCACTTCACAAGGTATTATTTGTATTGTCTTCATCTAGTGCTGCGTCTAATTCTACTATCCAAAATGTCTTCAATCTGTTCCAGTGCTTGTTGTGGTAAATGCTTCTTCAAGTCTTCTTCCATGCTATCACTGAACTCTGCTTCATGATACTGGTAAAGATCTGCAATGTTGAAATAGGTGAAATACCCAATGTCTCTAGTAATTACACTTCATATGTGTTTCTTGAATCAAATTTCCTGAGTATCCTACAAGGTCCAAACTTCTTCATCTTCAACTTGTTATATGTCCCAACTGAAAATCTTTCTTTTCTCAAGTACACCATCACTTCATTTCCAACTTTAAATTTCTTACGTCTTCTCTTCTCATCTGCTTTCTCTTTGTACTTACTGTTCATGTCCTCCAAATGCTTCTTCACCTGATTATGCACTGTCTTCATATGATTTGCAAATTCTTTTGCTTTTGCACTCCTCTTTTCTTCTATGTTGATAGCTCTTAATTCTACAACTCCTCTAGGATTCACTCTGGTAACAATCTCAAAAGGTGTTCTTCCAGTACTCCTATTCACCGAATTGTTGTATGCAAACTCTGCTTGTGAAAGAATCAAGTCCCAACTTCTAGCTTTGTCTCTGACCAAACATCTCAACAAGTTTCCCAAACTCCTATTCACTACATCTGTCTGTCCATCTGTCTGTGGATGAAAAGTAGAACTAAACTTCAAATCTGTCTTCATTTTCTTCCAAAATGTCTTCCAAAAGTAAACAACAAACTTTGTGTCTCTGTCTGAGACTATAATCATAGGTAATCCATGCAATCTCACAATCTCCTTGAAAAATAGGTTAGCTACATGCACTACATCAGTTGTCTTCTTACAAGGTATGAAATGAGCCATTTTTGAAAATCTGTCAACCACTACAAATATTGAATCATATCCTCTCTGTATCTTAGGTAATCCCATTACAAAATCCATGCTTATGTCTTCCCAAGGTCTCTCTGGTACTGTCAAAGGTTTATACAATCCAATGTTCTGACTACTCCCTTTTGGAACTTGACAAACTCTACAACTCTACACAAATCTCCGAACATCCTTGTGTATCTAAGGCCAAAAGTAATTTTTACTTACCAAAGCTATGGTCTTATTAATGCCAAAATGTCTTGCCAATCCACCACTATGCTTCTCATTAATCAAATTATCTCTCATTGAACTTCTGGGTATTCATAACTGACTTCATTTGAACAACAATCTTCTTGAATGAAATAGTCCAACCACTTACTTCTATCTGTCACAACAGGTTCCTTACATGCTTTCCAAGGTTCTGCAAAATTAGTGTCTCCCTCATACATGTTCTTCAATTCATCAAAACCCAACACTTCAATTCTCATCTCTGTCAACAAGTTTCTTCTTCTACTCAAGGAATCAATAACTTTATTTGATTTACCACTCTTATGCTTTAACACAAAAGTATAACTCTGCATGAACTCTACCCATCTAATATGTCTCTGATTCAAGTTTCCCTGACTATTCAGATACTGTAAAGCTTGATGATCTCTATACAACACAAACTCCTTAGGCAACAAGTAATGTCTCCACTTCTTCAAGGCTTGAATTATGGCATAGAACTCTTGATCATAAACCAAATATCTTCTCCTTGCATCATTCAACTTCTCATTGAAATATGCTACAGGTCTACCTTCTTGACTTAACACTGCTCCAATTGTATTTCCACTAGCATCGCAATCAACTTGAAATACCTTATTGAAATATGGTAATGCCAAAACAGGTTGCTTTGTTACTTTATGCTTCAATAACTCAAAACTTTTATCTGCTTCTAATGTCCACTTGAAAACTTTTCTGTCACCTCTCATTGTCTGTCATAGAATTACAAACTAAACTAACATTTCTGATGAACTTCTGGTAGAAACTAGCCAAACCATGAAATGATCTAACCTCTCCAATGCTCTCCGATGTAGGCCATTCAATAATGTCTCACTTTCTCAGGGTCCATCTTCAATCCTTCCACAAAAATCACAAATCCTAGGTATACCAATTCTTCCATCATGAAACTACACTTCTTGATGTTTATCAGCAATTTCTCTTCTCTCAACCTCTGCAAAACTTGTCTAATATGCAACAAATGCTCCTCTTTTGTCGTACTGAAAATTAGAATATCATCCAAGTACACAATCACAAACTTACCCAAGAATTTCTTCAAGACCTCATTCATCAACCTCATGAAAGTACTCAATGCATTTGTCAATCCAAAAGGCATCACTAACCACTCATACAATCCTTCATTTGTCTTAAAATCAGTCTTCCATTCATCTTCTTCTCTGATTCTGATCTGATGGTATCCACTCTTCAAATATATCTTTGTGAAATATCTCACTCCACTCAAACAATCCATAATATCATCCATTCTAGGTAAATAGAATCTATACTTAACTATGATCTTGTTTATTGCTCTGGAATCAATACACATTCTCCATTCTCCATCCTTCTTCGGTGCAAGCACTGCAGGTACTACACAAGGACTCAATCTTTCTTTGATCAAACCTTTCCTCAACAACTCTTGTATCTGTCTATTCAGTTCTTCATTCTCTACTAGTGTCATTCTATGTGCTTCTTTGTTAGGCAAACTTGCTCCTGGTATAAGATCCATGTGATGACTAATACTTCTTATAGATGGTAATGCTTCAGGTACATTATCTAATATGATGTCTTCATACTCTATCAACAATTCTCTTATCTCATCCGGTTCAGTCTCTTTATTCACTACTTCAGGCATTTTAGGAATCAAGGCATAACACATACTTTCCTATTTCAAACCATCCAAAAATTTCCTTCCATCTACCAAACAGATTCTAGCATTCCCACATACCACATTTTTAGGATCATCTTCTAAAGGAATCAAAGTAATTATTTTCCCATTTGCTGTTATAGTATATGTATTCTTTATCCCATCATGCATAGCTTTTCTATCATACTACCAAGGTCTACCCAACAAGATATGACAAACATCCATAGGCATAATATCACACAAGACTTCATCATGATAAGATCCAATATGAAATTTCACCAAACATTGTTCACTCACTAGTACCTTATGATCATCTTGAATCCATGCTATCTAATAGGGATTAGGGTGTTTCAACCTTTCCAACTTCATCTTAGTCACCATCTCCTCTAAAACTAGGTTATCTAAACTACCACTATCAATTACAACTTTACAACACTTACCTCCTAATTTGCATTTAGTTCTAAACAGACTTTTCCTCTGTGACAGTTCCTCATTTGTCTCTACTTGAAATAGTGCTCTCCTCACCACTAATGATTCTCCTTTCTCCAGATTGCCAACTGAACAAGGTGATCCAATAGGTTCTTCTTCAACATAGGCTGCTCTCCCACTATTCTTTGTCTTCTTGCTTGTACTACCCTGATTACATTCAAATGCTCTATGTCCTTCACCTCCACACTTGAAACAAGTACCTTTGAATGTCTTCTTATCAAATCCTCTTCCTTCTCTTCTGTATCCTTCATTCCGGGATGCACTAGGGTTTCCTTTCTGGTAAAAATTTCTATCATCTCTGTGGTAAGCATTGTTATCTCTGTCATCCTTTCTAACTGGGTTCTCAAACTTGTTCTACTCCACAAATGATCTATCATATCCAGAAAATGATCTTCCCTTCTAAAATTTACCTCCTCTGCCTCTCTGTCTCTGATCATGCTTTTTATTCATCTCTTCTTCAACTTTTAGGGTAAATTGATATGCTTCTTCCAAAGATGTCATCCTTACCAAACTTAGTTCTTCTTGAATGTTCAATCTCAGTCCATTGATATATCTAGCCACTTTCTCCTTGCTTGCTTCACTATATCCTATTCTTATGATCATCTTATGAAATTCTTCAGTGTATTCCTTCACAGATTTCTCCTTTTGTCTCAGGTTTTGCAATCTTTTCAACAATTCCAACTCATAGTCAACAGGTATGAATTGATTCTTCAACTTTGTCACCATCCAGTCCCACTTTGTAATCTTTTCTTTTCCTCTATTGTTTCATTCCAACTAAACTTCCTTCCACCATATAGCAGCATGTCCTTTCAACTCTGTCTTTGCAAATTTTAGCTTCTCCGGTTCTTCAATCTCCTCATATTCAAAGTATTCTTCCATATCATTTATCTAGTCAATCAACTCTTCAGGGTTCAAATTACCAGTATAGTTCAGAACATCAACTCTAGGTCTCTTTCCAATCTTTGAAATAGCTCGCAACATCTTTATCTGATCTGATTCTTCTTCTTCATCACCTCCTAGGGTTTCGCCAGTGTGTTCAACAGATTGAAATTCTTCTGCATCATCACTTTCAACATTAGGTCTCAGTGTCAATCCTCTTTTCCTATCTCCTTCAACAACATCCAAATGAATTCGCATTGTTCTCATCAATTCCATCATCTCATCCATTCTATTAGCAATTGTACCAACAGGGGGAACTCTTCGCAGTGGCATCTTCCTAGGATCAAGTGCAAACTACCTCAAGTTTGACGATCGGGCTACAAGTGACAACTACCTCTCAATCGGTGATCGGTTGTGCACAAGTAACCTGCCTCAGATTGGTGATCTGCTTACAACAAGATCTTATGGAATCCCCTTCGCCAATTCACTCCAAAGAATCAAACTTTCGCTCTGATACCACTTGGTACAGTCACAGTAGGAGGGTTTACAGAATGAACTGTCTAAACCGTGTAGCAAGAGTAAAAATAATGGAAACAACTCAAAGAAATAAAGCAATTGTAGATTCAGTCATTCAGTATATCATAGAATTCAAAATAGAGATCAGCTGGCAACATGCGGGCTTACAACTAGGGCTCACAAGCCTAATTACATACATGCGTAAAATAAGGTTTTGAAGCTCCCTTCTCACAAAATCTAAATTATTATCTATCCCTATATCATGAACTTGATGACTACTTTCCTAAGGATCTATTACATCAATATATATCATTTTTAGACCAATAGATTCCTATGCATTAGCCAAGGAAGGTCACAAACTCCAATGAAGAGTTGTAACATGTTCACAGATAGGTCAGATCTAAATGCATAGAACACTTTCTCAAATGAGTGGAACAACGTACAGACCCTTGGAGAAGGTTAGCCATGAACCACAGAAAATTGCATGATGTGTCAATGAGATCCACAAGTCAAGGAATGATCCACACGCCTTCTCCTTGAGCTAGTTATCAGGAACTGTTAGAATGCTCTACTCTATGAAAACAATCAACTTCTGATAGCGCTATCTTTCAGGTAACTAATCCAAATGCTCTAAATTCTTGATATGTTGTAGATGAATGAATGTAGATGCTAAGTCCAGATCCGCACGAAGTGAAGTGCCAAAACTGGACCACAAGTTGAGAACTGCTACTGACTGAACTACCTGAACTGAATTGGAAAATGAAAGAACTGAAATGTAAACAAACTGAAACATAAATGTTTTTGGTTGATGCAAGATTTCTCTTGAACCAGGGATGCTCCTTCATCAATTACTCTATCTTTGATGCATCTTTTGGCTCCTTGAGTATCTTGTTTGGGTATCTTTCTTATGATTTTTACTCCTTTGTTGTGTTAGCAGCAAACAACTATTTTCTTTTTGTTTGCAAAGGAACATTTTAGAATTATTGTTATGCTTTAATGTAGGTGAATAGAACAAGACTATGGTAGCTATAGAAACCACAATTCTTCTTCTTTTCTTCTTGGCATTCATTAGCATAATGTCCTAGTTGGCCACACCAAAGGTAGGTGATGTCATCTTTTATTCTTTGTCCATAACATATTCCTCTATTTTGTCCTCCTCTATAGTTATTTTAATATATTCTATTGTCACTTGAAGGACAACTAATTGGAGGTTTCTCAGTTGTAATTTGTGGTGGAGTAAATTGTGTTGCATGGGAATTGAATTGATTCCTCCATGTTGGTTGTTTGTATCCATGGTCAAATAAAGCTCTTTCTACCAATCATTTATCCCTTGAGATTCCTTTTTAGATCAAATCATTATACTTATAGTGGTGATTTCCCCAAGGTTCATGTTCTTCATCATCTCTTAATCTAAACAAAAGGGTTGGAAAATCATTTGTCTCATGGTTATCCCACTCAACAAAAATTCCATAGCAGATACTTTTCAACTTCTTAAGGGCTAACTATAGATCAACTTTGAGTGTCACATCCCTTTTTTATCCTCTCATCATCAAACATTCATTATTTAGGTGGCCTTCTTCCATATAGTAGGTACACCATGTTTTTTTTCTTTGGGCTAGTGGTAAGTTATTAGGTTATTTTCCTCCTTAGCTAGTATATCCTGCTTAATCTTTAACTATTATAATTCCAATATCATCTTCTCTAATTCCTTACTCTTTGTTTCCTTACTCTTTCTTCTCCAAGGATATACTTGAATAAGTCTCAAAATTTATGACACCCAATCTAATCCTATTTTTTGGTGTTAGTCTTGATATAAACCATTCGATTCTTTATTTTTATGTTAGTGGCTCCTCCATTTTTATTACCACTTATTTGAATTTACAATCAAATTCATTAAAATAGATTCCCTTTCTTCTTAAACCATTTTGTCCTATTTTTTAACCCCAGGCCAAAATAGCCCAAGTGTTAGGAAAGGTGTCTCAACCTTGCAACTACAAAAGGTTTCTATTCTTCCCAATTTTGGTCTTTTGGAATACCCTTTTTCTTAAAGAATGGTTTAGAACTTTCAAAGTTTCCAAAAGGGCTAAAAATGGAATTACTATATTCAATAACTCTACATTTTAGCATGGATGGACCTAGAACTTTCTAAAAAGGTGTAAAACTACCAAGTAAACATCTTGGGTGAGTTTCGTCTCAAGATCATACTTGGATCATAAGATATTAAAGTTTCTATTTTTTGAAACTCCTAGAAAAAGTTTTGAACTCAAGTTTGAGGCACCTAGAGGTCCCTAAATGCCTTGAAAGTTTTTGTAACTGTCAATGAGGGTTATAGATTGATAGATCTCTTCATGAGCTTTCTGACACATCAAACAATTCATCAATCGAACACCCAGATCAAAAGTTATGGCCTCCAGAAGTTGGACCTCCTATTTTGGAAAATGTGAAAACATGTTAGACACTTAAAAGAGTTGTAAAGGGAGAGCTACATATCTTGGTGTGTGATTTGTCATATCACAAAGAATCTTTGATTGGAGATAATTTGGGCACCACTTTTGGGTCGTTTTGGCTCATGGTTTTGTAATTACCGTTGGTGGTTTACCGTATTGTATCTCCTATATATCAGGAGCTTGAGATGGAGATTGTGCATCAGAATCTTATAGATGTTGAGTTGTCTCTGGATCTCTGGTTAGTTATACTCCTATGAAATCTTTCTTTGCAAGTATATTTTAATCTTCTTGATTCCTGAATAATATATTAGGTGGCTTTGGAGTGTGGGGTTTTTCTCGTGAAAGGGTGTCCCCACATAATTATTATGTCGTGGTATGATTGCTATTTGTGTTTATTTCTGTAATTGTTGTAAATATCTAAAAAAAATTGCATATCCCTCCCCCCAGGATTAGTTTAGGAAGTTGTTCTACTACTTTAGCTTCCTTAAAAGTGGTATCAAAGATTGATCACCTTTGGTTTTAGTTGTGGGTTGTTGGGTTTTTTGAATTAATATACTTTGTGATTTTGTTCCAAGAATTTTTATATGGCAAGCACATCAGGGAGAATAGAGGTATAAAAATTTTCTAGTAACAGTTTTAAGATGTGGAAGCTGAAGATGGAGAATCTGTTAATTGGTCAAGATTTATGGGATGCTATTGATGAGAAAGTTTCAAGGCCCACAGATGCTACTTGGGCTACTGAATATGATGCTATGGACCGTAAAACCAAGGGTTTAATCAAATTGTGCCTGATAAACTCTATTTTAATCATTGTTCATGAAGATCCCTCTGCAAGAAACTGTGGAAGAAACTCGATGAGATATACAAGCCAAATATTTAGTGAACAAGATTTTCTTGAGGAAGAAATTTTATTGCTTGAGAATGGACGAGGGTGGATGAATTGTAGACCACCTAGAAGCATTCAATATGTTGGTGGTTCAATTGGCATCAATTGGTCTAAAAATGGATGAGGAGAAGAGAAGTTAGATCCTGCTTTGTTCTTTGCCTGATTCATGGGATTCTCTTGTTATGGCAATTGGGAGTACTTCTGTTGTCTTGAAAGTTGAAGATGTTGTGGATTCTTTTCTTTCTAAATAAATGAGGATAAATGTATCCATTAGTGCCAAAGAAGCCCTCAGTGTTCATGGAAGACCCAAAAAAAGGCAAGAAGAGAGAGAAGCATGACAAATCCAAGTCCAAGGGGAGATCCAAATCTCCTAGAAAGTCCAAAGTTATTTGTTGGAATTGTGGTAAGCCTGGACACTTCCGTAAGGAGTGTAAAGAAGAAAATAAGAAGAAAAAGAAGAAATTTGATTCTAATTCTGAGTCCAAGAAGGAAGATGGTGATGTGTTCATTGCATCTTTGGCCACTCATGCAAGTAATGATGCATGGTTAATTTACTCAGGTGCATCTTTCCATATGACCCCTAATAGAGATTGGTTTTCTGAGTATGAAGAATTTGATGGAGGAAAGGTGTACTTGGATGATGATTCTCATTTAAATATTGTTGTTCGTGGTAAAGTTAAAATCATACTTACTGATGGTAGAATAAAAAGGATCAATGGTTTGTTGCATATCCTTAGATTAGCATGAAATTTATTATCTATGAGCAAACTAATAGATGCGGGTGTGTAGGTAGTCTTTTTTTATATAGGATGCAAGATGGTTAGAGGTGCTATGGTGATTGCTAGAGGTGTCAGATTTGGAACATTGTATAAGCTTGATGCATACATTGTTGAGTACAATAGTACTTTTGTCAAAAGTAAATCTATGACTACTTCATTGGAAAAGGAGAGAGTTTCATTTCTAGTGGATGGTCATGGATTTTGGTTACCTAAGGGTGCTCTTTCTTCTGAATCAAAATTGCCTACAGAGAAGACTATTTTATGGCACCAGAGATTAGGCCACATAGAAGAAAAGGGTCTAAGGACCTTGAAAAAGAAAAACCTTGTTGAAGGTGTAACTTATTGTAATCTTGATTTCAATTTCTATGAGAATTGCATTTATGGTAAACAAAACCATGTTTAGTTTTACTTGAGTTCTCATAAATAATGTGGTGTATTGGATCTTATTCATTTTGATGTGTTTGGTCTTGTAGATGGTCCTATTGGACCATGATTGTCATTATAGCAAAACCCATAGGCATTAATCACCACTACAATCACTAGAGTTAGGATCCATGAGAGATGGTTAGTCCATGTCACGAAACATCATGGGGGCATTGGATGTACATGCCAACAATATCCCCCCCAACATTACCTAGGGAGTTTTGAACCTAAGACCTTTGGCTCAGATACCAATTATTGGACCATGATTTCCATTAGACTAAAATCCACATGCATTAATCTCTGCTACAATCACCAAAGTTAGGATCCATGAGAGGCGGTTAGTCCATGTCACAAAACATCACGAGGAGAACTAGACGCACATGCCAATAGTTCCTTTCATTGGAAATTTCACATAATATGTTTCATTTATTGATGATTGTAGTAGGACATGGGTATATTTTTTAAAGAGTAAATCTAAAGTTTTCAGTTGATTTAAATAATTTAAAGCAATGGTTGAGTTGTAGACTAGAAAGAAAATAAAACTTTTTAGGATTGACAATGGTGGTGATTTCTACTCTAATGATTTTGATAGATTATGTAAAGATTGTGGCATTCAGAGACAAAATACAACTCTGTATTCTCCACAATAGAATGGAGTTGCATAAAGAATGAATAGGGCACTGATGGAGAAGGCTAGGAGTATGCTTAGTGGTACTAATCTAGAACAAAGGTTTTGGGCTGAAGTTGTTGCTATTGCTTGCTACCTAATTAACATTTCTCCTACATCAATGCTTGTTGATCAGAAAATGCCTATGGAGGCGTGGTCAAGGCACAATCCTTCACTGAGACATCTTAGAATTTTGGGTTGTGAGGCATATGCGCATGTGCCAAAGGAGAAGAAAACAAAGTTGGAGAACAAGTTTGTGAAATGTATCTTCATCAGGTATTGTTATGGTGTGAAAGAATACAAGCTTTGGGACCTTGTTGCATAGAAAGTAATATATAGTACATAAGTGTTATTTATAGAGAAACTAAACCTTCTTCTATTACATTGCAGCCGGAACAAAGTGAATAGAAAGATTTGATTCAACTCCCTTCTACGCCTAAGAAAGTTGAATCGAGGCTCCTAGATAGACACAAAGTTGAGGAGAGCTCATCTAGCTCTGAATCTTCAGAAAAAGAAGAACCTCCAACTCAACTTGTTTGAATGTCTACAAGGCATAGACAACCACCTAAAAGGTATTCACCTAATGACTGGAGATGTATTTTTTCTTTAAATACTAACATAGATGAACCTAGATCTGTAGAAGAGGCATTAGGGATGAATAATGCAGTGTCTTGGAAGATTGCTATAGATTAAGAAATGATGGCTTTGGAAAAGAATTGTAGATCAAGGAAAATTAGGAAACAAACTTGAATTAGAAAATAGCAACCACAAACTATCAAATTCAAGATACAAAATCCCTAATCTAGCAATGAAGCACAAAATGAACATAGAAAACAAATGATAACAACAACAATATCTAAATTCATATGTCAAGCTTGGCTCTCCTCCATTGTTCTTCTCCATTCTACCCGAAATTGCTCTTAGATTTGCAACATGCAAGAGATATGCTTAGCTCAATGAGAAAGATACAACAAAATCTTGAAGATTATGATTGTGGTTAGGTTGAAATGAAGTTGGAGGGTTGCTTTTATAGAAGACTTGAATTCAAATGAAGGGTGAGGATTGAAAGTTGAATTGAGTGATGTGGATGACTAAGATTAAAGATAAACCCCTTTCATTTAAAGAAAGGTGGTGGTATGACAAGTGTGTGGATAAGAATAGAGGTGACCTAATTTAAATAATAAAATTATTTAAATTATTTGGTAGTGTGACAAAGCATTAAATGAAAATTGTAGTATGGTTGTAGTATGACACATAATTCAAATAAAGAATTACTTAAATTATGAGAGAGGGACGCGTTTCAATGAGGATAAAGGTGAGGGCTAATTCAAATATTTTATTTAAATTAGTTGGATAATGGAGGAATTAGATAATGACTAATTAAATAATTAAAAATAATCATTTAATTATAGAAGAAAATAGAGAAAATAGAGATGAATAATTAAATAAATAAAAATTTATTTAATTATAGATTAGAAAATAGGAAAGGTGAATTAATTTAATATTATTTAATTAACAGAGGAATGCGACATTAGGGAATAATTAGTGTGAAAATGTTGTTCGCGGGCTTAGGACATTTTTAATTGTCTACATTTTCCCCTTCTTTGATACAATATCAATTTGGATGTTGTGTCAAAAGAATAATTCAAAAAAATCAGCTCTGAACTTGCCCCAGCGTGCCCTGTAAAAGGTTGGATAGCATGATGCGCCCTCAGGAAATTTGGCAAATTTTTGAAAAATCCCCAAAAAATTGGGAAATTCTTGAAAAGTTACTTTGATAGGTGTAAAGTCACTGGTGATGAAAAACTAGGCTTATAGGTTGATATAGGGGTTGAGATTTGCATGTGGAGGCGAAAGAAATGGTGTTAGCAAGAAATGAAGAATGATTGGATAAGTGAAATGAAATGAGATCTTGCTTGATATATTTTAAGATTTAATTTCATTGCATGAAAATCATCATAGAGCTTTATTATGGCAATTGATCACGAACACCATGGCATGACATAGGCCAAGGCACAAGGTGTGATCCCTTGTAGAATAGGCACATGACAGACAAGGAATGTCGTGACGCAAACTAGTAACCGTAGAATCTTGTTAGAATATGTGAGGAAATAACCATGAAGCATGTTAGTCCTGGTACAAGGAAGCATTAGATGACCTTTCACTTGCACATGATGTTTTGATCACGCCAAATGGAATCCCAATCACACACGGGGAACTTAGTTTCCCTAGTCATATTGCCAAGACAAACCACAAATAGAAATCAAAGAGAATAAGGTCATGATCCATCATCGCTCCTCTCATAACTTGTGGACTTCCTTGAGGGGCATAAGAATAAGACCAAAGATCAATCCCATGAAAAGATAAGATAGACTAGACCAATAGAGTCAACAACCATTTTGATTTTCTTTCCAAGTAATGAGTGTTTGCTGATATGATTGGAGGATAATGCTTGGTTTTAGGAAAGGAAACATGTCGTATAAGGCATTGAGTCTGGTTTCAATTATGCAACCACTTGTATAAGGTAAATGAGATGGTTGAGTCTGGTTTCAGTTATGAGACACCTCGTATAAGATGTCTAGTCTGGTTTCAGGAGTGCAACAATCTGTATAAGACTAATGATATGGTTGATGCATGATGATGGTGTCTAGTTTCAAAAAATGAAGCATGTCATATAAGATGCCTAGTCTAGTTTTGACAATGCCACCTCCTATATAAGACAAGTGACAATTGATAGTGATGAATATTCATGACTAGGAAATTGATCTATTATGATTGAAGATGTGATGGATATTTTGTCTATTGTTTCAAGATTGGTTAAGCTCAATTCTCTTGCAAGAGATAACCTATTTGTGTCTAATGAAAGTGTCCACCTTTGCAAGGGACAATTTATTATGAGATGTGAACAATGAAGACTTGATCCAATGGGCCCTAAGGGATTGACCTAATGTCTCGAGGGCTCATCAAAGATGGCCTTGCCTACATGAAACGTAGAGACAATGTAGTTTGACCATGTAGACTCTTTGTGTGACCTAAGACCTAGGGGACTAATATCTCAAGGACTCATAAAAAATGGCCTTGCCTACATGAAGTCACAAAGGTAACGTAGTTTGACAAGTTGGACTGACACTGTTTATTGCTTTAGATTTTTGTTTGACTATTTGATTTTGTCTTTGGATTTTTTATTTTTTATTTTTGGATTTTTGAATGTTTTAGGATGGCATTGGATAAAAATTTGAATAGTCTTTATGCTAGCTACCAATGACAAGGGAAAACCAAGTCTAGATACTGGGATGGAGGTGGGATGGATGGATAAAAGGATGGGTGATAGTAAATGTGATGGAAGGCTCATGATAGATGGATGGATAAAAGGATAGGTAATAATGGATGGAAGACTCATGATAGATGGGTGGGTAAAAGGATAGGCGAAGGCTCATGATAAATAGATGGTTAAAGGGATGGATAAAAAGAATATGCAATAGTGTATGGATGTATGTATCCTAATGGAGCTAGGATGTGATCTCCAAATACTATGTTGCATAGGAATAACATGCCCCATTCTTGGTGTGATGCTTATGATTTTACATTACAAAGCTTATGACAATAGGATGGTGATAGGATTGATTAGAAATGATGAGATATATCAAGAGATATCCAAAAAATGTGTCAAAATTTTCCCCCATATCTTTATCAAGATCAAAAGGAAGAAGGGAGGATGAATGGACTTGAAATAGGATAGGTATATGGGTGTAATGGATAAGGATGGTAGGATGATATGGAAATGGTATGATGGGATAGATAGTTTGGATGAGACAATGTGCCCCCAAGTGTAAGTGACATAGATGATAGACCTACACATGATGCATGTTTGCCAAGTTTTCATCATGGTACTTATCCAAGGTGCCACCAAGGGTTGTTTTCACCATTGGATGAAGGGATTTATCTTTACTATTTTGATTTTCCTTTTTTTTTTTAATTTGGATGGGATAGGTGGATATGGATAAGAGGGACTCAAGAATCTAGTTCCATGAAAGGTGATAGTCCCATTAGAGATGTATTTCATCGCATGGACCATGAAAAGTCTCATTATGCTCATAGATGTTGGTAAGGGATTACATGAGGGGGAGATGGAGTATATGGATAATGGATTAAGATGTGGATTACGAAAGGTCAAGGATGAATGGGGGATAGTGAATTATCATGCAGATTATGCAAAAGCTTGGATGAAAGGCTTATGCAAAAGCATGGACCATAGGAAGGTGATGGGGGAGATATGTAGAATAGTGGATGAAAGATGGGGAGATGGAGGTATGTGGGAATGTTGTGGAATGGAAAGGAACCAAGACCAATGGCTGCACACACCATGATAACTATTGAAGCTTTTGATTTGGAGGAGGTGTAGGAAGCAATGGACATGTTTTCTTATGGGATGGTTGATTAAGTGATTTAGGTACCCACATAGAATTAGGATTTTTATGATTTTTGTATTGCTTGTGGGATGAAGGAATTTGAGATTTTTGAATGGAATGGGATTTTTGGAATTTTTCGGATGTAGATGCATCATTTGACTTGACTTCTTTTTTCTTAGGGACCCAAACCATTTTAGTCTTAGACTTTTCTTTTAGAGGTATGGGCTTAGGTAGCCTTTTAGATGGACTAGGCTTTAATTCTTTGCATTGATGTCCTAAGGCATTAGGATCTTTAGGATTTTTAGCTTTATGGGTAGAGGTATCCAAATTTTTATTGTTGAATCCCTTGGGATTGGTGGAAGCTTCTTGTTTAGATGTTGTGTGCATTAATTGGTCATGATTAGGAATTTTAGGGGATTTATGGACGGATGGATTAAAAGTAGGTTTATGGATAAATGGATAAGGGGATTTGATGATAAGGATATGAGGTGTTGGGAGAAGTGGAGGTAGAGTGGATGGTGGGATATTAGGAGTTTGAAGTAGTGGAGGTAAAGTGGATGGTGGAAGGTGTATGGTCACATACTTTTGGGATTTGTAGGATAATGGAAGTGGAATGGCAACATATGCTTTGGGGGTATGATAAGGTTTGTGATGGAATTTGGTGGATTTAGGAGGCATGGAGGTAGTACCAACATCTTGAGATTATTTTCCTTCGGGTGTATATCCAAGGCCATATGAGAATGGAGGGACTTTGACATGGATAGGCTCCAAAATACCTAGTTCATGAAGGCCTAAGCCTTTACATTGATAGTTCATTTTTTAGAGTATGCGGTGGACAATGGGATTATGGGTGCTTTGGACACTAGACACGAGATTCTTATTTGATGAAGAGGGGAAAGTGGATAGAGGTTATTTTTGTCCTAAGGAGGAACACTCATGAATGAAAGTGGTGAGACCAATAGGATATGTTGGTTGATTTGCAATATGGTTGATAGTGGATGACAAAGGATCTTGAGTATCAGTGTGCTCATTAAGACCCAAGCTATTGGTTTGATCATCTATGTTTTCTTGGTAGCCAAGCCTCTCATCAAGGGAAGTGGATGTTGTTGGATCATGGATTGAAGGAGAAGTTTTTTTCTTCGAAGGAAGGCCATGAAGAGGGGTGAGTGCTCAAGTTGGTCAACAAGACTTTCATACTCACTCTTATTGCTAAGATAACCATGATGAGGAGTAGATGGAGTATGTAGGTCTTGGGTATCTTCCTCAAGGCTAGTTGTGGGGTTATGGATATGATCAATTTCTTCATGGATAGGCTCTTTATCATAAATAATATCTTGATCATGGAAAAGATATAGGTTATGGATGGGGTGAATGGAAGAGATTTGATCTTGATTGGAATAAGAGCTTAATGTTTCCACATGCAAGTAGGATAATACTGTTGACATAACTCTTGACTTTCTTGAATTGAAGTGGAAGACCCTTGGAGAGGCTTGATAGGCTCTAGATAGTCAACAACATGGTGGTATAATGGATCTTTACTTGGACTTATGGTGGGAGATTCCTCTATAGGCTTGATATGTTGTGGACTAAATGATGGGGTTGAAGGACTAGACATGGTGTTGGAAGACTCTTTGATAGGCCGAAGGATAGGGGTTTGGTGACATAGTTGATTCCTTGCTAATAGACATTGGATCACATCCTTCATAAGTGTATGGGTGGATGGATAATATAATGGATGGATAATAGTGGTGGATGGTGTTGTAGGCTTAGGATTATGGTTAGGTGGAGAGATAATAGGGGTATTGGATACATTGGGATTAGGAGTGGATAGATCCCATGGTCGAGGGATAAAAGGGGTGGAAGATTTTGTAGGATTAGGATTTTGAATTTGATTGTATGGAGGGTCAAATGGATTAGATGCATTGGTATTGGGATTGCTTGTGCTAGATGGGATTGACATCAGATGGGTGGATTTAGATGACCCCATAAGTTTTCTTTTGTACGACTTGAATTTAGGGTGTGGAGTTGATGGAGGATTAGATGGTGTAGAAGACAATGAAGGGCTTGATTGATTAGAAGGTGGAGGGACCAATGAATTAGGACTGGGATTACATGGCGTTGTTGGTATAGGACTAGTAGGCTTTGGGATAGGCATTTAATTGGATGGTGATGGAGGATGTCAATAGGATACATAAGCTAGAGTGGTGTCTCCCTTGTCAAAGGTAGCATGAGGACTTAAAGGCACTTGATCTTGTTGCAAGGGGTGACTTGGATAATCTTGTAAATGGATTTGGGGTTGAGGTGAAATGGTGAGATATGTAGGTGGAAGATCTTGGGAGAGGGATTGATATGGATGTTTTTGGGATGTGAATTGATGTGGATGTTGGTTAACATTGGAAGAAGTGGGATAGCTTGATGTAGAATTGACATGATATGTAGATGGACTAGGGTGGTAAGATGATGAAGGTGACACCTAGGATTTATTCATATGTTTAAGTCTTTGTATTTTAGCTTGTCCGTCCAGATATGCATCATAATCTACAAGATTCTCATCATCATTGGAGCTAGGAGGAGGGCCTCCTCAGAATATGAGTTTGGGTCTTGGATTTTTTGCATCATTGGAGCTAGAAGGAGGGTCTCCTTAGAGTATAGTTTGGGTGTTGGATTTTTCACATCATTAGAGCTAGGAGGAGGGTCTCCTCAGAGTATGAGTTTGGGTCTTGGATTTTTCACATCATTAGAGCTAGAAGGAGGGCCTCCTCGGGGTATGAGTTTGGGTCTTGGATTTTTCACATCATTGGAGCTAGGAGGATGATCTCCTCAGAGTATGAGTTTGGGTCTTAGATTTTTGGTGCAGTCATGGCAGGAGGGTTCACAAAATGAACTGTCAAGATCGTGTAGTAAGAGTAAAAATAGCGGAAACAACTCAAAAATATGAAGCAAATGCATATTCAGTCATTTAGTATATCATAGAATTCAAATACAAATCAGTCAGCAACATGCGGGCTTACAATTAGGGCTCACGGGCCTAATTACATAATATCATAATATGCACTACATATAGATTTGAAGCTCCTTCGCACAAAATCTAACCTATCAATTATCACTATGTGAATCACTACTTTCCTAGGGATCTATCACATCCTTATATATCATCTCTAGAACAAAAGATTCCTCTGCATTGGCCAAGGAAGATCACAAACTCTAATGAAGAGCTATAATGTGTGTACACAGATAGGTCAGACCTAATCATGTGGAACACCTTCGAAAATGCATGGTATGATGTGCAGACCACATGGAAGGTTGGCCACGAACCAAAGATCATTGAATGATGTGTCATTAGACTCCACAAGTTGAGCAATGCTCCGCAAGTCCTCTCCTTTAGCTGATTGTCTAAGACTATCAGGATGCTCTATTCTAAGAAAACAGTCAATTTTCTGATAGTGAAAACTTTTCGGCAATTGATCCAAATGCTTTGATAATTGGATATGATGTAGATGAACATGTCTAGATGCTAGGTCCAGTTCTGCAAGATGTGAAATACAACTGTGGCAGAATGTGGACCAAAATATAGAAACTACTATTAACTGAACTACCTGAACTAAACTAGAAAATGAAAAGAAACAAACTGAAATGCAAATGTTTTTGGTTGATGCAAGATTTCTCTTGAACCAGGGATGCTCCTGCATCAAACATCCATGGTTATTGAAAAAGTGAGTCCCTCACTTTTTTGGGGCTAGGGGAGAACCAAGACGGTCCACCTCCGTCTGAGAAATCCATGATGCATCTTCTTCTGGTCTGCCTTTCCACTTCACAAGGTATTCTTTGTATTGTATTCCTTTGGTGTTGTGTCCAACTCTGTTGTCTAAAATGTCTTCAATCTACTTTGGTGCTTGTTGTGGTAACTATTTCTTCAAGTCTTCTTCCATGCTCTCACTGAACTCTACTTCATGATACTGATATAGGTCTACAATGTTGAAAATAGGTGATATGCTCAATGTCTCTGGTAGTTCCACTTCATATGCATTTCATGAATCAAATTTTCTGAGTATCCTACAAGGTCCAAACTTCTTCATATTCAACTTATTATATTTCCCAACTGGATATCTTTCTTCTCTCAAGTATATCATCACTTCATCTCCCATTGCAAATTCTTTGTGTCTTCTCTTCTCATCTGCTTGCTCCTTATATTTTTTGTTCATATTCTCCAAATGCTTCTTCACCTGATTATGCACTATCTTCATGTGATCTACAAATTCCTCTACTTCTACATTTCTTTTTTATGTCATACCCATATCTCTCAATTCTGCAACTCCTCTAGGGTTTACTTCGGTAACAATCTCAAAAGGTGTTCTTCCGGTACTCCTGTTTACTGAATTATTGTATGCAAACTCTGCTTGTGAAAGAATCAAATCCCAACTTCCTACCTTCTCTCCAACCAAACATCTCAACAAGTTTCCCAAACTCCTATTCACTGCCTCTGTCTGTCCATCAGTCTATGGTTGAAATGTTGAATTGAACTTCAAATCTATCTTCATCTTCTTCCAAAGTATCTTCCAAAAATAGACAAGAAATTTGGTGTCTCTGTCTGAAATTATACTCTTAGGTAATCCATGCAATCTCACAATCTCCTTGAAATATAGGTCAGCTACATGCAATGCATCAGTTGTCTTCTTACAAGGTATGAAATGAGCCATCTTCAAAAATATATCTACCACTACAAATATAGAATCATGTCCTCTCTGTGTCTTAGGCAATCCCATTATAAAATCCATGCTTATGTCTTCCCAAGGTGTCTCTGGTACTGTCAAAGGTTTATATAATCCAATATTCTAACTACTCCCTTTTGCAACTTGACAAACTCTACAACTCTACACAAATATCTAAACATCCTTATGTATCTGAGGACAAAAGTAGTTTTCACTTACCAAAGTCACTATCTTGTCAATGCCAAAATGTCCTACCAATCCACCACTATGTTTCTCCTTGATCAAATTATCTCTCATTGAACTTCTAGGTAAGCATAACTGATTTCCTCTGAACAACATATCCTCCTGAATGAAATAATCCAACCACTCACTCCTATCTATCACAATGTGTTCCTTACATGTTTTCCAAGGTTTTGCAAAATCAGTGTCTCCCTCATACATTTTCTTCAATTCATCAAAACCTATCACTTCAACTCTCATCTCTGTCAACAAGTTTCTTATCCTACTCAATGCATCAGCAACTTTGTTTGATTTACCACTCCTATGCTTCAATACAAATGTCTAACTCTACATGAACTCTATCCATCTCATATGTCTTTGATTCAACTTACCTTGACTGTTCAAATACTACAAAGCTTGATGATTTGTATACAACACAAACCCCTTAGGCAACAAGTAATGTCTCCACTTCTTCAAGGCTTGAATTATGGCATAGAACTCTTGATCATAAACTGAATGTCTTCTCCTTGCATCATTCAACTTCTCACTGAAATATGCTATAGGTCTACCTTCTTGACTTAATACTGCTCTAATTGCACTCCCACTTGCATTGCAATCAACTTGAAATACTTTATTAAAATCTGGTAATGCTAAAATAGGTTGCTCAGTCACCTTCTACTTCAACAACTCAAAACTCTTATCTACTCCTGATGTCCACTTGAAATCCTTCCTGTCACCTCTCATTGTCTCTGTCATAGGGTTACAAACTGAATTGAAATTTCTAATGAACTTTTGGTAGAAACTAGCCAATCCATGAAATGATCTGACTTCTCCAGTGCTCTCCAATGTAGGCCATTCAACAATTGCTCTTACTTTCTTAGGGTCCATCTTCAATCCTTCCATAGAAATTACAAATCCCAAGTACACTAGTTCTTCCTTCATGAAACTACACTTCTTGATGTTTATCAACAATTTCTCTTTTCTCAGTCTCTGCAAAACTTGTCGAATATGCCACAAATGTTCCTCTTTTGTCTGACTAAAAATCAAAATTTCATCCAAATACACAATAACAAACTTACCCAAGAATTTCTTCAAGACTTCGTTCATCAATCTCATGAAAGTACTTGGTGTATTTGTCAATCCAAAAGGCATCACTAACCCCTCATACAATCCTTCATTTGTCTTAAAGTAGTCTTCCATTCATCTCCTTCTTTGATTCTGATCTGATGGTATCCACTCTTCAAATCTATCTTTGTGAAATATTTTGCTCCACTCAAACAATCCATGATATCATCCATCCTAGGTAAAGGAAATCTATACTTAACTATGATTTTATTTATTGCTCTAGAGTTAATACACATTCTCCATTCTCCATCTTTCTTAGGTGCTAACACTATAGGTACTACACAAGGACTTAAACTTTCTTTGATCAAACCTTTCCTCAACAATTCTTATGTCTACCTATTCAATTCTTCATTCTTTGTTGGTGTCATTCTATGTGTTGCTTTATTAGGCAAACTAGCTCCTGGTATAAGATCCATGTGATGAGTGATACTCCTTATAGGTGGCAATCCTTCAAGTAGGTTGTCTGATATGATGTCTTCATACTCTGTCAGCAACTCTATTATCTCCTCCAGTTGTGATTCTTCATCCTCCTTCAATGCTTTAGGTTTCGTAGGAATCAAAGCATAACACATATTCTCATGTCTCAAACCATCCAGAAATTTTCTTCCATCTACCAAATAGATTCTAGCATTCCCACATACTTCATTCTTAGGATCATCTTCCAAAGGAATCAAGGTAATTCTCTTCCCATTTGACATTATAGTGTATGTATTCTTTCTCTTATCATGTATATCTTTTCTATCATACTGCCAAGGTCTACCCAACAAAATATGACAAACATACATAGGCATAATATCACACAAGACTTCATCATGATATGATCCAATACAATATTTCACTCACCGGTACCTTATGATCATCCTAAATCCATGCTATCTGATAAGGCTTAGGGTGTTTCAATCTTTCCAACTTTAGCTTAGTCACCATCTCCTCTAAAACTAGGTTATCAAAACTACCACTATCAATTACAACTTTACAACATTTACCTCCTAATTTGCATCTTGTTCTAAACAAACTCTTCCTCTGTAGTGGCTCCTCATTTGTCTCTACTTGAAGTCATGCTCTCCTCATCGCAAGTGATTCTCCTTTCTCTGGTTTACCAACTGAACTAGGTGATCCAACAAGTTCTTCTTCAACATAGGCTACTCTTCCACTGTACTCTATTCTCTTGCTTGTACTTCCTTGATTACATTCAAATGCTCTATGTCCTTCACCTCCATGCTTGAAAAAAGTACCTCTGAATGTCCTCTTATCAAATCATCTTCCTTCTCTTCTATATCCTTCATTCCAGTATGCATTAGGGTTTCCTCTCCAGTAAAAATTTCTGTCATCTCTCCGGTATGCATTATTATCCCTATCATCCTTCTTGAATGTGTTGTCCTATTTGTTCTACTTTGAAAATGATCTATCTCCTCTAGAAAATATTTTACCTCTCTGAAATTTACTTCCTCTACCTCTCTATCTTTGATCATGCCTCTTATTCAGCTTCTCTTCAACTTTTAGGGTGAACTGATATGCTTCCTCCAAAGATGTACTCCTCACCAAACTTAGTTCTTCTTGAATGTTTAATCTCAGTCCATTGATGTATCTAGCCACTTTCTCCTTGCTTGCTTCACTATGTCATGTCCTTATGATCATCTTATGAAATTCTTCAGTAAACTCCTTCACATATTTCTCCTTTTGTCTTAGGTTTTGCAATCTTTTCAGCAGTTCAAACTCATAGTCAGCAGGTATGAATTGATTCTTCAATTTTGTCACCATCCTATCCCACTTTGTAATCTTTTCTTTTCCTCTTCTATTTCTATCCAATTGAACTTCCTTCCACCATATAGAAGCATGTCCTTTCAACTTTGTCTTTACAAAATTCACCTTCTCTAGGTCTTCAACTTCTTCATACTCAAAGTATTCTTCCATGCCATTTATCCAGTCAATCAATTCTTTAGGGTTCAAATTACTAGTGTAATTTGGCACATCAACTCTAGGTCTCTTTCCAATATTTGAAATAGATCGCAACATCTTTACTTGATCAAATTCTTCTTCCTCATCACCTCTTAGGGTTTCGCCAATTTGTTCAATAGACTGAAATTCTTCTTCATCATCACTTTCAACATTAGGTCTCGGTGTCAATCCTCTTCGCCTATCTTCCTTAATAGCAACCAAATGAATTTACATTATTTTCATCATTTCCATCATCTCATCCATTCTACCAGCCATTGTTCCTACAAAAACAACGCTCCTCAGTGGCATTCGTCCTAGGATCAAGTGCAAACTGCCTCAAGTTTGGTGACCGGGCTACAAGGTGACAACTGCCTCACAATCGACAATCAGTTGCGACACCAGTAACCTACCTCAATTTGATGATCTATCCACAACAAGATCTTATGAAATTCCTTCGCCAACTTCACTCAATTCGTTCCCAAAGATTCAAACCTTCACTCTGATACCACTTGGTGCAGTCACGGCAGGAGGGTTCATAGAATGAACTGTCCAGACCATGCAGTAAGAGTAAATACAATGGAAACAACTCAAAGATATGAAGCAGATGCAGATTTAGTCATTCAGTATATCGTAGAATTCAAATACAAATCAACCCGTAACATGCGGTCTTACAATTAGGGCTCATAGGCTTAATTAGAGAATATCAAAATATGAACTAGATATAGCTTTGAAGCTCCTTCACACAAAATCTAAACTATCAATTATCACTATGTGAATCACTACTTTCTTAGGGATGTATTACATCCTTATATATCATCTCTAGGACAAAAGATTCCTCTGCATCGGCCAAGGAAGATCACAAACTCCAATGAAGAGCTATAACGTGTGTACACGAATAGGTCGGACCTAATCATGTGGAACACCTTCGTAAATGCATGGGATGATGTGCGGAGCACAAGAAAGGTCGGCCATGAACCAAAAATCATTGATGATGTATCATTAGACTCCACAAGCTGAGGAATGCTCCACAAGTCTTCTCCTTTAGATGATTATTTGAGACTGTCAGGATGCTCTATTATGAAAAAACAATCAATTTTTTGATAGCGATAACTTTTCGGTAACTGATCCAAATGCTCTGAGAATTGGATATGATGTAGATGAACATGTCTAGATGCTAAGTTTAGCTTTGCAAGATGTGAAATGCAACTACGGCAGAATGCGGACCAAAATACAGAAACTGCCATTGACTGAACTGCCTGAACTGAACTCGAAAATGAAAAGAAACAAACTCAACTATAAACAAACTGAAATGCAAATATTCTTCGTTGATGCAAGATTGCTCTTAAACTAGGGATGCTCCTGCATCAATTTTTTGCATCATTGGAGCTATGAGGAGGGTCTCCTCAGAATATGAGTTTGGGTCTTGGAGTCCTAGGCTTGTTAATGATCACAACCATTCTTAACATGTTATGGATTAGAAGGTTCTCAAGAATGAGGTATAATGAAGATTATGCGGATGAAGTTGGATTATGACTAGGATTAACCTAAGATGACAAAGGCTAACTAGAAGATGTAAGATAAACTAGGAAAATGCAATGGAAGAACTAGATGATTTGAATAAGTCTCAAGTCTGAATGTATGGTCACTGTCCAAATTAGATTAGAAATGTAGATACTCAGGAATTTCCCCAAAATTTTTGCTTTTGGTAGATGGGTCACTACAGGATTCAATTGTGGTGTTAAAAGATACAGATGCATTGCAAGATTGGACAATTGCAACTCGGGATGTTTCAGTTGCAGTGATTTTCTTAACAGATGTGTTACAGAATGTGTCAATTGCATTCCAGGATGCTACAGTTGTGTTTCAGGACTTGACAGTTGCGGTGTACTGTTGTGTGTGACCTAAAATAAGGGTTTCTAAGTGATTTTTTTTTGTAGAAATCTATTTTGTTGATCAGCAAACACTTGACATACAAATTTTGGTTGTTTTTGACTCTCAACTTTTAGGAGGTATGGTATTTTGCAAGTTTTCTCCTATAAAATTCACCGTCCTTGGTTCACAAATAATAAAGAAAGAACAACCTAACTAGTAGTAAGGGTTGTCTACTATAGTGGGCTTACCTCACCTTTTGGTGATTTTATATAGGAGTAAATGGAGTGGGTAACTAGAGTATGCCAAGATCCTAGACCATCTTGACATGTCTCTCCTTGAAAGGGTGAGACCCAACAAGAAACCATGTCATCTCAACCAAGAACCCTACATGGTAAGTAAATTCAAGGTACCATCCGCATTCCTTGCACCACTATAATAAACAGCCAATAGGTCTTAGGCTTCTACAACATTGGTTCGTAGTGGGGGAACTCCTAAGAACACCATGCCATAGTAGCGATGGGAGACCAAAATCTCTAAACCATGTCTGGAATCACCTGGGACCACAAGGTCAATTGGATTCAGCTCACCTTTTTGGTTTTTTCACCTTTATATATCTCGTTAGAGATACATGCTTTTGGTTGAACCCTAGGGTGAACTCCTAGGCAGGCGACCTACTAAATAAAAAGGAAAGCTTGTGTATTGTTCTTTCTCTTCACCCAAGATCACACCTAGCACAAGGGGAGAGGATACTCAAACAATATTGTGCCGCTATGTTATCTTGGTCCCAAGATTGTAGCACAAGGGAAGTACTCAAGACAACATGGTGTTTCTATTTCTCATCACCCAAGACCGCATGTAGCATGGGGAGACGATACTCAAGACAATACAATGTGCTATTTCTGTTACCCTAGACTCATATACAAGGGAAGAGGAAACTATAGATAGACACACTATCGGCGGAGTGACTCACATATGTGCAAGTGCACCAAACATAGCAAACACTTGTTCTTTTTAGAGCACCAAATCCAAATGTTCCTACTACAAACACACAAGTTCTTTTTAAAGCACCAAATCTAAACATTCCTACTTTAAAAAATGCAAACACACAAATGGATCCCTACAACAAATGGATTAGCAGTTTTGATTCAATGCCTTCACCGAATGATTACCACATAGTTGTAGATCAAATATCAGTAATAGAAAACCTCTGCCCTAATGCATTGAATAGTAAAAAAAGAAAAATGACAAACTTAAAACCCCCTTTTTGTTTGACAGTTGGATGCAGTGCAGGAAGGGTCAGATGCATCACAAGATCTATCTATTGCGTCATAGGAACCTACAAAAGCATCTCTGTTAGATGAATGCATCGTAGGATACTATGACTGTAGTGTAGGAACTAGTGACTACATCATAGGATTTGGCAACTGTGGTGCAGCATGCTTCAAATGCGTCACATTGCTCCATCGAAATCAAAAGTACATAAAGTCCATCAAATACTAGCCTAAATATGAAACCCTAATCATGTACAGTTACTGTTAGGATGCTAGAGAAGAAAATAGAACATTGCAAACTAATCAAAAATACAATGAAATCCCTGGAAGCAACAGTAAATGTCTCAAAAGGTTAGAAAACCCTAATCAACAGTCAAATACATTGCCAAAAGATGCAAATGCGTCGTAGAAAACAATGATTGCAGTGTAGAATCAAATGAATGCATCACACTATTCCTTGGTCATCAAAAACACATGAGATCTGATAAAAACCAATCCAAGCCTAAAACCCTAATGATGAGTGTAAACCCTATAATTGTAAAATCATTGTCAGGGTACCATAAAAGCAAATAATCAATACAAAGCAATCAGATTCCTACAAAGATAGTAGCAATGATTCAAGGGTACTTGAAATCCACCAAAAGACAACCCAAACATAAAATCCTAATAATGAGCTTAAAACCCTAATGATGTAAATTGATGATAAGGGTGTTAGATAAATATATAAAGCATTATAAACTGATCAGAATAGAAACCAAATCCCCTCACACAAGGTTAAACAACAAATGCATCAAAAGATTAACATATGTTAAACAATAGTCAAATGCAGTGTTATAGCCTACAAATGTGTTTCTTGATTCCATAGATGCGGTGACTCGTACAGTGAATGTGTCATTCTACATATCAAATGCATAGCATGAAGCTCTAATTGTGACACAAGACTTGACGATTATGGCATCAAACCTCACGATTGTGGTGCAAGATCCAGCAGATGTGTCACACTATCTGTAAAACCCTAATTCATCAAATCTTTGCAAAATACGGTTAGTTCACGTCGGGTTCACCAAATGTAGATTATGGAAAAATCTGGGTAAATGCATGAATCATCAATAACAACCACAAAACTATGTAAATTCAAGCCACAAAGACCTAATCCAACAATGAATCACAAGATGAACATAGAAATCAAATGATAAAAGCAATAATATCTAAATTCCTATGCTAAAGTTTATTCTCCTCCATTGCTCTTCTCCATTTTGCTTTAATTGCTCTCAGATTTGCAACATGCAAGAGATATGATAAGATTAATGTGAATGATAGCAAAAAATTGAAGATTATGATTGTGGTTAGGTTGAAATGAAGTTGGAGGGTTGCTTTTATAGAATACTTGAATTCAAATGAAGGGTGAGGATTGAAAGTTGAATTGAGCGATGTGGACGACTAAGATTAAAGATAAACCCCTTTCATTTAATGAAAGGTGGTGGTATGACAAGTGTGTGGATAAGAATAGAGGTGACCTAATTTAAATAATAACATTTATTTTAATTAGTTGATAGTGTGACAAAGCATTAAATGAAAGTTGTAGTATGGTTGTAGTATGGCACATAATTCAAAAATAAATTTACTTAAATTATGAGAGAGGGACATGTGTTGTAATGAGGATAAAGGTGAAGGCTAATTCAAATATTTTATTTAAATTAGTTGGATAATGGAGGAATTAGATAATGACTAATTAAATAATAAAACATGATTATTTAATTATAGAAGAAAATAGAGAAAATAGAGATGAATAATTAAATAAATAGAAGTTTATTTAATTATAGATTAGAAAATAGGAAAGGTGAATTATTTAAATTATTAAATATTATTTAATTAATAGAGGAATGCCACATTAGGGAATAATTAGTGTGAAAATGTTGTTCGTAGGCTTAGGACATTTTTAAGTGTCTACAAGAATGATACATGGGACCTAACTGCCATTGCTTGAAGGAGGAAAAACCTGTTGGTTGCAAATGGGTGTTCAAGAAAAAGATTGGTTTAGATGGAGGTATTGAGAAGTACAGAGCATGGTTGGTTGTGAAAGGATACTCTCAAGTTGAGGGTGTTTATTATGGTGAGATATTTGAAATCAAAGATCTTGGTGTAGCTAAACACATTCTTGGGATGCAAATAATGAGAGATAGAGTGAATAGAAAACTATGGCTTAGCTAGAGTAAGTATGTCAATTCAGTTTTACAAAGGTTTAACATGCATGATTATAGACCATTATGTGTTCCTTTTATAGTTGGAACAAAATTATCTACTTCACAATGTCCAACATCTCCATCAAAGATGGAAGACATGAGCAGAGTGCCTTACCAGAGTGCAGTCAGAAGTTTGGTGTATGCTATGGTCTGTACTAGACCAGACATTGCCCAAGTAGTGGGAATTATTTTTAGATATATATCTAATGATGGAGAGCAAATGAAGATTACTCAACTCCTTATAGGCATATTTCATTACAATAGGCTTCAATCCCACATACTCTACAAGCTTTACAAGGAACCTTCACAAAACCAAGGCCCTCAACATAGCACAATTTTGTTTTTCGACTTCGTAGGCCCAAACTAGACTTCACAAGGCCTTCTCATTCCTTAGGAATATTAATTCAATAGAAACAAACACTTATTGAGGTCTGGTTTTTCATACAACTACTATTCCTTCATTGACTGTCCAAACTCCTAGTAGCCCTGCTCAAAGGCTTTTTCTGGCATAACTTTCTCTATACACCTCAAAACCAAAAACAAATTTACTTTTCAAATACCCTTTTCCTTTCTTCATAACATACTCCATTCTTGGTGGCACCTATTTTGTAACATGTCCTTCAAATAATGACTGGTAATCTAAGTTTTAGGCCTAATTAGGCTTCTTGAAACAAACAATTCTTAATCACTATGTCAACTCTCATCAAAGGGTTTCTTCAAAACTTCCATAGGGATTAAATGGCATCCAAAAATATCTTAATTAATTCCTTCAAGGGTTTTGAGACCATTCAACATGGGGCATCTCTAAATCATACCAACCATGACCTTGACTAGACCATTACAATCTGCTCTAACAGGACAGTGGCATAACAGAGTTCAAATACATTTGAGTCAACAAGACCACATTAAATAGGATTCACAAAGTAGTTTGACAACATTTACAAACATTTCCACCTTTTTTGGACATTAGATTCAATAACCACAGGCATCAAAACCTTACTGTTCTCACATTCCCAGTCTGAAAACACAGAAATAACAGTCCTAAGGCTTCATAAGAACATATGCAAACCACATCCTTTTCATCTGCAAACTTGGAATATGAAAGAACACTCAAAAATTAACCTTTTCACAAATTCTTAGATTTTTTTCACCATGGACCATGGGAAAATCACAATTATGTATGTCTCTATTTACCCTAATCAGGGTTTTAACTATTTTTTACAAGAAATGCAATATCTCTCTCAAATTCTCACCAATATTCATGAAACAAAAAGGAAATTGAAGGTGATTTGAATGACTAATACTTACAACCAATTAGGCATCATTTCCTGTCCATACTAGGTCATACATAGTCAAGAAATAGTGAATTTCTGAGAGAATATACAGAAAATAGTGTTTTAATTTGATCAACTTCATACATTCAATCACCCATGCCTTTTCAATGGGTTACAAGGCCTTTTTAAAGGCATTACAACATGTATCTATAACTTCTAACTACATCCGAACACAACTAACTAATGTAACTCTTTACTTTCCTATGTTGTATTTTTTGTAACTAATGACATTTTTTACAGTTTTAAGACATTGCTTTGCAAGTATGAACTAAAAATGACTTTCCCACGACCAAGGTAGACTCTAATGAACCTAAAACATTATGAATGGCCTTTATATGGCCTTCTTACATCATTACAACATCACAATTGACTCATCCTTCCAACATTTCATCATAGAAGTATGAAAATACCATGGTGCTCCTGCACCATCTAATCCTCGTAGAGTTCATTGGGATGTAGTTAAAAGATTCTTCAGGTATTTACCGGGTACCTCAGAGTATTCATTGTGTTATCATGGTAATTTTATAAGAGACATGCATTCCCTAAATATCATGGATATGTGGATTTAGGCTGGGCAGGTGATGTTGATAGGAGATGATACACTAGTGCTTATGTATTTACTTTATTTGGTGGTGCAATTAGTTGGATGAGTAAGTGACAGGTTGTGGTTTATTTGTCCACTATTGAAGCTGAGTATATGGTAGCTACTCATGCTTGTAAAGAAGTGATTTATCTTAAGAGACTATGTTTAGATATTGGAACAAAACAAGGTGTAGTGACAATTTATTGTGACAGACTATGATCTACCTAGCTAAGAACCCAACATTTCATGCCAGGACCAAAGTTGGACCTCCTATTTTGGAAAATGTGAAGATGTGTTGGACTCTTAAAGAGTTGTAAAGGGGAGAGTTACACATGTTGGTGTGAGATTTGACATATCACAAGGCATACTTAATTGGAGATAATTTGGGCACCACTTTTGGGTGGTTTTGGCTCATGGTTTTGTAATTACCGTTGGCGATTTACTGTATTGTATCTTCTATATATCATGAGCTTGAGATGGACATTGTATGTAAGAGTCTTATAGATGTTGAGTTGCCTCTAGATCTCTGGTTGGTTACACTCTTGTGAAAGCTTGCTCTGCAAGTATATTGTAATCATCTTGATTCTTGAATAATGTATTGGGTGGCTTTGGACTGCAGGGTTTTTCTCCCAAAAGGGTTTCCCCACATAATTATTATGTCATGGTATGATTGCTATTTGTGTTTATTTTTGTATCTATTGTAAAGATCTAAAAATTTCTACATATCGCTCCCCTCAAGATTAGTGTAGGAAGTTGTTCCGCTACCTTAGCTTCTTTACACCAAGAACCCAAAAATAGAAGAATGTTGTCAAAATTCAAGTGCTATGTCTTAGAAATTTCAAGAAAAATTCAAAAAAAGGTTTGTAGCACTTCAGTGCACATTTGAAGTTACGCATGGTTTTCAAAGTTGTGTTAGGTGCTTTTAGTACCCCAACACAACTTTGGCTATTGGCGCAGGGTTTGGAAGTTACGCTCGTGCACTCAATGCACTAGCATGACTTTGAAAGAGGTGCAAGGCATTGAAGTTGCACCCGCACACTGAGGAGGTTGTAATACACTAGCACATCTTTGAAGGAGGGAGTTGGATGCCTAAGTTGTGCACATATGCTAGGAAGGTCTTCAATGCCTAGCATGGCTTCATTTAGGTGTAGGGGGTCTAAGGTGGCACCATTTCTCTGGGCAGAGGTGTAGTACACCAACGTGACTTCACTGAGGCTAATGGGCGCCAAGGTTGTGCTCATGTGCTAGAAGGGTCCCGGTGCACCAAGCATGGCTTTGAAAGAGCTGCTAGGCACCAAAGTTGTGCCCATGTGCTGCATCAAAAAGGAAGCACCAAAGACACATATATTTTAAAATTAAATACTTAAAGTGTTGTAAAACCTTAAGGGCATGTTCTTTCTATATGCTTCCCTAAAAAGACCTAGTGTTCCCTAAAATCACCATTAATATAGAATTAAATCAGATTTGTAGGTGGAGTTGGTGGCACGAATTTATCGCTACAAGGAGATGGAGTTTATGAGGTGGATGGAATAGTGGATTCTCAGTGACCAAGAAAATTTGTGGGTCTTTCTATATCAATATTTCTGTAGTAAAAATAAGGGTAGCATTAAAAACTTGTAGGTTTTATCTGACAGAGGCCATGGGCTGCAATGTAATACAACATAGATGTTTTGATTGGGTGTTGACTAGGTTTACTCATGCCATGGTTGCACTAGTGAAATGTAAATGTTATATATGCATGAAAAAGATGTAATTTTAGGGTTAGTTGTTTTCTTGGGTAATCACACAAGTAGAGTGATTTTTTTTGTAGGTTTAAGAATTGTATCTCTTGCAAGAGTTAAGTGGATTTGATTGATTATGCTTTCTTCTGAGCCTCTCATGTATTCACTATCAGTTCAACTATGAATGAAACTACTTCTTTTGTGTCTTTTCTAATATGGATTTGAGTTATTATTCCTTTTGTAATGGCTATTTAGGCTTCATGATTAATATAAGCAACTAATTTTGCCTCTCTCATTTTCTTTTACATTGTTTTATTTGGATGTTGCTCACTTATCTTGTGGATAAAATGATCCCTTTTTAATTTCAGTATTCTACTCTAACCTCTGTTAAAGTCTATATCAGTCTATGTTTGTTTCTTCAGCCTTTGCAATCATTGTTGTGTTATGTTCAATTTTAGCTAACACACTAAATTTGGTGCATCACCCCCCTTTTCATTTCAATTTGCCTCTTCCCCTTTTCCCTAGTGATTCTTAGCTTAGGTTTAGTAATAATAATTTATATATTGATTATATAATTCAACTTTAAATTTCAATCAAATTAAAAAAAAAATTAAAATTGATATAAATTGATATCAATTTTATATGAAGTTTGTATCAATTTATAATTCAATTTTATATTTCAATCAAATTAAAATTATAATAGTTTTTCTCTTTAATAGATTTTCAATAAACCCTGAATCTTAGATATACATTTTTTATAAACCCTAAAAATGATTGAAATTTAGTTTTCTTCCATAATATAAAAATGACAACTTATTAGCACAAATTAGAAAATATCTAGAATGGGTGCAATCAAGAAACTAGTGCAAAAAAGACTTGTCTATGTAAATAGTCATCAAACATGTCCCTCCTCTCTAATCAGTTAAACAAGTGAAATAGTCAAAAAAGAGGTGAAAATGATGATTTTAGCCTTTTTGGGTGCTTATATAATTTAGGTGGTTTGATTGAACCTCCCTACAACCAAACCACTTTGGTCTCATGTTTCCCATGTAGGTGCTACATGGCTAACTAGGATGGACGCCTATTCAACCAAACTAGATTTAGCCATGTACCTCTTGAAAAAAGTGACTTAGCCAAAAAGGCGACATGACTTCATGCTTTCACACATAGTAGCACATTGTCCTCTTGTTGCACACTTGATTTACTAGTCTAATTTGTAAGAATTAATTTTGACCATTTTTACCGTTTATGAAATTGATCATCCATAAAATCATAGTCTACATCTAAACAAAATCCATGTCACATTCAAACATATACCTTTCCTCATTCTTAGTCTTTCCACCATCATGGATGTTAATGTGTCACACTCCCTTCCTTCAAATAGGATGATATACTCATGTTGAAATTCAAAAACACTTGCCTCTTTACATTCCAAAATCCCTAATTCACCTCCAACAATAATAAAGGGCCAATCTAATTATCAAAGAGGAACTAAGGAAATGAATATAGAAAGCACAAAAGGAGAATATGCTTAGGGTGAAGAGAAGCACATAGAACTCATCTAGTAGCACCAAATGAACACATAGGAGAAACTACTACACACCACTAGTACCTTCAATACCTAACCTCCATTATTACAACACATACACACTTATAAGGGTACCTAACATTCAAATAGTTCAATCTTTTCCTAATACTACTATTAAGTTAACCTAGGGATTTGACTAAAGAAAATCCCTTAATGTACCAAAGGCACCTATTTTCCCCTAGATAGTAGGTTGCAAGTTTTTGTTAGGAGTTATAGAGGACATAGTCATGCTTGTTAGGATTTAGGTTCCATTAACCTTGTAAATCCTTGTAATTATTATTCTTAATATTGTTTGTAAATCACCCATAAGGGATGTACAAGTTTCACTGAAAGTGGTAAAATTAATACTGGGGACAGTAATTAAGGAGTTACTACATCGGTAAGTTTTAGAGTTACCGGTGATAGTTATGCAGTAACATTTATTGATGGTAATTGTAAAAATCAAGAGTACTTGAGGATGGGAACCACCTTGGAGGAGTCTACTATATTTGTCTTGTATGAAATCCATCATAAGGTTGATAAGATATTGTAAGAGAATATATGACAACTGTAAGTTGTCATAACATTCTATGACAAGTATTTATGAGCTATAAGTTGTTATTCTTGGGTTTAGGTGCCCATATTGGGAAGATTCTATTAAGAGGGTGTTATGACGAAATCTATGATGGTTATGACAACATTTATTACCTTGTAAGTACCTATTCTTATCCATAGGCGCCCAAGTTTGCATGGTTGACTATGGACAAACTTGGCATGAGCTTGTAAGAGGTCATTTAATGTTGCATGTTGGAGTATCCAAGGTGAGAGAAAGTGGATGCCTAGTTTGGGGATTCTAAAACCTCTATAAATATAGTACCTTGTATGTCTTATGAATATCTTAGTTATCATAATTTTCTTGTACACAGGTTCTACTAGATTGAAGGTTGGAGAGACAGAGGAAGTGCATGTATTGTGTATTTCAGATTTTGAAGATATTACAACTTGAGCCTCTTTTTTTGGTGGACCTTTTTACCCAAAAGAGTTTTCTCCATGTTATATATCTGGTGTTCATATGGTTTATTCTTCTATGGTGTTTATTCATGTGTTGTGATTTCATTTCCGTATGCAATCTCTATTCATATTACACTGCTTTAAGATCATTTACATATTGTAATTAGATTTCCATTTGGGTAGTTATTGTTAGATTTAGGACAGACAACTGAGAGGGGGGGTGAATCAGTTGTCCAAAAATTTTCTTCCAATTAATCACTTAAATCCTTTACTTAATACAGTATCATAATGATAAATCAATCATGGAAACAAAATGCAATAATTCAAGAGCAGAAACACATAAGACACCAAGATTTTGACGTGGAAAACCCGGTTAAGGGAAAAGCCAGGGGGTGACTAACCCAAGATTATATTCTCTGTTAGAAGAATAGAAATAAAAAAATGGCACAAGCCAATTAGGGCTCATTGCCTGAGCACACTGCTCACAAGAGGCCCACTACCTACAAGAGACACACTGTCTACAGAATAATAAGTATTACATACTTGAACTGAAGAATAGCATCTTCACCATGCTTGAGTCTGTTTCATTTAAGCCCAATACCTCTGCTCTAATTTTTGCACTTCTGTACCACACTCTCATCACTTCATCACTTTGGAATGACTTTACAACTCCTTATTTATACAAGACATCAACTTAGGGATAATCATCTAAGTCGGCAAACATTACTGAACAAATACATAAATACAGTATGAGTAATTACAAAAAGACTTCACGCGGATCAACACCCTATTGATCACACAGATCTGAGTCTTCAATATTTCTTTAGAAACACACCATTCTTCATAGAACATCTTCAAGATTATCCATAGGATGTGTAACCCATCCAGTCGGCCAGACTTAGGAAGAACACCATCGTCCAAAAGTAATTCTTTAATTATGAGCTCAATCTTCAATGCGAACCACCAACACAAACTAGACGCAATCCAAAGACCTCCACAAGCTTGCCTAAATCACCAAGAACATCCACACTACTTTTGTTCACTGAAATCATTCTCTCCTTCAACCGGAACCTCAAGAACACAATCTGTCATCACTGTCATATTGGAATAGATGCTTGTGGATCTCCAGACCATGAACCAATTGAGTTTTTAGTTAACATTAGCTTCCTAAACACTTGACAGAATCTGCAGAATAGGATATTGCACTGCCAAATCTTACTGGACCTATCTATGACACTCTGTCACCTCTGAACACCTATCAAAACCAGTTTTACTTTAGTCGCTATAACTTCTTCAGATCTTCATGTGAACCTCTGAAATCTTTATTGAATCATATTAAGACACATATCTACAAACCCTTTGAAGTGCATCCTCTGATCTTCATCTTAGTTGGGATCTTTACCTCACTGTCTCCACTGATCCTCTCTGTTCCTGATTAGGACTAATTTTCTCAATATCCTCATAACACAGCTCATCCAATCCTTATCATTAATGCAACAAGAGTATGTTGACATCAATGACAACATTGGTTATGCCCATACTTGCGACAGTTATTTCCTTCATTTCTAACATTTGGTATCAGAGCATGGCCAGTTTTGATTCTTGGGTGGTAGCACTGTGAAGGTTTTTTAGCTATAGTGGGAGATTTGTTTGTTTTGTTTTGTAGATCTTGTGTAGTATTCATGGCTCAATCTACTACTTCAACCACTCATTGGACTTTGAGAAGTTCAACGGTACTAGTATGAATTATGGAAGCTAAAGATGGAGGATTTGCTTGAGGAAAGAAACCAGTGGTTGGTAGTTATAAAAGAGAAAATGTGAGTGTGGTTTAGAATTGGAAAGTTTGGGTAAGAGGGCATGGGGAACCATTCGAATGTGTCTTGTAGATTCCATCCTGTTAAATGTCTCGAAGGAAGAGACTGCATTCAAACTCTAGAAGAGATTGGGTGAGATCAATCGATCCAAGAGCATGGTAAATAAGCTTTATTTGAAGTGGAAATTATTTTCAGTTAAAATAAAAGAGGGAATGATTCCATTGCAAAGAATTTGAATAATTTTAATTTAATTTTGAATCAACTTGATTTCGTAGATGCTACAGTTGAAGAGGAAGATAAATGTATACTTCTACTCTGTTCTTTAGCTGAATATTGGGAGAATGTCATCCTTGCTATTACTTCTAACCTTGAAGATCATAAGCTAGATCACCTTGTTGCAACTTTGTTGGCACAGGAGATGAGGAAGAAGACTTCTGAGGGTAACACTAAGGCTCTCAATGTGAGGGGAAGGTCCAAGGAGAAAAGGCCAAAAGGAGAGAAATAATTGAAGGATAAATCTAATAGTCAGTCTAAGTCTCCCATGAAGAAGAACGAAGTTAAGTGTTGGAACTATGATAAAAGAGGGCATGTGAAGAAGGAATGTAGAAACAAGAAGAAACTGTGGGATTCTGCTACTGATAATTCCTCGAATGCAGGTGAAGATGTTTTACTTTCTACATGCAATGTTGTTTCTAATGATCATTGGTTGGTTGACTCAGGATGTTCTTATCATATAACCTTGCCTAAAGAATGGTTTTCCACATACAAAGAGTATGATGGAAGTAAAGTGTACCTTGGGGGAAACTCTTCATATCTAATCTAGTTGGGAAAGACAAGGTAATGTTGTGTTTTAGTGATGGGAGAACTAAAACTCTCCATGGTGTTTTGCATGTTCCTGGGTTGGCTAGAAATCTGATTTTCATTTCAAAGTTGAATGATTTGGGAATGTGCATGTAAAATTTGATAAACATGGTTGCAAATTGGTGAGAGGAAACTTAGTGGTAGCAAAGGGGAATTTGGGAACCTTGTCTAAGCTAGATGCCACTACAGTTTGTAATTCCTCTTATATTTCTGATGTTTCTGAAAACACTTGTATGTTGTGGCACCATAGATTGGGTCACACAAGTAATAATGTTTTTTAAAAAATCAATAATAAGTAATTTTGGGACATTTTCTTTTATTCTGATGACCACTTTGATTTCTGGGTGTGTGCAAGAAGTTGAGTCCACTTTTTGGCAAAAAGTGGAAGTGTTTTCCCTAATTTTCAGAATTTGTCACATTTGACCTAAAAATTTGAAGCACTTAAAGATTGAATCTTAAAAAAGTCAATAATATGAAATATAGTACTCATAGTCTAGTTTCCAAATATGTAATTTATGTTAATACCTAGATGATACAAATTTATTTTCAATAGGTGCGTCTAAATACCACTGTTTAAAAGTCACTTTTTTTACCATACCATGCACGTGTACATCAACCATATTTTGACCTAAATAATTGTATTTTTCTGAATCCTTTTGGGAAAAGATCTATAACACACTAAGGATTGATGAGGATATTTTTTTGTAATTTTTTTTGAATATTTTTTTTAATTAATTTTTTATTGGTTGTAATTGTTGTTTTGAAAATCCATCGCGTATGTCACGCATAAGATGAAATAAACTTATCATTTTTTGATTTTTTTCAAGTTGAAAAAGAATTATATGAAGATTGATGAGGTATATTTTTTTTCAAAAAATTATCTTAATAAAAAGTTAATAAAATAATAAGAAAACCTGATATTTCAAGTTTATGGACAAGATTCATCAAAAATAATTTGAAAAATACAAAAAAAATTAAATTGTAAAAAAAATTACATATTTGGAATGTATATAATATCATCTATAATGGGTTTTACTTTCGTCAAAAAATTCTGTAAAAAAAGTCTTCAAACATATGTCCAAAGTCACTTTTTTTATAGTGACACTAACATGACCTTGAAGTTGTAGGTCAAAATAGGTCCAAAGCCAAGGGTTGGGTTCTTAAGCCTTTTTTCCAACCTAAAACCCATAGCAAAAATTGGGCCAAAAATTTAAATTTTAAGAAACAAGATCTCATTCTAGAAATGGGATCTCGTTTCTAAACGAGATCCCATTTATTTTAAGAATATTTTAATCCTTTATGAAATAGGATCCCATTTCTACAAAACGAGATCTGTTTATGGAATGATATCCCATTTCCCATTTCTAGAAAACGAGATCCCATTTTTAGAATTTACAAGATCCCATGTCTAGAAAATGGGATCCTGCTTTTGGCTCATGCTCCCGAAGCAAAATGGGATCCCATTTCATAAAAAGCAGGATCTCATTTCACTTTTCCCAATTTTACGTTTTTGGCTAAGTCCAAAACTTCCACAAGAAGTGGACTCATCTTCTTGTTTTTACCCTTTTGTGAGCATTTTGTGTTTGGAAAACCAAATAGAACATCATTTCCTTTAGAAAGTAATAGAGAAAAAGAGAAGTTAGAGATTATTAATTCAGATGTGTTTGGACCTGTGCATAATGACTCTATCAGAAAATCTCATTATTTTTTCACCTTCATTGATGATGTATCCAGATTTACATGGATTTATTTTATGAAAGAAAAATTTGAAGTTTTCACTAAGTTTAAGGATTTTAAAGTGTTAGTTGAAAACTAATCAGGATCAAAAATAAAAATAGTAAGATCTGACAATGGAGGGTAATATTTCTCTAAGGAATTTGATGAGTTTTGTAAGCATGCAGGTAAAATTAGACAAAAGGTGACTCTATATACACTACAACAGAATGGTGTTGCAGAAAGGATGAATCGAACAATTGTGGAAAGAGCCAAAAGTATGTTGAGTGATTCACAGTTGGAGAAATGCTTTTAGGCAGAGGTTGTGTGCACTGCTTGTTAGTTGATTAATAGAAATCCTTGTAAGGCTCTTGATTAGACACCTTATGAAGCGTGGACAAGTAAGAAACCTTTTGTTTCACATTTAATGGTTTTTGGCTATGAGGCTTTTGTTCATGTGCCTAAGTAAAAGTGATTTAAGTTGGATCCAAAAGTGTAGAAATGCATCTTCATTGGATATGGTGAGAATGTTAAAGGTTATAAGCTTTGGGATCCTCTAACCAAAAAAATTGTTTTCTCTAGAGATGTTATTTTTAGGGAACTTAGAGCTGTTTTTTGAACCTGAACAACCAAAAGAGAAAGAAAGGTCAAAGGTAGTGTATTTTGATTTACAACGGGAAGATGAATAGCTAGAAGAACAAAATGATGGATTGGGGGTGAAGAAGAAGAAGATTTGAGTGGAAGTAGTTTTGCTAAGGAATACTTTGTTGTTATAGAAGAAGTTGACCATCCAAAAGAAATAGAAGAGCCTCTTACTCCACCCTTGAGAAGATCCACAAGACAATGAAACCCAGTTGATAGGTATAGCCCACCAAATTTTTGTTGTGTATTTTCTTTATTGAGTACTGACAATGATCTTAAATCTAACAAAAGAGTAAAATGTTTTATTTATTCAATATCAAATATAGATTACATCAATGTATATATATTATGTGGGGAGTTAGTTATATGATCAGAGTTGACGGTGACGGTTATATGAAACCAAACCGACCGAACTATATGGTTAGATGAAATTGAACCAACCGAACTTGACCGAGCCATAACAATGTAATACAATGATGTATTACACTAACATTCCCCCCCTTATTACATTATTCCTGCAATAGTACCAAGGTACCCCCCCTTAATGCTAAAATACTCAACAAAGTTGATTACATAATATGAATACATATTTTATAGAAGATCTTCTCCCAAAGAACAAATCCTGAACCAAGCGGGGCTCCATCATGCTGTCTCATCTACCCTTGGAAAGGCATAGCTTCGAGCTGTGTTCTTGAGCTCTTTAGTCCCAAGCTCTCAAATCACAGTCTTGAATTATTTGACAATGAACCCTAAGAGATATGACAAATCTCTGCCATTGTCTAGTGACCGTGAAAGGGTATAATTCTCGATCATATACTCTTTGAAGCTCCCTGGACAACAATCCATATTGAGCTCAACACTAAATCCCAAACCTATCTCCAAAACAAAATCTTCACAAAATATACATTCTTCAAATCTATCAGCATCAACAAAGAAAAGAAAAACAACCAAAACCAAAAACGCTTCTCATGCAAAGCATCATCTCAAAGCGAGAAGATAACTTGAGATGATGGAAAATCCTCCATCCTTTGATGCCGCCTACCTCCAATATGACCCTCTTACATTTTAATCAACTGATGTCTTGGATGAGTCTTTGGAGGCCTCATCAGGAATAGAAAAGATGTCCTTGAAAGCATAAGTGATCTTTGACATATGTGCACTCATACCTTCAAAAGCTCTATCAAGCGTAGCATGCATAGCCCCAAAAGCACAATCATTCTTGAGCATACAAGATTTATATGAAGTAGCCATTTAATATGTGTGGCTATAATGAAAAACAAAAGATTAGGTGTCTGATTCAATAAATATCTCCAAATAGATTCCAATAATGTCCTTATTTCTCCATTTAAACAACACACTAACTTTATCACTTCTATTATCAAAAGTCATAAATTCTTTTATCTCCAATGAAAGATCTTTATTTTAAACTTTGCATCCAAACATTATCTTCCCAAGTTTTTACCCAAACAATTTAAAACACACAGCAAACAAGAATATGAAACCCTAATATGCCTTTTCTATGAACTCACAATTTGAGAACCGTCCAAAGTGATTCAATCTTCTACAATGGAGGATATGCTTGTTCAATCTTTAGTTCAACCTTTGATTTCTCATGGCTTGAAATACAACCTTCAATGTCTTCACACCACAATTTATTCATCTCCAGATCGGTCTCTAAATTTCCCAGTCTGAAAAAATATCTTCAGACTTTCCGTTCTTTTTGAAAGGTCATTAAAAAAATTCAATGCAGCAATAGAAGGAAACAACAGTGCCAATATTCATAAGTGATACACATTAACTATAGTCAAACGCAGCACCCTCTCACACCATTTTTATAGCCACAGAGACATCAAGGAAAACCTATGGCAAACTATCGTGCAGGTGTGAACTATGAAGACGTTGTTTGCGGCCACAACAACAACCAACAAAAGATCAATATGTGGTTGTTCGAAGCATGCTTTCTCCTCTATGCCTGATGTCAAGCCCAACAATTTCTCCTCTGATTAGATGACTAGATGAGTTTGTTGCTATAGCGCCACACTTCAACTGTGCTCTCCATGTCATGTGCTAGTTCCTATGCACAGCACAAGATCTATCAACGTTCTTACACAGACTTCATTATCAAGCCTCTGCAAGTTTGGAGATCACATCGCTCTGATCATGAATAACTGAATCTACACCAAACACCTCACATTGCACAAGAACAGCTAAACTACTCTGATACCAAATGAAGAAAGAGTAAAATGTTTTATTTGTTCGATATCAAATGCAGATTACATCCATGTATATATATTATGTGGGGAGTTGGTTATATGATCAGAGTTGACGGTGATGGTTAGATGAAACCAAACCGACCGAACCATATGGTTAGATGAAACTGAACCAACTAAACTTGACCAAACCATAACAATGTAATACAATGATGTAATACGCTAACAAGATCCTAGATGGAATATATTCATGTAGATGACAATGAGTCTTAGTAGTTAGGAGATGATTGATTTAGACTATTGCAACACTTGGGATCTTGTTCATTTTCCCAAAGGTAGAAAGGCCATAGGTTACAAGTGGGTCTTCAATAAGAAGTTTTGAGTAGACAGTGCATTGCAAAAGTACAAATCTATAATGATAGCCAAGGGCTACTCCTAGAGAGAGAGTTGATTTCGGTGAATTATTCTCTCTTGTTGCTAAATTATCTTCTATCAGATTTCTCCTATCCATTGCTACAAATTTTGATTTAGAAATAGAGCAAATGGATGTTAAGACTATGTTCTTGCATGGAGATCTTGAGGAAGAAATTTACATGCAATAGCCTACAAGGTTTGAGGTAAAAGGGAAAGAAAATTGGGTTTGAAGATTGAAGAGGTCTCTTTATGGTTTGAAACAATCCCCAAAAATGTGGTACCAAAAGTTTGTTTCATTTATTTTGAAATTGGGTTTTGTTAAAAGTGAGGAGGATCACTGTGCGTGTATTCGTTGTATTGATGATTTTATACTGATTATTGCAATGTATGTTGATGACATATTTTTTTCAGCAATACTTAGGGTATGATCAGTGAATTGCAAGCCCAACTTTTAGGTGCATTTGATATGAAGGATCTTCGAGCAGACATGTATACTCTAGGTATGGAGATCAAGAGGGATGGAGGTAATAGGAAGCTTTGGTTATCTCAGATTAAGTATGTGAATACCATTTTGCAAAGATTTAGCATGTAGGATAGTAACCCAGTTAGAATTCATTTTCCCATTGGTACTAAGATTTTATTTGACATGTGTCTGAAGAATGAGGATGATTTTGAGGATATGACTAATGTGACATATGCTAGTGTTGTAGGGAGTTTGATATATGCAATGGTTTGTACTAGGCCAGATATTTCCCAAGCAGTAAGAGTTTTGAGCAGGTTTATGTCTAACCCTGGTGAATAACATTGGAATTATGCAAAGATGGTATTTAGATATTTAGCTAGTACTTGTGATTACTATTTGGCTTATTCTTGTATTGATAGTGTGGAAAAGACATCTGACATACATGCTTTTGTTGATGTAGATTGAGTAGGTGACTTGGATAGTCAGAGGTCCACTAGTGTCTATGTGTTTACTTTGTTTTGAGAAGTAGTGAGTTGGATGAGTAAAAGGCAGCCCACTGTTGCTTTGTCCACCAAAAAAGTAGAGTATATGGCTACTACCCATGTCTCTAAGAAGGCAGTTTGGTTGAGGAGATTGTGTATAGGTATTGGTTTTGATTGCAAAGTCATTCAAATTGGTTGTGATAGTTAGAGTGCTATTTGTTTCGCCAAGAATCCTATGTATCATGCTTAGACTAAACATGTTGGTGTATAGTATCACTTTGTTAGAAAAATAGTTGCAAGTGGACAGATTGAGCTAGAGAAGGTAGACACTCAGGAAAATGTTACAGATGCTTTGACCAAACCTATGAGCATAGAGAAGTTTACTTGGTGTAGGGAGGTCATGGGCCTTGTTTCTTGTACTTAGTTGTTTTATGTTTTCCTATGGGTATTTACAATGTATAATGTCAAGTAGGAGAATGTTAGGATTTAGGTGTCATTAACCTTGTAAATCCTTGTAATTATTATTCCTAATATTTTTTGTAAATCACCCATAAGGGAGGTACGAGTTTCACTGGCAGTGGTAAAAATTAATTATCGGGGACATTAACTTTGGAGTTACTACATCGGTAAGTTCTGGAGTTATCACCAGTAGTTATGGAGTAATGATAATTATAAAAATCAAGAGTAATTGAGGGTAGGCACTACCTTGGAGGAATCTACTATATTTGTCTTGTATGACATTTGTCAAAAGGTTGGCAAGATATTGTAAGAGAATCTATGTCAACTATAAGTTGTCACAAGATTCTATGAAAATATGACAACCTATGACAAGTATTTATTAGTTGTAAGTTGCTATTCTTGGCTCTAGGTGCCCATATTGGGAAGATTCTATTTAGATGGTGTTATGATGGAATCTATGATGATTATGACAACATTTATTACCCCATAAGTGCCTATTCTTGTCCATGGGCACCCAATTTTGCATGATTTACTATTGACAAGTGGCATGAGCTTTTAAGAGGTCATTTAATATTGTATTTTGGAGTATCCAAGGTGAAAGAAAGTGGACGCCTAGTTTGGGGATTCTAAAATCTCTATAAATACAATGCTTTGTGTGTGTTATGCATATCTTAGTTATCATAGTTTTCTTGTACACAAGTTCTACCAGATTGAAGGTTGGAGACATGGAGGAAGTGCATGTATTATGTATTTTAGATTTTAAAGATAATACAACTTGAGCCTCTTTTTTGGTAGAGTTTTTTACCTGAAAGGGTTTTCTCCACATTATATCTGGTGTTCATATGGTTTATTCTTCTATGGTGTTTATTCCTGTGTTGTGATTTCATTTCCGCATGCAATCTCAATTCATATTACACTACTTTGATCATATACATAATGTAATCATATTTCCATTTGGGTAGTTGTTGCCTTCATTTCTAACAATGCTAGAGAAAGACACATGCATGCTAGTTCTAGATAAGATGATGGTTATACCAAACCCCAGTGCAAACATTGGACATAATTGTGGTGAGACAACAACCACAACATTGAACCAAATGTTAGCACTCATGCTCCCATTCTTAATGACATTAAAAAAAAAGAATTCTAAGAATAGATCTTTATTTAAATAGTGTAGATCTTCATCATGTTTCCTTTCTTTATCTAAGTCTTCTTTTAAAAAAAAACATTACCTTTCTTCACTTCTTGTACTATATATATTTATTTTAAATAAATAATTTCAAACTCAACTCGTTATTACTAAGAATTAATAGTAGTTCATTAAAGTAAGAATAAATAATTTAAATAGTGGGAGGTTGAGAGGGAGCCTTGCCACCTCATCATGGGTGGCAAGGCCGAGATAGTAGAGGTAGGCAATCATGTTTTGTAAGGGCTGGAAGTTGGCACGAGCAGAAGGGATGTTGGCATTCATTCTATTAAGTGCCATGCTTGGCATTAGTTGGAAAATCTTCCCTAGAATTGCATTCAAGAAGCTTCGGGCAATTTGGTTAAGGTTATTAGGGAAGGCAGCATCTCCACCCTGTATTCTCTTCATCACTTACTGTCAAATGCCTTCACATTTTGTCTCCATTGTTTCAGCAGAGTCCATCCATTGTGGGGGAATGAATACCCCAGTCAGATTAACTAGTAGTAAGAGGCAAATGGCCTTCATTGGCATTATCACCGACCTCAAACTATAGAGGACACTCCGTAGGTCAGACAAATTAATGGTGGGTGCTGTGAGAATGATCCTGGCCAAAGATTTCATGGAGAACGACGAACATTATTAGGTGGACACAGACATTTCTTCGCGGGTCTTAGCAATGCTTCTTGAATTGGGGACAGTAAAAGCAGATGCGAAAGCCATAATGAGAGGCATCTTCAATCCGGAGCACTTAGGGGATTTGGAGATGTCTCTGTAGGTAGCCAGCCCTGGGATTGGAATCCCCCACCCAAAAGATTGGAACCTCCTTGATGACCCTGGAGTAGTGATCAAAATATTCCCATTTATCTTAGACATCAGAGGTTCCAACCTGGTGGTGTTGAAGGATCAGGTGTCGGTGGCGGTGGACTTCATCAAAAGGATTCTGGGCTTGGTTGCGGTTGATTGTTTCCAATGGATGGAGGACTTCAGCTTGAAACTAGCAGAGTATGATAGTTAATTAGATAATGTTATCTTTGCTTCATTTTGTATAGTAGAAGCAAAGCTTATGCTAGTCTTAGGTAGTTATAATCTTCTCTGGCTATTTACAGTTCTGACCCTGTGTGGTCCACTCTTCTAAACTTTTAGTATGCAAAGGATGATAGCTCTATTCTTACTGCCAGCCATGGAAAGGCTAAGGAAGCTGTATCTTTTTGATAGATCTTTTAATATAGAATATCTATTATGAATAAAAAAAGAATAAATTATTTAAATAAATAAATTTATAGTTACTACAATATTGAACCTTGCAAATATAAACAAAATGTGTAAAAGTGTAATGCCCCGCTATGAAAACCTTAGAAGACAACACATCTATGCTATGCAAAGCAGAATAATTTTTTTTTTATAAAATAACAGGGTAATGTTGAACAAATCCATACACATCATTAACTAACATCTTGTCTTCTAAGGTCCCATGGTTGCATTACTTAACAAATTAATCAACATAACTTACATGCATTACTAACTAACATCGGTAGAACATTTTAAATCTATTACACTAATGATTATACATATACATCTCCATTTCACGACATCAGTTAGATAATCAACTTGATCAGATTACATCTACATATTCAAGTCCATACATATGAGTACATCATCATGTAGTTTACATTATCAACATCCTAATTACATCTAAATATATACAATATGATACAATAGATACACAAGGCTAGTACATGAGCATAATAACTATCTTCATAAACAAGTACAATATCTAATGTCTGGTACACAAGGTATATCCTCCTCGCTCACGAACAATGGCAAGGGAAAAACCAATGGATAAAGCTCTTCCACCTGACCATGTGGAACCCTGAGGTCCACCCCCTGAGCTAGGAGTTAACATAAGGTCCCCACTACAACATACAGTCAGGTAGATAATAAACTAAAGACAACACATGACTCCAACATCACAAGTCAATATCACAAACAACACAACAGTACTTCCAGAGGCAAACACTTAACAAATGGGGAGAGTACAACTAGGGAAAGCTAGGCTGCAGTAAGGAGAGTGTCATCGCATGGTCCTAACATGGGTTACCCTGACAGTCTCTAGCTAGACGTTGGCCCCCATCTATGGTTACCCTGATAGTCTCTCAATAGATGCTGGCCCCATAGGGTGACACATGCTAGGACCATGCGATGACACTCTCCTTACTGCAGCCTAGCTTTCCCTAGTTGTACACTCCCCATTTGTTAAGTGTTTGCCTCTGAAAGTACTGTTGTGTTTTTTGTGATATTGACTTGTGATGTTGGAGTCATGTGTTGTCTTTAGTTTATTGTCTACCTGACTGTATGTTGTAGTGGGGACCTTATGTTAACTCCTAGCTCGGGGGGTGGACCTCAGGGTTCCATATGGTCGGGTGGAAGAGCTTTATCCACTAGTTTTTTCCCTTGCCGTTGTTCATGAGTGAGGGGGTTATATCTTGTGTTTCAGGCATCAGATCTTGTACCAGTTAAGAAGGCAGTGATCTATATTCATGTACTAGTCTTGTGTACCAATTGATTCATAATGTATGTATTCAAAAGGTGATAATGTAACAATGTAATGTTGTACTCATATGTGAGGAGAAATTGTAACTATGAACTAGATCCTGATGATTACTTATCTGATGTTGTGATATGGAGATGTAAATGTTTATTGATTTAATGCAATAGGTTTAGAATGATCTGTTGTTGTTAGTTAATAATGTATGTTAAATTATGTTGATTAATTTGTCAAGTAATGCACCCATGGAACCTTAGAAGACAAGTTGTTAGTTTAATGATGTGCATCGATTTGTTAAACATTACCTTGTGATCTTATACAAAAAAATATATATATCCTACATTGCATAGCATTGATGTGTTGTCTTCTAAGGTGTTTATGGTGGGGCGTTACATCTGGTATTAGAGCCAAGTTGTCAAGGTTGAGTTTTCAGAGGCAAATGTTATTGTGTTTTGACTTTTGTGAATATGTGATTTTGTAATGGTTGTATATGTGTTGGCTTAATGTGATGTTGACTCCCTTACATTTATGGTTCTTATTTGAAAGGTTCATGTGCAAGATGGATTATGCCTTGTTTAGGGCATCTAATTCGTGTGGTTATGTTGTTATCATGTCGTGACAAGATTGTTAAGTCCATCTCGAAAGTTGTAATAACTACTGTATTGGTTTAAGTAAAGGATTGAACTTGTTTGGTTTTATGTAATGTTTACCTTTCTCTATCTTTGGTTCTTGTGGATGTGACGACCGAGCAAGAGAACCCATGCCTTGCTCGGGATTACACCTTGCTTATGATTGAAAACTTTGGAGCAAGAGGACCCATGCCTTGCTCTGGATTACACCTTGTTATGGTTGAAATGTTGGAGCAAGAGGACCCATGCCTTGCTCTGGTGATTTATTATGTTGTGATTGGTTGCAAGATGGTTGATGCCTTGCATTGTTATGTATATTTGTTGTTACGATGATAGTTGTTATGTTTGATGGATAGGGTTTCCTAGGTGTAGATAGGGGAGTGGCTTCCAATGTGGGGCCGATGCCCAAAGTGGCTGCCAGGGTAACCCATTGGAAGTTGGTAATCAAGTGATAACCTAATAATTAATCTAGGGGTTGGGTAGTTTTCACACTAATAAGATAATTGGATGCCTCACTCATGCCTGTAGTGCTCGTTCAGGCTAAGGATGAGATGAGAAGGTCGTGGTTGGCAAAATCAACTTCCTTGTCCTCATGAAAGGAATGTTGATTCCGCATGTGTCACCCTATGGGGCTGGTGCCTAGAGAGAGGCTGCCAGGGTAACCATAGATGGGGGCCGGCTTCTAGTGATAGATAGCCTAGGTAACCCATGTTAGGACTATGCGATGACACTCTCCCTACTGCAGCCTAGCATTCCCTAGTTGTACTCTGCCCATTTGTTATGTGTTTGCCTCTGGAAGTACTATTGTGTTGCCTCTAGAAGTGATGTTGAGTTGTTTATGACATTGACTTGTGTTGTTGGAGTCATGTGTTGTCTTTATTCTTATAGTCCTCTGTCTACCTGACTGTTTGTTGTAGTGGGACCTTATGTTATCTCCTAGCTCAGGGGGTGGACCTCAAGGTTCCACATGGTCGGGTGGAAGAGCTTTTATCCATTGGTATTTTCCCTTGCCATTGTTCGTGAGCGAGGGGGTTATATCTTGTGTTTCAGGCATCAGATCTTGTACCAGTTAAGAAGGCAATGATCTATATTCATGTACTAGTCTTGTGTACCAGTTGATTCATAATGTATGTATTCAAAAGGTGATAATGTAACAATGTAATGTTGTACTCATATGTGAGGAGAAATTGTAACTGTGAACTAGATCCTGATGATTACTTATCTGATGTTGTGATATGGAGATGTAAATGTTTTTTGATTTAATGCAATAGGTTCAGAATGATCTGCTGTAGTTAGTTAATAATGTATGTTAAATTATGTTGATTAATTTGTCAAGTAATGCACCCATGGAACCTTAGAAGACAAGTTGTTAGTTTAATGATGTGCATCGATTTGTTAAACATTACCTTGTGATCTTATACAAAAAAATATATATATCCTGCATTGCATAGCATTGATGTGTTGTCTTCTAAGGTGTTCATGGCGGGGCATTACAAAAAGCCTCAACAAAATAGAACTCTATGTTGTGCAACACATGTATCTTAAAGTGCATAGCCAAACTGTACATATTTTAGTACTTTGATTTTAGTGTTTGCAAAGTACTTTTAGTTAATGCAAATTCTCTCTATTTGAAGATCTTAAAAGAAATATTTATAGCTTGAAGAAAAATACAAAATCATAAAAGAAATAGCTTTGCCTTTTCTTGTTAAGAAAGAGTTAGTCATCTCATGGTTCTTATCTAAATTAGACTCATGGGTAATAGGAATGAGGAGCTATTATATTAATAGTGTGTACATAATCAAGTGGTATAGTTGGTTTATATATGTTTTAAGAAGATTAATCTTTTTATAAAATTAATTAATTTTAATAATTCAACAATATTTTTCAAATCAAACAATTTTTTCAGTATTTTTTGGATTTAGAAACTTATAACCAAAAACTTATAAAAGAAATATTTATGGCTTGAAGAATAATACAAAAATCTTAAAAGAAATAGCTTTGTCTTTGCTAGTCAACGAAAGGCTAACCATCTCATGGTCCTTGTCTAAATTAGACTCTACATATCATGTTTTATTTAAGAGTGATGGGTAATAAGAATGAGGATGTATTATAGTAATAGTAGGTGCATAATTAAATGGTGTAGTTGGTTTGTTGATAAAAAATGAATATATATAATTAGAAATACTTCATTGTTTTAAGAATATTTTTTTTATAAAATTAATTAATTTTAATAATTAAACAATATTTTTCAAATAAAATATTTTTTTTCAATTTTTTTTAACTTAAAAACTTATAACCAAAAACTTATTAAAAAAATATTTACAGCTTGAAGAATAATACAAAAATCTTAAAAAGAAATAGCTTTGTCTTTACTAGTCAACAAAGGGCAAGCCATCTCATAATTGTACAATATATAAAGAAATAGCTTTGTCTTTACTAGTCAACAAAGGGCAAGCCATCTCATAATTGTACAATATATAAAGACCATTATATATAGTCAACAAAGGACCATTCTACACGTATTGTTTTTGTTATTGGCAAACGTCGATGCACAAACAGGATTTGATACTTTTGGACTATCTCTGTGTGCGGTCATCCACCAAAGTTCCCTGCACGCGGATTTCTCTGACAGAGGAGCACATTTATTTTGAAAATACAAATATGTTGACAGGTTTCCTTTTGCTTTGCATATGTACAAAAGCTCCACCGCCCTCCCTTCTTGTCTTTCAAACGTACAAAATATCCACCGCCCTCTTTCCATTTTTCATGTACTACTTTCTTCCCCTCCAATTCAGCAATTGGATTTGCAGCGGGACTCCAATACCATACAGTCACTTATACATTTGTTTGGTGAATGGAATGGGAATATGCAGAAAATGGGTCCCTTGTGCAGCTGTTATGCATGTATTACAATTTTATTGAACGATCTGCCGTGTTTGAAGGAAACGACTGTTGTTTGTTAGAAAATAGCCTACCTAGTACTATTCTTAGGGTTTCTGCTTTTCTCTTCTCTTGAATACCATCCATTCTGCAGCTACAGGTTAGATCAGTCACTGATATTTTATAAACAACTAGAACACCGCGTTACATCAACATAAAAAGTAAAACCAGCTGGCAATTATGTGTTGCAAACATACAAATCAGATGTCAATGTCCGAGTACGAGTACTACCATTATCGATGAATGAGTGAAGATTTTTAATAGCTTCTACGAAGCCAAACAACCTATAAGACCAACCAATACAAACCATAAACAATCGTGTATTTACAAAGGAGAGTCGTTCCGAGATTAAGGGATAAATTGAGCAACTCCGATACGCCGTTCCCGTAGACCTCACTCGCTTGGTTAATTTTTTGTGGCAAGAACACTGACAAAGTACGTTGTACAGTAAAACGATTTAGAGCAAAGACTCATTATACAAGAATATGATCCAAAATCGCGTTACTCCGTAAACCAGTCGGGATTTTTGGGTGTACAATGCACGGTAGATTTTAGTTATATTAAGAAATAAAGACGCAGTAGCATTACAAGCTGCCTCCCGTCCCCTCCTTCCAAAAAAAAAATCCAGGGGTGCATGTGGGTACAAGAATTATTTTCTTAAAAGGATCATCTGGTTTTGTGTAATAAAAATAGGATAAGTATTTATCACTTTTTATTTATTAGCACTTGCATTTTTAAGAGGTGTAAGGTTTTGGACATAGGAAAATAATGACATTGGTAATTTAGAGGCATTAATTGTGATTTGATATTTGTACATTGTGAATGTGGGAAATTTTCATTTTTTATATTATTGATTTGACTTGATTTGTTGGAAGATTTGATTTTTCATATTATTGATTCTCTGGCCACAAAGATTTTTTTTTTGCAAGATTTGATTTTACAAATTTTGAATAGAAAGCTAACAATAATATAGCCTATCTGCTAATCAAATAAGTGTTTTATATTATTTTGCATAAATAATTATTAAAAACAGGTGGCTTAAGTAAGGTAAGTACAAAACTAAATTAAAGAGATAAACAAGAAACAAGGTTGTTAAGGAGAAAGAGTTAAAGCACTAAAAGATGGAGGAGGATTACGGTCATCCAACTTTCCCTAGACATTAGGAAAGTCCTGCTCATCAAGAACATGCCCCAATCTATCACACCCTCTTCATTTTCTTATTTAGTTAGGGCTAAGTGTCATGACTAAAAAATAGGCAAAACAAGGTGAGTAATTCTGTTACTATTTGACCATCTAGAAACACCTTAGTTACGAGGCTTAGAAGAGGTTAAAAGTGGTAAAGAGGGTTCATACCAAACACAAATAGATCCATCCTTGACTCTTCTGAGAGGCTAGGAAGCATGCGACTAGGAATCATGTCCACCATAGACATTTTGACTATTGTCACATTAATATTCACAAGGAGGGGAGGGACCCCTATTGGAGGGTGGAGTTGGTGAAACTTGTTGGTTTATAACTCACATGAGTTATACCTAACTTAATCATAGTTAGTGGTTTTCCTCACATGTGGAAAGACTAAGTCCTCTTGTTGAGTCATTAGTAGATGTGTCAATCCATCTTCAACACATCGCTGCTACATTTGAGAGTGGTTGAACCTTGAGCTATTCTCTTGGTTTCATTTTCGCCACCTTCCCTATTCTCATGGAGTCTTGTCCCTCAATCTCCACCTATTTATACTGCTTTGGTTGTAAAGCAATTCAGTTCATTTTCAATACATTACATTTGTGTTTGATCTCTAATCCATTGATCTTGGACTTCCATTCCCACATGGCATCAGAGCAAGAACCTCTTTTGCATGCTAGGCTCAATCCGGCCTTCAATCACTGCATATCAAAGAGGTAAAATTTTGTTTCAAAGCACATTTGAAACGGGTTTGTTTTTGTAGGTACAAAATTTTCACAAATAAGCCCCTGGTCATATGGTTTTTAAGCCCTTGGTCACACTCTACCACAGAGGGCTTAACTTTTTCCCTCATCGAGTTTTTTCCTCCAATATTAGTTTTGTAAAAAAATTATTTTCAAGCATATTGAAAATTTTATTTGAAGGTGTATTTTTCGCATATGCAAAAATTGTAAACGCCATAACTTTTGAATACGATCTCATAATTGAGTCATTCAAAAGGCAAAACTACCTAATTTTTTGTCCTCTATCATTCTAGCATGTCAATGCACTATCATTATAGAGTGCCAAATTAATCTAGGTTTAGGGTTCTTAAAAATAATTCATCTCAAATTGCAACCTTGTTGGGAAATAAACAAAAAGGGGAAGTATTGTTGTATGACGTCATGCACTACTTATAAAGTGCCACTTTAAGGGGGGTAGATAAGTAAGAAGAGTGTACACAATCACTTCTTCTATCACTAAAGCACCACCTTAATTCCCAAAACTAAGTATTAAGAAGTTTAAATTGCACCATTTCATCACCTAAAAGAAAGTTAAAAGGTAGTGGTACCACCTTCATCGTTTCACATTTCACATCTGGTGAAGAAGACAATCATGATGCAACTTTAGAGCCTAGTATCAACTCTCGACTCTCAGGTCAGTTGGTTCTTCATAGTAGAAAAATTGAACTCTACCTGATTTCTTAGTATGTAAAAACACTCATATAGTGTCAGATATAAAAAGTGTAAAAGTGAAATGTAAGCACTGATCTATAAAGTGCAATGGGGGGAACAATCACTTCTGAAAGAATCACACAGATTCTTTATCTTATTCACATGTGCACATATGCACATCCTTTCTTCAGTCATTTTGTACATATATTAGACCTTCATCTTGGTCTTTTTCTTTTAAAATACTACTTCAATCAGTTTACCAAAATATCTTAACATCAAGGCAAAGGAAAATTTTACAACTTTGACATGCTTCAGGAGTTCTACATATCTACATCAGAATCGACATAGGCATCATCATCATCTGGAGGGCCCATCTAAAGTCCTCTCTTTATTTTCTCTCTTTAGGAGGAAAGTTTTTTTCCCATAGGGTTTTCTTTCTTTCTCCATTTTATGAGAGATATTTTGTAAATGAATACCTAAAATGGTGCATAGCTAGGACTTATATTTTATAAACCCACCTAAGCTATGCTTAAGGGGGGGTGTTTGTGTATAACTTACATGAATTATACCTAACTTAATCATAGTTAGTGGTTTTCCTCACATGCGGAAAGACTAAGTCCTCTTGTTGAGTCGTTAGTAGATGTGTCGATCCATCTTCGACACATCACCGCTACATTTGAGGGTGGTTGAACCTTGAGCTATTCTCTTGGTTTTATTTTCACCACCTTCCATATTAACGTGGAGTCTTTTTCCTCAAACTTCACCTATTTATACTGCTTTGGTTGTAAAGCAATTCAGTTCATTTTCAATACATTGCATTTGTGTTTGATCTCTAATCCATTGATCTTGGACTTCCACTCCCACAAAACTCTATCAATTATACATAGTGCATTACCCCAATAATCTAGAAGTGCTTATATGTGTACCACTTCAACTGCAACCTTATCCACTTGTACCTGAATCTACATGAGGACATTAGAACAAATCATAGTGTTGATGTAAAGAGAGAATGATTTATCAATAGGAAAACCAATGAACATAGTAATTTTGTCTTTCCAATTGCTAAAAAATGTTTCCACCTTAAAACCATGTCAAACTTGGGTGGACTTAGCTAGAAATCTAGACCATTCTCCTAAAAGAATCATATGCATAAAGAAAACATGAATCCAATTTAAAGCACCCTAATCTTTGGTTCAAAACCAAAAAAAGTCAATTGAGACTCCTGTATTGTCTATAAAATAAACAAGGATTGACAAACCCCAACTAAGTCGGCCTAGTAGCAATAGGGAGAACTTAGTAGATAATAAATCATATAAAGTAGGCAAGTTTAGTTTGAAATTTATATTACCAAGTGCTTAGAGAAGACTAAAGAAGCCATCTATGATTAAGCTTTAAAAAAACACATGCAAGTATAGAGAAAGCCTAGCATATCCCTTATATGGTCTATGAAATTGTGAAATTGCATATTTTGATACCATTTCCAATCTTTCCACAAATGTTTGAAGCTTCTCACCCTAATTTTATGAATCACATGAGGAGGAGGGTGATCCCACAATACTGTGTCCCACTTTTTGGCCAAAGTAGGACATTTAAATTGACATTTTTAACCAAATTTTTACTTTTTGACACCTATAGCGACTAAACCATTAATGGATTTGAAGATGATATGAACTAGTGATTTTTGAGATTTGGTGTGTAGATTCTAAATCTTTTTTTCAATTTTAAGAAATAATTTGTGAATTTTTTTTAATTAACTTTTAATAACTTATTTTTCATAGTTAACAATATTTTTTAAAAGTGACATTTATACCATACATTATAACTTTTTTATAGAAATGGTCAAATTATAAAATTTTAAACATAGATTTGTAACACCAATATCTAGTGTACAAATTTTTTTTCATAATTTTTTGTTGCATATATTTTTTTATTAATTTTTGAAGTTAGATAAATTATAATTCAGACATAGGTTTATACCCTACAACATAACTTTTTTTGTATGTATCCAAATTAAATTTTTTTTTTTTGTTGAAACAAGGATATCAATACCTAGTGTGCAAATATTTTTCAAAATTTTGTTCTCTATTTTTTAATTTTTCCACGTGTGTGGAATAGAGACCTTGATGTTTGGTGAAAAACCTATGTTCACTGGAAAATAGAAAATAATTATATTAATCAAATAAATATATTCAAAATTGTACTTCTTAGAAATCTTATACTAAGGGCTACATGCTTGCAAAATAGAATTTCTAAATGACTTCATAGGGCTACATGCTTGCAAAATTAGTTTTTTATCAGCATTTTGATAGGTGTGGAAGAGACTCCATCGAAGTTTTGATTTAAGAATAGTGGGATTCTTTCCAAGGGAGTTTTATCTAACCCCCTTCAATTAAACCCCTTTAGATGGAACCCCTCAAGGATTACACCATTAATTTTTCTAAAAAATATGTGATTTCAAACTAAAATCAGGATGTCCTAAGTTTGGGACTCAATATTGTGGGATCACCTAGGAACTTAATTAATAATGGTCTAAAATTACTCAAATTCTAATAAAAAAGCATGTACTTAAAATTGGCCTTGAGCCAAGAAAGAAAGCTACTAATAATCTTACATAAGAGGCCAAGACTTGAGCCATGACATCTCTATGAAATAATTTTAAAGAATTAGCTAGGAGTTGATCCTAACAAGAAATAATAGGAAACCGCCAAATAGATTGTTGATCAATAGATAGGCCCCTATGAAATCATTGACATCCCATAGAAGCCATGGCTTGATGGCTTCCTAGGATTTCCATATACCTTTGATGAAAAAAGTGTCGTACATCTGGATAAGATCCTTCATAATAAGGAGATTATGAAAACCAAGTCCCTTCCAAATATGATGGCCATTTAGTATGCCTATGAAAATGCAATGCCTAATCAAAACCTTACAAGGTTCATTTCCACTAAGAATTCATTTGGCACATAATGTTATACCTTCACGTTGGGTTAGGATTAATCCAAATCCACTAGATGCATGAGAGAGACAACAAAACTCCCAAACCACTCTATGAAATCCTTAACCTTAGTCAAAAATATATAAATGAAATATAAAATTACTATTAACTATTTAATCATTAAGCCAATAATATTTAAATAAAAAGATAATTATAATCCCTACAATATAAAATTAAAATGACCACTAAATATTTGAAACTATAACACAATTGAGCCTAACTATAACACAATTGAGCCTAAGCCAAAAGCACCAAATAAAGCTATATTAAAAAATTTTAACATAAAAATTTAAACGTAATGAAAGATATAAAATCGATCAAATTTTGTGTTTAGATCAAATTTTCATATTCACATATTTATAAATTAATATATATATATATATAGATAAAATTTATTACTGTAGATTGTTTAGTTTGTATTAAAAAATTATTATATATAATATTATAATAATTTTTTATTATATTCTTTTAATAAATTTTTAAATTAAATAGTAGTAAGATGATTTTGCCATTATAATTGTAAAGGGAAAAAGTAATTTCTCATAAATTGAGGTTAATTAATTAAATGTATAAATAAGAGTATAAATTAATTTAGATGATAAAGTTGATTATAAGAATTATAAAAATTAAATATGAAAATTAAATTAAATTAAATATTTAGTTTGAAATTTAATGATGGAAAAAATATGAATATATTAAAAATAGATTAATAATCTAAAGTTTTTGGTTGATTCAAAGGAAGATCTTAGATTTTAAAAATTGACTATTTGTCACTATGGATCAATTATGCATGTTTGGCCCTGATCTTCATGAGTGTAGATTTAAACTAATGTAACATCCACGTTCTAAAAACATAGTAAAACCACAAAATTTACCACAGAGTAATACAACAAGGTAAAAATGATATAGATAATTTTTTTTTTCTTTTATTCAACATATAATCAAGTAACTACAATTACAAGATTTTCTCAATACAAAATACAATAAACCATATTGTCTTTCTCAATTAAAATGTTTACAAATGTAAATCAATTACATATACTAATTTTGGAATAAATACTGCTTCTGATTATTTGACATCTTTATCACAAGTCCTATCATGTTTCTTGCTTGGAGAGAGAGTATCCTTCCAATGATTTACCTCCATCCACAGACCGACGGTCTCCCACACATCTTCCACATAGGAAGTGGCCATACTCTTCACAAGGAATATAGACCTTAGGTGACTAGTGGTAATTTGCCTTTCCTGAGTACATAGCATTGTATCCTACTCAACTTTATCAACCATACAACCCTAGATACCCTCTAGCTAAGTATGATTTTTGATAGGATGAGCAATCCAAATACAGTGAACCAATAATGCATGCAGAAAACAAATGCATTACTTTGGCCAAAGTTTTTAATATTAATATCATTGATAATGAACGTAGTCGTTTTGTTCACCCACCCCTACTTGACTTCGATACTGTTGTATTCTCGTAGTTTATTCTCCAACCATAATCATGTAATAGTTTAATCCATGAGTCATAATAATATCTTTAGACTATAATAAGTTCGTATGACAAAACTATACAGTTGGTTCATAATCAACTCTAGGGTTTACCTATTATCCTATGGTTAATATAATAACACTATGTAACCTTATCTTTTATCTAGGAGACCTAGATTCACAATAGTCTTGTGCCTAATTCAACTAGATATAAGAACACTATAGTTCTTTAAATAGATATTAACTCCTATCAAATACCTTTAATAATGTGATAAAACAAAACATACCCTATATGCCTTTCCTACAAGGACATTCTTTAGTAGACTTAGTCTACTCCATTGTATTGGATCTCTTCAAAGATAATGTGAACAATAAAGACAAATAGACATTATTGGGTTCTCATAAAAATCCTATTTCAACTACCATTGTATCTCTTAGTTACTCTCATTTGATGTGATACAATAGTTTACTAAATATTCCTATGAATCTAGTTCTCATGGGTAGATAACATTTTCCGTTACATATATATATATAGTCTAAACAAGACAATATTTTAAATCATTATAACCTCAATACTATACGGCTTAAGTTTGAGAGTATAATAACAAAGTTCATCCATCTCTATAATATTCAAGAGCCTATTGTTTTGTTAACACACAATCATTCCATCGACTGGATTACAAACTTATTTGATAAGTGAACTATTTTCAAAGAAAATGACAGCTATGACAATCTTTCACTATGATGGCCATTTATTCTCCATTCTTTGCATTGATATGATAATCAGTTTCTAAAGAATAAGAAAATGGTCGAATTAGTAACTATAACAAAGAACTCACTTGTATCACCAAGTGTCAACCATACAATTTGCATTCTTAAACTCATTGTTTACAGAGATAGATCAATATAATTTTCTTAGAGAGTTATCTACATTTTCCTATGTTCAACCTTACTACTTATCGACTATTACGCTATAAAATTAGAAGATTTAACTTCCTTGGTGAACTCATATAGCTGCCATAAGACTACAGTGTATTCATTAAAGATATGATAATCAATCTCTTCTTAGATATCAAATACATAATAGAAGTCTAATACCTAAAAATGATCGATTTAGGAGTTGACAAAGATTTGTAAACCAGTCACAGGGTCGATGTCCTTCTATCTGCATACTCCCTCTCTTCTCTAGTCAGTCTACTTCTCTCTGAAAACATTTTTTTGATCCTTTTTTTGTTCAATTCTATTCTCTACTTTTCTAATCTTGTTCTCCTTCCATGTTGGCTCAGCTGAGTCATGTTTTAATAAATAGGACTGAGGCACGACCCCTATAGAGTCACCTCATTTCGTCCCTCAACAATAATTCAGTTGCAATACTTAATGCAACTTAATAGTCCTCAGCGACTAAGTCACAACTAAAATTGATTTTCAAGCAAAAGTCTGCATGTTGATGGTGGAAGGCCGCCTTATGGCTCATTCAGTTGGGTAGTTAAAACCACAGTCATCCTCATAAGGATGAGGCTGACACTTCGTTAAAAACACAACTGATCTTTTTAATGATCATAAATGTGGTTCGACCCACCTTTATCACTAATGAAGACTCTTCTATAATTTAGCCTCCGGCTTCTCAAATATAACACTATCAACTCATTATGAGGTATTATCCTCATTCGATGTTAAGGAATTTACATATTTGATTACATCAAATATAATTCTCATAACATCAGTGCCTCTATATTAGATAGTTATGGTTTAATCAATAAAATGATAATATTTAAGCAAGGATGACGGATAATGTGATTGGGTTGAGCTTATCTCCCCATCACAATCTGTCGACAATAAGCACGTATTCTTAACTCGATGAAATCATCTTAACAATAAGAATCGATTATAACACCTCAAGTGACTTAATAACAATAAGACGACTATTTTATGACAATAACGTCGTAATATTACATTAAACATAAATAGTCATAGTTCACACTCAAATGATGTTGTTAACATTACTAACAACTAAGACGACTTACTATGATTCATAAGGTATTGACTACCTGTTGATTGGGTTTTTAAAAGTAAACTGACAAGACAAGACTTACCTCATACGACAAATTGGTTCTCATTTCCGTTAAACACTTATACTTGATTTGGCAAATAAACCACTTGTAATCCGAGGTCTATATCTCTCTCCTGGAAAGATAGTCTCTCTCTTTTCTCTGAGAGTCATCTGAGAACCTGTAATCCTGTATCAAACTTGTTACCAAACAAATTATGATAAGTGTATCATTATTCAAATAATAAATCAAATCTCATATAATGCAAATATTAAATCAATAATAACATAATCATTTCTATAATTTCATAAATGACATTCAATATAATCCATGTCTTTCCTTGTCATTAATCTAAACATCATAATAAATTTACTTATGTCCAAGTAAAAGTAAAAAGTATAGCAAGAAAAAAATTGGGGATGTAACATATCCTTCCCCTAAAGATTCATTGTCCTCGATGATATAAAGTATCAAAAAGTAACTAAAAGCAAGTTCATTGTTTTCAATTGGTAACAACTTTAAATAAATGAGGAAAATTTTGGTAAAATTCATGGTAATCCTCCCATGTAGCATTTTCCTCAGTATATTGGTCCCATTGGACCTTGCATTGCAAGACCTCTCTGTTACGCAAGCGGACCTTGCACATTTCTAACACCTTGAGTGGCTCAATCGTGACCACCCCTAGGTCTTGCATCTGTAAAGAATTCCAATTCAAAATATGATTATCACCTATAATATATTTCTTCAAATAAGATACATGAAAAACATCATGCATTCTAGACAAGGCTAGCGGTAGAGCAATCTGGCAGGCAATTGGATTGACCACTTCAAGCACTTCAAAGGGTCCCACATAACGTGGGGCTAGCTTAGAAGACTTCCCAAACTTAATAGAACTCTTCTAAGGTTTGACCCTCAAAAGAACTTTTTCTACAATAGAGAATTGCCTCGGAACACGCTTTGCATCTGCATAGCTCTTTTGCCTATCATTGGCTTCTGCAAATCTTTTTTTGATCAGCTTAACTTTTTCTTCCATTTCAGCTAGCATTTCTGGTTTGATGCTAATCCTATCTTCTAGTTTATCCCATCTTATAGTAGTTCGACATCTTCTTCCATACAATACTTCAAATGGCGCCATCTTAATAGCGGAATGATAGGAATTGTTATAAGCAAATTCCACAAGTGGTAAGTATTCCTCCCACTTATATTGCTTATCCATGCAATACATTTGCAACAAGTCTTCTAAAACCTAGTTTACTCTCTCAGTTTGCCCATCAGTTTCAGGATGATAAGTTGTACTCATGTTGAGTTTAGTTCCTAGTGCAGAAAACAAAGTTTGCCAAAACCTTGATGTTACATGCGCATCTCTATCTGAGATAATCTTTTTAGGGAAGCCATGCAACCTAAACACCTCTTGCACAAATTTGTGAGCTAACACTGGTGCTCCATCAGTCAAATTCCCTAGTATAAAATGTGCTACCTTTGTGAGTTTATCAACCACAACTAAAATGGCATCATGTCTATTCCTTGACATAGGAAGATCTTGATCAAAATCCATACTGATAACTTGCCATTTCCATTTTGACACATCATGTGGGTACAACAATCTTGTAGAGTGTTGGTGCTCTGCTTTTACCCTTTGACATTCTAAACAGCTTGCTACAAATCTTGTAGCATCATTCTTCATTTCTTTCTAGAAATAAAGAGTTTTAACATCCGCTAGAAGTTTGGTTACTCCTAGATGTCCAGAATATGGTGTAGTATGAACTTCTTTCCATACTAAATACCTTAAACTAGTTGAATCAGGTACATACATTCTTCCCTTATACCTCAATAGTCCATCTGACGCAAATAGAAAACCATCATACCTTGGATCTCTAGGATTATATTCTAGAGCTTGCTTAACTTACTCATAATACTCATCATCAGACAAATTTTGCAACACCAAATCCTTGAAATTTTCATGAATAGAAACAATAGAAGCTATATGTCTTCTACGACTTAAAGCATCAGCTACTCTATTCTCTTTCCCTTTGATGTAGTTTATCTCAAAGTCATAGTCAGATATCAATTCTAACCATCTCCTTTGTCGAGCATTCAAATGCGGTTGAGAGAAAATATACTTAAGACTTTGATGGTCTGACTTAATTATAAAATTCTTCCCCAACAAATAGTGTCTCCACATCTGCAAGGCATGAGTTACTGCTGCCAATTCCAGATCATGCGGAGCATAATTTTTCTCATAGGATTTCAATTTTCTTGACTCATATGCTATAATTCTTCCATCTTGCATAAGCACTCCTAATCCTTCTCTCGAGGCATATGTAATTACCTCAAATTGTCCTTCAGGGTCGGGAACTTTCAAGATTGGAGTTGTAATTAACTTTTCCTTTAAGAGATCAAATGCATCTTGACATTTGTTTGTCCATTCAAATCCCCTTCCTTTCCTTTGTAGGGAAGTGATTGGACTAGCAATACTGGAGAAATTTAGAACAAACTTTCTATAACAGCCATCCAGGCCCATGAAAATACACACCTCATGCACATTTGTTGGTACAGGCCAATCTAGAATAGTTGTGATTTTTGCAAGATCAATAGATATTCCATTAGCAGAAATAATATAACCTAGATATTGAATCTCCTTCAGGAAGAATGTGTACTTAGACAGTTTTCCATATAACTTATGTTCTCTTAAACATTGTAGAACTATTTGCAAATGTTGTTGATGTTCTTCTTCATTCTTAGAATAAATAAGTATATCATCCAGAAAGACTAAAACAAACTTGTCCAAACAATCTCTGAATACACTATTCATGAGATTCATGAATGCAGTAGGTGCATTTGTCAAACCAAATGGCAACATTGTGAACTCATAGTGTCCATATCTGGTTCTAAAAGTCATCTTATGAATATCTTCATCATTCAGTCTTAACTGATGATATCTTGATCGCAAATCAATCTTTGAAAACACAGTAGCTTCACGCATCTGATCAAAAAGATCATCAATACGTGGCAAAGGATATTTGTTCTTTACCATTGCTTTATTAAGCATACAATAATCTATACACAAATGAAGGGTTCCATCCTTCTTCTTAACAAAAATAACTGGAACATCCCAAGGTGAAACACTGGGCCTGATCAAACCTTTTGCCAACAACTCTTGTAATTGTGCTTTCAATTCCATTAACTTTGTAGTTGTCATACGGTAGGGTGCTTTTGATATATGCTCAAATCCTGGTTTAATGTCAATTGCAAAATCAAAAACCCTCTTGGGAGGCAATCCTGGAAGTTCTTCTGGAAACACATCCTGAAATTCCTAAAGAAAAGGATAATTTTCTCCCAAAGTTGAACTAGGATTTTCTAATCCTTCTTCTACTTGTTCCATTTTGACTGCGAACAACTGAAAACCTTTCCAACTAATCCTTTTCAATAGCTTGGCAGAGATAGGTTTGATTTTTAACTTCTCTTTGAATTCCTTGGAATTGGGTTTGATTTTCCAAATCATCTAAGCATTCAACTGTTTTTAAAAAATAGTCAACCTTAGCTCTATGCTTCCACAACCAACTCATTCCTAGGATTACATCATAGGAAACCAAGGGAGCTACATATACATTTACTTCAGTTGAGAAACTAGGGAGATCAATCTTAGCTTCAAACAAACATTGCTCTACCCGAGCCTTAGATTGGTTAGCATATTCTATTGACCAAGGTTTAGACATGTACCTAGCTTTTCTAGGAAATTTATTCAAAATTCTAGGAGAAACAAAGTTTTTAGTGGCTTTTGTATCAATCAAAATAGATATAGGGACTCTAAACAAAGTACTTGTCATCTCAATGGGTGTGATTTGATACTCTTCTTGACGATTGTTGAGAGTTGCATGAATCCTTTGCTGGAATGCTTCTTGTTGAGTAGGTAGTGCAGTACCTCTTTTTTGACCATTTTGACTCTTGTTAGGGCAACGATTTGCATAATGGTCACCCCCACAAGTAAAGCATCCTCCAATGGGTCCTTTCTTATCTGAAGTCTTCCCATTGTTATCCTCATTTCTTTTGTAGTTGTCATTCTTCTTCTCATTACCAGATCCACCCTTGTTCTTCTGAGATCCTTTATCTTTTCTTTTGTTATCATAGCTCTTTCCATATCTTTTCTTGTATGGTTCATTATTAGGAGTTCCATTAAACCTCTTGCAGATTCTATCACGATAAGCAAAGATAGACTTCAACTTTTTCTCTTGATTGATTATCTTCTCGTACACTTGATCCATTGTTGTGGGACCATGCACATCCACTTCACCACCAATTTAAGCATTTAATCCCATGATGAATTTTCTAATCCTGAATCTCTCATCTTTTAGGTACTGTGGAACATACTTCAAGAGTCGAGTGAATTTTTCTCCATACTCCACCACTGTCATATCTCCTTGACAAAGATTCTAAAAATCAGTTAGTTTCTAGTCAAAATAGAGTTGTGGTAACCATCTCTTGCGAAAGAGTTCCACAAAATCATCCCAAGTTACCCTTAGAGAGCTTAAATTCAATTCCATCTTCTTATTTATCCACCAGGTGGATGCTTCTCCTGCCAGTTGGAATGCTCCTCATACTACCTTGGTCACCTCTGAGTAATTTCTTATCTCAAAATATTTTTCCATCTCTATTAACCAAGCTTCTACAGCATCTCCGGTCTCTGTCCCATCAAATTTTGATGGAGTAACCTTCTTCATATCCTTTGAGAGTTCCAAGGTCAATCTATCCCTTGCTTCTTTATGAGGTTTTGTACTCTTACTTTGATCTTCATGATTTTCTCCGCTTTCACCATTAGAGTTTTCACCTCCTCCCTCAGTATTCCCTTTACCATCCACCTTCTTTTCCAAATCACCCAGTCTTTTCTTGGTTTCTTCAAGCATGGTTATGATTTGGTCTAGCTTATTATTGGATGGGTGGTTTTCCTCTTCACTTTCTCCTTGGTTAGTTCTTGTCCGAACCATGTTTATTGATTTCTCACACCTGATAATTTTGAGCTGTCCATTAGTTCATGATTATAATGTATCCCATTAAATCAAAACATAATAAAGTTAAACAATAGTTTGACACAAAACAACTCTTTTTATTTGTTTCATTTCAAAAGCAAGAGTATTCTTCATTTATACAAGAAATGACTTCAAAGGTCTGCTCAAGAGGAGTATATCCTTTAGACTCCTTTTTAGATACATAATCTCGAGGTATATAACCCTCTGACTCACTATCAGACCTAACTTCTATGATCACAACAGTTGTGGGTATGCGGGGATCTCACCTAACCATAGTTGTTTCCTCATCTAACATATACCCTATGATTTTGGTTGTGATCTTAAATTTTTCCATGTTTTCCCTTCTTACTCACTTGATTCGAGTGAAGGCAGTCGCCAGAGTTTCAGTATCACTTAACCAAATATCAGTCTCATCATTGGTTCCCTCAAAGGTTTTGATAATGGCCTCACATTCTCTTTTTGCTTTAAGGAAACGTTGACTCATATTAACAAACTTTCTTTCTGTCTTCTTAAGGCATACCATCCTGGCACAAAAATTTTCAAACATTAGCTAACTGCATAATGTTGAGTACAGGTAAGCATAGTGGTCTCATAAGCCCTAGTGCTGAACCTAGTAGCTCTGATACCATATGTAACATCCACGTTCTAAAAACATAGTAAAACCACAAAATTTACCATGGAGTAATACAAGGTAAAAATGAGATAGAGAATTTTTTTTCTTTTATTGAACATATAATCAAGTAACTACAATTACAAACTTTTCTCAATACAAAATACAATAAACCATATTGCCTTTATCAATTACAATGTTTACAAATGTAAATCAATTACATATACTAATTTTAGAACAAATACTTCTTTTGATTATCTGACATCTTTATCACAAGTCTTGACATGTTTCCTGCTTGGAGAGAATCTTTCTAGTGATTTACCTCCATCCACAGACCGATGGTCTCCCACACATCTTCCACATAGGAAGTGGCCCTACCCTTCATGAGGAATATAGACCTTAGGTGATGAGTGGTAATTTGCCTTTCCTGAGTCAATAGTGTTGTATCCTACTCAACTCTATCAACCATACAACCCTAGATACCCTCTAGCTAAGTATGATTTCCGATAGGATGAGAAATCTAGATACAATGAACCAACAATGCATGCAGAAAACAAATGCATTACTTTGGCCAAAGTTTTTAATATTAATATCATTCATAATGAACGTAGTAATTTTGTTCACCCACCCCTACTCGACTTGGATACTATCATATTCTCGCAATTTGTTCTCCAACAATAATCATGTAATAGTTTGTTCCATGAGTCATAATAAAATCTTTAGACTATAATAAGTCCGTATGACAAAACTATACAATTGGTTCATAATCAACTCTAGGGTTTACCTATTATCCCATGGTTAATACATTAACACTATGTAACCTTATCTTTTATCTAGGAGACCTAGATTCACAATTGTCTTATGGCTAATTCAACCAAAGCTAAGAACACTATAGTTCTTTAAATACATATTAACTCCTGTCAAATACCTTTAATAATGTGATAAAACAAAACATGCCCTATATGCCTTTCCTACAAGGTCATTCTTTAGTAAACTTAGTCTACTCCGTTGTATTGGATCTCTTTAAAGATAATGTGAACAATAAAGACAAATAGACATTATTGGGTTCTCATAAAAATCCTATTTCAATTAACATAGTATCTCTTAGTTACTCTCATTTGATGTGATACAAAAGTTTACTAAAGATTCCTATGAATCTAGTTCTCATGGGTAGATAACATTTTCAGTTTATATATATATATATATATATATATATATATATATATATATATATATATATATATATATATATATATATATATATATATATATATATATATATATATATATATATATATATATATATATATATATATATATATGTATGTATGTATGTATGTATGTATGTATAGTCTAAACAAGACAACATTTTAAATCATTATAACCTCAATACTATATGGCTTAAGTTTGAGAGTATAATAATGAAGGTCGTTCATCTCTATAATCTTCAAGAGCCTATTGTTTTGTTAACTCACAATCATTCCATCGACTGGATTACAAACTTATTCGATAGGTGAACTATTTTCAAAGCAAATGACAGTTATGGCAATCTTTCACTATGATGGCCATTTATTCTCCATTCTTTGCATTGATATGATAATCAGTTTCTAAAGAATAGGTAAATGGTCGAATCAATAACTGTAACAAAGCACTCACTTGTATCGCCAAGTGTCAACCATATAATTTGCATTCTTAAACTCATTGTTTACAGAGATAGATCAATATAATTTTCTCAGAAAGTTATCTGCAATTTCCTATGTCGAACCTTACTAGTTATCGACTATTACACTATAAAATTAGAAGATTTAATTCCCCTGGCGAACTCATACAGTCATCATAAGACTATAGTGTATTCACTAAAGATATGATAATCAATCTCTTCTTAGACATCAAATACATAATCGAAGTCTAATACCTAAAATGATCAATTTAGGAGTTGACAGAGATTTGTAAACCAATCACAAGGTTGACATCCTTCTATTTGTGTATTCCCTCTCTTCTCCAGTCAGTCTACTTCTCTCTGCAAAACATTTTTTTGATCCTTTTTCCATTCGATTCTATTCTCTACATTTCTAATCTTGTTCTCCTTCCATGCTGGCTCAGCTGAGTCATTTTTTAATAAATAGGACTGAGGAATGATCCCTATAGAGTTGCCTAATTTCATCCCTCAACAATAATTCAGTTGCAATACTTAATGCAACTTAACAGTCCTCAGTGACTAAGTCACAACTAAAATTGATTTTCAAGCAAAAGTCCACATGTTGATGGTGGAAGGCCACCTTATGGCTTGTTCTGTTGGTTAGTTAAAACCACAGTCATCCTCATAAGGATGAGGCCGACACTTCATTAAAAACACAACTGATCTTTTTAATGATCATAATATGTGGTTAGACCCACCTTTATCACTAATGAAGACTCTTCTATAATTTAGCCTTCGGCTTCTCAAATATAACACCATCGACTCATTATGAGGTATTATCCTCATTCGATGCTAAGGCATTTACATATTTGATTACATCAAATATAATTCTCATAACATTGCCTCTATATTAGATAGTTATGGTTTAATCAATAAAATGATAATATTTAAGCAAGGATTATGAATAATGTGATTGGGTTGAGCTTGTCTCCCCATCACAATCTGTTAGCAATAATCATGTATTCTTAACTCGATGAAATCATCTTAACATTAAGAATCAATTATAACACCTCGAGTGACTTAATAATAATAAGACGACTATTTTACGACAATAACGTCGTAATATTTACGTTAAATGTAAATAGTCATAGTTCACACTCAAACGACATCATTAACATTACTAACGACTAAGATGACTTACTATGATTCATAAGGTATCGACTACCTATCGATTGGGTTTTTAAAATTAAACTAACAAGACAAGACTTACCTCATGATAAATTGGTTCTTATTTCCGTTAAACACTTATAATCGATTGGGTAAATAAACTACTCATAACCTGAGGTCTATATCTCTCTCCTGGAAAGATAGTCTCTCTCTTTTCTCTGAGAGTCATCTGAGAACCTGTAATCCTGTATCAAACTTGTTACCAAACAAATTATGATAAGTGTATCATTATTCAAATAATAAATCAAATCTCATATAATGCAAATATTAAATCAATAATAACATAATCATTTCTATAATTTCATAAATGACATTCAATATAATCCATGTCTTTCCTTGTCATTAATCTAAACATCATAATAAATTTACTTATATGTCCAAGTAAAAGTAAAAAGTATAGCAAGACAAAAATTGGGGATGTAACTACTAATGTGTAGATTTAAACCTGTAACTTGTACATCTAATTTGGTAGAGTGTACTTTATGGAATTTTTCTCACCTTGATTCTTGATGTTTGATTGTGTATAAGGACTAGTGGTGTGTATAAACACCTTTGAAGAATTTGTTGATTGTGAGGGTCATGTTCTCCTCAATTAGACTCCTAGCACATTGATTGTATAGCTCTAAGTGATAAATTGAGGACAACAAGAAAGTTACAACAAGCCTAAGATGATGTGCTATGATAATTATCATTTAAATGTTTCCAAAATGCTTTCATAAATGTTCTATTAATAAAATGAATGGGTTAATGTCCTTAAATACAATAACCACACACACAAATCAACATAATGTGTGATAAGTCAACTCATAACGACTAGTGAGGTGGTTGGCAATAAATAAATTTAAATCTTGAATTTTAAAAGGTAAGGTTCAAATCCATGACCATGAAAGTGACTTGGGTCAAGTCTACTCCTATGAATCTAATCCATGGTGGTGAAAAAGAGATCTAGAGTCCAAGAATATAATCTAGAGATTATTGACAAAAGGGATCAAGATATGGATGTCACAAGCCAATTTCACATATAATTATATGTCACTTGTAATTTGATTATATTGCATTTAAGACAAAAATCAAAGTAGCCCAAAACGCAAGGGAAAAGGGCACATGTATGTAATTTTTACCTTTACATTTTGGTCCCACATTGATGTGGATGCAAACTAATAAGTGGATGAATTTCAAAGTAAAACAAGTAATCAACATGTAAATTAAAAAAATTAAACATGAGATAAAGGATAATAATTGTTAGGGTGACTAATTTATTTATTCACTATATCTTATGTGTACTTAGGTTGATGAGGTTAGACAACATCTTATATAACTGAATGTGCAACCTTTTAGAGGTTAGAGGTTACCTAGTTGTTTGGTAAACCTCATGTGCATGCGTTTTGAGGTTGGAAGACTTTCCATCTCACCTCAAAAGGCACTTTGTAGTCATCCAACACTTGTCACACAAGGTTGTTGGTTTGCTCACTCCAAGTGATCCAAAGGTTGACACCTATAGGACACTTGTCTTCATGCATGTGCCACATCACGGGGCACTTTTCAATCCACACGCAAGGTGGATTTACTCTTCCATGCCTATATAATGAGGCATTCTCATGTAAATTTGTAAGTGATATCAATATAAGTTTATGCTCAATTAGGTTCATCAATATCATCGATTTCTTATCTCGTATTATTGATTTCCATATTATGAGTGATTCAAGTGTTGCAGAATATCCTTGCCAATTCCAACATGGTATCATAGCCATGTTGTAGACACACTCTCCATTTTGAAGGGATTCAAAGGTGAGGCAAAAATCAATTTAATTGGTTTGATTTGGGTATAATTTGCAACTTTGGGCAAAAATTTAGGTGACATTTGCAGTTTTGGTGAATTGTTGTTCAGCTACTTTTTGATGAGTGACCCACCATGTTTCGGCATGTGATTTGAACTGCTCATAGGACTGGGGGTGCTCTTGAATTTATTGTTGAAGTTGCTTATGAAGATCCTTTTCAAGCTTGTGAAGAGAACCTATGACAGTATGAAGATTCTCTTGAACACCAAGTAATTGTTTTTCTTTTCTTAAGGCTTGAATTTCTTCCCAGGTCTTTCAATCATGGAGAAGAAGGATGTTTTTCTTGAGATAAAGATTTGTCCAGTTCAGCAACTTACTCTAGCTAGACCCTTGAACTTCACCTATAGGGGTCACATCTAATGGCCAGAAACTATTTGGAAGTGTCCTGATAAATCTCACAACATAAAATCTTTAAAAGGACGGATTGTACAAGGTACTAAACAGGTTCCAGATGGTGTAGATGTGGACTTTTCATTAGTCTCTTTGATTTCCTATTCAGGAATAGAAGTAGACCTACCGAAAATCATCCTAACATTGCCAACTAGTGGATGGAAAACAAAAGAGCATTTTTCACATTTTAAGAGTCCATTGTCTAATTCAGAATATTGGTTATGCGGACAAGATGGAACTTGGTTGGAAAAACCAGAACTAGATCCTGAAGAGCTAGAAGATCTATTTGCAATAGGCAATTTGAACAAATTTTCAATACCCTTGGAGAGTTGCAGACGAACACTCTAAGACCTTAAAATAGAAGGACCAGGGTTAAGATTCATAGACGGACTAGGGTTAAGATTCACAGACGGACCAGGGTTGTTATAATTCAAAGTTCATTCTGACCTCATAGAAGGTATACGACTCATGGAGGGAGTACGACCCAAGGAGAACCTTATCATAGCCTGATCATCTATTTCTTCAAGAGTAACTCCATGGACCTGAGTAGGTTTCGGCGGTGGAGGTTGACAATCTTTATCCCAAAGATCTAGTGCCCATTCTTCAGGAAGTTGAATATCCTTATGTCTAACAATTTTGGGCGCTATTAGTTGGGTGTGTTCACTGGTAGATTTCCACACAGTTGAAAGGCCTCCAAGTCCTTGGGCTCTTCTTGGGTTCATCATTAGAGGCATGACTCTGTTATAGAGACAATAATGGATAAGGAAGACTAAGGAATGATCAATCGACTATTCTTTCATATACAGGTTCATTGTTCTGAATAGATAGGTAAGAACATCACTCAAATTGGCATCCTTTAAACTAACTGTGAAATCTAACAAGCAATCAATATAAAGCGGTCCTTCAATCATGGAATCACAAGCACATCCTAACAGAGCATGGGATAACTTATAAAACCTTGCATGTTTGAGCATCATGAAGATTATAATAGGCAAACCTTGCCTATAGTGTCATGTTATACCGATGCGGACATAAGAACTTAGATGCATGTACTGTGGATTGTCAAAATTGGCTATGGCTTGGCTTCTAAACTTGCTAATCTCGGCATCATTAAACAAATTAATCTTTCCTTCAGATCCACCTATTACAGTATGCTGTAACGTGGCTACATGACACTTTTGCCAAGACTTATAACCAAAGAAATTCTTTAAACCTTTAGACTTTGCAAACATCTTAGACAAACCTCTAGGGACATCTTTATAGATTTTAGAAGGTTTAATTTTTAGAACTTTAAACTCTTCATTCAAAAATCTATTCTATGATATATCTTCTAAAGCATTACCAGTTTCTTCTGGCATAGAAAAAGAATTTTCATGATCAACAAAGAAGTTGGTGAAACTAACCTCTGCATTATGATCTCTAACATGATCTTTGGGAACCATACCCAATCCAAAAGTAGAAGCTTTATCCATTACTGCGCTCAGATCTGCACTCAAACCCACGCTCAAATTACCAGATTACTGCCTCAAAAAGGGCCTAAATGCCTAACAACAGCAAAGACGGGACTTACAGTTAAGGACTTACAACATAAGCATGATGGTAAGAGCAATACGATGAGCAATATAGAGAGCAATACAGATGAACATTACTTCATGCTTTAAAGAGAGATATAGTCAAACAAAGACTATAACTAGAAATGCAAGCAAAGATTAATTCAATGCTCTAATACCATATTTTTTACACAGTTGCAAATGAGAAACAAAGTACGAAACTTACATATTATCAGAATTACAAATTCTCATATTACAATGCTTGTTGGAAACAAACCAAACTATAAAGCTTTTAGGACTTCTGAGTTTCTAATTTCTGCATATGCAAAAAGAGCATACTACTCTAATCCATTAAGCCATTACTAAGACTCAAACAAACTTTCACACTTCCTAAGACTCTCCTAGACTTGATGGATAACTTACTCACTCAAGACTGGATGATGAAATGAGGTGGCCTTTCTTCCTTATATAGAGCACAATGTAGATCTTTTACCTATTCCCATAAGTCCAAGTTTGAAATCCGACCATACAAAGTCGACACATAGCAACTCTTTTTTCTGCAGGGTTATCCATTGAGGATAAGATTCCTCTAGTGGATCCCAATAACCCATAAATAGGAAAAGAGGGACAAGACAAGACCCTAAAGAATCTACTTTATACAGAGCATCTTTTTGGTCATAGGAAGGATAACTCGAGCATACTGTATGGCGCATATGCTTTCCCCTTTTATCATGGTGTGGACCACATCTGTCTATGGACATGAAGGGATAGATTCCTTCGATGGATGACAAGCCCATCCACTAACTAGAACTGGGACCCATACTGTCATATCCAACTCAAGGATCATCATTTGGGTCGTATTCACAGTTGGCAAATGTCATGTGGGAAGCATGAGGGATACAACCAATAGCTCTCAGTTGGTCAAGCCAGGAATTAGGTGATTGTAGTTCACTTGCATCAGGTTCTTTCTAGATAATGCTCATTGTTTTGAGTTTGTAAGGACCATAGATTCCTTGTTCCTTAGCATGTCATTCTGTCATCTCCATTCGGTAGGTCTTGGTGTGAATCCAGATGGGAGTCTAGTCTCTATGGAGCATGCACAATCTGCTGGGAATATTCCAATATTCATACTAAGATTCATGTCCTTGAGGTCCATAGGTTTGACACATATGACAGCTGATAGGATTTTCGTCAGCTGAGTCAAATGTGAGTTTGAAGATGCAACCTGTATAGGAACTAGTTCTAGTGAATTCCAATGCATTTGCTAGTGGATAAGATCCTTGAAACAGATCTCTGATTAGCTCTTTGCCCTTTTCTTCAGTAAGCCATCGTTCAAGACGTTGGACAAATGGATTTAAGAACTTAACTGGTAATATAAAATCTCCACACTAGTTCTGGAGAGTATGCCCTACTTCAGGATCAATTGGTTTGGCTTCAGTAGAGAATTCAAAGAATGGACGTTCAATCTAGAGACCTTCTTGAGTAAGGTGCAACTTTGCAATTATCATCTTGAACCTATCAAATAGGAAATCATTAGCCATCTAAAAATTGTGACGATTCCTACGAACGAATGGATTAGTGCTCCATTCAGGGCAGCTTGGCTCATACCATCTCTATTCTCGAACCCGGATGAGATGGACTTTACCAGTGTCAACTTTTGTGACAGGCACATCTTGTTTAGCTTTTGGTACCAAGTGTCCTTCTCGTGAAAGGAAATCTACAAACAAATTTTTAGCACCATGAAGATGAACAATGTCAAATTCAAAATTATTTAGAAATTGAGCCCATCTTAGCAATCTTCCTTTGATCACTTTATCCTTGGATTTCTTTTTAAAGAAACCTCTTAAATTCTACAAGTCACTACGGATCAGAAATCTTTTATCACCCACAAACATTTGAAATGCTTTAAGAGTGTTAATGACAGCAAGAATCTCTTTGTGAGTGCTGTGATAATTTAACTTGCTATTCTTAAAGCTACCAAAAACATATCTAACAATTTCCTCATGCCCTTGCGGCATTTTCTCCTTCAAAATACCTGCCCATGCACCTTCGCTGGCATCTGTCTCAATGATTTTAGGACCATCACCTAGTAATCTCAAAGGTGGGAGGTTAGCACATTTAGACTTTAATCTAGCAATAATAGCATTGTGTTCCTTGGTCCATGGAGGTGGATTCTTTCCTAATAAGGCATTAAGCTCAAGCCTATCTTCAACCAATTTATGGTAAAAACCAACAATATAATTGATTAAACCCAAAAGTCTTTGGAGTTCTTTCACATTGGTTACCTGAAGATTTTGGATGCGACTTAGAATATGTGTTTGTGCCTCCATTCTCCCCCCAAGAAGAAGCTTGATGCCAATAAAAACAATCTATTCTTGTGCAAAATGGCACTTGGAGGGATTGACTGCTAATCCATGATGTTGACAGACAGTAAGAAATTGTCGCAGATGGTGAAGATGTTGCTACATATCCTAACTAAAGATAAGAATGTCATCAATGTAAGGCAGAATAAATTTAGCATAAGGGCGGAAAATAATATCCATTTTTTGTTGAAAATTGGAAGGAGCGGTTTTGATGCCAAAGGGAAGAACCTTCCACTCATAAAGCCCTTGTGGAACAGAAAAAGTTGTCTTGTAGAAATCTTCTGTCTTAAGACCAATCTGCTAGAACCCTTTAGTCAGATCAAATTAAGAATAGATATGGCTGCCTTGTATGGTTTGCCAGATATGATCCTTGTTGGGCAAAGGATGTTGATTATCAAGCAAACATTCATTTAATGGTTTATAATTTACAACCAACCTTTTCTCTGGTAACTCTGAACCATCTTCAGCATATTTTGGCACATACATAGCATGGCAAGAAAATGGAGAATCTAAATTCTTAATCAGATCTAAGGCATACAATTCATTTATTTCTTTGTGGCACATTTATGTTTCTATATGGCCCATAAATAAATAATTAGCCTTGGCTTTGGGGTGAATTTCATTACCTGAAGGATCTCGTTTAAGTGGTAGACTGCAAACCAAATCTCGCTTATGCTTCTTAAGATCCTTTGTGAGAATAGTAGCTGCAAATTCAGCTTTTAATGCTAGTATTTATCTCTTTTTTCTTTGGCATTTATTTCTTTGTTGTGAATGCCAAGTCTTGATGAAGTTTGGGCACCTGGAAATGTTCCTATAGAGTGATGAAGGTGGAATCGATTGTGATCGGTTCCCAATGCTGCATTGATATGCTTCCAATCACACCATCATAATCATCCACTTCATAGTGGACAAATGTTAGTTCATCAATGAATCCATTACTTAACTCAATGGGTACTTTACATATCAACTTGGATTCATGTTTATCATTACCAAAGATTAAATCAGTAGAGCCTTCTATCCAGGCATCAGCAGGAAAACAATTAAACCTTACAAGATTGGCATCTGCTCTAGTATCCCATAAGAATGCAAGAGGATACATTTTTATCCCTGGAAAGTGAATGGTGAAGATTACACTAGGACAAGTGGTAGTCTTCTTATTTCTTTGGTAGGTTTTTACTTGATGGTGGCTACTGCTTCCTTCTTCCAATGTAGGATCTGGAGTAAAGGATCTAACTAAGAACCCAAAACATAGGGTGTCATCTTTCTGGGAAGAGCCAATAAAGGCTTAGCTACAACTTCTCTGTGAAGAGGACCATATGGCTTTTCTTCACAATAAAGTTGTTCTTCTCTTGAAGTAACTGCATGTGGAAGTTGAAAAGAACTAGAAGCATTAAACATATTAACATATTTATCTAGCTCCTGAGAGTGTTCCATTTCATCAATTAGCTAAACATTTTCTTCATCGTCAATTTCAGCTATTTCTGCCTGAGCTTGTTCAATGACTTTTTCTAGAAAGCTCTTTCTTTGTCTTTGCCAGAGTCTTCTGGCCATACTGCCTATAATAGGTGCTTCCTCAAAAGTTCTTTGTGTTATTGGTGAAGGCAGAGAGGAAACTACATGTTGACCATAGTGTCGGACAGGTGTTCTTCTTCCAAAGGAACTGGAAGGTTTCTCATTCTCCTTTAGGAGAAACCATTTCTTTGCATTAAGCTGTTCTAATTTACTTAATAGCTTTTTTCTAGGTTTCTTGACCAAAATCCATTTTTTGAAGGCGAGTTTCAACTTAGATAATTTCTTCAATTACCTTATCCAATTCAGCTCTAGTGTCTCATCGAAGCATTCTACAAAAGAATGAATTTTCTGAATCATCTAAGGACTCAGATGAGGCTTCTTGTTGGGCTAGTGTCTGCTTAGGAGTAGACTCATATTTTTCTTCCTCTTTAGATTCTTCTTCTAATTATGAAAGAATAATATCTTCTGAATCTGAGGGATATTCATCGATGAATTCAAATTCATCGTTATCATCAAGTCCTGCAGCTCTTGCAGCTCAGACCTTACCTTTGTTCTTTTTCTTGTTTCTTTTAGGGCATTTGTTGGTATAATGCTTGCCCTTACAGATATAACATGTAGGTTCCCACTTTTTTGAACCCGAACCTTTCTTATCTTTTTTCTTGAAATATCCTTTCTTTTTAGAGTACTTATTATATTTCTTCTTCTTCTTCTTATAGGACTTGTTAGATTTCTCACAGGAGTAACACTTAGAAGAAGATTTACTTTTTTCAAGAAACTGATTGGATGGCATAATTTGGTAACAAGCTGATGAAGATAGTAGAGGCTTTACCTTTTTCATCTCTTTCTGTTTCTAAGATTCTTGACAAGCTTCCTCATTTATCTCAGTTAGGAATTGAACCAATTGATGGAAGGCGAGTTCCTTCATCTCAATACCATCAGTTACCAATTTCTTGAGAACTCTCTTGTGATAGAATTCTCCTACAATATCACCAAAACTTTTAAGAAAAGTTGTGAACATAAACTCATGGTTTTGCTCACGGCCAGACTGATAGAAGTTTTTATATTGCTCTTCACAATATTCTTTGAAATACTTCAAATCTTTACACTCGCCTCTAATGAACTTGTTGTAGGCAAGTTTCTCCCTTGTGTTTGTTCTTCCAACAAACAGACATGTAAGTTGTGCACAAACCTGATCTGTACCTCTTGCTATCAGGTTATCTCTAAAGGTGTCTTCAAGTCTATCCCATACACTACATGCAACTCCAGTCATAGAATTAAGGGCTTGCTTAATGACTTGTGCTTCTTCTACTCCAGCATTAGTGGCCATATAATTTGTGGTCCATGCACACATGGCATCAATGCCTCTCATGTTAGCCACATCTTCAAAGTTATCAAAGTTAACTGGTGGTAGAGTATCAGCCTTGTAGGACTGGATATTTTTAAAGGGGTCTACTAGATTAGATCCATTTGGATTATGACCTTGACCATGAGCCATTTTGAATTTCCCTAAGGCTCTTTCCTTATCTATGGTCTCTCTATAACTGCCAGTAGAGGGATCATAGACTTTCTCAATTATAGGCTGCTTGACTATTATAGAGAGTTTGGGACCCTCATATTGTGCTTGTAAGTAACTTTTAGCATTTGAAGAAAAATTTAACACTTTTGTGTGCTAAGACTGAGACTATTTAAGTGTTAAAACTATTGACTATATGTCTGCTAATTCTTGAGTGATTGAATCTTTTAGAAACATATGATTTTTAGACTCATGCTGTATTTCTTACTGTACAATATCTACTTTATCTTTAGTGTGCTTTATTTGAATTCTACAATTTGACAAATGAGAACTTATAACATCACAATCTAACTTATTCTTAGCTCTAACTTTTTGTAGCATTTCTCTATGTTGTTCCCTCTCTAATTTCCTAGGGTTTCTGGATCCCTGGTCACCATTGTAGGTTGATCTCTATCTATTGGTGTCGCCACCAAGAGCCAAAGGTTTGAGGGCATTTTCACTGGAAAATTTCTTATCTAGTTCAAGGATTTGTAGAGCATGTTTCACCATTTTTATCACTGTGTGGAGGAAGCCATAGTGGTGGTTGATTCAACATTCAATGGTGCCTTCCCAGTGGCATTCTTGCTTTGGCTTGCATCAGATTTGGTTTGATCGACGATCGTGATTTCTTTTGGCTCGTCTCACTAATTTATAGGTTAGCTTTTGAGTCTCAACCACAAACTTGGCACTCTTTCCAATACATATCAGTGTTAGATCTAGGGCACGCAACTGAGAGGGGGGGTGAATCAGTTGTACAAATACTTGCTTCTACTTCAAACACTTGATTCTTCTTTGTTAGTTAATAGCATATTAGTTAACCATTCATGAAAGCATAATGCATAAACACAGGAGCAGATAAACATCAACACATTGGATACCAAGATTTTGACATGGAAAACCCAATTAAGGGAAAAACCATGGGGTGATTAACCCAAGGATTATTCTCTGTTAGAAGAATAAGAAAAATGAATGGCACATGCCAATTAGGGCTCACTGCCTGAGCACACTGCTCACAAAGAGGCACACTACCTACAAGAGACACACTGTCTACAAAGTGATAAGAATTACAAACTTGAACTAGAGATTGACATCTTTACCATGTCTGGATCAATTCCATTTAAGCCTGAGATACTTCTGCTCTGCCCTTCACTCTTTCGCTATACCACTCTCATCCGCTCCACAACACACATTGAAATGAACTTACAAACCTTTATTTATACAAGGCATCGACTTAGGAACTATCATCTAAGTCAGCAATCATCCACAAGAACATTTGCAAGATGAATAACTCATCTGGTCGGCCAGTCTGAATAAGAACATCTTCATCCAGAGGAATATCTTCAATTCCAGGCTCTAACACTCATGCGGACTGACAACACAACCTCAACATGATCCGAGAACCTTCACACACTTGCCTGAATGACCAGGTACATCTGCACTTCCTCTTCCTACTGGAATCTCTTCTCCTCTTCATCCAGAACTTCAAGAACACAGTCTGTCACGACTGTCAAACTGAAATAGGTTCTTCTGGACCTCCAAACTATGTACAAACTGAGTTGACACATCAAAAGGACATCCCAAGCACTCCTTCCAATCCGTAGAATCTGACAATGCACTTCTGGATCTCACCGGACCTTTTTGTAACATTCTATCACTCCAGAGCATCTCCCAGAACCGGTTCTACTTGATCGATCACAACTTCTTCATAGCTTCATGCGGACCACTGAAATCTTAACTGGAACATCTCAAGACTCATATCTACAAACCCTTTAATCTGCACCCTCTGATCCTCAGCCTATTGAGTATTTTTGTCTTCGTCTCATCACTATTCTTCACTGTTCCTGATTGAGACTAATTTTCTCAATATCCTCAGCACACAGCACATCCAATCCTTCTTATCAATGCAATATGACTATGTTGACATCAATGACAACACTGGTTAACCTCATACTTGCAACAATCTCCCCCTTTGTCATTGATGGCAACATATGATGTGAAAAACCATCAAGACAAGAACTTCTCCTTTCTGTCATAGCTCCCCTATCAGTAACAACTCTTCACATGTCTTCTCTTCCTTTACTACTCCCCCTTTGACCATCAACCACTTTTTTTTCACATGTCTTCTCTCCCCCTTTGACATCAATGGCAAAGGGCTCATATTTGCAATTCTAACACATTAGAATCATACCAGCTACTCCCCCTTAGTAGCAGCTCCCCTTCATCAATCCGAGTCACAAGATATGACTATGATACCCATTGGACTGATGCACAATAGTGCATTATAGTTCATCACCGGAGGGGCCATGACCCCTAACTTCTCCCGAATATACTCAAAAGAGTCCTTGGGAAGAGGTTTAGTAAAAATATCTATAATCTAATCCTTGGAGGGTACATACTCCAGTCTAACTTCATCCTTGTTCACTTGTTCTCTCAAAAAGTGAAACTTGATAGATATGTGCTTGGTCTTAGAATGCAACACCGGATTCTTAGAAATATTTATTGCACTTGAATTATCATAGAAAATTGTGATAGGCTCCTCATATTCTACTTTGATGTCTCTTAGCATTTGTTTCATCCACAAAATTTGAGTGCAACTACCTGCTACTGCAATATATTCTGCTTCAGTTGTAGATAGAGAAATTGCCTCTTGTTTCTTACTTAGCCAAGAAACCAATCTTTTTCCCAAAAAGAAAGCTCCTCCACCTGTACTCTTCTTATCATCCACATCTCCTGCCCAATCTGCATCTGTATATGCATGAAGAGAAAAATCATGATCTCTAGGATACCATAGACCATACTCAACTGTTCCTTTCAAGTACCTAAAAATTCTTTTGATTGCCATAACATGAGATTCTCTAGGATCAGCCTGGAATCTTGCCACAAGACCAACAGCCTGCATTATATCTAGTCTAGTCTGAGTGAGATACAATAAACCTCCAATCATTGATCTGTACTTTGTCTGATCTGTTTTAGGAGAATCATCTTTGTTCAACTTACATCTAGTTGCCATAGGAGTGTTCATTGGCTTTGAATCTTCCATTCCAAATTTCCTCAACAATTCTTTCACATATTTGGTCTGAGATATAAAGATACCATTCTTTGTCTGAGTAATTTGTAGACCCAAGAAGAAATTCATTTCACCAAGCATTGACATTTCAAACTCACTTTTCATTTGATTTGCAAAGGTTTTACACATACTGTCTCTTCCTCCAAAAATGATATCATCAACAAATACTTCAACAATCAAGATGTTTTCATTATCTATTTAGAAATATAGATTACTGTCAGTAGTACCTTTGTTGAAACCAATCTGCACAAGATGCTTATCCAACCTTTCATACCATGCTCTTGGAGCTTGCTTCAATCCATATAGTGCTTTCTTCAACTTGCAAACCATATCATCATGATCAGACAATTGAAATCCATCTAGTTGTTCAATGTATACTTCTTCTTCCAAATCACCATTTAGGAAGGTAGACTTGACATCCATCTGATATACCTTGAAGTCTTTGAAGGCAACATATGCAAGAAATAATCTGACTACTTCAATTCTTGTCACCGGAGCAAAGGTTTCTTCAAAATCAATTCCTTCTATTTGAGAGTAGCCTTTGTAGACCAATCTGGCTTTGTTTCTGATTACTTCACCAACTTCATTTAGTTTATTCTAGAAGACCATTTGGTTCCAATTACATTCTTGTTTCTAGGTCTGGGAACAAGCTCCCAAGTGTGATTTTTCTCAATTTGCATCAACTCTTCCTCCATTGCTTTGGTCCAGTTTTCATCATTGCACGCTTCATTTATTGTCTTAGGTTCAATCTTTGAAATCAGACAGTATTCATTTGAATTTTGAGCAATTCTCCTCCTTATTTGTACCCCTTTGCTTTTGTCACCTATGATCTGATCTTCAGAATGATGTAGAGTTACATACCTTAGAACTTTGGGAGTCTCTTGCACTGCTGTTTCTTGATCAGGTTCATTTAGACAAACCTCTTCTTCTTGATTTTACCGAATCAATCTAAATCTGACTTTTAGGAAGGGATTGAGTTCCTTGAACTTAAACACCATCCTGATCATCTTCATCATATTCATAAAACCTTGAGGGTTTCTCAATTCCTTCATCAATCTTCACATTTGTACTTTCTATCATCTTTCTTAGTCTCTTATTATAACACCGATATGCTTTGCTTTAAGTGGAGTAACCCAAGAAAATTCCTTCATCACTTCTAGCATCAAACTTTCCTAGATCTTCATCTCTTTTGATGTAACACTTGCTACCAAATACTCTGAAATATCTCATAGTAGGAGTTATACAAAACCAAAGTTCATAAGGAGTCTTACCGGTATTGTTTCTGATTTGAACTCAGTTAAGAGTGTAGACTGCAGTGCTGACAGCTTCTCTCCAAAACATCTGAGGAACATTTTCTTCCATCATCATTGTCCTGGAAGCTTCCTGGATGGTCCAGTTCTTTCTCTCAACTACTCCATTCTGCTGTGGAGTCCTAGGAGCAGACAACTGTCTCTTTATGCCATGCTTCTCACAAAAGTCTATGAAATCACCAGATGTGAATTCACCACCTCTATCAGACCTTAGACACTTCAGTTTCAATCCAGTTTGATTCTCTACCATAGCCTTGAAGATTTTGAACTTCTCAAAGGCTTCTGATTTCTCTTTCAGAAAGGTAACCCACATCATCTGGGAATGATCATCAATCAGTAACATGAAATATCTATCACCTTGCATACTCTTGATTCTTGTCGGACCACATAGATCAGTATGAACTAATTCCAATAATCTGGTAGAGGATTGATCTTTGCTTTTGAAGGAGACTCTGCTCTATTTACCTAGCTGACATTCTTTGCACAAACTATTTGTAGGTTTCACCAATTTTGGAAGACCTCTTACAGCCTGAATATTGCTTATCTTGATGATGTTATCAAAATTTACATGACACATCCTTCTATGCCATAACCAACTCTGATCAACTTGAACAAACAGACAACTTTTATTTGAACCAACTAGATGGAAGATATTAACTTTTTGTTTGAGTACCAGATGCAATCTTAGTTCCAAAACTTTCAAAGATCCTGCATCTTCCATTCTTGAACTGGAGATCATAACCTTTGTCTACCAACTGACCAACATTGAGAAGATTGTGCTTCAATCCTTCAACATACAATACATTGCCAGTTTTGCTCTTTCCATCAAAAGAAATAGTTCCCCTACCTCTGATTCTACCTGCAGAATTGTCACCAAACTTTACCATTCCTCTTTCATAGCTTTCCAAATCTAAGAACTTGTTCTTGTCACCTGTCATGTGGTGAGAGCATCCACTATCAATAACCCAATCATCCTTTTCTTCAACTTGGGTAGCCAAAGCTCTTTCTACAATCTTATGATTGACAGATTCAGAGGATATTGGTTCTTCTTCCTTGATGGCAATAAACACCCATTCATTTCTGGATTTGTCTCCTATCTCTGATTCATCATTTGTTACTCCTTCATTATCAGCTTCTTCATGAACATAATAACGGTTCTTTTGGAACCTTTGTCTGTTAGAGTTTGACCTTACATATCTTTCTAGACATCTTGAAGCAAAATGACCAATCTTATTGCAGTTGAAGCACTTAAAAGGTAACTTTCCTTCATACTTACCAGATCCTCTTGGCAATCTCTTTGCAATGAGGGCTTCAAGATGAGCTATTTTTGCTTCTTCCTCTTCCATGTCTTTCTTTGCTTGATCATACCATGACAACTTCCTTGAAGAGTTTTCTCCTGGATCAAATCTTTGTTTGCCTTTCACATAGGCATTGGCTTTGAATGCAGATTCAATCTTGGGGGATCATCTCCAAACTCTGTCATTTCAAATGCAGCTAGTTTGCCAGCCAATTGCTCTCTTGTGACAGTTGCATGGGCTCTGAATTCATCAATGGTAGCAACCTTGATCTTGTAGGCAGGAGGAAGGGATCTGAGAATTTTGTAAACAATCTCATTTTCATCCAAAACTCCACCAGCATTCCTAATTCCACACACCAGCTCATTTACTCTTGGCATAAAAGTAGTGATATTTTCATCATCTTTCATCTTCAATCTTTCAAATTTTCCTTTGAGACTTTGCAACCTTGCACTCCTAACAAACTCATCTCCTTCATGCAAAAGTTCTAGTTTAAGTTAGATCTCATAGGCAGTTGGTAGATCAATAACATTTGAGAGTTCTGAGTCAGTCAATGTGCTTAGAAGAGCCTCTTTGGTCCGCAGATTATTTTCAGCATCTGTGATTTCATTTAGAGTTGTCGGACCACCCTGTGGAGGAACATATGCTTTTGTGACCATGGACAAGTATGCTTTTCCCATACACTCCAAGTGACATTTCATGTGGCCTTTCCAGAGAGAGAAGTTTATTCCATCAAACTTTGGACTGTCCTTCTTGTATGATGACATCCTGGATCTCCTCAAGCGGCTAAGCTTTTTTCAGAGGAACTTGGCTCTGATACCAATTGTTAGATCTAAGGCACACAACTGAGAGGGGGGGTGAATCAGTTGTACAAAAACTTGCTTCTACTTTAAACACTTGATTCTTCTTTGTTAGTTAATAGCATATCAGTTAACCATTCATGAAAGCATAATGCATAAACACAGGAGCAGATAAACATCAACACGTTGGACACCAAGATTTTGATGTGCAAAACCTGGTTAAGGGAAAAACCACAGGGTGATTAACCCAAGGATTATTCTCTGTTAGAAGAATAAGAAAAATGAATGGCACATGCCAATTAGGGCTCACTGCCTGAGCACACTACTCACAAAGAGGCACACTGCCTACAAGAGACACACTGTCTACAAAGTGATAAGAATCACAAACTTGAACTAGAGATTGACGTCTTTACCATGTCTAGATCAGTTCCATTTAAGCCCGAGATACTTCTGCTCTGCCCTTCGCTCTTTCACTATACCACTCTCATCCGCTCCGCAACACACATTGAAATGAACTTACAAACCTTTATTTATACAAGGCATCAACTTAGGAACTATCATCTAAGTCAGCAATCATCCACAAGAACATTCGCAAGATGAATAACTCAACCGGTCGGTCAGTCTAAATAAGAACATCTTCATCCGGAGGAATATCTTCAATTCTGGGCTCTAACACTCATGCGGACCGACAACACAATCTCAACATGATCTGAGAACCTTCACACGCTTACCTGAATGACCAGGTACATCCACACTTCCTCTTCCTACTAGAATATCTTCTCTTCATCCGGAACTTCAAGAACACAATCTGTCGCGACTGTCAAACTGAAATAGGTTCTTCTGGACCTCCAAACTATGTACAAACCAAGATGACACATCAAAAGGACATCCCAAGCACTCCTTCCAATCCGCAGAATCTGATAATGCACTTCCGGATCTCACTGGACCTTTTTGTAACATTCTGTCACTCCGGAGCATCTCCTGGAACCGATTCTACTTGATCAATCACAACTTCTTCATAGCTTCATGTGGACCTCTGAAATCTTAACTGGAACATCTCAAGACTCATATCTGAAAACCCTTTAATCCGTACCCTCTGATCCTCAGCCTATTGAGTATTTTTGTCTTCTTCTCATCACTGTTCTTCACTATTTTTTATTGAGACTAATTTTCTCAATATCCTCAGCACACAGCTCATCCAATCCTTCTTATCAATGCAATATGAGTATGTTGACATCAATGACAACACTGGTTAACCTCATACTTGCAACAATCAACCTTCAAAGGCTTGCCGCAGTCCCCTCCATTCTAATCCATAGCTTGCTGGTTCTAAGTTTGTCACCAAGGATATCATGGAGCTTTCTATATTGAAGTGTGGTGGCTTCCTTTGTAAGGTTTGCTAATATCAGTTGTAGCTCCTAGTTGTTATATGGAGCCTAATCAGACTTGGAGGTTAAATTTTCTCCACTTTTATCAGCACAGTTTCCCCCCAAATCATTTAATGGGGGAATCAAAAGGGGGGCGAAGCCCCTCTTGTGGGCCCTTGGGGGATGACCCCCCAATAGGGTCCTGAGAGCATAGCCCACAGTGGGGGTCTGGGGGAAATGCCCTTAGTGAGGGCTGCTAGGGGCAGCACCCCTGAAGCAAAAATTGCATATTATTTTATAAAGGTGTTGGGAGTTATTTTTCTATTAGCCAACATAAAAAAAGATGCTATATTGTAACCGACATAAGTCTTGATAAAAATGGCTAAGGATTAGGGTTTCCGTTGACATTGTATTATAGCATTTGCAGTGGTATTGAGTTGCAAGGATTGCTAGTCATAATTAGTTCAATTTGCCAGATAATAATATTGGACTCTTTGTTGGTGGATGTAGCCCGTGTTTGGGTGAACCACGTTAAAAATTGTCTCTCGCTGTTATTATTTCTATATTTTTCATTCTTCTGTTTAATCTTTATTTGCATTTAATTGATATCTTCTACATGCAATTCCTAATAAGTCATATCAGAGCGGGTTGTGTTCGATTATCATCTACAAGAAGGTCTCACGGTTGAGTGGGAGTCTCATGATTAAGTGGGAGCAATGGCGGACGAGGGTAAATTGAAGGTAGATAAATTCAATGGGCAGAACTATTAGTTATGGAAGATGCAGATGGAGGATTATCTCTATCAAAAGGATTTGTGGAGGCCATTGGAAGAAAAAACCAAGAAACTGGCAGCAATGACTAATGAGGATTGGGATCTTCTAGATAGAAAGGCATTGGGAACCATTTGGTTGTGCCTAGCACCATTTGTGGCGTTTAATATAATAGAAGTGAAGACAACAGGTGAACTGATGAAAATTTTGGCTAAATTGTATGAAAAACCCTTAGCCTCAAAAAAGGTATTTCTCATGAAGAATTTTTTTAATCTAAAAATGATTGAAGGTGAATTTGTGATAGATCATTTAAATGAGTTTAATACGATTACTAGTCAGTTAACTTCTGTAAAAGTGAAATTTTATGAAGAGGTTAGGGCTCTCTTGGTTTTATGCTCTTTGCCAAAAAGATGGAATAGCTTGGTAATGATTGTAAGTAACTCTATCTCTGGTTCAAATCCTTTAAAATTTGATGATGTTGTTGGTGTTATCCTTAGTGAGGAAATGCGACGGAAAAGCTCAGGAGGGTTCACATTAGGTAGTGTTTTGAATGCAGAAAGTAGGGGTAGATCAAAGGAGAGAGGAAAAGGTTATGGAGGTCATGGGAAGTCATGAAGAAAAACAAAGGACAAGAGGTCCCAATCCAGAGGACAAAAGGATTGTTGGTACTATGGGAAACTTGGTCATCTAAAGAAATATTGTTGGTCTTGGAAGAATAAAGAAGGAGACAAACAAAAAGGCAATAAGGAGGAAAATGTGGTAAGTAATAAGTTTGAAGATGATTCTTTGATTCTTTCCCTAGATAATGCTAATGATTCATGGGTTTTAGATTCTGGGGCCTCATTTCACGCTACGCCCCATAGAAGTTATTTTCTTGATTATGTATAAGGGGATTTCAGGCTGGTTTATCTAGGAGATAATGAACCCTGTCAGATTGTTGGAAAGGGAAGAATCAAGATTAAGTTGTAGAATGGGAATCATTGGCTACTACAAGAGGTAAAGCGCATTCCAAGGCTGAGTAGGAATTTAATTTTAGTAGGGCAGCTAGGTGATGAAGGTTGCATAGTTACTTTCAGTGATAAAAATTGGAAGGTTACAAGAGGTACCTTAATAGTAGCAAAATGTGTGAAAGTACACACCTTATATCTTTGTATAGGTCATATTGTTCCTTCTACTTTAGTTCTTGTAGAGAAAAATCAAACAGGTTCAGGAATAGTTGTTGCAGGTTCACAAGTAGAGACTGAAACAGTTGCTGAGGGTTCTGAGATAGTACTGTGGCATAACAGACTTGAGCATATGAGTGAAAAAGGTATGAAGTTACTTCATTCTAAGAAAGTTTTACTAGGTTTGAAAAGTATTAATATGGATTTGTGTGAAAGTTGTGTGTATGGAAAACAAAACAGAGTAAGTTTTCATAAGGATGGGAAGCAAAAGAAAGATGAAAAGTTGGTGCTTGTGCATATAGATGTATGGGGACCAGTTTAGGTATCTTGTCTCAGTGGCTATTGGTAGTATGTTACATTCATAGATGATGCAACTAGGAAGGTTTAGATTTATTTCTTTAGGCAAAAATCTGATGTATTTGAAACATTTAAGAAATGGAGAAGTTTGGTTGAGAATGACACAGGTAAAAGATTAAAATGTCTCAGATCTGATAATGGTAGTGATTATTGTAGCAAAGAATTTGGGAATTATTGTTTCTTTAATGGAATTCATAGGTAGAAAATGGTTCCAGGGACTCCACAAGAGAATGGAATGGCTGAGCGCATGAATAGGACAATAATGGAGCATGCAAGGACCATGAGATTGCATGTTGGGATGCCTTTAAACATGTGGGAAAAGGTTGTCAATACTGTTGTATATATAAATAATAGAGGTCCTTCAGTTCCTTTGGGCTGTGGTATTCCAGATGAAGCATGGATAGGTAAGAAGGTGAGTTATTCTTTTCTCAAAACCTTCGGATGTGAAGCATTTGCAAATGTAGATTTTGAAATAGAACCAAGCTAGATGCAAAATCAAAAAAGTGTATCTTTCTTGGATACGGTATTGATGAATTTGGTTATAGGCTTTGGGATGTTGAAAATTTAAAAATTGTGAGAAGTAGGGATGTTGTATTCAATGAGAAGGTGTTGTACAAAGACTAGTTCTAGCAACATGAGAAGAAAGAAAAGGATTGTGTGTGGCTAGATGATACTTTAAATAGTGATGTTCCAGTGGTTTCTTATGCTCCACAATAGCAATAGGAAATACCACAAAATCCAATGAATGTTAAATGGTCAACAATGACAAGTAGACCTCCTGATAGGTTTTTTCCCTCTTTGTATTCTATTTTGTTAACAGATGTTGGTTAACTAGAAGGTGTTGGAAATAGTTTAGACAACTGAGAGGGGGGGTGGTGAATTAGTTGTCCCTAAACTTTAGCCTTTTCTAAATCTTTTAAATCTTCTTTATAATCAGATTAATGATGAAAACATTTAAGCATAAATCAACATATGAGCAGAAACAACATGAACACACAACACCAGAATTTTGACATGGAAAACATGGTTAAGGGAAAAACCACAGTGGGGGTTAACCCATAAAAATGCATACCCTATTAAAAGTACTTAAGAAAATAGAAGGCAGATGCATTCGGGTGTACTGCCCAGAGCTCACCGCTCAAGAAGAGGCTCACTACCTATAAGAAATTATGATTTATACAGAAATAATGAACTAAAAAACAACATCTACATTCATGCTTGAATCAGTCCCTTTGAAGGCTCAAAACTTTTGCTCTTATCTTCAAATTCTTCTTTACTGACTCTTCACTCTATACTCCTTTCATTCCTCTTCTTCTCTACTCTACTTTTGATCCCTTCTTCGGATTTAATTTATTGTGTACAAGGATGCTTTTCAACAACTCTTCAACAAGTATTTATATGCTTCATCAACCTTGGAATGATCAACAAGGTCGGCTAAACTTGATGTGAATCATCACACTGTCAACCAAACACAATTGAGACTTGAATCTTCTTCTACAACCATGCCACGCTTCATAAAAAGGCTCTTAGATCATCCACAACATGCTAGGAACATTCGATCGGCCAAGACTAGGAAGAACATCAACCTCAAAGAAGAAATCTTCAATCAACAAGCTCAAACTTCAGTACGAACCTCCAACATAGTACCCACATGATCCAAAGACTTCCAAAAGCATAGTGAAATTACCAATAACATTTACTTTAAACCAAATTACCAGAATCATTTGTATCTTCCTCTAGAACCTCAAGAACACTAGCTGCCATGGCTATCAAACTAGAAAGATAGCTTGCAGACCTCCAAACTACGAACCACTGGAGTTGATGATACATACTAATTTCCCAGACATGTCTCTAGATCCACAGATCATCATTTTACATTACCAGAGCAATTTAGACCTCTTTCCTATCACTCTGTCTCTCCTGAATAATGCAAGAACTGATTTTACTGAGATGACTATAACTTCTTCAGATCTTAATGCAAACCTCTCAAATCTTAACTAAAGCTTCTTTAGACAAACCTTTGCATAGCCATATGGTCCGCATATAATGATCTCCATTAATTTTCTCAATATCCTTAATAATCTGGTCTTCTAAACAGGAAGCAAAATAGGATACAGTTGACATCAATGGCAACAAGGATATGTTGACATCAATGACAACACCACTTAGACACATATTTACAACAATATCCCCCTTTGTCATTGATGGCAACATATGATGTGAAAAACTAAATTTAACCATCAAGACAAGAACTTCTCCCCCTTTCTCTTCTTACTTCTACAACTACTTTCTTTACTGCTCCCCCTTACATCAGTAACTAGTTTTTTGCATGACTTCTCTCCCCCTTTGACATTAATGGCAAAGGGCACATATTTGCTATCTTTTCTCCCTTTTTGCTTCAGACCAATCCCAAAATTTGCATACTGATTACTCCCCCTTTAAGTAGTACCTCCTTAACATCAATCTAGATCACAAGATATGAATGTGAATTCCACCAGACTGATGCACCTTAGTGCATCTTAGTTTTGATCATGAGGGGTAATAACCCCTAACTTTTCTCTAAGATACTCAAAAGTATCTTTGGGAAGAGGCTTAGTGAAGATATCCACAATCTGATCTTTGGAAGACACAAACTCCAACTTGAATTCATTCTCATTAACTTTCTCTCTCAAGAAGTGAAACTTGATAGTTATATTCTTTGTCTTTGAGTGCAATACCGGATTCTCTAAAATGCTTATAGCACTTGCATTATGACAGAAAATTATGACTGGCTCCTCAAACATACTTCTAATGTCCTTCAGCATTTGCTTCATCCATAGAACTTTAGAATAATTACTTGCTGCTACTATATACTATATCTCTGCAGTAGACAGAGAAATTGCCTCTTGCTTTTTGCTCATCCAAGAGACCGATCTTCTTCCCAAGACGAATGCGCCACCACTAGTACTTTTTCTGTCATCCACATCTCCTACCCAATCAGCATCTATATATGCATGAAGAGTGAAATCATTGTCCTTTGGATACCATAGTCCATAATCAATTGTCCCCTTGAGATATCTCAAAATTCTTTTGATTGCCACAACATTGGATTCTTTTGGATCAGCTTGAAATCTGGCAACAAGTCCAACGGCATTCATGATGTCAAGTCTGGTATGAGTTAAATAGAGCAATCCTCCAATCATTGATCTATACCTTTTCTGATTTGCCTTTGGGGAGTCATCATCTTTGCTTAACTTGCATCCAGTTACCATAGGAGTACCTACTGGCTTTGAATCTTCCATTCCAAACTTCTTCAACAATTCTTTCACATACTTGGACTAAGATATGAAGATACCTTTATCTGACTGAACAATTTACAGACCTAGGAAGAAGTTCATCTCACCAAACATTGACATCTCAAACTCACTTTTCATCTGATCAACAAATGCTTTGTACATACATTCATTTCCATCTTGAAGTATAGATTACTATTAGTAGTACCTTTGCTAAATCCTACCTTAAGAAAATGCTTATCTAATCTGGCATACCAGGCTCTTGGAGCTTGCTTGAGTCCATACAAGACTTTTCTTAGTCTACAAACCATATCTCCTTGATCAGACAAATAAAATCCTTCCGGTTGTTCAATGTAGACTTCTTCCTCCAAATCTCCATTTAGAAATGCTGATTTGACATCCATCTGATAAACTTTAAAATCTTTGAAAGCAAAAAAAGTAAGAAATAATCTGACTACCTCTATCCTTGTCACCGGAGCAAAATTTTCTTCAAAATCAATTCCTTCCACTTGAGAATAACCATTACATACCAACCTTGCTTTGTTTCTTACAACCTCACCATCTTCATCCAGTTTATTCTAGAAGACCCATTTGGTTCCAATCACATTTTTTCCTCAGGTCTGGGAACAAGATCCCAAGTGTGATTCTTTTCAATTTACACCAATTCTTCTTCCATTGCCTTAACCCAATTTTCATCATTGCAAGCTTCACTTACTGATTTAGGTTCAATCTTTGAAATCAAAGAAATCTCTTCTTGATCTTCAACAACTCTTCTTCTAGTTCAAACACCTCTATTTTTATCTCCTATGATTTGATCTTTAGGATGATTCATTCTTACATACCTGGGGGTTTTGGGAATTGTTTGAACTTTTGTTTCTTCAACTAGTTCCTCATCTTCTACACTAATCTCTTGAGTTACTGGAGTTACCAAATCAATCTAGATCTGAGTCTAAATTTGATCTTGCCTTCCTTGAATTTGACTTTCATCTTGATAATCTAAATCATATTCACAATACTTGGAATCACCTTCTTTGCTTCATCAACTTTAACATTAGCACTTTCAACAATCTTTTTCAACCTCTTGTTGAAGCACTGGTAAGCCTTACTTTGAGTAGAGTATCCCAAGAATATTCCTTCATCACTTCTTGCATCAAACTTGCCTAAATCCTCATCTCTTTTGATATAGCATTTACTACCAAAAACTCTAAAATATCTTATAGTTGGAAGATGACCAAACCATAGTTCATAAGGAGTTTTACCAGAATTTCCTTTGATCTGCACCTGGTTAAGAGTGTAGATAGCAGTACTCACAGCTTCCCTCCAATAAACTTGAGGAACATTTGTTTCCATCATCATGGTCTTGACAGCCTCTTGAATGGTCTGGTTCTTCCTTTCCACAACTCCAAATTTTGTTGAGGAGTCCTAGGACCAGATAATTGTCTTTTTATTCCATGCTTTTTACAAAAAGCATCAAACTCACCGGAAGTGAATTCTCTACCTCTGTCAAATCTTAGACATTTCAATTTCCCACCAATCCCATTTTCAACCATCATCTTGAACACCTTAAACTTATCAAGAGCTTCTAATTTTTCTTGTAGGAAGGTTACCCACATCATCCGGGAGTAATCATCAATCAGCAACATGAAATATCTATCTCCTTGCACACTCCTAATTCTAGGAAGACCATAGAGGTCAGTATATACCAGTTCCAATCTCCCACTTGAACCTTGTTCCTTACATTTGAATGAAATTTTGTTTTGTTTACCCAATTGACATTCTCTACATATACTATCAGGTTTCACAACTCTTGGAAGATCTCTTACATCTTAAGTGGAAATTATTTTGACAATGTTATCAAAATTTACATGACACATCATCTTATGCCATAACCAACTTTGATCTATTTGAGCAATCAAACAACTTTTGCCTGAACTACTTAAGTGAAAGATGTTCCCTTTAGTTTGAGTCCCAGATGCAATTTTAGTTTCAGAGATTTCCAAGCTTCTACATTTTCCATCCTTGAAATGAAGATCATAACCCTTGTCAACCAACTATCCAACACTGAGAAGATTATGCTTCAGTCCTTCCACATATAGAACATTATTGGTCCTGTTTTTACCATCAAAAGAGATGGATCCTCTGCCACAGATTCTACCAGTTGAGTTGTCTCCAAATTTCATAAGTCCTTCATAATTTTCAAAACTCAAAAACTTACTATTGTCTCCAGTCATATGATGAGAACATCCACTATCAATCACCCATTCATCCTTTTCAACAACCTGAGTAGCCAAGTCACTTTCTATATTTACACAGCTAGCAGATTTGGTAGACATTAGATCTTCTTATTTAATAGCAATCAACACCCAATCAACTTCTCCATGATCAAATTCATCATCTGTGACTACTTCTTCTCCAGCTTCTTAGACATAGTAACAATTATTCTGACCCTTGTACCTGTTAGGGTTTGGTTTTGAAAACCTCTACGAACACCTTGAGGTAAAATGACCAATCTTATTACAAGCAAAACATTTGAGTGGCAACTTTCCTTCATACTTACCAGATCCTCTTGGCATCCATTTGGCAATGAGAGCTTCAAGATCTACAGTTTCTATTTCAATATCTTCAAGATCCTTTCTTGTCTTCACAAATTTGTTTGATCTTGCAGAAGAGCTTTCACGTGGATCATATCTTTGTTTTCCATACACACTGGCCTTGAATGCAGATTCAGACTTAGGAAGATAATCACCAAACTCACTCATTTCAAATGCAGAAAGCTTGCCAACTAATTGATCCCTTGTGACTGTTGTTACTGTCCAGATTTCTTCAATGGCTACAACCTTGTGTTTGTACGCTATAGGTAAGGATCTGAGCACCTTGGCAACAATTTCTAATTCATCCAATACTCCGCCTGCATTTCTGATACCGGTCACAAGTTCATTTACTTTTTGCATGTAGGAAGTAATGTTTTCATCTTCACTTATTACCAATCTGTCATATTTACCCTTCAGGTTTTGTAGCTTGGCACATTTAACATATTTGTCACCTTCATACAAATTTTCCAATTTACTCTAGATTTCATGAGCAGTTTGCAAATCTAGGACATTTGCCAATTTGATATCAGACAGGGCACTCATAATAATTCTTTGGCTCAAGTGTTGTGATCAGCATCTCTGAGTTCATCTATATTTGAAGCTCCATTCTTTGGAATCTTATAGACATTCTTGGTTATTATCCAAAAGCCATCACCCATACATTCTAGATGACACTGCATGCGTACCTTCCAGAGGGAGTAATTTGTTCCATCAAATCTCAGACTTTCTTTCTTGTAGATCAACATCTTGGATCTCCTCAAGCGGTCAGGCTTCTTTTAGAGGAATTTGGCTCTGATACCAATTGTTGGAAATAGTCTGGACAACTGAGAGGGGGGATGAATTAGTTGTCCCTAAACTTTATCCTTTTCTGAATCTTTTAAATCTTCTTTATAATTAGATTAATGATGAAAACATTTAAGCATAAATCAACATATGAGCATAAACAACATGAACACACAACACCAAAATTTTGACATGGAAAACCTAGTTAAGGGGAAAACCATGGTGGGGGTTAACCCACAAAAATGTGTGCCCTATTAAAAGTACTTAAGAAAATAGAAGGCAGATGCCTTTGGGCGCACTACCTAGAGCTCACTGCTCAAGAAGAGGCTCACTGCCTATAAGAAATTATGATTTATACAAAAATAATGAACTAACAAATAGCATGTATATTCATGCCTAAATTAGTCCCTTTGAAGGCTCAAAACCTCTTCTCTTATCTTCAAATTCTTCTTTACTGACTCTTCACTCTATACTCCCTTCGTTTCTTTTATTCTCTGCTCTTCTTTTGATCCCTTCTTCAGATTTAATTCATTGTGTACAAGGATGCTTTTCAACAAGTATTTATATGCTTCATCAACCTTGGAATGATCAACAAGGTCAACTAAACTTGACGTGGATCATCACACTGCCAGCCAAACACAACTGAGACTTGAATCTTCTTCTACAACCATGCCACGCTTCATAAAATGCTCTTAGATCATCCGCAACATGCTAGGAGCATCTGGTCGGCCAAGAATAGGAAGAACATCAACCTCAAAGAAGAAATTTGTTGATGATTGTTTTGAGACAGTCATAACAATAGTTAAAATTCACATAAAATGAACCAAAACTGACTTGAAAGATATGAAGGAATCGGTTAAGATTCGCTTAATCCCAAGTTTAATATGGTCGGGTCTTGACCTATTGGGCAAATTCAGTTGGTTGATGTGAAGCTATAATGTTCAAGGGGCCTTACGTAGTTTAGGGTTGCCTTGATGGTTAACTAGGCTCAAACTACGCAAAAGGTCATAAATATCAACATATTGTTCATACCTTTCTTGCATAAAAGTGTTACTGTGTTTACAAAGCTTTAAATGATTTATATTATTGCAAGCTTTTTTCTCTTAAATATTATGAAAACTGTCTACTTTCAACTCAGTTATGCATGCGTTTTCAAAATTGAGACAAATTTCCTTCAAATTTGTATGTTTTAAGATAAGTACTTTCAGATGGGTTGGGAAAAGTTAGAGAGATCTAATCTAAACTTCATTCAAATCTACCAAAGGATCTAATTGTTCTGTTATGCACTATATAAATCATACAGCAAATTGATCAAATCCATAGACAAAACCCTAAGTGTAAGTTCTGAGCATTTTCACAAATATACACTTAAAATTGCAAGCTCTAAGAGAAAACGTTAAAAACACAATGAAGAGCAAGAAAACACTCAGAAGATAGATGTAGAATTCTAGATTCAATTGTATTAGAAATAGACAGTCATATAAGATTTACAATGTCTGAATGACTCTTAGCTTCATTGATCAAACTACAGAAAACTTACAAGCTTTACAGATACAACAAGTAGGTAGGATGTTCCACACACTCCTTGTTGCAGACACAGGCGACCTCCTTCTTCTATTTCTAAACTAAAAGGTCCCTCTGTTCTAAATGCTAATTACAACTGCTAGCTATGTCTAAAAAATCCATGTAAAATTTTATAGTGTATAGAGGCACAATATATAGACCTTTTGATTGTCCTCAATATGGCTGAAAACCCTAGTTAAGCAATGGTTCAAACCTCTGGTTATAGTAATAAATGTTGGAGAACAAGTCTCCCAAAATATCTCTGAGCACACATCAAATCTGGGCGAAATATGCCCTTCTGGAAACCCTAGCAGCTCAATAATAACTTATGTTTGTCCGCTGTAATAATGTTTCCATCTACATTTAGTCTTCATCAATGAAGGCCCTTCGACTTCCTCGCCCTTCATCCTTAGCTTCCCCTACTCCTGAGATCGGATCTCCCCTCCATGATGTCATTGTCATCAAGTTTCAGCTCCTTCCTCAACTGCAAACCTGCAAAAAAATAGACCAGCAATAAGTATCGTTTCACCTAATAAATGGTGAGAAATTAAAACATTAATTAAATCAAAGTGCAACTGTGTGAATGTAGAAATCAGGCCCTAAATTCCTGGAAATTACATGTCTAAAATGCACATTCAACATTAAACTGGTCAGGTCAACCATCTTTGACTAGAAATATCCATTCAGGCTTCAAAATGCCTCAAAAACCTACTGCTCTGCCTCTTTCCCACCTATCGACGTGATACAATGCCATCGGCGCAGCTCAAATTTCATCTACTGATCGCCCTTGCTATACCGACACCAAGATACACACAAACTCCCCTTGCATATTAGTAGTGTATGTCGAATACATACAAGCATGAAAATATACAATGAATTTTCTATTTTGGACCTTCATTTCAAATCTGACTTGTATGTTCAACCTTGTACATTGGCTTGTATATCGCTTTGGACTTCAATTGTTCTATAAACTACAACTTACTCGCCCTTCGAATCCCCATTACATTTAACGCAATGTATCTCTTGATATGCAAACTAGACGTGATACATAGGATAAGCTCGATTTCAAATTCGTTTGGATTCTGGCTCGTATGCTTAACCTTTGCATATTGGTTTGTATATTAGAAATATACAAACAGAAAAAATATACAAGCACTTTCACCTTTTTAATTTCTCTTTCGAGTCCGCAAAATGTACATTCACATTGTTTGTTACCGAAATATACAAGCCCGCATAATATACAAGGGATTAACCTTGTTCAATAATCGCTTCGAGTCTGTGGCTTGCATGTGGTCAATGTATATCGGTAATGTATGTATAAATATACAAGCCCGGCATACATTATATTAACCCTGTTTCATAAAAAAGTTAGGTCCGGGCAATGTATCTCCGCTTTGTATGTTTTGGAATGTATGTATATCGAAACATACATACAAGTCGAAACATACAAAGACTTAATGCTAATTCATAAACGTTTCGGGTCCACTATATGCATATTTCGTTGCATGTTCTAATATACAAAGCATAAAAGATACAACGACTTAACTCCATTTAATAACCCCTTCAAGTCTGCGCCCTACATGTAGCATTGTATGTGACCCTGGTATGTAAGAAATATACAAAATAAAAGATGCATGCGATGGACTTAACCACTTATACATTTCAACTCTAAAATCATTTCGTTTCCAGCTTGTATGTACAAATATAACATTAACAAATGCATACAAGGCAAACAATGTATAAAAACCTGATTGCTCATGCAACTAAGTATAAAATGTCTTTGGACATACAAAGGACTTTGTATATGCAAACAGCAAACCCTTCCCTTATATATTTTACCAAAATGATGATAACTTGCAAAATATGGCAAATTTTAAGATGGTTCAAAAAGCAACCCTAGCTTATTTTTCACAAGGAATCCAACCATACCATGCCCTGGTACTGAAAATGTATTTTTTCCTCTATTTTTAATAAAGTTTACAATTTTCACTCTCTTTTCCCTTTACCACCAAACAAAACAACACACACACAAAAGCAAAAGCAACAGCCACAGCAGGGGTCCTCATTTTGCTAAGGAGTAAAATGGGGTGTGTTGTGAACATCACAACAACTAGCAACCAAACAAAACAATTAAATTCAAAGCCTTCAAGAAAACTAAATAAAATAAATCCATAACTTCCAACTATCTTTCCTACAAATTATTATCCAACTTGAGACCTAAGGTATTCAATAAGGGTGCATGAATTCTCATTTTCAGTTTAAGTGTGTGCACATGATTAATTATCCTCATCTTGAAGATCGGTTGAACAAACCAGTGACTAATATTAGCCTACGTAGTTGAGGATATTCCCTCATAGCCAACCGGATAGAGCCTTACTGCCAGCGAGTGTCTATAGCTCTAGCAAGGTTATCGTTACAATTCTCCTAAGTAGAGCCCCACTGCCAGCAAGCATCCATAGCCCCAGTAGAGTTACTTAGATGGCTCAATCTAGATTTTCAGTATAATCCACTTTATTATATTTTATATTTTATATTTTATTGATTTTGATGCTTTATAGAAATTTCACAAGATATAGCAATTTGTAACTTTATGATGTAAGGAATGAGCACTTGCTAAAATGAAGCTGAGAATTGTAATGGTAGCAAGGGTGACCTCAGATTTTTCACCTAATATCTACACTGGTAGGTTCAACAAACCCAAGGATTTTAGGTGTGTCATCATGAGAAACCTCCCTTGAATTCTCAATCACTATTATTGAATACTAATATTTCAGAAGCTAAACAACTCTCTACATTCATGACAGTCACAACAAGTTATGGTTAAATTGCAAATGGTTAACCTAAATATTCTAAATTTACTACTATTTTCAGTGGTTGTTAGCTTGCTCCTTAATACTTTAAAGAAAAAACAAAGATCCCTGTTGAGGAGGCAACAACAAACCAACAAATAGGCAAATTGTACAAATAAAAGAAAAAAAGAAAACAAAGCAAAAAAGCAAAATGGAAAAAACTATACAAACAACTAACAGAAAGAAACAAAACAAAAGAAACAACAAAAACTATACAGACAACTAACCTACAAAGAAAACAACAAAAAGAGAAAACAGCAAAAGGAAAACTGTACACTACTTACACTATATTACACAAAAAAATTGCCCTTTAACCTCAAGCCTGGAAGTAGTGTTTCAAATGTTGGCCATTAACTGGCAATGACACATCTTCCCCTGTCAAGGTCTTAAGTATAAATGTGTTGTCTCCTATTATTTTTGAGACTTGCAATGGACCTAACCATAATTTGTCAAATTTTCCATGACTCCCCTTCTTTTCATGTGCTTTATCCCAGCACAGTACTAAGTCTGATATCCTAAATGTTTTGCCTCTTGCCCTTTTATCAAACCACTTCTTAACTACTGCTTTGTGCTTGGCAAATTTATCAATGGCTTGCCCTCTTTTCTCATCTAGTTGTTGCATTTGTACTATCCTAGCCTCCCTATGGTTATCAAAGCCCAATACTCATTGGCAAACTTCCAGATTGGTATTCTCAGATTTACTGGAAGTATGGATCAGTCCCATAAACTAAATGATAAGGTGTGCCGCCTAAAGCTATTTTGAACTTGGTCCTATCTAGCCACAATGCATATTTTAACAAGGTATTCCACTCTCTAGGACTCTTTGCAATCGGCTTCTTGATTATATCTAATAAAATTTTGTTCGTAGACTCAGCTAATCCATTACCTTGAGGGTAAAAATTTAAAGAAAACTTTAAAATAATCCCATATTCAAATGCCCATTTAGAAAACTTTAAAGAAGAGAAAGCAGGGCCATTATCACATACTAATGAATAGGGAGTTCCAAACCTGGTTATGATGTTCTCTTCAAGAAACTTGATAACTACCTCAGTCGTGGAGAACTTGTAGCATGTGGCCTCAGTCCACCTTGTACAATAGTCCGTCACCGTCAGTATGAACTTGTGTCCTACAGAAGATGGAGGATTGATGACTCTGATAAAATCCAAGCCTCGTTGTGCAAATAGTCTCAGCTCAATCATAGGTTGTAGTGGATTGGCCTGATTTCTTCCCTTATCTGCTGCAGTTTGACAGGTGTGGCAACTCTTGATGTGACTCTCTATATCCTTGAACATCGTGGGCCAGTAGTAGCCCACCCTCAATATTTTGTGTGTTGTAGCTAAATGCGAACCATGGCCAGTTTCGTACTTGTCATGTAGTTTTGTTAACACTTTATACGCTTCAGCTCTATTTAGACATCTCAAATAAATTCCATCATGGTTCTTCCTGAATAGAAGACCTCCTTGTACCATATATTTCTATGCTTTAATCTTCAAAGCTCTCCTCTGAGAATCTTTAATCCTATTCAGGTACCTTCCATATATTAGAAAAGTGTTTAAATTGCCATACCAATCTGATGCGTCCTGGGAATTCAGTACATACTGCTATTTTATCAAATCTGGGTCTATGTTTGCTATTGTTTGCACCAACGCCTACCCTCTAACCAACTTCATGGGAATGATTTCCATGTCGAACTCTTGCAGCATGGTGATCCATTTGGCCCTCTTTTCTCCAGGTTCATTCTGCATCAGCAACACCTTCACTACTGCATCCGACACTATGACTTTGACCTAGCTGCGCAAAATATAATGCCTAAATTTGTTCATGGCCTTTATTAGTACAAATGCTTGTCTTTCAATGTCCAGATACCTCAACTATGCATCCTTCAAAGGCGCACTCATAAAAGCTATAGACCTTTCTTCATTGTCTACACCCTTCTGTGTTAGGGCGGCAACGACCGAATGAGAGGATGCAAAGGAGTAGATATAAAACATCTTAGTGTAGTCTGGGCTTGCTAGTACAGGGGCATCAAAAATGGCCAGCTTGATATCTTCAAATGCAGCCCTAGCCACATGCGTCCACTCCATTTGCGCATCTTTCTTCAACATGGCATTTAACGGCTGCACGATTTCTGCAAAACCCGTGAAGAACTTCTGAACGAAGTAAATTTTACCAAAAAATGATTTCAACTCTTTCCTACTATTTGGTATTTGCAAATTTTTTATTGATTCTATTCTATCTGGGTCAATGGATATTCTATCTTCAGAAATGACATGCCCTAGTAATTTACCTTCAGTTACTCCAAATGAACATTTCTTAGGGTTAAGAGAAATTCCATACCTCTCACATCGCTTAAGTATTTTCCTGAGATCTTCAGTGTGAGTGGATGCATCCTTGGAATACATAGTTAGATCTTCCATATACACAACAATGCACTTACCTGATAACCCATGGAATGCAATGTCCATGGCTCTCTGAAAAGTGGCACCTGCATTGATCAGACCAAAAGGCATTCTCCTATATGCATAATTCCCCCATTTACAAGTGAAGGTGGTTTTTAATCTGTCATCTCTATCAATTAAAACCTAGTTATAGCCTGAGAAACCATCTAAAAAAGACATCTTTGCCCCATTCACTACTTGCAGCACTTCGTCTATTGGAGGCAGAGGATAATTATCCTTTTCAGATGCTTTGTTCAAATTCTTAAAATCTATGCATAACCTGATGTCTCTGTTTTTCTTCCTTACTGGTACTAGGTTAGCTACCCAAACTAAATGTCTGACTGGGAAAATTATTCTAGCAGACAGCAACTTTTTTACTTCCTCAAAGATTAAAGGCTCCAAAATGGCGTTCACAGGCCTTTGTTTTTGCCTGAATGGCTTAACCTCTAGTCTCAAAGGTATTACGTGAGTTATGATGGATGTATCATAGGTTTTCAAGTCTTCATATGTCCATGCTATTACGTGTTTGTAATCTTTCAGAGTATCTAAAATTTCTTTTCTAATTTTCTCAGAGCAAGCCTTTCGGATCGGCACATTTTGTGGATGTTGTTCTGTCCCTAGATTGTGTAGATCACACTTACCCCCTTCTATTTTGGGCAAGTCCCTCTGTCTTAGTACTCCATCAAAGTTAAAAATATGTTCTAATTCAATTACCCCTTTGGGCAAGAAGTTGCTCTTCAATTTGATTATATCCTCTTCATCCCATGTTGTCTCAGGCCTTTCTTGCTCATCAATGAATTAAGCCTCAAATACCTCATTACAAGTCAGAAAATCGATAATTTGTTGATCCCCTCCAAATACCTGAAAGTGTGTAACATTGTCTGGGATATCGGGAACATTAATTAATTCTATAGCAATCGTCTCAGACCTGATAGTGTCAAGGGTTCTAATGTGCTAGCAGCAACTACTAGTGCATCCGGCCTATGGTTCAGCTCTCTGGGGATATGGTCTATGTTAAAAGCATCAAATGAATCTATTAAACCCCATACTCTATGTCTATAACTAATCATTTTCTTGTAATTGCAAGAATATAGTTTCCTTACTTGTCTGACTACTAGTTCAAAGTCTAAAAATACCCTAATCATTTTTACCCTCTTCTTGATGGTCATGACAAGTCCCAATATTAAGGCTTCATATTCAGCAATATTGTTAGTATAGGAAAACTGCAATCTATATGCTGCCAAATATGATTTACCTTGAGTATCTATGAGTTGAACACTCGCACCCGCGCCCTGTTTTGATTTAGACCTATCACATTTTAATGTCCACATGCCATCTTTACTTTTTTGACCTTTTACCTTGGCATGCTTTGTCTCTTCTATTACTTGTGAGGTGCTGGTCTATTTATTCATGGGTATTTATGTTTGGTCAACTCGCATATATGTATCTTTAGCTTGCAAATGAGAAAGACAACTACCCTTGTCTTTTACTCTTTCTCCAAAATCTAAAATCAGAGCATCTACATCACTTTGAAAGTATCTCTGTGGTTGATCAAGGTTCACATTTCCCTCTTGCAACCCTACCCTCTTCATGCATTTTTGTATTCATATTCAATGATGTCTTTGCACATTCCACAACTCTCCTCAGAATGTGGCCTATCGTGAACTCTACATCTATCCTTATTCAATTTACATTGGACTGGCAGATTTTGTTTAATGTACTCTTCCACCTCTTGTCTAATGGCATAACCAAATTGGTCCATTGCTCTATTTTCTTCATCTGAAGAATTTCCATCAGACTCAATGAATAATGTTGTCTCCTTGCTGACATGTTTTTATCTAATGTTTAACATCATAATCTCTTCAATTTGTACCCCATTGTTAGTAATCCTATAAACACTAGGTTCAACAACAGCATATAATATTTCATTCGTTCGATTATAATCTGTTATCATGTGTTTCATCCTGGATTTTGCCTCTATTCCAATCTGGTTTGGGACACCTCTCCAAGGTAGCCACATGTGCGAAAAATTAGTGGCCATATATCTGTTTAATGTCTTGGACTAGTCCCTACTTAGCAACATTCCATAATTCACTGGTATGTCCACTATTTGAATGTCAATGAATTGGCTTACCCTGGGGTCTGAAGCTAATTGCATCTGAATGTTCATTAGTTCTCCTATCACACTAACCTCAGTTTTATCTAACTGTGTGACAACCTTGGTAGATTTGGTGGGAATCAGCCCCAGAGTTTTACATATCCCTAAGGGCATTACGTTGGCTGACGCACCAGAGTCCACCATGCAATTGTGTATGTTCTTTCCACACAATCTAACAGTTAACAAGAAAGGAAGAGCATCCTTCTTATTAGCATACATTACTAAATTTGTATTGGACGGCAGCTCAACTTTCTTACTTTTCTCTTTAGGCGGTGAATCTCTACTAGGAACAGTTATATCAGCAGCAACCTCATCTATCATGGATGTATCCAGAGATTTTATAAAAGCATTTCTAATCCCTGGAGTTTTCAATAATTCATTTAGAAGTATACTGACCTTAATTTTCTTTATTTCCTCTCACAAGTAACTCATTAATCTTGTTGTCTCTACTGTTTCAATTTTACTTGTTTGGGCCTTTTCTACTGTTGTTCCACTGTTTGCATGATAATTAGCTTTAAGTATGGTAGGATTATTGCTAGCATTCTGATCTGGAGGTGTATTGAAGTTGTTAGGAGGAATGGAAGTGGTGAAAGGTCCTCCTGGCCTAGTGTTGTTCCTTAAATTGTAGGTGTGGTTTTTATTTGTCTGTTGAAAAGCCTACACCTCTTATGTTTTAGTTAGTACCTCATTTTCAGTTTCAAAAGGAAACTGAAAAGCATTTAACACAAAGGTTGATTCAGGATAAAGATTTTCACAAAAGTATGGTTCACCCTCTAACAATTCATCTTCTTTCTCCTCTGTAATTGAAAAGGTAAAGGTTTCTAAAACTAAAGTTGTATCATACCTTGAGAGTACTACCTCATTACCTTTGGGAATGAGAAATTTAGAAGTAGGAGGCTGCACATCTATATTAAAAATGTTGGCTACTAAATGGAACTGTGGATAGTCAAACTCAGCATGGGCATTGGTATTGTGAAATCTGCACAAGTTTTTTAGTGATGTATTGGCCATTTGGATGCCAGTTGTTTGTTTTGCATCATGATTATCTATACTCTCAAAAGGAGAAGCTAGAGTACCATTGTTTGGTCCAGTGTTCCATGTCTTGGGTGGCCTAGGCTGATTCTGATTTTTGTTATTGTTGCCCCAAGCCCTGTTATCTACCACTGGTCCTCTATTTTGCATTAGTTGCCCTTGGTTATGAACTTGATGCTGATTATAATTTTGGCTCTAATTTGAACATTGGCCTTGGCTGTTACTTTGGGCATGGCCCTGATTATAGTTCTGATTGTAATGTTGATTTTGGTTTGAACTATAGTTCTGATTTTAGCCTTGGTTATAATTCTAATTTTGATCGAGTCCTTGGTTGCCTCTTCCATAAAGATTCTCATTTCTTAGTTGTGTCACTTTGGTGGTCAATATTTTCAAATGTGCAGTGATCTCTTTGATTTCTTCCCTTTCCTCTTGTGCTTTCACCACAGTTGTATCTCTAGGAGATCGGAAGAAAGGCTAACCATTATTTTGACAGTTATTAGTAGTGTTACTCGTGTAAGGAGTTATGGCTTGGATTGGGGTAGGACTATACACAGGTGTGTAAGAAGGAACCGGATTTAATAATGGAGTGTGATGCATAGGGACTCCATTCCAAGGTTGTGCCTAAGTTTGCATTCTAAAATTTCCTCCATTAACAAATGGACTATAGGTTGTATGCCTCATTTCTTGGTTTACTAAGGCTGCCTCTTTATAGGCTTTGGATATTGAATCTATGTCAGGTTTTCTTTTGACAAACATGGCAGTTAAAGGATCTAAGGCCACATAGTACATAGCCAACAAGGTATCATCATCAATGGTGTAAGGGGCTACCAACCTAGAGTAGGCCTTTTGAAATCTATCATTAAAATTATCAATCAACTCTCCCTCACCTCATTTTTATGGTAGCCAACTTATGATACAAGATGCAAGGATCAATGGGCCCTCTAAATCTCAACAGAAATGCTTCTTCCATGAGTGACCAAGAAGAAATATAGCCATTGGGTAAGTTTACATACCAGTTAGATGCTTGTTCATTAAATGTGTAGGGAAATAGTCTACACACAATGTCCTCATGTTCTAACCTAGCCCTAAAGCATGCCTCCTTGAATATTCTAATGTGGTCTTCTGGGTCTTGGTGTAACTGGTATTTGGGACATATCTTTTCCATATTTTTGGGCATCTCATTATAATAATTAAAGTGTATGGGGGAGTCTGCATTAAAATAAGCCATCACAGGTACTTGTGCTTGACCTGAACCTATAGGGATACCTAGATTTGTTGGTAGGATAGGATCTTTAGGAGGACTAGGACCTCTAGGAGTACCTGAACCAAGATTTAAAGATCTGAATAAAGATCTGTCAGGACTCACAAAGTTATGGATAGTATAAGGTGATCCAGGGGGTGTGATAGATGAGCTTCCTGGGTGTGTTATTTTAGGGTTCCAAATCAGAGGACTCCTTCGCCTTATCTCAGGTAATTGTACAAATATATCCCTTGAACTGGATCTAGATCTAGTCACTCTATTACTTTTATTAGATAGTTTTTTTCTTGAAACAAACCCTAACTCAAGTCATGCCCTCCTTCTAGCACCAAGAAACTATTGATGATTGTTTTGAGACAGTCATAACAATAGTTAAAATTCACATAAAATGAACCAAAACTGACTTGAAAGATATGAAGGAATCAGTTAAGATTCGCTTAATCCCAAGTTTAATATGCTCAGATCTTGACCTGCTGGGCAAATTCAGTTGGTTGATGTGAAGCTGTAATGTTCAAGGGGCCTTACGTAGTTTAGGGTTTCCTTGATGGTTAACTAGGCTCAAACTATGCAAAAGGTCATAAATATCAACATATTGTTCATTCCTTTCTTGCATAAAAGTGTTACTGTGTTTACAAAGCTTTAAATGATTTATATTATTGCAAGCTTTTTTCTCTTAAATATTATGAAAACTGTCTACTTTCAACTCAATTATGCATGCCTTTTCAAAATTGAGACAAATTTCCTTCAAATTTCTATGTTTGAAGCTAAGTACTTTTAGATGGGTTGGGAAAAGTTAGAGAGATCTAATCTAAACTTCATTCAAATCTACCAAAGAATCTAATTGTTCTATTATGCACTATATAAATCATACAGCAAACTGATCAAATCCATAGACAAAACCCTAAGTGTAAGTTCTGAGCATTTTCACAAATATACACTTAAAATTGCAAGCTCTAAGAGAAAATGTTTCAAACATAATGAAGAGCAAGAAAACACTCAAAAGATAGATGCAGAATTCTAGATTCAATTGTATTAGAAATAGACAGTCATATAAGATTTACAATGTCTGAATGACTCTTAACTTCATTGATCAAACTACAGAAAACTTACAAGCTTTACAGATATAGCAAGGACGCAGGATGTTCCACACACTCCTTGTTGCAGATGCAGGTGACCTCCTTCTTCTATTTCTAAACTAAAAGGTCCCTCTATTCTAAATGCTAATTATAACTGCTAGCTATGTCTAAAAAATCCCTGTGTAAAATTTTACAGTGTATAGAGGCACAATATATAGACCTATTAATTGTCCTCAATATGGTTGAAAACCCTAGTTAAGCAATGGTTTAAACCTCTGGTTACAGTAATAAATGTTGGAGAACAAGTCTCCTAAAATATCTCTAAGTACACATCAAATCTGGGCGAAATATGCCCTTCTGGAAACCCTAGTAGCTCAATAATAACTTATATATGTCCGCTGTAATAATGTTTCCATCTGCATTTGGTCTTCATCAATGAAGGCCCTTTGACTTCCTCGCCCTTCATCGTTATCTTCCCCTGCTCCTGAGATCGGATCTCCCCTCCATGACGTCATCGTCATCAAGTTTCAGCTCCTTCCTCAACTGCAAACCTGCAAAAAAAAATAGACCAGCAATAAGTATCATTTCACCTAATAAACAGTAAGAAATTAAAACATTAATTAAATCAAAGTGTGGATGTGTGAATGCAGAAATCAGGCCGTAAATTTGTGGAAATCGCGCGTCTAAAATGCACATTCAACCTTAAACTAGTCGGGTCAACCATCTTCGACCAGAAATATGCATTCAGGCTTCAAAATGCCTCAAAAACCTACCGCTCTGCCTCTTTCCTGCCTATCGGCGTGATACAGTGCCATCGGCACGGCTCAAATTTCATCTACTGATCGCCCTTGTTATACTGACGCCAAGATACACACAAACTCCCCTTGCATGTTAGTAGTGTATGTCGAATACATACAAGCATGAAAATATACAATAAATTTTCTATTTTGGACCTTCATTTCGAATCTGACTTGTATGTTCAACCTTGTACATTGGCTTATATATCACTTTGGACTTCAATTGTTCTATAAACTGTAGCTTACTCGCCCTTCGAATCCACATTACATTCAACGAAATGTATCTCTTGATATGCAAACCGGACGTGATACATAGGATAAGCCCGATTTCAAATTCATTTGGATTCCAGCTTGTATGCTTAACCTTTGCATATTGATTTGTATATTAGAAATATACAAACGCAAAAAATATACAAGCACTTTCACCTTTTTAATTTCTCTTTCGAGTCCGCAAAATGTACATTCGCATTGTTTGTTACCGAAATATACAAGCCCGCATAATATACAAGGGATTAACCTTGTTCAATAATCGCTTTGAGTCGACAGCTTGCATGTGGTCAATGTATATCAGTAATGTATGTATAAATATACAAGCCCGGCATACATTGTATTAACCCTGTTTCATAAAAAAGTTAGGTCCAGGCAATTTATCTCCGCTTTGTATGTTTCAGAATGTATGTATATCGAAACATACATACAAGTCGAAACATACAAAGACTTAATGCTAATTCATAAATGTTTCAGGTCCACTATATGTATATTTCGTTGCATGTTCTAATATACAAAGCATAAAAGATACGACTTAACTCCATTTAACAACCCCTTCAAGTCCGTACCCTGCATGTAGCGTTGTATGTGACCCTCGTATGTAAGAAATATACAAAATAAAAGATGCATGCGACGGACTTAACCACTTATACATTTCAACTCTAAAATCATTTCGGGTCCAACTTGTATGTACAAATATAACATTAACAAATGCATACAAGGCAAATAATGTATAAAAACCCGATTGCTCATGCGACTAAGTATAAAACGTCTTTGCACATACAAAGGACATTGTATATGCAAACAACAAACCCTTCCCTTGTATATTTTACCAAAATGATCATAACTTGCAAAATATGGTGAATTTTAAGATGGTTCAAAAAGAAACCCTAGCTCATTTTTCACAAGGAATCCAACCATACCATGCCCTGGTACTGAAAATGCATTTTTTTCTCTATTTTTAACAAAGTTTGCAATTTTCGCTATCTTTTCCCTTTACCACCAAACAAAACAATACACACACAAAAGCAAAAGCAACAGCCACATTAGGGGTCCTCATTTTGCTAAGGAGTAAAATGGGGTGTGTTGTGAACATCACAACAAAATCTTCAATCAACAAACTCAAACTTCAGTGCAGACCCCCAACATAGTAGCCACACGATCCAAAGACTTCCACAAGCATAGTGAAATTACTAATAACATTTACTTTAAACCAAATTACCAGAATCATTTGTATCTTCCTCTGGAACCTCAAAAACACTATCTTTCATAACTGTCAAACTAGAAAGATAGCTTGCGGACCTCCAAACCATGAACCACTAGAGTTGATGATACATACTGATTTCCTAGACATGCCTCTAGATCCGCATATCATCATTTTACATTACCAGAGCAATCCAGACCTCTTTCCTGTCACTCTGTCTCTCCTAGATAATGCAGGAACTGATTTTACTCAGATGTCTATAACTTCTTTAGATCTTAATGTGAACCTCTCAAATCTTAACTAAAACTTCTTCAGACAAACCTTTGCATAGCCATATGGTCCACATATAATGATCTCCATTAATTTTCTCAATATCTTTAACAATCTGGTCTTCTAAACAGGTAGCAAAATAGGATATAGTTGACATCAATGGTAACAAGGATACATTGACGTCAATGACAACACTACTTAGGCACATATTTGCAACAAAAGGGTATGATGAAGCTATACAGGTGGATACAAAGGTTCAGTGGGAGCATACAATGGAAGAAGAAATGGACTCCTTTCTAAAAAATCAAACTTGAGAATTATGTAAGTTGCCTGGAGGTAAAAAGGCTTTACCAAACAAATGGGTTTATAGACTGAAAGAGCAAGATGGAGGTAAGAAAAGATTTAAAGCCAGGTTAGTTGTAAAAGGATTTGCATAGAAGAAAGGTATTGATTTTGATGAGATTTTTTCTCTAGTTGTTAAGATGACTTCTATTTGTAATGTTTTAAGTATTGTGGTTGCTGAAGATTTGCATTTGGAACAGCTAAATGTGAAAACTGCCTTTCTCCATGGTGATTTGGAGGAGATATATATGGTTTCAACCACAGGGATTTGAGGTCAAAGATAAGGAGAAATTGGTGTGTAGATTGAAACAAGCACCTTGGTAATGGTATTTGAAGTTTGATAGTTTTATGGCTGAGCAAGGCTATAGTTAGTGTAATTTTTACCATTATGTTTATTTTAAGAGGTTGGATGATGACAACTACATTATTTTATGTTTATATGTTGATCTGTCATGCTTGTAACAAGATCTAACATGGATCACATAAGAGAGTTAAAACAATAGCTAGCACAATCATTTGCTATGAAGGATTTGGGGGCAGCAAAACAAATCCTTCATATGAAAATTTGCAAAGATAAGAAGAATAGAAAATTGACTCTATCTTAGGCTGATTATGTTGAAAAGGTGTTACAGAGATTCCATATGGAGAATGCAAAATCTATCAGCACACATTTGCCTCATCATTTAAAATTGACTAAGGAGATGTGTCCAAAGACACAAGAGGAGGAAGACAAAATGTCCAAGGTACCATATGCTTCAGCTATAGGAAGCTTAATGTATGTCATGGTATGCATGAGACCAGATATTGCACATGTTGTAGGAGTCGTAAGCAGGTATATGAGTAATCCTGGATTGGAGCATTAGAATGCGGTAAAATGGATTCTTAAATATTTGAGAGGTACATCCAATTAACACTTATATTTTGGGGGCTCTAATACTAGTTTAGCAGGGTATGTGGACTCAGATTCGGTAGGGGATATTGATACCAGGGATAGTACTATAGGTTATGTCTTTACTGTAGGTGGGACAGTGGTGAATTGGATCTCCAGGTTGCAAAAGGTGGTTGCTTTATCCACCATGGAGGTAGAGTATGTAGGTGCAACAGAGGCAAGCAAGGAGATGATATGGCTGCAACCTTTCATGGAAGAATTAGGAAAACAATAGGCTAACAGTTATTTGTTCATGGATAGCCAGAGTGCCATACATCTTGCAAAGAATTATGCCTTACATTAAAAGACCAAACACATACAGTTGAGGTATCAGTTCATCTAGTTGGAGTTGGATGATGGACAGTTAAGGCTGGAAAAGATACATATAGATGACAATCCAGTGGATATGTTTATGAAGGAAGTGATAAGGGAGAAGCTGAGCTCCTCTTTAGCTTCGGTTGCTCTTCAAGACTAAAAATAATAAAATCAGAATATTAGGGTCTAGGGTGCTTATTTCTAGTGGGAGCTATAGGGTCAGTGGTGTTATGATCAGTCTCCAAGTGGGAGATGATATGTTGTGAAGTCTAATCAATCTCCAAGTGGGAGATTGTTGTTATATGGAGCATAATCAGACTCAGAGGTTAAATTTTCCCCACTTTTATCAATGTGGTTTCCCCCCAAATCATTTAATGGGGGAATCAGAAGGGGGGCGGAGCCCCTCTTGCAAGGCTCGAGGGGATGAGCCCCCCGGTAGGGGTCTGGGGGCAACGCCCCCAATGGAGGCTGCTGGGGGTAGTACCCCCAAAGAAAAAATTGTCTATTATTTTATAAAGGCATTGGGAGTTATTTTTCTATTGGCCGATATAAAAAAACCCTATATTGTAACCAACATAAGTCTTGATAAAAATGGCTAAGGGTTATAGTTTCTATTGACATTGTATTGTAGCATTTGCAGTGGTATTGAGTTGCAAGGATTGCTGGTTGTAATCAGTTTGATTTGCTGGATAATATTATTGGACTCTCTGTTGGTGGATGTAGCCTGAGATTGGGTGAACCATATTAAAAATTGTCTTGTTATTATTTTTGTATTTTTCATTCCTATGTTTAATATTTATTTTCATTTAATTGATATCTTCTACATGCAATTCCTAACAGTAGTGTATATCCCCAATGCCAAAGGTCTCCCATGCAAGTTTTGACTTCAACTACTATAGCCATTTGCATTTGTCAATGAATTTCAAAGATTTGGGGTTTCTATAACCGAGTTCGAGGTCAACCAAAGGCACCCATATCAACATCACCTAATCACCAAGTCAATCTTTGAATGATTTGAAGGTTTGTAGTCTTCATATCACTAGTCACTTGTTGCAGGAGGCACCACTCCTTTCCACTGATGGTTATGGTATTGTTACTTGTACAAATTGGTTTCTTCAAACTATTCTTTGTTACAAGTGTATCCATTACTTGACATATGGTAGATAGTGATTAAAAGAACTTGCTGAAATATTTTAACATCAATTTCTTGCAAATGGTTTAGTATTGTTCCTTTTAAGAGGTTGCTATGTATGTGACTTTTAAGTCACTTGTTTGTAAATTAAGACACTTACATTAAGTGTTTTTTGATACTAGTGTTAACATTAACACTTAAAGTTAGTATTTTTTGAAAATTTGCAAGCTTTGAATAGCATATTGACTCCTTGTCTCTTCGTCGGTCAAAGATGAAGTGAGAGGTCTGGTTTGGCAAAAGGCCAATACCCCTTCTCAAGTTACCACCATTGTATTGTACATTTCTTTTCGATTCCAACGAGTCATTGGAAGGCTAGGTTTTCTCTTGCCACAAACATTTTTTTTCTGTTTTAGTGAAAGTGTATTAAAATAGGCCATTTATGTGAAATTGTTTTTGTCATAACTTTTGCTCGATAGCTTGAAATTGAACACTGTTTTTTGCAAAAGTTAATATTTTCCCATTTACCATGCATTGGAGCTATTCACTTTATATAAGACACATTAAGTTATAAAGTGCCAAAATTTGGGGGGGGAGGGGGGTCACCTAATCAGGGGGACAAATTTCATAGTCTTAGCCCGAGGGGTCTTCTATGTCTTCTTTGTCTTTTTTCTTGCAATGACTAACCTATTAACTCCTTTTAATTACCATTCATGGAAACATGCAATGGATTTACAACTTAAGAAAAGGGTTTACATAGAGTAGCTATAGGATTGGAACCTGAACCTACCACGACTTCTGAAAAGAGGAAGTGGTATAATCAACTTGATGTGGCCTATGACACTATTTGTATGGCCATTTTTACAAACCTATTATTTCATGTCAATGATTTTAAAACACCTAATGACGTCTTAACAACATTAGAAACATTGTTTGGTAAGCAAGATATAATGAGGGGTCATCATTTGGAGAATGAATTAATAAGTCTCAATCCTAGAGATTTTACAACAATTCAAGATTTCCTCACCAAGTTAAACTCATTAAGGTCATAATTGAAAGTATGTAAGATTAACAAAGATGATGATCAATTGATCCTAAGTGTCTTATCAAGGTTAGGCCCAGATTATTTAGTGTTTGTTTCAACTTTTTATGCCACACAATGCTCATTAGGAAGTCACTTCACTATGCCTTCCCTTGTTGAGTTTGTTGTTTCTCTAAATTAAGAGAAAGATAGATTAATTCAAATGGTCACACTAAAGTCTTCATCAAATCATTCTCTAGTTGCTAGTGGTGAAAAGAATTCAACTCCTAAGGTGAAGAAAGCAAACAAGGACCTATCTAAGGGATCAAAATCAAAACCTCAAATTGAAGAAACTACTCCATTGAAAGGGAAAAAGTCTAAGGAAAGGCCCACTTGTAGTTATTGTAACAAACTTGGGCATGAAGAGCACTGTTGTTTTGAAAAGGAAGGAGATAACCTCAACCTCCGAATAGCTGAGTTAGAACTTCTTACTAAGAATCAAAACAACCCCTCAGGTGGCTCTTCCTCTCCATCATCTTCAAATGTGATTAAGCACAAAGGAATGGCATTAGTTGCCTCTACTAATAATGCATCATCTAAGTGGCTTCTAGATTCAGGGGCTTCACATCACATAGCAAATTCAGAAGATATGTTTTCCACCTATGAACTAGGTTCATATCCACCTATTCTCATGGGAAATAATGCCTACATGACAACATTTGGAAAAGGCACTATAGAAATTGGTGAGGCACAATCAATGATGTTTTGTATGTCCCTTCTTTATCCAATAATTTCTTTTCCATTTATCAAATCACTCATAGTGGGACATGGAAAATAGTTGAATTCATGTCCTAATTTAGTGATCATAAGGGATTTATAGAGTAGAGACATTGTTGCAATGGGACAAGCAGATCATGGGTCTCGCTTATATTCTTTCTATTGCTTTGGTTCTTCACATATTGAAGACTTGCAAGATGATCTTCATGCATTAAACATGGATAAGGAAATTCAATATGAATCTTTGAACCTTGGAGTTGTTTCCTCCACATCAGTTCTTCCTGAGATCACATCTCCTTGTGGATCTACATATTTGGTTCTGACAGATTTCCATTAGTCTTCTAGCACCAATTTTTTGGGATGAGTACTTGATAGACATTGCATGTATGTTTGATGATTCTCACTATGCATATTTAGTAGACACTTTTGATGACAACCATCTTGATGCTATTGTGCATCCATCTTCATCCTTGGCATTAGTTCTTATGGAGCAAGTTTCAGAGGATTTTAGTACTATCATAGAGGCCCATCATCACTTTATGAAGGCTTCATACTTATCTTTGGATTTTGTGCAACATCGAAAGAATTATCATCTTCTTCTTCCATGGGAAGATTCACTAAACATATTTGTAGTTCTTTGTCTTCCTAAGCAGAGAAACATTGTTTGACATTCATGGAGCAACTTTAGCATACTTTAGCGAGCAACTATGAGCACTACAGCATATCTTATGGCGGGCTTCCAAGTCTCTCTTTGTATATGCTATTTTGGAGAAATTTATTGTACCATGTGATAGAAGTTGTCCTAGGGGGTAATGATATAAGTCTATCCTTCTTCTTCACTTGTTTCTTTTCCATGCATTTTGTTTCTCTTTTTTTGGAGCGGAGTTTTGTTCCCACTGGGTTTTCTCCTTTACTCCACCTTATGATAAACTTTGTACATGGGTACCTAACATGGCCTAATAGCCAAGACCCATATCTATGTATCTATTGTACTTATGTGATCTCCCCAAGTATCACTTCAGGGGGGTGTTAGAGTGAATAATTTATTTATTCACTTATAGCTTAAGTGTACTTAGGTTGATGAGGTTAGACAACATCTTGTCTAACGAAATGTGCAACCTTTTAGAGGATAGAGGTTACCTAGTTGTTTGATAAACCTCGTGTGCATACCTTTTGAGGTTGGAAGAATTTCCATCTCACCTCAAAAGGCACTTTGTAGTCATCCAACACTTGTAACACAAGGTTGTTGGTTTGCACACTCCAAGTGATCCAAAGGTTGACACCTATAGGACACTTGTCTTCATGCATGTGCCACATCACGAGGAACTTGTCAATCCATGTGCAAGGTGGATTGCCTCTTCCATGCCTATATAATGAGGCATTCTCATGTAAATTTGTAAGTGAGATCAATATAAGTTTATGCTCAATTAGGTTCATCAATATCATCAATTTCTTATCTCATATTATTGATTTCCATATTGTGAGAGTGATTCAAGTGTTGTATGCTATCCTTATCAATTCCAACAATAATCTGTATAAAGTAATAGATCATTCTTCAATTCTACTTGAAATGGGTTCCATCAAAACCTATAAAATAAAGAAAAAAATGCAATAAGTCTAGCATCTATCACATATTTTGAGATAATCATTAATTACAACTTTCTTGAAAAGTATTTGATTTGGGTGTTGCAAAGCTTACAAATCTAGGAATATTGTATTTATTTAATATTTATAATGTGTTGTAAATATGGGGCCAAATGGAAAAAGGGTCCCCACTTGGGAGAATCTTAAGATTCCTTAGGATGACACATTATGTCACTTGGCATTTGTATCATGATGTGTGTAAGAGCATATGTCATTGTAATATGCATGTAAGATGGTGTTACAAAGTGGACTTGGAAAATGATTAAAGACCTTTGATTGATATCGATGGCATGCATGTAAGAGCATTTTGTAAGAGGATTAGATGTACCAACTAGAGTGCCCAAGTTTGGTGAGAAGAAGTATAATGATAATTTAGACTCAATATCTTTGAATAAAGACACTAGTGACATGTTTTTTGTAGCCCTTTCTAGGCATGCATGTGAGTATGCATAGATGATTGAGTTTGGAGCTTCTTTCCACATGACTCTGTAATGTAATTTTAATCTCCACCTTATGTTTTTGTATTTGTTTTACCTTCCAATCTTGTAGACATGTAACAATTAGGAATTATTTTTGCTATTTGTTAACCTAAACATGTTACTAATATGTTTCAATTCAATCATTTTAAAGTTCTCCTAGACATCCTAGGTTAGTGCATTCTATTTTACTTGTATTTGGTTTAGTACTTTATTGCATAGTATTCACCTAGGATAAGATAAGCTTACATACCTAGGTAATATCTCCCTTTCCCATTAGTGGGAATTCACTTAGGGATGTATCATGTACTTTCTTAATTTAGTGGAGATGTACTACACATGCGACTACCTCTCTTATTATCCCACATTAGTTGCAAATTCACATATCATGGTAGTGTATCCTATATATACCCACTTGTAGCTCTCATATGAGCACCTCTTGTACATCTTCTATATATTACACATTGTATCATTTTGATTAGAATACAATTATTACGTCATGTTGGACTTTTGGGCTTTCTTTGATTATCTCTTAATCTTTTTTCATCTTGGATTAGCCACTTTCATATCTAAATATTATATCCTAAACCTACCCTAGAAATTTTAGATCCTAACTAGATCAATAGACACGTGTACCAAAAACTCTAGTGTCTAGAACACTAATGCACTTAAAATGCTAGTGTCCAACCTCAAAATTTAAAATTTTTTATTTTATGAATAGATAAAGACCTAACCCTAGTCATCCCTCCTAAATTTTCTAACCGATATAGTTGGTTTGGGCTCTGCTCACTCCTAATGAGGGTCAACATCCACCATACAAGTATCTCCTTCATAATCTTGTTCTTGATGATTATAAGTACATAACATCTCTTGAGATGGATCTATAATGTTAGCTTCATGATGAGGTAATGGATTTGTGTATATTTGAATGTTTTGATTAGGTGGAGTGACTGATTTATTTCCTTTGTCATTTACGTCAGCAACCTGGATGACATTAGAATCGATGAGGTCTTGAACTTCATGTTTAAGATGCATACATCTTTTAGTGTCATGACTAGCGGTGCAATGAAATTGACAAAAGGCCTTCGAATCAAAAGAAGATGATTGCATCTTGTTTGGATCGAGAGGTAGAATAGGTGGAAGTTTGATGAGATTGTTGTTTAAAAGTTGCATCATTATGGAATAAAGAGATTCCAATAATGGTGTGAATTGTCTAGTTTTTGGTTTTAGTTTATATGGGGCGAAAGTAGAATATGATGCAACCGCTACATGTTTTTTAATATGATTTGATGATATGGCATTGATTTTTGTGAAATTTTTGTTATGTCTTTAATGAATGAGTGTGTGAGGATTCAGATTGATCAACCGGAGCCGATGAGTGGTTATTCTCATAATGGCTTAGAACTGATAGTTGATAATCATAGAGAGCCATGCAAAGATTAGTGAAAGAATCATAACACATCAACAAGATTTTGTCAAGGATGTGAGGTTGTAAATTTCCAATGAAAATTCTTTGTAAATCAGCATCTGTAATAGAATATTGAATTTGTGAAAAGAGGGCTTGATAATGCCCCATGAAATCTATTACTTTTTCCTTTATTCCTTGTTTACAATGAACCAAATCAGCCAAGGAGACTTGAGCTGCAATGTTTGCTTGAAAGTGTTGAAGAAATTTGTTGATTAATTGTGAAAAATAAGTGATTGAATTATGAGGCAATGAGAAAAATAATCCAAGGCCGATTATTTTCAAGTGACCTAGGAAAGAGTTTAGCCAATATTACATCTTCAAAGAAGAAATCACTACACATAGCTGTAAAGGCTGCCTGATGCAGAGCATCCACCAAAAACCCTAACATGCCTTCTTAATTGTATGTCCATGCATTGTTAAATATGCATATAAACTCTATTTCAATAACCCTTCTCTTTATTTTCCTATCACAAGGTACATTTCCCCTTATACATGCAAACTCTCACCTATTGTGCCTGCGACCCTTGCATTTGCTTCGCACTGAATACTCAGACATACAATGCCTAACCTGTGACCGCTGGTTTCCACTACCATTCCTGTTCATCACTTCTTGCATCTAGCGCAATGTATCTTCCAACATACATTCGCGATATATCTATGAGCACTGTTTACTCCATCGAACATACATATAATTCTCAACCTACTCTGCCGGTGTCCTCACCTACTACTACCGGTCACGCAAAACAAAACTCCTTGTACATACATTCTAGCTACCACCCCGACCAGTCACAATTGTATCAGACACTTGTATCTCTGCCAATGTACATTTAAAATGTACATTCCTCAACATACAAACTTTAACCTCTTATCGCCGGTTCCTGTTACCTCCGCTACCGGTCGCCTGATGTATCTTTTGACAATGTATAAGTGCGATGTATATTTCCAATATACAAGCACTAGATACAAACAAAACATACATTCACCAAATATTCCTCTAGATATGCCCTCAATGTATGTTTGACCCGCTGATTACCTTTGTATAAAATCCTTTGTATCGGCGGAATGTATATTTAGACATACAATCAAATATACAACCACAAAATATACATCTGCGAAATATAGCTAGGAATATTCCCTCTGACTGTGGTTGACCATTGACTTCACTTGTATCACCTCAATGTACATTTGAAATGTACATTCGGTATATGCAAACTATAAGGTGCATTTGATGGATACATAGGATCTGTATCAAACATGCAATTGCAGTATACACATGAATTGTATGCAAAATGTGTATACACACAACTTGTATGACCCGATGTATAATAACGATATACACAGAGATTGTATATTGACCCTTTACCAAATCCATAACATACGAACCCGATATGCGAATGACGGATACACACAAAATGACCCTCGGATGCAAAAGTGATATACACATCAATTGTCCCCAACAAACAAAAGCGATATACACAGGAATTGTATATCCAGGCTGCTTCACCTTTGTCCCTTCGAAACATGCATTTTTAATATGTTTTAACACCTGATCTATTTAGTGATATATGCATAGATACAAATGCGATATACACATAGATTGTATGTCACATATAAACACTTATATACATCAAATGTACATTTCAACCAAAACCTACGAAACTTCACAAATTTCGCACAGAAAACACTGAGGTCGAGCTGATCTATTTCCTGTACAATCTTAACTTAGATTTTATCCTTCAAACCCTAGCACATGAAGATGCTAGGATAGATCATAGCATGCTACAAATTGATCCCAAAAACATGAAATGCACGAACATAAAAACAGAAAAGAAAACTAAACTATTGTACATGCCCATTCCACTGATTCAGAGAATCAACCAGTGGAATGGATGAATGAATCCATTTCGCCTACAAAATCAAAATCGACTACACAGATAAATTGAAAATTAGACAAATGAAACAATGGGATCTTCTTTATTTCAATAACAGAAATGCATACAAATATCACAGCCCCACTGTATCACAATGCTCAGTTTGATCTCCAAAACACAATGTCTATGTTTCTCCTATGCAACTACATCTCTAAAACAAACTGAGCTAGGTCATATATATCTACTCCTCATGAGTAGTACAGAGTTGATTCCCAGTGGCTGGGAGAGGACAGCTAGCATAACAAACTTCTAACTGACTTGCACATAAACCTAGATTGACTTAAAACATAAGAATTGGTCACATGGACCTTATTACATCATAATGTAAAACATACTATAATTAGACTTATTCTTTATTTCAGAGGGGTGCTCCTGCACCACTGCCACCTGGTTGTTAGGGTCTCCTTTCCCATTATACTTCTCAAAATGAGGGGTTTCAAACTTCTCAGGAATTTGATCTCTTAGGATTGGATAATAAAATGAGCTACTAATATAATGTGATGTCATAGCAGGTTTCGAGGGACTTTGGTTTATGTTTTCTAACTGTTGTTGGAGGGAGTTCATATTTTGCAAAAGTTGATTGATGACGAGGTCAGAAGGTGAACTAGGCTGAGTTTGGTATGAATCGATAGGGCTAACCATAGTTTACAACACTGTGTGATTGGCTTTTTGGAAAGTTATATTAGGCTTAGTTTGATTTGATGTAGGCAAGGTGACACTAGGTCTAGTACTTGGATAATTAAAGGGAATGATGCTATAATTACGAATGAGATTCCCAGCAGATAACCCAACACATGTGGTATCACTATTACTTGTTTGTGTAGTTGTGGTGAGAATAGTGGAAGTGTATGTAGGAATAGGGAGTATTGGTATGAGTGCCAACACTTGAGTCCCTATTTGATTCAAATAAGTCACATTAGTGATGATTTCCACACAACTAGATGTAGCCATAATGTTATTGTGCACTATGTGAGCTAGGCCACGCAAGACTTCTAGTCCCTCTTGTCCTTCAAGCATAACAGGGACGACCTCCTTAACTATATGTTTCAAGCTTACAAATTGATGAAAATTAGCCAAGTCAGTATCTAATCTTTGAATTTGGGCTTCAGGAACATGAGCCCTGAGGTCCTTTATGTTGATGGATTCATGAAAAGTTGATGCTTCTGGTATATGCAAAGTAGGGATATCAAAAAGAGGTGATGGATCCTCTTGTGTGATTTGACTCATGAATTGGGATTCTGATGTGCCGATATCAGTGCTATTCAAAGCATTAGAACCCATAATTTGAAGACTTCTTTGCACAAATGTGTTAGAATCATGGCACCGGGTCACAAAACTCATAAATTGTTTACAAGCCTTAGTGACACATAACATGCACACAAAGAAGAAATGAATGATGTGATGAAAGAAGAGGTTGACTTTTTGTTTAAATGAATCAATGTTTTGCACTTTTGATCAAATGTAAATACATATAATGCAATAATAAAATTTTTGATGAAATTCATCTCTACTCAAGCTCAATTTGATTTAAACAATGCTCATATTCAAATCAAATGCTAAATCTAACAATTCAAAAATGCTCTATGTTTCAAATTTCAACACAAGATGATATTTATGATATTCTAAAGCAATATGAAATCTAATTTGGTAAGCAAATAATATCAGCAAAATATGAAACAAGACACTAATCACAAACCCTAGGCTTGAAGACTAGCTAACATTTCTTAAAAATGCAAGATTTTTGAAAAACCCTAATAATGAAAAAGTGTAGATGCAAAATACACCACTATGAAATGAACAATTAATGCAATACCAATAAGATCTGATACACAAATCAGAAATTTATACCATTCTATGATGATCTTACTTATGACATATAGACAATGTGACAAATATATATTTTTTCTAAACCTAAATCAAATGCTTGATTTTCTAATTTCAAATGCAAACATGCAAGAATGTTCTTTTCTTAAACACAATTATGATATGCTAAAACAAATGAAATCAATTTAATCAACCAATTAATGTCACCAAGATATGAAACAACATAATAATCTACAAACCCTAGGTTCAAGACTAGCTAGATTTTAAAGGAATACAAGGTTTTGTAAACCCTAACAATGCATCAAATGCAAAAAGCAAGGTATGTAAGTATGCAAATGATGAATAATCTAAATCTTAATAAGATCTAGGACAACAGACACATTACATTTAGATGAAGAAGGATGCAAGGGTGCAAGATATGTCAGATTCACCAAAATGTTAGATGGAAAAGGGAGACTTAGCCTAAAAGGTTAAAGTAGATCTTGAATCCTCTTCTATCAACATTGGAACACAAACCGAGTTTAGCTTCTACCTTGTGAAGGAGAGCCAAACTACATGGGTTTTGTTCCTTTTTTGTATAAAGGAGTGTCAACCAAATTCAACCAAGGGTAAAACCTAAACTCTAATTATGCTTGGAGCTAGTTTTTGACCTAGTTTTTGACCTGATCATATACCTCTTTTATGGCTTCTGCAAAAGCTTCACCATCTACACTAACAGAATCTCCTGTAGATCTTTTAGCTCCAAAATACCTCATGGATGTATACCATAGACTATCCGAAAAGGTGATTTCCCTGTGCTTCTATTGACAGTATCATTATAGGAAAATTTTGCCTGAGATAGGATATTATCCCACTTGTCTCCATGCTATCTTGTCAAACATCTGAGCAAATTCCCTAAGGAACAATTTACCACTTCAGTCTGTCCATCTGTTTGAGGATGATATGCAGATGAGAAAGACAAATTTGTTCCAAGCTTCTTCCATAGAGTTCTCCAGAAATGACCAATAAAATTCACATCCCTATCTGACACTATGCTCAATGGCAATCCATGTATTCTTACTATTTCTTTGAAAAACAAATCTGCAATATATGAAGCATCAGTAGTGGTTTTGCATGGCAAGAAATGTGCCATTTTGCTGAATCTATCCACTACAACAAAAAACACTATCATATCCTTTTCTGGTTCTAGGTAAACCCAACACAAAATCCATACTGAGACTTTCCCATGGTCTGGAAGGAATGGGTAAAGGCTGATATAAACCTGCATTAGTTGATCTTCCTTTTGCTTTCTGACATATCACACATGTCTCTACAAATTTTCTAACATCGGATTGTAACTTAGGCCAAAAATAATGTCTTCGAACAAGATCAAGAGTCTCATCCAAACCAAAATGTCCTGCCATAGCTCCACAATGTTTCTCTTTTATGATGTTCAACCTCATAGAACACCTTGGAATACACAACTGTCCACCTTTGAACAGCAATCCATCTTGGATCAGAAATTTAGAGAAATCAGCATGATATTTATCTCCAAAAGAAGTACATACCTGATATATCTCTCCAAAATCTTCATTATCATCATACATGGTCTTCAATGAATCAATTCCAACACTTTCCAACTAGATCTGGTTGACTGTTAGAGCTCTCTTGCTCAAGGCATCAGCTACCTTATTTGTGACTCCTTTCTTATGCTTCAATGTGAAAGTAAAAGCTTGCAAAGTTTCTACCCATTTCATATGCCTATGATTTAGTTTTTCCTAGCTGTTTATGAAACTCAATGCCTGATTATCTGTGAATACTATGAATTCTTTCGGCATCAAGTAATGCCTCCATTTCTTGAGGGACTGGACTAGAGCATACATTTCCAAATCATATGATGAATACCTCTTTTTAGCATCATTGAGCTTCTCACTGAAAAATGCAATTAGTCTACCTTCTTGGCTGAGTACTACTCCAATTGCCATGTGACTTGCATCACATTCAACCTGAAAAATTTTGGTAAAATCTAGAAGTACAAGGACTGGCTGCTGTGCCACTTTCTTCTTCAATGTTTCAAAGGAATCACCTACTTCCTTAGTCCAAGCAAATCTGCACTTTTGTCCTCCTTTTATAGTATCAATCATGGGTGCACAAATATGACTAAACCCTCTTATAAAATTTCTGTAGAAGGTTACTAACCCATGGAAACTTCTGAAATCATTCATAGTCCTTGGAGTTGGCCAAGACAATATGGCACTTACCTTCTCCTTATCCATTTGCAGCTTGCCTTGGGAAATGACAAAACCCAAATATGTGATCTCCTCCTGAATGAACAAACACTTGTCCAAATTTATCATCAGCTGCTCTTCATGTAACCTCTTGAGAACCAAATCTATATGTCTGAGATGTTCTTCCTTTGTGTTGATGAAAATCAGAATGTCATCTAGATATACTATGACAAACTTTCCCATGAATTCTCTCAAAACCTCATTCATCAATCTCATAAAAGTACTAGGTGCATTAGACAAACTAAATGGCATAACTTTCCACTCATACAACCCTTCATTGGTTTTGAATGTTGTTTTCCATTCATCTCCTGGCCTAATCCTAATCTGATGATAATCACTCTTCAGATCTATTTTTGTAAAATACTTAGCACCTCCCAAACGGTCAAGTAAATCCTCTATCCTAGGTATTGGAAACCTATACCAGATTGTTATCTTATTAATAGCCCTAGAATCTATGCAAATCCTCCAAGTGCCTTCTTTCTTCGGTGCTAGTACAGCTGGTACTGCACATGGGCTTAAACTTTTGCTAATCAGACCTGTGTCTAATAATTCCCCAATTTGTCTTGCTACTTCTGCATTCTATTCTGGAGTTAGCTTGTATGCTACTTTGTTTGGAAGTGTAGATCCGGGGATTAGATCTATGCAATGGTTGATATCACTTACAGGTGGTAGGGATCTTGGCATTCCATCAGAGATGATGCATTTATACTTATCCAATAACTCTTGGATAGCTGGGTCTATGAACCTCTGCTTCTTCTCTTTCTTGACTTCTTGCTGCTGTTCTCTATTCACTATAAAACATGGAATTAGGGCATATGCAATTGCACCTTCTTCTGCCACTTCTTTCATGAATTGTTTTCCTTCCATCAACATTACCTTCACCTCTTTTCCTTTTGATTTCTCCTCCTTCTCTATCCGTGGGATCAACTCTGTCACCATACCATCTTTGGTGATTGTATAGGTGTTCCTAACACCATCATGGCGTGCCTTCAAATCATACTAACATGGTCTTCCAAATAAAAGATGGCAAGCATCCATCTTGGTGATATCAAACAACAACTTGTCCTTATATGCTCCAATCTGAAATTCTACCAAAGTCTGCTCTTCTACAACTATTTGCTAACCTTGGGTAAGCCATGAGACCTTATATGGGGATGGGTGAGGCAATCTTCTAAGCTTAAGCTTTGTTACCATTTCATCAGATACAAAATCTTCAGTAGAACCAGAATCAATTAAAACTTTACATGTGTTACCTCCTACCTTGCATGTAGTTCTGAAAAGAGACTTCCTTTGTGGGGGTTCTTTGTTAGGTACCTTCATGGTAGTCATTGTTCTCCTCATCATCAGAGATTCTCCACTCTCTGGATATCCATAATTGTCAGGAGCATTCACACTTTGAAAAGCATTTGAGCTTGTTGCACTTTGGCTATCAGGTTCTTGGATCAAATTCATTCTCCTTTCTCCTGTTGAACTTGTTGCCTTTTTTGGACATCTACTAGCTATATGGCCTTCTTTATTATAGTTATAACATCTGATAGATCCTCTGCCCTGAGATCTTCCTCTGAAAGGTCTTTTGCCCCTGAAGTTTTCTTGCTGATTGTAACTTCCTCTCTGGTTTTGACTGTTATCTCCCTTGCTGATGTCATGACTAGATTCTCCTTGATATCCAAATATGTGTCCTCTGCCTCTGAAAGGACCTCTTCCACCTCTTTGTTGTTTCCTCTTCCTCTATTGTTCTATTCTTGTCTTCTCTTTAACTTCTCTTCCACTTTCAATGCCAACTGAAAACATTTTTGAACTGTATCTGGGTTATGCAGATTCAAATCTTCCTGAATGTTGAACCTCAATCCATTAAGGTATCTAGCTACCTTTTCTTCCTCACTCTCTTTTACCTTTGTCTTGACACAAAGCTTCATGAACTCTTCTGTATATGAGCTGACATCTAGCTCCTTTTGCTTCAAATTTTGTTTCCTCTTATGCAATTGGATGTTGTAATCCAATGGAACATAGGCTTCTTTCACTAAAGCCATCATCTTCTTCCATGTAGCAACTCTGCACTTTCCTTCTTGTACTCTGTCATCTTGGATGAAATTCCACCAAGTTAATGCAGCCTCTTTCATTTTTGATTGGGCTATCTTTACCCTCTGGTGTGCTGGTATCTCCTCTATCTCAAAGAAATTGTTTAAGGAGTCTATTGATGCAGAGGAAAAGAACAACTCAACTTCATACTGGCATATTGCAAACAATAGGTTTCAATCTATTTGATGCTTCAAGTTCACAAGAGAACTTCACCATGCAATGGCTTATACTCAAGCATATTTGGATTTTCAACATCTCTGACCCACATAAGGTTTCACAATGCCTTTACATCCCTTAGGAATACTAATTCAATCAAAATAATCATTTACCAAGCTGTCTCATCATGCATGCAACTATCTCCTTCATGGACTGTCATAACACCTTGTAGCCATGTTTTGAAGGACAGTCACTCATAACTTTTACCCTAGAACCTTCCTCAAGACTATTATGGGTGTTTTGAGTACCCATTAAGGTACTTTAAAACATATCAAGAAATCAATATATATTACTTTGTAAAGAATGTCTAAAAAATAGGACTGTCGCTATGCTAAATAGGCCTATTAGGCATTGTCACCAACAAGGCTTATTGTTTCTCCTATCTCCAAGCTCTAGCTCTCATAACCAACACTTGAAAAAGGGTTAAATGGACATAATCATGCTTACAAAACCATCCAAAGTCACAAATTGCTAAACAATTTATCAGACCTTAAGTCCTTACCTCTTGACTGTCCATAAACTCTGTCTTCCTGGATTGTGACAGAAAAATAGTCAAAAAATCATGATTTTTCCCACATCCACCTTAGTCATATGGTCAGAGACCTCTAGGATTAGAAGATAAATACTACCATACTCATTCCCACTAAAGGATAGCAACATGCAATGCATAAAACGAGAGAAACATAGGTTTACATGCCACTGTTTACCCTAAACAGGGTTTTGACAGTCCTATACAAAAAATGCAATATCTAACTCCAAACAAAACCAATCTGCATGCAACCAAATGGAAAGGGAAGGTGATTTAAAGACCTTTCATTTGAAATCAAAAATATATGTCCTCCTATCCGTACTAGGGCATACCATGCCAGGAAATAGTGGATTCTTGAAGAAAAGCACAGAAAAACATTGCTTTTTACTATTTTATTTCAAATCTCCAATCACCTCTGAGTTTTCAAAGGTTACAAAGCCTATTTAAAGGCATTACACTCATGTCTAACTGACTTTTAACTTCCTCAAGCGAACTGACCTTTGGTATTCCATCCCAAAACTATCTTTTTAGTAACTTGACTATTTTTTCCAATTTTATATTGGCAACCTTTACATGGTTTGCAATATTTTTCATATTTGAGACTCCTAGTCTCCTAGACACATAACAATGACTCAAAATAACCTTATTACAATGTTGAACCATTAAAATTTAATCAAACTCCTAAAATTAGTCCATGAAGCATCAGTTTATGAAGGTGCTCCTGCACCATACAACCAACCAAAATAATTTCCAAGTCCCTTGGAAATGTATTTGCGACAAAAATCTTTTTCTGTCTCTCCTCTGTCTGCAATCTTCAATCTTCTCAGCTACAATCTCCCAATCTATAGAAGTGGTGACCAACCAACCAATAGAACAAACTGCCATTTTCACAGAGCATCCTCAGGCTCCTTCTACTCCCATTAGTGGAGTATTCTTCAGGCTGCAACATCAAGTGCTTCTTCAGTCAGGCATCCATCTCTCTCACTGCTTCACAACACCAACTCACCAAACCATTCATCTCACCCAACAGCAAATTCTGGTGATGCACCTACCACTGTCTCCTCAATGGTTTCTTTATGCACCCTTATCTAGCCTAATCTCCATTGGAGAATGGTCATGACAGACCTCATCTTGTCTTCCCTCACACACAACCTTAGAAACTTCTTTCTCGTAGCTAGATGGACCAAGCACCTGCAACCAAACAACTTAGCAACAAAATAATGGTCACCAACACAATCCTTCCTTTAGTTCTCCATCTCATAAATCAAATACATAACATATCCTCCCAGAGCTTTTGCTAGCTCTGATACCAATCTGATGCAGAGGAAAATGATAAACACATAACTTATACCAAATTTCAAAGCTTGTCTTCTAGATTGGGCCTCACAAAACCATATAAGGAAACTTCAATGAACTAGTTTTAATGCATTGTAATGATTCAACCCTTTCACCAGGGTATAAGAGACATCTAACAAGATTAACTCCACTCACCAAGCACACCCAAACCACTCCAAGAGTCAGGAGACTCCATCAATGCCCTTTTCACATATAGGCTGCTCCATTCCTAGTAGCCCTATTTTATAGAACTGTCAAACATAACTCTTACCATAGAATTGTTGTGATGTTCACAACATGCCCCATTTTACTCCTCAGCAAAATAGGGACCCCTACTATGGCTTTGCTTTTTGCTTCTGTTTTTGTGGGTCTGTCCTTGGTGGTAAGGGAAAAGAGAATGAAATTTGCAAACCTTGATAAAATTAGTGAGAAAATGCATTTTGAGTGCTAGTGCATGGTATGGTTGGATTCCTTGTCAAAAATGAGCCAGGGTTGCTTTTTGAATAATCTGAAAATTTGCCATATTTTGCAAGTTATGCCCATTTTGGTAAAATGCACTACAGGGGTTTAAATAATGCAAAGTTTTAAATTTTTCGTTAAATGTTCCTAAATGTTTCAAATAGCTACACGGAGTGTGCCACTTGTCACCTTCTACAGTGAGCCCCTTTAAAAATTAAAACCATCTGTAGGCTTCGATAGCTTCTAAGCAATTTCAAGAGTTGTGCAAAAGACACCATGTGGTGCCTTCCGCAGTAGTTCCTTAAAGTTTAAACAGCAGCGTGGAGTGTGCCACGTGTCACTCTCTGCAGATTTTCTAGTAACCCCTTAAAGTTTCAAACAATCGTGCAAAGCGTGCCACTTGTAACTCTCCGCAGGTCCTTCGAAAGTTTCCAATAGTTTCCAAACAGTTTCAAAGTTGTGCGGAAGATGCCACGTGGCGCCTTCCGCAAAAGTTTCAAGAAGTTTCAAAGGTTGCGCGGAAGCCACCACGTGGCGCCTTCTATAAAAGTTTCTTAAAGTTTCAACAGTCACGTGGAGCATGCCATGTGTCACTCTCCACAGGTTCCGCAATAGTTTCCAAGGGTTTCTTAGAGTTTCAAGAGCAACGCGGAAAGTGACACTTGTCACTCTCCGCAGGTCCCGTAAAAGTTTCTGAAAGTTTCAACAGCTGCGCGGAAGACGCCACATGGCGCCTTCCGCGAACAAGTTTCAAAGTGCCCCAATAGTTTCTAAAAGTTGCAACGATCGTGCGGATAGTGACAAGTGTCACTTTCCGCAAGAGTCTCAAGGTTTTGGGAATAGTTTCTAAGAAGCGCGGGTGGCGACAAGTGTCTTCTTCCGCATAAAGAAAAAGTTTCAAAGCCCCTCACGCAGAACGCGCCACGTCTCACTCTCCACAGTGCCATTTCTAATAAAAGGGAGATAAAGGGTCATTTTTCGGCCGGAAGCAGTTAATCGGTAGGGAATCTCCAGGGTTTGCCGATAGGGTTTTTTTGATGCCGGTAGGCGGAAAACATTTAACGATAGGGTTTTTAGGGTTTCCAAACACTTTGACCCTACGTATGCATCATTTCTGGTCTGTGATGGTTGACCCGGTAGTTTTTTTTGGACACGGTATGAACGTATGAACGCGTTTTTTGCAGATTTTGACCCAATAGCCGTGATTTTTTTGCTCAACCCCACTTGGATCTAACAGGTGTTTTGAAAGTGGTTGTTTAACAATCTGGTGGTGCCTGCATAAACATTCAAGTTTCAAAGATTTAAATATGTAGGCCCCTTCCTGAAAAATCCAAAAAGTTCTAATGTTTTCAGCCTCTGCAAGAAAAATATGCATCTGCAGGTCAAAAATCTCCATTGGCCCTCGAAAAATGCATATCGGGTCACAGCTTCAGAGTCTGAATGTTTCTAAGTGTGGCAGTGAGGGTCAAAAATGTGCCTGTGCTGTGGGATCTGCCAAGTGTCGAACCCCTATTTAAGCCACGCTTTTGTTTTTGCTTCCCACGAAGCGTGCCATGTGTCAACAGTGGAGGCGGCCCCTTAAAGTTTCAAGAATGCGTGGAAGCTGCCACATGTCAGCTTCCACCGAGGTTTCAATAGAGTTTCCTTTGAGTTTCAAGGGACCACGGAAGGCACCACGTGGAGGCACCCGTGAGACACAAAGAAAGTAACTAAAGCCCCATGGACGATGCCAAGTGGTAGCTTCCGCTAGTGTTTCTAAAAGTTTCATAGTTTCTACCATAGTTTCTGATAGACCCTTAAAGCAACTAAAGGTAGCGCAAATGGTGACAAGTGGTAGCCTCCGCTTATGTTTCAAAAAGTTTCTAAGTTGCTACGGAAGCTGACAAGTGTCAACTTCTGCGTAAGTTTCTATTTTGTTTCCCGCGATGCAAAGTGTTGAATGGTGGTGGGTCTCGATGATGAGTCCCAAATGCACGGAAAGCGCCAAGTGTCGGCCTCTGCCGGAGTGTTCTGAGGAAGGGTCTTTGAGTTTCAAGGAACTGCGGAAGGCGCCACGTGGCGGCTTCCGCAGGAGTTTCAGGGAAGTTTCTTTGTGTGTTTCAAAGAGAGTGCGTAGCCCGCCATTTGTCTGCCTCTACGTGAGTCTCCTGGGGTCTCTAATATTTCTTGAGTGTTGCAGACGCTGCCAAGTGTTGGCATCCGCGAGAGTCCCAAAGTGTTTCTAATGTTTCTCAAGTGTTCATCGGTGTGACTGAAAGTGTCGGCGAAGGAGTTTCATGCTATCCCGATGGTCTATCTCTGGCCGAAGGAGGTGGTATCGGTAGGAGTCATGGCGATGGGCTTTGGGCGAAGGCTTATGGGTCGAGCGGGCCAAAAGCGTTCAACACTTAGTTTACATGCGGCCCTGCTTTTAAATTGATAAAGTGGTCTCTGTGGGATGCATGTGGGACTATTCTTCCTGCATATTTTGAATTTTTAATGAAATATGTTTTGGCGAGAAGGTGTTAAGGGTGCAGTTCCTGCATTGTCCATTGGCTGCAGGTAGGTGAAGCAGTAATGGCATATCGTGCAGAGAGGCATGGGTCGAGTTGATGGGTCAACTACCAGATTTAAGAGAAAATCTTCAGGCGGCGGTGCAGATCCTAATTCCCACCTATTCATTCCTCCTTGTCCCTCTGCTGCATTAACTCTTTTGAGCACCATTTTTTGATGCATTGTATCTAGTGAATTTTTGATGTGCCATATAATTAATTGCTGAGTACACAGTTTTGCTATAAAAGGCAGACTGTGTCACTCATTTGAGGTTGTTGAAGGCCTGGGGCATTTTTTTGTGTAAATAATGAAGAACAGGGCATGATCTTGGTTGTTTTATGCCATTATGGAGATTATGAGTTGTAGCATGAGTGTATTTTGCACATATTTTTAGTTTCAGTGTTGATTTATATGAAAATTGCTTATTGCATGTGTCTATCTACTTATCTCCATTTGCTGCATGTCATCCTTCTTTTGAATCTGGTTGCTAAGGGTTTCATAGATTCTAGGGTATAGATATATATACTGTATGCTTGATCTATAACTTCCATTCAAGGAGTGGATTAAATTGTTTTAGGTCAATGTATGGAGAAGGTTGCATGTCAGCAGGGATATCTGTAAGTAGAGGCAGTTAGATACCCATTCTTGGGTGATGTTTGTAAGGCAAGCATCAGTCCAGCCCCCTAAAACTTAAGTGAAAGTTGTAAACCACCTGTTGTATACGTCTAGTTGACTCCTTGCCCAATGGATAGGCACCAGTCTGTTTCTGGGTCAGTAGTTATGAGCCAAAACTCCTTGTCTTGCATCCAGGACATTATGTCCACCCATCTCATCACTTCCACCTGTTAGTTGTAGGAGTAGGATTAGGAACCCCTGCATACTCTCATACCCAACTAGACATATATGTTCAAGAATGTTGCCCACCTTGTGATCTATCATGAAGATCTTGGTCCATACATGAGAGTATTCTGCATGTTATTGTCAAGTTATATCTTTCTATCTTTGAGCTAGTTAAGGTTACATCTTTAGCTATAGGGATACCCCCCTTGGTGCGGCAGAACCAAAAGTGAAGGGGAGGCAGTCACACAACCTCCCATAATTTGTTGGTCAAATCCACCTATGCATTGGAACTAGCAAACCCTCTACAGATTTGGTAACCAACACAATCAATGGTACTTATTGCTGGTCTGTTTTTGCAGGTCAGCAGCTGGAAGAGGAAGCTAAAACTTAATGGCAGTGACATCCTGGAAGGAGAATCTGATAGCACAAGTAAAGAGAAGATGAGGATGAAGTGCAGAAAGTTAAGGGACATCAATGAGAAGACCCAAAATGCAGATAAAACATAATGACAGCAGGTTGCAGAATTTACTTCTGAACTGCTAGGGTTTCAGAAAGGGGTATATTTTCACCCAGATTTGACACATATTTGGAGATATTTTTTGGGAAATTGGTTTTGCACCATTTAATGCTGTAACCTAGGGTTTGAACCAGGGCTTAACCATTAGGGTTTTGGGCTGTATTGAGGACAATCAGAAAGTCTATATATTGTGCCTTAATACATTGTAATACTTACATAGGGGCTACATAGAGATTTGTAGTAGCATGAATTTGTAGAAGTAACATTTAGAATAGAGGGACCTTTTAGTTTAGAAGAAGGAGGTTGCCTGTGTCTGTAGTAAGGAGTGTGTGGAACATCTGGCTTCCTTATTGTATCTGTAAAGCTTGTAAGTTCTCTGTAATTTGATCAATGAAACTAAGAGTCATTCCAACATTGTAAATTATGTATGACTGTTTGTTTCTAATACAATAGAATCTGGAGTTCTGCATCTATCTTCTAAGTGTTCTCCTACTTTTCTTTGTGTTTTGAAATATTTTCTTTGAGAGCTTGCAATTTTAAATGTATGTTTGTGAAAATGCTCAGAACTTACATTTAAGGTTTTTACTGTGGATTTGATCAAATTGTTGTATGATTTATATAGTGCATAACAAAACAATTAGATCCTTTGGTAGAGTAAATGAGGTTTAGATTAGATCTTTCTAACTTTTCCCAACCCATCTGAAATATTTAGCTGAAAACGTAGAAATTTGAAGAAAATTTGTCTCATATTTGAAGAAGCATGAACAACAGAGTTAAAAGTAAACAAGTTTTCATAAATATATAAAGAGGAAGGCTACAATAATTCAAGACAACCATCTAAAGCTTTGTAGCACAGAAACATTTTTATGCAAAAGGAATAGACAACTTGTTGTATTCATGATTTTTTGCATAATTTGAGTCCAGTAAACCACAAATAAACCCTAAATTACGTAAGGCCCCTTAAACATTACAGATTTACATTGACCAACTAAATTTGACCAACAGGTCAAGACCTGACCATTGTAGACTTGGGATTAAGTGAATCTTAAAATGACTCCTTCTTATCTTTCAAGTATAGTTTCAGTTCATTATATGTGAATTTTAACTTATTGTTATGATTGCATCAAAACAATCACCAACAGTTTTCTAGCGCTAGAAGGAGGGCTTGATTTGGTTTAGGGTTAAAATTCTGAGTTTAAATGCTATACTCTGAGATATGCCAGATCTCATAAAAAACCTAAAAAGTTAAAAATAGGTCCCATTTTAATGGACTCATATGGGGACATTTTTCAAGTTAACAATCCTTTATTTTAGGGAGCTTTGAATGAATAGCTTTATTCTCAAAGTTTATCTAATTTTGGTTTGTCCAGTTGTTGCAGGATACACCAGACTATTGAACATAGTGAACTTAAATGTTTAACATTCCTCACTAGGATAGATTCATATTTGAAAGGACTAATTATTTTTTCAGATGTGTTCAGGGCTGAAGACTGGCAGAAAAAAGAAATTTTGGAGCAACAAGATGATACATCACTAGGAACTAATAGGTGGTTAGAAAATAAAATAGATAAATCAATTCTAGAAGGGAATGATAACAAAGCATCTTTTCTTAGGTCATATTATGGTTGGATTGATAGTAGGTCTCTACTTCCTAATACAGGTAAAGGGGAGTGCAGGTATAAATCTTTTAAATCTTGTAGAGAGGAAACCATTTGTCCGGATAAGGTCTTTATTCCTGATCCTAATGCTTTTGGTAAAGACAGTAAAACATCTTTCCTTGAGTCATTTTATGGAAAGGAGAAATGTGGACAAATGAAAAAATTAAAGTGCACTAAAATTGATGAGATCCTTACTATAGAAACTAGTGAAGTCATAGAGGAGAAAGAAAATCCTAATCCCATGACTAGCTTATTTAAATTAAATGACCAAGTTCAAGATTGTTGCAGGTCAATAGAATCAGACTCCATACGGGATGATAAAAGTGAGTCATCAGATGAACAATTAAACAATTTTTGAAAATGAAGAATACTGAGGATCATGCTATTGCTATGCAAAATCAAACATCACCCTAATGCCATGTTGAAAATGAAACAGGGGAGTATTCCTGTCAATCTAAAGATGTTGTTCCACCTTTACTCTCAAGTGATTTAGAAATGATTAATTTCTATATATTAGATTATGATGATCAAGATACTCATTTAAGTGTTGATGTGCAGGAAACTAATGAGAACATTGAGAGGTGTGTTGAATTTGAGGATAAACTAAACATTCGGAATGAAGGGACAAAGATGGATAAAGATGAAGAAATGATACATCTTGAGTCATTCATCTTTCAATTTGAAAAAGTAAGACCAGACATGGAGCCAAATAATGAAAGTACAAGGTTAAAAGGAGGACCAACTATCAATGAACAAACATGTCCTATATAGCTAAAAATACATCAGGTTGTCTCTTTCCTTTCCTTAGTAAACCATGATAAATACTGCTTTGATTATGGAAATTTAAGAGCAAGAACATGCATATGGATTAATTATGAAAATGATGGGCTACCCCAATTGCTGATAGTTGAGAGCTATTCTGATAAACACAATGAATTTAGAATACAAGAATTTTTTTTAGAATTTAAAGATAAATTTGCTAAGTTAAGAACCATAACTAATACCCGGTTACTCCTGCACAATCTAAAGAAATATGCAAGTAGCGGTGTTCTTGGATATTTTCCTGGGTTCTGTTTGCCTTGTAGAGGCTTGTATATAGTGTAAGTAATGTCTGGTTCTTCTTTTGCTATTTTCTTTTTGGGGTTGGCTATTTGTATAGTTTTGTTTTCTGTTTGTACAGTTTTTTCTACTTTTTGCTTTTTGTACAATCTGTTTGGTTGGTTTGTTTGTTGTCTCCTCAGCAGGGAATCTTTATTTTACTTTAGAGTATTAAGGAGCAAACTAGCAACCTTTGAGAACAGTATAAATTTAGGATATTCAAGTTAATCATTTGCAATTTGTGCATAACCTTGTTGTGACTATCATAAATGTAGAGAGTTATTTATCTTTTGAAATTTCGTATTCAATAAATGTGATTGAGAATTCAAGGCAAGTTTCTCACGATGACACACCTAAAATCCTTGGGTTTGTTGAACCTACCAGTGTAGATATTAGGTGAAAAATTAGAGGTCACCCTTGCTACCATTACAATTCTTAGCCTAATTTCAGCAAGTGTCCACTCCTTGCATCATGAAGCTACAAATTGCTATATCTTGTGAAATCTCGTTCAAAATTAGAAAATAAAAAAAATAAAAATAAATAAAGTGGATTATACTGAAAATCTAGATTAAGCCATCTAAGTAACTCTACCGAGGCTATAGATGCTCGCTGGCAGTGGGGCTCTACTTAGGAGAATTGTAACGATAACCTTACCGGGGCTATAGACGCTCACTGGCAACAAGGCTCTATTCGGTTGGCTATGAGGGAATATCCCCACCTACGTAGGCTAATATCAGTCACTGTTTGTTCAACCAATCTTCAAGATGAGGCTTATTAATCACGTGCACACAATTAAACTCAAAATGAAAATTTATGCACCCTTATTGAATACCTTAGGTCTCAAGTTGAATAATAATTTACAAGATGGATAGTCAGAAGTTATGCATTTATTTCACTTAGTTTTCTTGGAGGCCTTGAATTTAGTTGTTTTATTTGGTGGCTTGTTGTTGTGATGTTCACAATACACCCCATTTTACTCCTTAGCAAAATAGGGACCCCTGCTGTGGCTTTGCTTTTTGCTTCTATTTTTGTGGGTCTATCCTTGGTGATAAGGGAAAAGATAATGAAATTTGCAAACCTTGATAAAATTAGTGAGAAAATGCATTTTGAGTTCTAGTGCATGGTATGGTTGGATTCCTTGTCAAAAATGAGCCAGGGTTGCTTTTTGAATCATCTGAAAATTCGCCATATTTTCCAAGTTATGCCCATTTTGGTAAAATGCACTACAGGGGTTTAATAATGCAAAGTTTCAAATTTTTCGTTAAATGTTCCTAAATGTTTCAAATAGCTACACGGAGCATGCCACTTGTTGCCTTCCGTAGTGAGCCCCTTTAAAAATTAAAACCATTCGCGGGCTTCGATAGTTTCTAAGCAGTTTCAAGAGTTGTGCGGAAGACACCATGTGGTGCCTTCCGTGGTAGTTCCTTAAAGTTTAAACAATAGTGCGGAGCATGCCACGTGTCACTCTCCACAGAGTTTCTAGTAGCCCCTTAAAGTTTCAAACAATCTTACGGAGCGTGCCACTTGTCACTCTCTGCAGGTCCTTCGAAAGTTTCCAATAGTTTCCAAACAGTTTCAAAGTTGTGCAGAAGACGCCACATGGCGCCTTCTGTAAAAGTTTCAAGAAGTTTCAAAGGTTGCACGGAAGACGCCACGTGGCGCCTTCCATGAAAGTTTCTTAAAGTTTCAACAGTCACACGGAGCGTGCCATGTGTCACTCTCCGCAGGTTCCGCAATAGTTTCCAAGGGTTTCTTAGAGTTTCAAGAGCAACACAGAAAGTGACACTTGTCACTCTCCGTAGGTCCCGTAAAATTTTCTAAAAGTTTCAACAGCTGTGCAGAAGACGCCACGTGGTGCCTTCTGTGAACAAGTTTCAAAGTGCCCCAATAGTTTCTAAAAGTTGCAACAATCGTGCGGATAGTGACAAGTGTCACTTTCCGCGAGAGTCTCAAGGTTTTGGGAATAGTTTCTAGGAAGCGCAGGTGGCGACAAGTGTCTTCTTCCACATAAAGAAAAAGTTTCAAAGCCCCTCGCACAGAACGCGCCACGTGTCACTCTCCGCGGCACCGTTTCTAATAAAAGGGAGATAAAGGGTCATTTTTTAGCCGGAAGTAGTTAATTGGTAGGGAATCTCCAGGGTTTGCCAATAGGGTTTTTTAACGCTGGTAGGCAGAAAACATTTAGCGATACGGTTTTTAGGGTTTCTGAACACTTTGACCCTACGTATGCATCATTTCTGGTTTGCAATGGTTAACCCGGTAGTTTTTTTTGGACACAGTATGAAAGTATGAACGCATTTTTTGCGAATTTTGACCCGATAGCCGTGATTTTTTGCTCAACCCCACTTGGATCTAACAGGTGTTTTGAAAGTGGTTGTTTAACAATCAATGGTACTTATTGCTAGTCTGTTTTTGCAGGTCAGCAGCTGGAAGAGGAAGTTGAAACTTAATGGTAGTGACGTCCTAGAAGGAGAATCCAATTTTAGAAGTAAAGAGAAGATGAGGATGAAGTGTAGAAAGTCAAGGGACATCAATGAGAAGACCCAAAATGTAGATAAAACATAATGACAGCAGGTTGCAAAATTTACTTCTGAACTGCTAGGGTTTCAGAAAGGGGCATATTTTCACCTAGATTTGACACATATTTGGAGATATTTTTTGGGAAATTAGTTTTGCACCATTTAATGTTGTAACCTAGGGTTTGAACCAGGGCTTAACCATTAGGGTTTTGGGCTGTATTGAGGACAATCAGAAAGTCTATATATTGTGCCTTAATACATTGTAATACTTACACAGGGGCTACATAGAGATTTGTAGCAGCAAGAATTTGTAGAAGTAACATTTAGAATAGAGGGACCTTTTAGTTTAGAAGAAGGAGGTCGCCTGTGTCTGCAGTAAGGAGTGCGTGGAACATTTGGCTTCCTTATTGTATCTGTAAAGCTTGTAAGTTCTCTATAATTTGATCAATGAAACTAAGAGTCATTCCAACATTGTAAATTATGTATGACTATTTGTTTCTAATACAATAGAATCTGGAGTTCTGCATCTTTCTTCTGATTGTTCTCCTACTCTTCTTTGTGTTTTAAAATATTTTCTTTGAGAGCTTGCAATTTTAAATGTATGTTTGTGAAAATGCTCAGAACTTACATTTAAGGTTTTTACTGTGGATTTGATCAAATTGTTGTATGATTTATATAGTGCATAACAGAACAATTAGATCCTTCGGTAGAGTAAATGAGGTTTAGATTAGATATTTCTATCTTTTCCCAACCCATCTGAAATATTTAGCTGAAAACGTAGAAATTTGAAGGAAATTTGTCTCATATTTGAAGAAGCATGAACAACAGAGTTAAAAGTAGACAAGTTTTCATAAATATATAAAGAGGAAGGCTGCAATAATTCAAGACAACCATCTAAAGCTTTGCAGCACTGAAACATTTTTATGCAAAAGGAATAGACAACTTGCTGTATTCATGATCTTTTTGCATAGTTTGAGTCCAGTAAACCACAAAGAAACCCTAAATTACGTAAGGCCCCTTGAACATTACAGCTTCACATTGACCAACTGAATTTGACCAATAGGTCAAGACCTGACCACTGTAGACTTGGGATTAAGTGAATCTTAAAACGATTCCTTCTTATCTTTCAAGTATAGTTTCAGTTCATTATATGTGAATTTTAACTTATTGTTATGATTGCATCAAAACAATCACCAACAAGAATCTTCCCCAAGACTGTTATGGGTGTTTTGAGTACCTACTAAGGTACTTTAAAACATATCAAGAAATCAATATCTATTACTTTGTAAAGAATGTCTGAAAAATAGGAATGTCGTTGTGCTAAATAGGCCTATTAGGCATTGTCACCAACAAGGGTTTATTGTTTCTCCTATCTCCAAGCTCTAGCTTTCATAATCAACACTTGGAACAGGGCTAAATGGACATACTCATGCTTACAAAACTATCCAAAGTCACAAATTGCTAAACAATTTATTATACCTTAAGTCCTTACCTCTTGACTGTCCATAAACTTTGTCTTCCTGGACTGTGACAGAAAAATAGTCAAAAAATCATGATTTTTCCCACATCCACCTTAGTCATATGGTCAGAGACCTCTAGGATTAGAAGATAAATACTACCATACTCATTCCCACTAAAGGATAGCAACATGCAATGCATAAAATGAGAGAAACATAGGTTTACATGCCACTGTTTACCCTAAGTAGGGTTTTGACAGTCCTATACAAAAAATGCAATATCTAACTCCAAACAAAACCAATATGCATGCAACCAAATGGAAAGGGAAGGTGATTGAAAGACCCTTCATTTGAAATCAAAAATATATGTCCTCCTGCCCGTACTGGGCTGTACCATGCAAGGAAACAATGGATTCCTAAAGAAAAGCACAGAAAAACATTGCTTTTTACTATTTTATTTCAAATCTCCAATCACCTCCAAGTTTGCAAAGGTTACAAAGCCTATTTAAAGGCATTACACTCATGTCTAACTGACTTTTAACTTCCTCAAGCAAACTGACCTTTGGTATTCCATCCCAAAACTATCTTTTTAGTAACTTGACTGCTTTTTCCAATTTTATATTGGCAACCTTTACATGGTTTGCAATATTTTTCATATTTGAGACTCCTAGTCTCCTAGACACATAACAATGACTCAAAATAACCTTATTACAATGTTGAACCATTAAAATTTAATCAAACTCCTAAAATTAGTCCATGAAGCATCAGTTTATGAAGGTGCTCCTACACCATCTATCCACTCCATCACCGAATCAGGATCCATCTTTCCTGTAAACACTGGCAAATCTAGTTTCACATCCATGGTTCTCCTCACCATGGATTTGAGGGCATTAATCAAGGGTGTCTGGTCTACAGGAACGTCTTCCTCATTCCACCTAGGGATCTCTTCTTCTTCCCTATCTTCTTCTTTACCAGAACCTACTCTATCCCTCAACTTCTCCAACTCATTTTTCAATGCCTGATTCTGAGCCTTTACAGCAATGCTCTTTGCCATCTGCTTCTTTACCAGAACTGCCAACTCAACATTGGTCATCCTTGCCGGAATCTTTGATGTTCCTTCTTCATCCGACATCTTACCATCTTCTTATCTTCCCAGAAGATCCAACCTTTGCTCTGATACCACTATGATGCAGAGCATCCACCAAAAACCCTAACATACCTTCTCAATCGTATGTCCATGCATTGTTAAATATGCATATAAACTCTATTTCAATAAGCTTTCTCTTTATTTTCCTATCGCAAGGTACATTTCCCCTTATACATGCAAACTCTCACCTATTGTGCCTGCGACCCTTGCATTTGCTTTGCACTAAATACTCAGACATACAATGCCTAACCTGTGACCGCCGGTTTCCACTACCATTCTTGTCGGTCACTTCTTGCATCTAGCGCAATGTATCTTCCAACATACATTCGCGATATATCTACGAGCACTATTCACTCCATCGAACATACATACAATTCTCAACCTACTCTATCAGTGTCCTCACCTACTACTGTCGGTCACGCAGAACAAAACTCCTTGCACATATATTCCAGCTACCACCCCGACCAGTCACAATTGTATCGGGCACTTGTCACTCCGCCAATGTACATTTAAAATGTACATTCCTCAACATACAAACTTTAACCTCTTATCACCGGTTCCTGTTACCTCCGCTACCGGTCACCCGATGTATCTTTCGACAATGTATAAGCACAATGTATATTTCCAATATACAAGCGCTAGATACAAACAAAACATACATTCACTGAATATTCCTCCGGATATGCCCTCAATGTATGTTTAACCTGCTGACTACCTTTGTATAAAATCCTTTGTATCAACGGAATGTATATTTGGACATACAATCAAATATACAACCACAAAATATACATCTGCAGAATATAGCTAGGAATATTCTCTCCGACTGTGGTTAACCATTGACTTCGCTTGTATCACCTCAATGTACATTTGAAATGTACATTCGGTATATGCAAACTATAAGGTGCGTTTGATGGATACACAGGATCTATATCAAACATGAAATTGCAGTATACACATGAATTGTATGCAAAAGGTGTATACACACAACTTGTATGACCCAATGTACAATAGCGATATACACAGAGGTTGTATATCGACCCATTACCAAATCCACAACATACGAACCCGATATGTGAATGACAGATACACACAAAATGACCCTCAGATGCAAAAGTGATATACACATCAATTGTCCCCAACAAACAAAAGTGATATACACAGGAATTGTATATCCGGGCTCCTTCACCTCTGTACCTTCGAAACATGCATTTTTAATATGTTTTAACACCTGATCTATTTAGCGATATACGCACAGATACAAATGCGATATACACACAGTTTGTATGTCACATACAAACACTATATATACATCAAATGTACATTTCAACCAAAACCTACGAAACTTCACAAATTTCGCACAGAAAACACTGAGGTCGAGCTGATCTATTTCCTGTACAATCTTAACTTAGATTTTATCCTTCAAACCCTAGCACATGAAGATGCTAGGATAGATCATAGCATGCTACAAATCGATCCCAAAAACATGAAATGCACGAACATAAAAATAGAAAAGAAAACTAAACTATTGTACATGCCCATTCCACTGATTCAGAGAATCAACCAGTGGAATGGATGAATGAATCCATTTCGCCTACAAAATCAAAATTGACTACACAGATAAATTGAAAATTAGACAAATGAAACAATGGGATCTTCTTTATTTCAATAACAGAAATGCATACAAATATCACAGCCCCACTGTATCACAATGCTCAGTTTGATCTCCAAAACACAATGTCTATGTTTCTCCTATGCAACTATATCTCTAAAACAAACTGAGCTAGGTCATATATATCTACTCCTCATGAGTAGTACAGAGTTGATTCCCAGTGGCTGGGAGAGGACAGCTAGCATAACAAACTTCTAACTGACTTGCACATAAACCTAGATTGACTTAAAACATAAGAATTGGTCACATGGACCTTATTACATCATAATGTAAAACATACTATAATTAGACTTATTCTTTATTTCAGAGGGGTGCTCCTGCACCACTGCCACCTGGTTGTTAGGGTCTCCTTTCCCATTATACTTCTCAAAATGAGGGGTTTCAAACTTCTCAGGAATTTGATCTCTTAGGATTGGATAATAAAATGAGCTACTAATATAATGTGATGTCATAGCAGGTTTCGAGGGACTTTGGTTTATGTTTTCTAACTGTTGTTGGAGGGAGTTCATATTTTGCAAAAGTTGATTGATGACGAGGTCAGAAGGTGAACTAGGCTGAGTTTGGTATGAATCGATAGGGCTAACCATAGTTTACAACACTGTGTGATTGGCTTTTTGGAAAGTTATATTAGGCTTAGTTTGATTTGATGTAGGCAAGGTGACACTAGGTGTAGTACTTGGATAATTAAAGGGAATGATGCTATAATTACGAATGAGATTCCCAGCAGATAACCCAACACATGTGGTATCACTATTACTTGTTTGTGTAGTTGTGGTGAGAATAGTGGAAGTGTATGTAGGAATAGGGAGTATTGGTATGAGTGCCAACACTTGAGTCCCTATTTGATTCAAATAAGTCACATTAGTGATGATTTCCACACAACTAGATGTAGCCATAATGTTATTGTGCACTATGTGAGCTAGGCCACACAAGACTTCTAGTCCCTCTTGTCCTTCAAGCATAACAGGGACGACCTCCTTAGCTATATGTTTCAAGCTTACAAATTGATGAAAATTAGCCAAGTCAGTATCTAATCTTTGAATTTGGGCTTCAGGAACATGAGCCCTGAGGTCCTTTATGTTGATGGATTCATGAAAAGTTGATGCTTCTGGTATATGCAAAGTAGGGATATCAAAAAGAGGTGATGGATCCTCTTGTGTGATTTGACTCATGAATTGGGATTCTGATGTGCCGATATCAGTGCTATTCAAAGCATTAGAACCCATAATTTGAAGACTTCTTTGCACAAAGGTGTTAGAATCATGGCACCGGGTCACAAAACTCATAAATTGTTTACAAGCCTTAGTGACACATAACATGCACACAAAGAAGAAATGAATGATGTGATGAAAGAAGAGGTTGACTTTTTGTTTAAATGAATCAATGTTTTGCACTTTTGATCAAATGTAAATACATATAATGCAATAATAAAATTTTTGATGAAATTCATCTCTACTCAAGCTCAATTTGATTTAAACAATGCTCATATTCAAATCAAATGCTAAATCTAACAATTCAAAAATGCTCTATGTTTCAAATTTCAACACAAGATGATATTTATGATATTCTAAAGCAATATGAAATCTAATTTGATAAGCAAATAATATCAGCAAAATATGAAACAAGACACTAATCACAAACCCGAGGCTTGAAGACTAGCTAACATTTCTTAAAAATGCAAGATTTTTGAAAAACCCTAATAATGAAAAAGTGTAGATGCAAAATACACCACTATGAAATGAACAATTAATGTAATACCAATAAGATCTGATACACAAATCAGAAATTTATACCATTCTATGATGATCTTACTTATGACATATAGACAATGTGACAAATATATATTTTTTCTAAACCTAAATCAAATGCTTGATTTTCTAATTTCAAATGCAAACATGCAAGAATGTTCTTTTCTTAAACACAATTATGATATGCTAAAACAAATGAAATCAATTTAATCAACCAATTAATGTCACCAAGATATGAAACAACATAATAATCTACAAACCCTAGGTTCAAGACTAGCTAGATTTTAAAGGAATACAAGGTTTTGTAAACCCTAACAATGCATCAAATGCAAAAAGTAAGGTATGTAAGTATGCAAATGATGAATAATCTAAATCTTAATAAGATCTAGGACAACAGACACATTACATTTAGATGAAGAAGGATGCAAGGGTGCAAGATATGTCAGATTCACCAAAATGTTAGATGGAAAAGGGAGACTTAGCCTAAAAGGTTAAAGTAGATCTTGAATCCTCTTCTATCAACATTGGAACACAAACCGAGTTTAGCTTCTACCTTGTGAAGGAGAGCCAAACTACATGGGTTTTGTTCCTTTTTTGTATAAAGGAGTGTCAACCAAATTCAACCAAGGGTAAAACCTAAACTCTAATTATGCAAGATTGACCAATAAACAACTATCAAAAAAGATACAAAGATTCTGAAAGTATAGCAGAGATCAAGGAGCAGAGGAAAATCAGAACCTGAGTTTAGGAATGTAGAAGTACTAGGGCATTGGGCACCCTAGACCCAAATTAGGGTTTTGTAAAATCTTCAGATCTGGGTGCCTTCATCTGTTAGTCTTCTTCCTTCCTATAGATTTTTGTCATCTGATTCTTCTGGATGCGACCTGCACATAAACAAGAAGGGAAAAGGGTTGTGTTATGTTTAGGGGATTTCTTTAGTCAAACCCTGTGTTGGTGTTTCCACCTCCTCTACAATAATTATTAGAGATCCAAGAGTGCGTGCCCGAGGAAGGTAGAGGTAAGATCTGTAATAAATGAAGAAAGAATGAATATAAATGATATTAAAGATTACCACACGATATGAAACACTAGTTGGAGTAGGTAACTCAATATCATGCACCAACAAGGAGATAGAAGATGGAGGCTTGAACTTCCTTCAAGACCTACAAATAAGCATCATAACATGCACACAAAGAGTTATTCCAACCATGAAGAACACATGAGCATAGGAGATCAATTCATCAAAGCAATTCACACATTCTCTTCACAAGTGATGTAGGAGCATCACACTCTCTCTCTTAGTTTTTAGTTTGTTCTATTTGTGTTCAACAGTTTTTGTTTTCTCTACTTTGTGGACTACCTTTACACCTTCGATGCACTTCCTGTTGCCATAGAGACAGGAACAAGACACTATGGATTTCTCTTCGTTGTAGGGTAGTTGGTCAAATAGTCACCATGGACAGTTGTCAAAAGGTGGTTGTAAACCATTTTGGGGCAGTCGAACTAAAGGGGGAGGTGTTCGTTGTTCTTGGATGGTTGTTGCCTTTTGTATGAAAGAGGCAGAATGTGGAAGGACAATCGGCCCCCAACAGGAAATTGGAATGCAATGTAACTATTTGCAAGAAAATAATAAAGAAAAATTTTGTTCTGAGATTATGTTGGTCTCTCTATAATCTCAAATTGTCTGTTATTTATTCCATTACTGTTTCATTGTTCTCAGTTCTATTTTATTGCTTCATATATATCTGGGGATTGAGAAATCGTAATGATCTACATAACCAGTCTTTGACTTCTGTCGCTTGTTAGAAGTTCCTGACTGTGTTTTTCTAGAAAGTTGTTGTTCAATTAAGTTCTTGTCCGTGACATTGCCAGTAAGGTTGCTATCAACAAGCAGGTAGTCATCTCTCTAGGTGATAAATGAATAACAAAAATCCTTCTTATAAGCATTCCCTTTCACTAACAATGAATAAAACCAAATGGGGCTGACAGGGATAAGCCAAGGAAGTGTTCTAAGCTGACACCAAAAAAATAGGGTCAAGGCTAACATCTGGGACCAGTTAGCCCCACAAACTCTAGAGAGTGTTAAATGAAGTGGACTTAAACTAGCCCTAAGTTTATTTTTTTGGGTTTATTCATTGGGATTGAGATTTAATTGTTTCATGTTATAAAAGGTGTCAAAATAGGTCTTGATTAGCAAAGGTAAACATTTTACTCCATAACATTAATAATCATTAAAAAATATAAGGTGTTATACTTCTTTCTATCAAGGAGTTGGGGTGATAAATTAATTAAGATATAAGGTTTAATATTGAGGTGTTCAATGTGAATGGTGAAGGGTAAACTACAATAGATTGGTATCACCATTTTTATCTTATAGGAATGGACATGGAGGAATTGTTATCCAGCAATGAGTTTAATATTTTGTTCATCTTAATAACATATACTAATATATTTATATTCAATTCAAAATAGATATTTTAGATAGATGGTAGAAAAATAATATAATAATGTTGAATAAATAGCAAGCTAAGTGGGCTTTATCTTGGGGGGAACTCTATGGTCAAGCATGCTTGAGTCATAGTAGTATTGGGATGGGTGAAGTCCTAAGAAGTCCCAATACTTCACCCTTATAAGCATCACCTACATGTGCAACAAGTGCTAAGTGGACCATCCATGCTCATGAGAGATGGGTTTGTGTGAACCACTACTCATGAAATATAGGTCAATAAATTTAACTAAAAAACTACACAATTGAATCTTGATAAAACATTATAATAAAATAAAAAGATTTTTACAATTAATTTTTTTTCCTAAATATTTTAAATTAGAAATATTATTTAACATCATACAATAAACATGAAATATAAATAGAAATATTATGTAATATCATACAATAAACATGAAATAGAAATAGAAATAGAAATATTACTAGCAATTGCACCTTAGTGTGCAATGGGTACGCCGAAAATGGATGTGGAAAAGAGTTTTGTGTGGATAAAAGAAAACATTATTTTGCATATGAGAAACTTAAAGTATACATAGTTTGTAAAATTGAGTTTGTAAGAGCAATTAATAAGGGGGGCATATTTGTAAGAGTAGTAAAGAGGTTTTTTCAATTTGTTTGTAATATTAGTATTATCAAAAATAGAGTATATAGAATATTTACATTAATTTTTTGGGTCTATTTTGTTTTTTTTAATCATGCTCATCATTTGAAATTTGAAACCATGTAATGATGTGTGTTGTTGTTCTATAGTGGTAAGTAAAGTTTGAGTAGATGATTTGGACAACACATACCAAGTTCCACTTTTTACATTATAAAAGTACCATAGCCTGATCTTTAATGTAGGGTTTTCTATTGGAATGCTTGACCGTGATCTCAAGTCTATCACACAATAGAACACTTTTTGTCACTATGTTTATGTAGTTAAGCTTAGTTTTGTAATCCCATAATGGTGATGATTTTGTGTTTTAACAAATGTTTTTTCAATTGTGATGGGTGGTAAAGGTAAAATTTAGAAATAATTATTCATAGGAAGGTTATGCATGTAGCCATGTTCTCTACTTGAAATTGAAAGGTACTCTCTCTCTCTCTCTCTCTCTCTCTCTCTCTCTCTCTCTCTCTCTCTCTCTCTCTCTCTCTCTCTCTCTCTCTCCGCATAACATCTTAAGAGTAAATTGATTAAGGTGGAACATATGCAAAATTTGACAAAAGAAAGACTTGTTTAAATGATTAATACAATTGGAGGTTTTGATCTAATAATAGGTGGATGCCCTTATAATAATTTAATAGGAAACAACAATATCTCTCTACATATGTTTGTCTCTCTCCTCTCTCTCTATACCTCTCTCCTTTATATTTCTCTTTACCTATCTTCATCTCCATCTCCCCCTCTTTCTCTCTCACACACTTCCTCTCTATGAGATCTCTCTCTCCCTATGTTTTTATCATGTTTCACTCTTCCTATGTTTTCAAAATGACACTCTAAAAAGACTAGTGGTGCATCAGAGATATTCCCAAAGAATAAGTCAATACTCTTGCATGGAGTTATGATGTCTATATTCTTTTCTTCATTACTTGTAGCCAGATCAAAATATTAGTTTTAAACACAAGCAAGTAAATGAAACCATTAATTATATTTCTATTAATAACATATATAAAAAATAACAAATGGCAACACTTAGTAACAAGAAATTTCATCCAATCAACCTATACAATGACAATGTTTTACTCCGGTTATTCTTGTAGGTGCTTTGACATGAGTGATGTGTTGGTTATTTTCCCTTAGCCCATTTTTCCTTATAGTGTATCAGAAATCCTAGTTAATTCATTGGTAGCCTCACTTCTTTGTATCCATAGATATTAAGAATCACCTTTTTCTTGTGGTTTGGGACATTTCTTATTTTTCCCTGAAGCCTATTATTAGCTATGAAGAATGTAAGGAAAGCAGAGGTGCAAAATACAGCTTCCCTAATGTCAATTCAAGGGGGATAATGCAAACAGGTAACGTTTAATTCAAATACATAGATGAACACACCAGAAAAATAGAATAAACATGCAAGATAACAGAGAAAAACACCAGATGTACATGGGAAAACCCTTTTAGGTAAAAAACCCACCACCACAAGAGAGACAATCTTTATTTACAGTAAGCTTAGAAAAGTTACAACAAAGATCCCAACTATCTTGCTCAGGTATCAATTCTCTAAAAATCATACAAACCATTCACTTCATCTGTACATCTACAGAATGAACAATATAATCGAATCTCATCATCTTCTACTGATGAGCTCACCAAATCTGTATATAAACCACAGTCTTCAAGAGCAAAACCATTTTCACTTCTGCCCTAACTATTCGTTCCAACTGACTCAGCATCGCTATCTCCAACCATCGCATAACTACCATCTGACTATTCACATTCAAGAGGACTCATTAGTCCCACATGCACCAGACATCGGTCATAGCCGTAATATATATACATGACCACAAGAATGTTAACTGTCGACACTTATGCCGACAAGACCAACCAGTCTACCGGAAGACTCTAGCGGATATCTTTCATTGGAGTGACATAAGCAATTAGAGAGATATCACTGAATAGCGCCGATGGATCTTTTCTTGCTGACATCTAACCCTTCAATCTCCATCGGTTGAACCTATTGAACCATTGAACCTAATGAGTGAAGTTCAAGTCTTCCAGTTGAACCTATTGAACCATTGAACCAATGGTTGAACCTGTTGAACCATTGAACCTGTCGAGCGAAGTTCAAGTCTTCCGATTGAACCTGTTGAACCATTGAACCCATTGAACCATTGAACCCGACAAGCAAAGTTCAAGAGTTCGCTGATAGTTCAAACCTTGCTGATGAACGATGAACAAAACTAATGAATGAATGAATGAGGTTCCAAGCAGTATCTTGAGACATTAGGTCTCTTCAATCTCCCACTTGTCTAAGAGATTACTGCTTAATCCTCATACAATTACTGAGAATTATGGGCCTGAAGACCCATTTCATCTAAACACCATTTGAACTTGGTCATGCTCATTGGTTTAGTCAAGGCATCTGCAACATTTTCCAAAGTATCAACCTTTCCCAGCTTTACCTTTTTGTCTTCCACCATATCACGAAGAAAGTGATATTGGACATCAATATGTTTTGTCCTAGCATGAAAAGTAGGATTTTTTGTGAGACAGATAGCACTTTGACTATCACACTGAATTTGTATCTGCCCTGCATCAAAACTGACATTAGAACATAACCTCTTCAACCAAACAACTTCTTGGCATGCACGAGTAGCTACCATGTACTTTGCCTATGTTGTGGACAAAGCGACTATAGCCTGTCGCTTACTCATCCAACTGATAGCACCACTATTAAACATGAATACATATCCACTGGTGGATCTTCTACTGTCAATGTCCCCTGCCCAATCAGAATCAACATATCTCTGAATGCTGATAGATTTCTAAGACCCAACTAAGTTTCCATGATAGCAAATAGCATAGTCAGAAGTTCCCTTCAAATACCTCATAACTCTCTTCACAGCATCCCAATGTGATTTACCTGGATTTTCCATAAACCGGCTCAAAACTCCCACTGCGTGGGCAATGTCTGGTCTAGTACAGACCATTGCATACATTAAACTGCCAACAACACTTGCATAGGGCACTTTTTTCATGTCGTCAATTTCATTTGAAGATTCTGGACAATCTTCAACAGATAATTTCGTTCCCTACAAAACTGGAACAACTAATTGTTTGCAATCAGACATATTAAATTTATCAAGAACATTGGTAATATACTTGCTCTGGCTGAGCCAAAGCTTTATCTTAGATCTGTCCCTTTTGATTTCCATTCCCAGAATGTACTTTGCTGCCCCCAGATTCTTCATTTCAAATTTCAAGGACAACTGAGATTTTAAATCTGAGATCATCCCCTTACCATTGCCAATGAATAACATGTCATCCACATACAGTGCAATTATAAGAATTCGATCACCATCAGTTTTATAATAGACACAGCGATCATATTTAGATCTCACATATCCCAAAGATAAAACATACGTATCAAATTTTTGATACCACATTCTGGGAGATTGCTTCAAACGATAAAGAGACTTTTTAAGTTTACATACCAGATGTTCTTTACCTTTTACCACAAAATGCTCTGGCTGGGACATATAAATTTCTTCTTCAAGGTCCCCATGAAGAAATGTTGTTGTCACATCCATCTGCTCAATTTCAAAGTCATATGTTGTTGCAAGTGACAACAAAAATCTAATGGATGTCAGCTTAGCTACAGGAGAAAAGATTTTTCCATAATCTATACCTTCCTTTTGAGAATACCCCTTAGCAACCAGTCTTGCCTTGTACTTATAAATACTACCATCTGGACCATATTTCTTTTTAAATACCCACTTACAGCCCATAGGTTTTCTACCTTTAGGCAAGGGCACCAGATCCCAGGTTCCATTTTTCTCCAACGATGACATTTCATTATCCATGGCTTCCAACCAAGAATCTGAATCAGGTAAACTAATAGCTTCTTTCACAGTCCTAGGTTCATCAGTATCAGTAAGCAAAGCATAGGCACAACTTGAATCAAGTGCTAAAAATCCATACCTATCTGGTTGTCTTCTTTCACGTGTAGACCTCCTCAATGGCTGAGGTGCAGGTTTAGGTTCTTGCTCTAGATCAGAATCTTTAGAGCTACTAGAACTCTCATCTGAATCATCTACACTTGGTACTTGTTGTTCCTCTTTTATAGGGGTCAGAGGAATATTAATAACACTCTTTTTTTTCTTTTCTTCTGTCTTCTCCAGCTAAGGGTCAATAACCAAAGGTTTCAACTCTCTGAAAATTACATTCCTGCTGTAAATTACTTTTTCAGTTTCAGGATTCCAAAGCTTGTACCCTTTAACACCGACTCCATAGCCAATAAAGATACTTTTGATTGTCTTGTAATCCGGCTTAGATCTTTTTACCTCAGTAATATGAGCATATGCCTCACAACCAAAGACACGAAGATGTCTTAGAGAGGGCTTCTTTCCAAACCATGCTTCCATAGGTGTCTTATCAACCAATGCTGAAGTAGGAGAACAATTCAGCAAGTAACAAGCTGTAGCAATTGCCTCAACCTAGAACCTTTGTTCAAGACTAGCATAACTCAACATACTTCTTGCTTTCTCCATCAATGATTGATTTAACCTTTCAGCAACTCCATTTTGCTGTGGAGTATAAGGTGTAGTCTTATGCCTATTTATTCCATGATCAAGACAAAATTTATCAAAATCTGCATTGCAATATTCACCACCGTTATCCATTCTCAAACATTTTATTTTTCTACCAATCTGATTTTCCACAAGATTTTTAAAATCTTTAAACCAACTGAACACTTCTGATTTATTTTTCAAAAAATATATAAATGCCCTCCTTGAATAATCATCAATAAACGATATGTAATATCTTGATTTAGACAAAGAAGGAACATCAACTGGACCAAAAACATCATAATGTACATAGTCCAGAATACCAAAAGATTTATGAGAACTAGAGTAAAAAGAAACACGGTTCTATTTTCCATATATGTAATGTTCGCATAAATTGAACTCCAGATTATAATCAATTAGCCCATCTACCAGTTTTTTGTTTTTCAAGGTTTTTAAACCTTTTTCACCTATGTGACCAAGTCTATGATGCTAGAGCATTATTTTCTCTATAGGAAGTTTAACTTCCATAGAGTTTGCATCATGTATGACAATAGTAGCTTTTTCAGATTTGGCAGACATTATTACAACACACTGGTTTAGCATCTAACCTATACAAAGTTCTAATGCGTTCACCCTTTGCTAATACAATAGAACCTCTAGTCATCTTACAACCACCATTCACAAAAGTAACTTGCACTCCAACATCATTAAGCTTACTAACAAAAAGTAAATTTCGAGCCAGACCTGGTATGTGTAATACTCTATTCATTCCCTTTATTCTGCCATCCGAGAACTGGATTCTGACTCTTCCTCGGCCAACAATTTCTAGTGTCAAATCACTTTCCAGGAACACCTTCCCACCAGCATATGGTCCATACTTTGTAAACCATTATCTATGAGATGTCATATGAAAAGACACTCCTGAATCCACCAGCCATACATCTTCAAATATAGGCATTGCCAAAGCAGAAATGAAGGCATCAGCATCACTCTGAGAAGAATCGGTGTCAAATAAATTCTTCTTATTCTTCCTTTTCTCCTCTTTGTAGTGTCTTCTGATGTGTCCTTTCTACCCATAATTCTAGCACTTCACCTTAGACTTTTTACAAGGAGATTTTGATCTCCCCTTTGATTTGGACTTAGACTTCTTGTCCTTCTTCTTGTCTCTTTCCTTTGATCTACCTCGAATGGACAGGGCCTCTTTGGCCATCTCAGAAGATTTCCTTCGCATCTCTTCAGATAATAGTGAGGCAACAACTGCTTCAGTTGTAAACGTAGTTGTTGTACTTCCAATAGCCATCACAAGATGATCCCATGAGTTGGGTAAGGAACACAACAGAAGCATACATCGGTCCTCTTCTATTTTTACACCTACAGATGTCAACTATGCAACAATCATATTAAATGAGTTCAGATGGTCTGTTACAGATGCACCTTCATCCATCTTCAGATAGTACAACTTATTTCTGAGGAAAAGTTTATTCACCAAGGACTTGCCCTGATAAATATCTCCCAACTTCTTCCACAAAGTGTTTGCAGTCTTCTCCTCATGGACGTTCAACAGAATAGAATCTGCTAAACTTAATCTTATCAGTCCTATGGCTTTCCTATCTGCCAAGTCCCAGTCTTCTTGCTTCATGGCTAAAGGTTTAATCACAGACACAGCAACCTAAAGATCTTTGTCGACCAGCATATCTTCAACCTTAAGCTTCCACAACTCAAAGTTTGTGCCATTCAACTTTTCAATGTCTATCTTTCATAATGTACTTGCCATCTTTTTTAACAAAATAGACCTCTACAGAACTCCTACTCATAGAACTAACACAAAAAACCCAACCTACCAACAAGGATAACACAACTGGCCAGGCTCTGATACCACTTGTAAGGAAAGCAGAGGTACAAAATACAGCTTCCCTAATGTTAATTCAAAGGGGATAATGCAGACAAGTAACATTTAATTCAAATACACAGATGAACACACTAGAAAAATAGAATAAACATGGAAGATAACAGGGAACAACACCAGATGTATGTGGGAAAACCCTTTCAGGTAAAAAACCCACCACCACAAGAGAGACAATCTTTATTTACAGTAAGCTTAGAAAAGTTACAACAAAGATCCCAACTATCTTGCTTAGGTATCGATTCTCTAAAAATTGTACAAACCGTTCACTTCATCTGTTCATCTACAGAATGAACAATATAATCTAATCTTATCATCTTCTACTGACGAGCTCACCAAATTTGTGTATAAACCACAGTCTTTAAGAGAAAAACCATTTTCACTTCTGCCCTTACTGTCCATTCCAACTGACTCAACATCGTTGTCTCCAACCGTTGCATGATTATCATCTGACTGTTCACATTCAAGAGGACTCATTAGTCCCACATGCACCAGACATCGGTCATAGCCGTAATATATATACACGACCACAAGAATGTTAACTGTTGACACTTATGTCGACAAGACCAACCAGTCTACTGGAAGACTCTAGTGGATATCTTTCATCAGAGTGACATAAGCAATTAGAGAGATATCACCGAACAGTGCCAATGGATCTTTTCTTGTCGATGTCCAACCCTTCAATCTCCATCGGTTGAACCTGTTGAACCATTGAACCTGATGAGTGAAGTTCAAGTCTTCTAGTTGAACCTGTTGAACCATTGAACCAATGGTTGAACTTGTTGAACCATTGAACCCGTTGAGCGAAGTTCAAGTCTTCCAGTTGAACCTATTGAACCATTGAACCCGACGAGCGAAGTTCAAGAGTTTGCCGACAGTTCAAACCTTGCTGATGAATGATGAACAAAACCAACGAATGAATGAATGAGGTTCCAAGCAGTAACTTGAGACATTAGGTCTCTTCAAAGAATTACTTTGATTTAGTTTCTTTCAGTAAAGCAACGACTGGAATATAAGATAATGTAATATGTAAATTATAACCTATGTATCTAGTTCCTCCATTTATAGCTGGTTGGCCATAGATATTCCTTTCTTATTAGTGGAAAGCTATATTTATTAGAGGTGTTTTTCCATGATAATAAGTAATTAGAAACTAAGGGGATCTCCTCACCTTAAGCCTCTACAACTATTTACCCTTTTGGATATTTATTGTGATGGAGCATGAGGGGGTGCAAATACAACATTGTAACTAATCAATCATCTGTTTATTGAATCTAATCACACTTGTCAAATTCTTTAGATATGTCAAGCATTATAACAATCCCTAACTAATGTTGTTTTGGCTGAGTGGAGTTCTTGTCTATGATCATGTCCTTGATATTGCGTGTATTGGTTATTCATCCACTTACAATAATTTTATAAATTAGTGATTGTTCTAGCTCTTCCTATCTCCATTTTTTGTAGATACAACATAATTGAGTAGTATACCCAAATGATGCAAAGTAAATTTTGCACCTCCAGTTCTAGAGAACTAAGAAATGATATTGATCCCCTTTAGATAAATAGGCTTCAAAACAAAAATACAATATCCTATGATGAACAATTTCACATCTATGGAAATTGGGTTTTAAATGTTTCGTTACAAAGTCTCCTTCATGAATCTTTAAAGAATACAAATTTCTTTTTAAAAATAACTTATTTACAAGACATTTAGTTTGATATAATGCAACATTTTTCTCTCATAAACTCGTACCAAAGTTTTGAACTAAAACATTCATCAATCCTGAATTAGAAAGACAACCTAATAGTTGTTCTATCTCTTCTATCCAAATTGTTCCATTCATCTTGATCTATTGTTGATCTCTCTCTGCATATATATTTGTCTCCCTCTCTAGCTCTCTATTTCTCTTTATCTATCTTTATCTTTATCTTCCTTTCCCCTCTCTCTCACACACTTTGTCTCTATCAATCTAATCTCTATATATCTCTATTCTCTTGTTGTCTGTCTCTCTACCTCTCTCTTTTGATCTATCTCTTTCTCTCTATCTCTCTCCCTCTCTCTCACTCACTTCTCCCTCCCTCCCTCCCTCTCTTTCCCTTTCTCTATCCATCTACCTATCTCTATCTCCCCTTCTCTAATTCTATATCTCTCTTCACTTCTCTATTAATCCCTTTCTATCTCTTCCTACCTCCATTTTTTGTAGATACAACAAAATTGACTAGTATACCCAAATGATGCAAAGCAACTTATCCACCCCTAATTTTAGAGAACAAATATATGAAACTACAAATAATAGCTTGTGTAGGGCATGCTAGCTAGTTTTAAACCCTCAGAAAACTCCTAAAGGTCTTTCAAATTTCATTATCATAGGAGGTGTCCCAAATATGCATCTAAACTATAATGAATGCTCGGCATACTCTCTTTCATCTATAGGCATCAAAATCTCCATTTATATACTTTTTAGGTCATGGTAGTTTGATTGTTTGGAAAATTTCCACTTCTCTCTTCCCTTCTACACTGGAAACATACAAGATTTTATTTCAAGAAAGACCAATATTCTTAGCTATAATAAATTGTTATGGTATTTAGTGGAAACTACCCCAAAAGCATATGAAAACTAATATTCTCTACTGCCTGCATTTGATTAAAACACTCCACAACCCATTTAAAACCCTTGCAAGCTTTCAACATTCCAAACAAATGATCTTCCACTCTGAATAGAAATGCATGCAAGTGGAAGGCTGTCAACAAATTTAATTATTAAAATCATATAAAATTGTATATTTATATTAAATATTATATGTTTAAATATATTTATTATTTTATTATATATTAATTTTATATATAATTTTTTTTACTTATATCTATTATTAAATATTATCTTCTATATATTTATAAATAATTTATTTATTTTATAGAATTTAAAATATATAATTATTAATATTACAAGATTTTTATATTTTAAATACATCTATATATTGTATATTTAAAAATGAAATGTAACAATGTCAAATACAATATTATAATATTATATATCATATTAAATATATTGTATTTATATATTTATAAGTATAATATAATATTATAAAATTATATATTTAGATGAAACATATTATATATTTAATATTTGTATTAGTTGATAATTTAATTATATTTATTTTATCTAAAATATTTAGTATAATTATATTATATATTCAATAGAAAATTTAATAGTTTAAAATTTATTTTAAAAAAAATCCAACTTATTTTGTGAAGGATTATATGCAACAATGAGGAAGAACCGAAAAAAGAAGTGATAGGCTCACAAGCAAGACTGTCGCACATGGAAGAGGAAGTGAAGGTAGATGTTTCAAATTGTCCTTGTGAGAAAGAGAGATAGAAGAAGAAAGAAAGGGAGATAGAGATAGAGGGATAGAGAGAGGGAAATAGAGATTGATAGAGATAAATAAAAATGGATAGGTAGAGAGGGAGACAAAGAGATAGAGAGATAAAGATGGAGAGAAAGATAGATAGAGATATAGAGAGAGATAAAGAGGGAGAGAAAGGAAGAGATGATGATAGAGAGAGATAAATGGGTGCTTAGTATTAAACCACTCCCCTCACCTTTTTCAAATATAGCATGCTTATATACATTTTTTTATTTGACAAAGTATAAATTTCATGAAGTTGATTGTTTTTAAAAATACATTTTTTTCCTTTTCTATAGGTATTTGTCACTTTCCATGAGGGTTGTTCCTTCAATGGTGGGCCTCTTTCTAACTAATAATCAGTTCCTTTTAGAAAAGTTCTACCAAAGTGAGATTGAACACACTGGGCTCCCATGATATAAAATGCACACCATTTTGACATCTCCAAATCATTCCCATATCATATGCAAATTTAAACAAATTGAATTTTTTTGCTAGAAATTTAATATTTTTAGACAATTAGGAAATTTCAATCTAAAATTATAACATGTCTAAATTTAAATTTTAATACATTTGAGCTCCAAATTATGCAAAGGTGTGAAATTATAAAAGCAATGAGGGTCACTAAGTTTGATCAATCTTTCTATCGTGTGACGTCACATGAGAGGATGCATGGTGGTAGGAAATATGACAACTAAACATGGTGTAGGTGGTGGCCACACTTATATTTGCAAGATAATGCCTATTAAATGTAGGTGTCTAGATGTGAAACATGAGGCTTTTGATAAACAAACATGCATGCTTCAAATAATATGCATAGGTGACGATGAAGCAAAAAAATATGCATAGGTGATGACTAATGGAATGTAGGTGTGGGATCATCTTTGTTGGTCAAGGGATCCACAACCTTCACATCAAAGAAAAATAAAAAAAAATATCTGACATTTGCAATAATTAGAAAGCAACGAGTAAATGTATATTTGTGTTCAATATCGCTTTGGAAAAAATATATATTACATGATCAAGAGATATCCATGGGGAGCTATCATTTTAATATATTTTTCGGTTATCCACTTCGATGGTGGGCCCAGGGCTTAAATTTGACGGTTGTATAGTAGGCATTTTAGCTGTAAAATACAATTGAAATTTTGAAAGACTGTATCATATGAAAGGAGAGATTTTGGACAGACTGTCAAAATTTATATAGGATTATGATGATATATATATTTGGTTTTTATATAATTTACCTATATTAAAGTATGTCATAGTATTTTAAAGGCACAATTGAATAGATAACTGTCATAAAACAAATTGCTTGACGGTCAAGGTTGACTGTCAAATTTAAGCCCTGGGTGGGCCTCTTTGGACTAATAATCATGTTCCTTTTAGAAAAATTTTGCCAAATGTGAACACAATGGACTCCCATGACATAGAATGCACACCTTTTTTAAGATCTCTAGAAATATATTTTTAGACAATTAAAAATTTTCAATCTAAAATTATAGCATATTTAAATTTAATTTTAATCCATTTGAATTCCAAATTATGAAGGTGTAAAATTATAAAAACAATTAGAAATATAATATTATATTATATATAATTAAAATAATAGATATATCTATAATTATATATTAATAATAGATTATATCATGGATAGAAAATATAATAATTATAAATAACTAGATATCTCAACTTATGTCATATAGCAGTTATTAATTATAAATATACCATCTATTAATATTCGTATATTTATCTCTAACATAACTTAGCATTATAATGATAAAAGTTGTATACTATTAGTTATTCCCAATAGTATTTAAGTCCTAGATTAGGGGGGTAACTACTCTGATGGCATCCTTGGAAGTATGATTATAATTTTTAAGTATCTTAATTAGTTAAAATGAAATATAATGTAAATTATATTTCAACAAAATATAGTGTCAATAAAATAGAAAAAGTAAAAAAATATTGTTATATATTATATTTCATATAATTTTGATATATATAAATATATTTCTAATATAATATTATATTAGAAAAATTGCATATTTATATTAAATATATTTATTATTTATATATATTTGTTATCAAATTATAAATTTATTTTATATATAGAATTTATATTTTAATTATATATGTTATTATACATTACATTCTATATAATATATATTTTCAATATTTATATATAATATAAATAATATTTAAAAAATATTTTTAAAATTATACTTTCTTAAAAACAATATATTATAAATTAAAATAATTATATATTATTTATATTTATATTTATATTTAATAATATAAAGAAAATATAATATAATACATAATAATAAATATAACGAAAATATAAATTTTATAAATATAAACAAACATTAAACATATATATATTTTTAATATAACTATACAATTATATATTATAATATAATATTAAAAATAAATATAATAATTTATAATATATAAAATATAATATCTAATAATAAATATAATTATAAATTTAACAATATAAAAAATAAAAAATATATAAATATATATTAAATATACTTACTACTCTCTTCTTGCTAAACTATCGGCACTAAACGTGATTACTTAACTTACCTATTGATGGATAGTAAATTTTTTTTTTTAAAAAAACCATAATTAAAGCAAAAATGGCTGACAAGAATGTTACCATAATGCCTGAATAGGCGTATGTATACGCCTATATGCCTCTACACACGCCTATGCAGGCATAATGGTTCTTTATTATGCCAATTATTAAAGCATAAATCGCTGACAAAATGTTACATCGCGGAAAGTAGGCAGAGATTATCCCGGACTGCACAATCTCCACACTGGGCGAATGTGATTAGTAAACGCTGGAAGCGGTAAATGAGAAGGAAAAACGACCAAAACGGAGAAAGAAACCGGCGAAAAAGAAAGAAAAACCAGCGAACGAGAAAAGCACAGATCGGACGGCAACGGTAACTTCAATCGTCTTGCATGATTGTAGAGGAACGTCCACCTTGGATCCGCCAAGGCAGGTATCATTTTGCCTAATTAGTACCATACAATAAACATAATAACGCATAAGTTTATATAATACATCCCCCTGGATCAGATCCATTCATGCTTTCTTAAAGAGTATCAGCGTGATATACTGTTTTTGATCACGGTTAAAGCTCAAATATGGACAGTGTTCAGTGATCAGGTTCGTTTAATGTTATAAAGAGTTATTTCATTGAATATAAGCTATGTAAAGAAATACAGAGAAACGGAGCCAAGATTACTATAATTACTGGTCTTTACCAGGGAAGTTCATGAACCATGTTCTCCATTTCTACATCTGGAATTGGCACCCATCGTCTACACTCTATTGGATTGTCAACCACCTAAGCTTAACATGGTTTTACTGTAAGGTAACTATACAAAGCAATTGAAAAAGAAGAAACTGTGAAAAAGTTGCCGACGTTTTGTGCCAACTGGTTTCACCATGTAAAACAGTGTACTGCACATTGGAATTGCTAGAGCCTATCATACACCTGTAATGCATACATGGCTTGAAATTGCAAACTAAGAAAAGGACAACCATGAAATTGGATTGTTTGAGCTGTGATTGGTTGTTATTTTTCTATTTTAGAAAAGCAATTTATGGCTCCAAGTTGGAATCTGATAGCATAGAAAAGAGAACACCAAATAACTGTGCTGATGATGAGGTTGATAGCATGCGCATGGGAACCTGATATATATAAGGAAGTTTAGCACTTTTCCACCTGCTTCGTACCTTTTTATCATTTACTTGTAATAAATATGTTTTTGACTCTTCGAGTTTTTTGAACATGGATCGCTCCAACATGTCATTTCGCCCGTACAAGATTTGTTGTGTTATAAGGATTTTGTTCTCGACATTTTAGTCACTTAAAGTCACTAGTGTTAACGTTAGTTTTTATTTTTGGATTTAAACAATTAATCTTTTTGTCAAAATCTTAATGTTAATATGTTTTTTTTCCAACAATCAATTTTGTTCAAGCTATCTCAAAAGGAAAAAGCATCAAACCACTTTATCAACTACTTTATCGGTCATTTTCATCTTCTAGTACATTAGTAATTTAACGCATCACTACACAAATCACATCTATTATTATAGCTCCATATGCCAACACTCCTACAATCACACTCCAACTCACAAACTACTTCTATGCTAAAATTTACAAAACTAGAGCTTTGACTGAGGTAAGCTCCTAAATGTGCCCTAGGTAAAACATTTTCTCATGGTACGTGTTATTTCTAATGACAAGTGTACAAAAGACATAATTACTTGAACATGGACACTAACTACCTAAACACGACACATTAACACATCTAATGAACAAGAGCATGTTGTACAAGACATGAGCATGTCCCTTGGGATAGAAGCACATGTCTTGGGACATGCTCAATTATTCTAAAAAACAAAATCTTCCAAAACACATTTTTGGTAGTCGAGGACCTCCTCTAGTCAACAACCATCTTCTGTTATTGCAATTTCTAAATCATTCATGGTTAAATCTTCAATTTTAGCTCATTTATTTTCCTAATCCTAATGCAACCTCAACTCTAATATTTGATTTACTTGTAGAATCTAAAACTAATTAGAGTAACCATCTTTAATAAAACTAGATTTAACAAATAGATAAATTTGCATATTATTAATTAAATGTAAACAATATCTAGCTAGTTGTTACTTTATTTATAGATCAATTTTGTTCTTTTTATTTAAAATTATGTTCTTAATGAAGAAAAATGAGTCTTTCAAATAATATAATTGTTTAAGTTATGAAAGTTTGGGTAGTTGATGTGATGTGTTCAATTTACAACTTGAGTTGGTCTCTTGGTGAAAAACTTGTCGTCTTGAAAGGGAGGCCACAAGTTTGAAGCAAACATATCGACTTTACCGACTGTGCTCCACATGCGCGTATGAATTGAATCGACCTCTAGTCGGTGGTATTTTGACTAAAGTCAAAATTACAACACACGAGTTGAATAAGCTCTTCCCCTATAAACTAAGTCGTGAGGCATCTTGAACTATAAAAGGATTCCATTCCACTCATTAAAAGATAGGATTCACTCCCTACCGTGATTTTACCATTCCACTAGAGAAATTTACTTTCATGTCACTTAAGATGGCAGTGCACAAAATAAACCTCAAATTCAAAATCCAATTTCAAATTACTGACGAATTGATGATGTAAAAGGGATATCGATGGGACCTCACGTGGATACAGTGAACCCAACATAAGGCCCAACTATTCCCACTTGCTGTTCCCTCGCTGGAGGGGAGAAAATATCCTGCACTCGTCATTTTGCGGCGATTTTTAGACGGCCTTTTCTAGGCCCTTCGTGATTGTAGCCTCTCATTCTACAGCAGAAGAAGCCATTTCTGCCGACTTTCAAATACTCCGGTATTTGATCTCTACTACAGATCGGAATTTATTGGGAAAAGCGATAACAGTACACAGCTCACCATCACTAGTAGCCTATTGTGTTTGCTGTAACGCAGACTGCACGTCCACCCAGCTCTCGGATTGGAGCACATCAACATCGCACGGATGTGAGCAGAATAGAGCTGTAAATTGGTAATGTCCGACGGACACCCCACCAGCGACATACATTGTTTTTAATGTATGCAGACAGATAGCTGAAAATAAAATGCCTATAATTGATTATGAAATGCATATGATTTTGTGAATTTTGTGACGTGTGAGAGACGTACGAGGGAGTGGGAAAGAGATACTGAATGAAAGGCGTGGATTAGATGAGCTACTCACAGTGGGTCCCATTGCCTCCATCGTTATCCCTTATTCCTTCCAACCTTGAGGACTTTTATATATCTCTCCCTGCTCCAGCTTCCTCTGCATCTGAAACTCGAATGACTTGTTCAGTTTCTCCCTGGCTTCTCTTTCTCTACCACGACTCGAACTCCAGACCTTTTACTTTCAAGTTGACAGGGCAATCTTAGAAATTCTGCAGAGATTCTAGTGCTATTGTCACCACATAGACGAGGTGGTGGTTGTATCCTTAGTCCCAATTACTCTCTCACAAACAAGGTGTACCATATCTCTGCTAATTTGGAGTTTAGATTTCTGTAGGTATTGCTAGAGTTTATTCTTTCTTTTGTTAGAACTTAGAATGGGTTCAGAAAGAGAAGATTTTAACAGTGTAAAGGTAGCTCTGGTGTCTATGACAGCTATTTTGGCGTGCGTTCCAGTGATTATGCTTCCATTCGCCTTGAAGCCGGTTTTGAGGCCCAGTGCGGAGCTCTTTGTGGTGGGTTGGGGATGTGTCAGCGCCTGGTTTCGTCCTCCGTTTCTCTATGTTGTGCTCAATGTGGTGATTGTTACTCTCGGAGTTAAATCTGGGGCGCTAACCACCTCTTGTACGAGTGATCAAACAGAGGTTTCAGACAATACTCAAATGGAAAATTCTACCAATCTTTACATGAGCATAGTAGTAGCTGGCTCTGATAGTGAGTGCTGCATCACTCCCAAAGAAGATAATGTTGCTATTGCTATTGAAGAGGGGGTCGCGGTTTCGAAACCAGCTGAAATAGTTGGAGTTTCTTCCCATTTGATTAACGAGGTGGATGCAGGTCAAATCACGTCTTCTGTCTGCAGCGAGGAGAAAGAGAAAGAAGAAGAAGAAGAAGAGATGCTGAGCGCTGAAGAATTGTATGAAAAGTCAGAAATGTTCATAGGCAACTTCTACCGTGAGCTTAAGCTCCAACAAATCTACTAGTGGAGCAGAGTACATAACTATGTATGAAGTGGAACCATTCATAATCCAAGTATTGGTGTTGGAAACAAGCCACACTCGGACCGACGATGGACTGGTCCAAAAGGGCCAGTAGCTCAGTGGTAGAGCACTCCAGTAGCGTAATGGAAGGTCCTAGGTTCGAGTCCTCGCTGGTCCAAGAGGGGCTAGTAGCTCAGTTGTAGAGCATTCCAGCAGCGTAATGGAAGGTATTAGGTTTGAATCCTAACTGGTCCATGTCTCAACACTAACGATCTACAGTCCTGCAGATAGATTAAAAGTACGAGTCTGATAATCCAAATAGATTCCTTGATTCCCACATAATGTTCTAGTGCTTGCATTTTCCTTGTATCTACTAATCTAGTGGAAGTCCTATTCACGTTAATGGCGTCTTGTGTACAGAGCAGAATATAAAACGCAGTAACTGGAGGCTTTTACAATATCTTTTGTGAGATTAATTTTGTTAATAATTTTTTAAAATCTAAAATTTTGTTGTGATACTTTTCATTTATGTGTGACTTTCTATATATACAGTTTTTTAAAATGATTAAAAATGGGCTTCAAAATTTAATGATTATTAATCTTGGTTATTGAAAGTGACTTAAAATATACAGTTTTTAAAACTTTAAAATAATAAATTTAATAAAAATGTTTATAAGCGCTGTTTTGAAGGTTATTTACAGGGGAGCTGGTTTTGTGCTTCGCTGGCTGCTACTGGGATTTTTTTCTGATTCTTGCACGGCTGGTTTTTTTCAGGAAATGCCCATTTCTGAGCAATGTTTATTTATTTATTTTTTCTATGTAATGAAAAACTGTTCGGTTCGTTATTGATCAATGCTTATCTGTAATTTATGGTTGTAATGCATCCATGCTGTATGTACTGCTGCTGTTCGTTTTTATGTGAACTGCTGTTCTTCTGTTTCAGTCTCTCCCTTGAGGACTGCTTTTTTTCCTTTGCATTGTTATATATGTATAAACTTCTCTATTAATAAATTTGTCAAATAAAATTAATTTATAAAATATTATACAATTGAAAAGCTTTGCCAATGGAAAAACTGAAAAACAGAAAGAAAAACAATACAAATAAAACTAAAAAACTAAGCTAATAAGCTATAGTTAACATAAAAAATTATACAAATAAAATTAAATAATTAACAATAATAAATTATAGTTTACATAATAAAAAAACATAAATTAAACTAAATTAAATAAATTATATAAGTAGCAATAATAAATTGACATAATAAAATAAATAATACAAATACAATTGAATATAATAAAAAAATAATATAAGTAGAATATAAAATACACAAAAGCAAAAGCAAAAGAAATCAAATCAAACCAAAACAAGAACAAGACGAAAAACAAATTTGAAAAAGTCCAATTGGAAGTAGAAAATAATTAGAAAAGGTCAACAATTTTTTAAATGCATCTTTACATCCTATAATAATTAATAATATATTTATTTATTTAGTTTTCCTATTAGGTTGGCAAGTTGAATTTTCTTATAAACATGTTTTTTTTTAAATTAAAAGATGGACATGATTGAGTAGAGTTCATTAAAAGAATAGAGATACAAGCATAAATATAAACTATGATTTTTTTTCCTTCATTTTTCATTAATAATAGTACTCATTTTAAAATTGAAGATAATCAACATATTCAACAAAACATAATAGACCACAAGTTTGAAATCATATTTATGCTACAATGTGGTCAAAATATAGAAGTGACTAAAATATATATGTTGAAAAGGATATATATTGATATACAAACATCATGGTCTAATGAATATCAAGGTGAAGTTTACACAAATAAAACTACAAAATTTAAAGTTTACACAAATAAAACTACAAAATTTATAAGCTTCATGAAAGATAATGAGTTTATATTGGATGATGGAAGAATTCATTGTGGTTGTTACTTTGGATAAGATATCTAGATAGGAAGGAGAAAACAATGACTAGCAAAGTTTCGCCAACTTCTCACAAATCTAAGAGATGCAAATCTAACTATTGATGACTAGAAATTACTGACAACAAAAACCAATGTTGGTGTAAACTTAGCAATCAATGAAGAATCTGACAATACTATTCATTTGTTTGCAACAAATGATAGTGAGCATAGTTATAATAGGAAAAAATGTATTCATTAAAAAAATTTGTTGCACATAACATTGCAACAAAAGTAGGCAATGCCAATGAACCAAAATGAGGTCACTATGATGAACTTAATGTTGAGTTATTAATTGCTAATGATAGAAGTAGGTCTTGTAAATGGAACTCTAAGCTATGTTTGAAATATAATATACAAACATGAAGTGCATCGCCAAAACCACCAACATATGTTATGGTTGAGTTTGATAGTTACACAAAGATACCATTTAAAGATGAAACTCTCTATACAATTCCAATTCAAAGAATAAAATTATTACTTGCATACCTGTCTTAGATAGATCTATGTAAACGACACCAAGAATATCCTTCTTGAGGTGTCAATGTTTAAATAAATTGATGTTATATTTAAATGAGGTGCCAATTTTTAAATAAATTCATATTATATAAATAGAATAGGTGTCTTAGGAAGATATCTCTAGTGTCTTTTACAGAGATTTATCTAAGATAGGTATGCTAGTTATTATTTGAATAGTCAACTATTTTACTTTTATATGTAACTTTTAATTTCAATTATTTGGGTAATTCTTTTGTTTATTTTTTATTTTGAAAAGTCTAGTAAATATTATATACTTCTATTATGTTATTTTTTAATAGTATAGTTTCATTTGTAGGGATTAATATATAGTTTAAATTTTTTATGTATTTATATCTTAAAAATAAGTAATAACTTTTCTTCTAGATAAAAATTAATTCTTTTATAATATATTTATCTGTTATTGCTAACAAAGTAAAATAAAAATATATATTTGTTTATTTTTTTAAATACTATTTTATATTTATATGTTTTATTTTTATATGTAATTATGTCAGTGATATTTTTAATTTTATAGTTATAATTTTAAAAAAATGTCAGTTATGTTTTGGTTTTTATGTACATGGTCACGACATGAGACTCTGTATCTAGCTATCATTGTAGATCACCTCTTGGCATAATAATTATTATTGAGATGTTAATTTAACATATCTTGTAAAAACACCAAGATCGTGGAGTAGACAAACAAGCACGAGATTGTAAATGAAATAGACCCATTCTATTCACAAATGAGGTAGATATAAATAGGCAAGTGTGGATACTCGATTCTCCACCAAACGAGGATAGGACTCCTCTACATGAAGTGGTGACGAGTAACCAGGTGCCACAAAGATAGTGTGAGGTGTCAATGCAAGTCGACACCTCTCCAAAATGACTAGTTACTTTGTCAAGTTCAAAGTGCATGTGGAAAATATGCCTAACTATGGTTAAAGCAAGTGTATACACCTAGGGTTAAAGGTTATACACCAACACCCACCTTAAGCATAACTTAGGTGAGCTTATGAAAAATGGGTCCCGATTGTAAGCCTAGTGAGGTACCCATGCACAATGAAAATGAAAAATGAGTCCCGACCATGAAGCCTGATAAGGTACTCAATTACAATGCAAATTATCTAAAACTAAAGTAAGATAGAAAACCTAGTGGGAAAAAACTATCCTCCAAAAAAGAGAAGAAAGAAAGGCTTAGAAACCCCCCCCCAAAAGATCCCCCCCCCCCATAGGAGATAAAATGATAGAAGGTCTATGAGACCCCCCCATAATCCATGTCCTACTGCAGTGATGTTAAATAGTTGACAAAGGATGCCTGGATGTAGATCCAAGAATGTTGAACAATGTTCCTTCCCTTGTGAAGAAAAGAAACCACCTGAAGATGCAGGATATCTTCCCATGTGAGAAGATGTATGTGTGATCTTGAATCATGTTGAATCTGATCCAAGGATGATGGTGCCCATGTTGATGCCTTTGAAGTGTGCTTAGGTATCCCAATGTCAATGCTGAAGGATGCCATAATCAAATCAGGTGCATATGCAATAGATGAGGATGATGACAATCTAGAACCATGTGTAGGATGATGTAGAGAATGAATATCTAAAGAGTACAATGGAGATGCAACTTCATCGAAACTATCATCAAAGAGAAGACTGATGTCCTCAATGTGTGCTTCCATGTCATTAATGTAGAATTCTACAAATAGACAAGTGATGTCAAGTAGAAAACTATCCCAATCAGCAATGCTAGGAAGACTGATATTCTGTTGCAAAGAAGCACTGGAAGCTTTCGAAGAAGTGACTCTAGAATCTGATGAAGCAATAGTAGGAGTGATGACTTCTTCTATATCACTGGTACATTTTGTTTCTATATCATCATTATGGATGTGAGTTGTGATCAAAGCAGGATCATGTGGGAATGGAGAAACATTTGAGTCTCCATACATCTCCCAGATTTTGATCCATAATGCATGTGGACAATCAATATCCATGATGGCATACAAAGTAGCATCTAGTATATGTAAACTGATCAATCCAACAATGTGATCATGATGATTAAACCACTTAGCCTTATGAGATTGTTTACCAAGTTCAGGGACAAGTCCATACAAATGGGGTATGAGATTATGGATCCTGAGATGTTTTAGGATGCCTTCACACCAACACTTATAGTTTCCCTTGTTTAGGTTTATTACAAAAGAGTGAGTTTTATATCCCATGACTAGAACAAGTTAATTCATCTAGAGAAAGGAAAGTCAACACATTAGGCAACCTAGATTAGTTAGATCCCTAATTGAACTTTATGTAAAGTGGCACTTTATAAGTTGAGTGTGTGAATTTTCTTAATTCTCCCCTTAAAGTGGTACCTAATAAAGTTAGTGCCTTGTGAAAAATGAACACACAAGACTATCCCCCCTTGATTATGTATTTTCCCCCTAAAATTTGCCACTTTATAGGAGTGCTTTAGGTCACCCAAAAAGACATAAACTAGCACTTTATAATTTTAGTACGATTTTAGGCTAGTTAGATCGGTGATGGAAAACATTCATTTTTGCAAAAAGAATCACTCAATTTCAAGTTGGTTTGCAAAAGTTATTGGACTTACAATATTTTTGCAATCACAAAAAAACCTTCCACTGTAAAAAAATTTCAATTCTTGGAGAAATAAAATTTGCATGCAAATTTGTTTGGAAAAAAAATGATAAGAGGTGGAAAAATAATCCCCCATGAGCTGTGCATGAACAAGCGCTAAAACCCCATGTGACCAAGGGCTTAAGTTTTTAAAAAATGGTTCCCCCCTTCCCCTGCTTACATCACTTCCCCTAGTTTCATACATGTGGAAAATATGCCTAACTATGGTTAAAGAAAGTGTATACGCCTAAGATTAAAGGTTATACACCAACACCCCCCTTAAGCATAGCTTAGGTGAGTTTATGAAAAATGGGTCCCGGCTATAAGTCTGGTAAGGTACCCATGCACAATGCAAAAGAAAAATGAGTCCCCACCATAAAGCCTGATAAGGTACTCAATTACAATGCAAATTCTCTAAAATCAGGGTAAGATAGAAAACCTAGTGGGTAAAAACTATCCTCCAAAAAAGAGAAGAAAGAAAGAAAGTCTTAGAAAGCCCCACCAAAAGATTGCCCCCATAGGAGAGAAAATGATAGAAGGTCTATGAGACCCCCCCATAATACATGTCTTGCTACAATGATGTTGAATAGTCGACAAAGGATGCAGATGTAGATCCAAGAATGCCAAATAATGTTCCTTCCCTTGGGAAGAAATGAAACCACCTGAAGATGCAGGATATCTTCCCATGTGAGAAGATGTATGTATGATCTTGAATCATGATGAAGATGATTCAAGGATGATGGTGCACATGCTGATGCCTTCAAAGAGTGCTTAGGCATCCCCATGTCGATGCTGAAGGATGCCATAATCAAATCAACTACATGCGCAATAGATGAGGATGATGACGATCCAAAACCATGTGTAAGACAATGTAGAGCATGAATATTTGAAGTGGACAATGTTGATGCAACTTCATCGAAACTATCATCAAAGAGAAAACTGATGTCCTCAATATGTGCTTCCATGTTAGCAATGCATGACTCTACAAACAAATAAGTGATGTTAGGTAGAAATCAGTCCCAATTAGCAATGCTAGGAATACTGATATCTTGTTGCAAAGAGGCATTGGAAGCTTTCAAGGAAGCGACTCTAGAATCTAACGAAGTAACATTAGGAGTGATGACTTCTTCTATGTCACTGGAACATTATGTATCTATATCATGATTAGGGATGTGAGTTGTAATCAAAGCAGGATCATCTGGGAATGGAGAAACATTCAAGTCTCCATATGTCTCCCAAATTTTAATCCATAATGCATGTGGGCAATCAATATCCATGATGGCATACAAAGCAACATCTGGTATATGTAAATTGATCAATACAACAATGTGATCATGATGATTAAACCACTTAGCCTTCTAAGATTGTTTACCAGGTTCAAGGACAAGTCCATACAAATGAGGTACGAGATTATGGATCTTGAGATGTTTTAGAATGCCTTTAACCAAGACTTATAATTTCCCTTGTTTAGGTTGATTAAATAAGAGTGAGTTTCATATCCCATGATTATAACAAGTTAGTTTGATTAGACAATAGAAATCAACACAATGAGGCAACCCATATTAGTTAGATCCCTAATTGAACTTTGTGCACTTTATAAGTTGAGTGTGTGATTTTGATTAATTTCCCCCCTTAAAGTGAACACTTTATAAAGTTAGTGGCTTGTGAAAAATGAAAACATAAGACCCCCCCTTAATTATGTGTCCCCCCCCCAAATTTGGCACCTTATAGGAGTGCATTAGGTCACCTAAAAATAGCATAAACATGCACTTTATAACTTTAGTGCAATTTTAGGCTAGTTAGATCAGTGATGAAAAAACATCCACTTTTGCAAAAAGAATCACTTGATTTCGAGTTGATTTGCAAAAGTTATAGGACTTACAATATTTTTGAATTCACAAAAAAAAATCCTTCCACAACATAAAAAATTCCAATTTTTGAGAAATAAAATTTGCATGCAAATTTGTTGGAAAAAAAAGAGGTGGAAAAATAAGTACCCTTGGGCTATGCATGACCAAGGGCTTAACTTTAAAAAAGGTTCCTCCCTTCCCTTGCTTACATCACCCTCCCCCATGTTTCTTACATCAACATTTTTGACAGTTTTTGAGATGAATAGTGCCAACCTTTGTGCCAATAAAAATGACACCCATCCAAGCTTCCTTTGTTGTGGAAAAACTTGTAGAAACCAGTAACTTTAGCACAGAACGAATAGGGCAAACATGATAGTGAGAGCGAATTCGAGGGAAAATTTGAGGGAAACTAGGAAGGCATAGAGGACATGCTTTTGCAAACAGGCTATAGACTTCTAATCAGGGATGAATGGCACCTGTATGAGGTGTGAGGCATCTGAAAAAAGGCATCTATATGGGGCGCAAGGCACCTGTCAAAAAGGCACTTCAACAACACCTTTGAATGCACCTTTCAAGCTTGCCTGGTGGGCATTTAAGAGGCGTCCAAACCAAACCACCATGTTTCGATAGGGCCGGCTATTGAAATCTGAACAGACCATGAAAAATGGTCGTGGGTTGGCATTTCTGCAAACCATGATGTTGAACAGGGGTGTTGCCTCCTTCTACAAACACTAAGATTCCTCTTCGTGGCAAGCAAACAAAAAACACAGTTAAATCCAAACAAAACCAAGAAAAACAATGCCTCACAGATTCGAAGCAAGATTCCAGCCGGATGGGGGATGAAATGCACAGTAGAGAATATACGGATTGAAGCTATCCACAATGCTTTGATACCATGTAAAAACACCAAGATCATGGATTAGACAAACTAGCACGAGATTGCAAATAAAATCGACCCATTGTATTCACAAATGAGGCAGATATAAATAGGTGAGTGTGAGTACCTGATTCTCCACCAAACGAGGATAGGACTCCTCTACATGAAGTGGTGGTGAGTAACCACCCACAAAGATAGCGTGAGGTGTTGATGTAAGTTGACACCTCCCCAAAATGACTAACTGCTTTGACAAGTTCAAAGTGCATGTGGAAAATACACCTAACTATGGTTAAAGCAAGTGTATATGCCTAGGATTAAAGGTTATACACCAACATATCTTGATATACATACAATTGTTAATAGTTTAAAAATATTAAATATACCTAGATAATATTATAAATATTTATGTATATAATTTATATCTAAAAATTAATATATTTTCATTATTTCTTTATCGGTGAATGCTTTTGACCGAGCTATGAACTAGTGAGGCCACAACACAAGGGGGACCTCATCCCCTGGCATTTTTTTAAAAATGTGGAGACCACCAAACTTATATTAAATGTAAAATAGCATAGATACATAGAAGCCCTTAAGTACGTTGGGCCGAAATAACAAAAGAGCCCTTGTTAGGCTATCATCCAAAAAGTTACAGAAGACACATCCCCTACCACCCAAGAAAGTATGCCCAGCTACGAACAAAACCATATAAAATGGTCATAAAACCAAAAGACATCACGACATAGGAGACCAGTCAACTATCTACCCTTAACTCCTCCACACCAATAGCACCCACCACCCTCAAGTGTCCACCACATCCCCTAGAAACCAAAGGTTGTGTTTGATCCGCGATCAGGGCCTCCATTTCCTCTGTAGTAGCCTCCTTGTCAGCAATCTCCTTAGGTAAGTGCAGAGCCTAGTCAGGGGTGTGGACTCTTAAGAACCAAATAGCCATAAAAACCTCTTGACACCTTGTTGCCAATTGGACTAGGGAAATTATGCGAATGTCCTTTCAAGGCCTTATCTAGTCCCCCCATGCAACCATAGACCAGACCCTATTGCATAGCCTTGTAAACGCACTCGGTAGTCTGGGAGGTCCTCAACATTTCAATAGGAAATAAACTGCCAGCCAAAGCATCACCATTACTGATATCATAACCACCCCTTGGTAGGTTCCACCTATCTAAGTTGTATAACTGACCAACAACCAAACCTATAGCTATTACATGGATATAGTGTCCACTTTGAATTATGTCCATGATGTTGGAGAGCAGGGGAGACACCAGGTTAGAGCAGCGCAACACTTTCTCTTCACACCCCTGGATCCATCTTTGTCCGCACACATTCCTCATTGCAAACTGAGCCAATGTGTAGTCTCTCTCGAACACCAGACACAAGTCCATGGTACTTATATGCCCTTTGATCTTGGGCTCCCACTGTAATGGTTGGAAGAAGAGGTCCCTGTTGGTGATGACTGGCTCCATCCATAGACCTACAAATAGGGACTCAACAAGAAAAAAAAAAGAGAAAGAAGCTTGTAGAAAATGATAAGATGTTTAAGGGAGAGGGGTCAGTTGCCGCCCACGCCCTAATAACCGCTATGTTTTTAATCACTTGACCCCCCAATTAAATTTTTAAAAAGAACCAATACATGTAAAATACCAACCAAATAAATTAACACAAATGCACCAATACATGTTCACAAATGCACCAATACAATTGTAAATTAACCAATGAAATTAAGACAAGTGTATAAATGTGATGGCGAGCGGTTACCGGCACATCGGTGAGGATGTATGGGATGACATGTTGAAATGACCATTTTTCAACCCATGTGCACATAACACGTCCTACAGGGAAATGTATAAGTGCCCAGAAGTTGAAAGAATAGCTTTAAGCTCTTCAGTCGCATACAGAAAAACTAAAAAAAAATTGTCCAAATTCAATATGTCTAACTATGTGCTTAACATGCGTGAAGTTAGGGTGGGTGGCTGCTGGCCCCTCTCCCTTAGAGGATGGTAGTCTAAATAAGCCTGAATGCTCATGATCTCCACAGTTTTGACAGTCTGATGTGACAACCATCATCAAAGCTAGTCATTAATTCAAGTCCTTTCAACTAAGCTGGCTAGGCGTCTGACATATGTTTTAACTTTAAGGAATTTAGGACCTTCATACTGATGACACTGTCCTTATTCTTTTTGTAAGGAGAGAATAAAGTGTTTCCTGATTTGAACATTAAATAACAGATGTCTCTCCCCACACATCATGGCCTGAAGAGCCAACGACTTCATGGTACCATCTTGAAAAGTGTACCAACAGCTTAAAGTTATAAATGGAGTTGGTGGTCCACATCAGATAAAACTTCTATGCAACCCAAAGAAAAGAACAACACATGATCCAAGAGATGCTAATCTCTCAAAATATTAAAACACCCTCTGCTCTAATAGAACCATCCATTCAAATGGGACCACACATCCCTTCCTTACCTACCTAATAAGACATGTTAAAAGCTAAGTCTCTCAGCATCCTTTAGAGCTTACTCTATAGCCGCGTCATCAGGATGATGTGGCCTCCATATAAGAAACCAATCTAGTCAGCGCCCACTAAGCACACCAGCTTATCACACCTCCCTTCATCCTCTGCCACCCGTCAACTCTACCAAGATGCAACCAAAATAGCCTCAGTCCACTGGAAGAAAGCTCCTATGAGCCAGTAGAATCATAGTCATCTCTAATACAATTCATTAAATTAACAAGGATAAATCTATGAGAATGCATGAAGATAACCTCCTCCTGCTCTTGATCTATAACATCATTTGCTAATAGGTCCACAACCTTATTACCCTCTCTATAATAGTACAAGATTTGATACAAATCCATATTGTGTATAAGAACCCAAACTTGACTCATAATGTAATCAAGTTTCTAATTCTCTATACTCCTCATCTTTGCAGCTCTTATGATGTTGAATGAGTCACTCTCTATCCATAGTGCTATGAATCCCTAATTAATTACCAATTGAAGCCCATGAAGGAGTGCCAAAGCTTTTGTAACATTATTAGTTCCCTCTAGAATCTTAATAGATTTAGCTACTAGGAGTTTCCCTTCGAAGTTCTTGATGATGTAACCTATGCTAGAAGGTTCATGATTGCCACGACTACCACCATCAACATTTAATTTGACAAAAGGATATGTGGGTGGATACCATTTGATGCTATCCTAGTTCACACTCTTCTTGGTCCTGACAAAAGTAAGATTCATGAGATTCAAACCAAGAATTTTATGATTCTTAGCCATCAACTCATCCCAGTTTGTCCATACTAATTTGGAACTACCCAATCTACTGATCTTAGCCCTTACTACTTCAAAGTTAGCTATATCCAACTCCTTACACACCTCTTGAACCAACTTCGATCTTTTCCTAAAGATTCTAAAATTCCTCTCCTTCCATATGTGTCAGATGACCATCGACAGGCTCACTGCCCATAAACATTCAAATGTGGCTGACGGATACAAGTTTGGCCAACTTTTAAAGAGTTGAAGAAGTATTTTTAGGAGTGCTATAGCCCAGCTTAATTTTTTGAAAAGCCAACTCTAGCACTCATTGGTAAAATTACAATGCAAAAGGAGGTGATCTGAGGTCTCATCGACCTCTCCACACAACACACACTTAAAATTCGACCCCAAGAAATGTTTTTGAATCCTATCACCCGTAAGAATATGCCTATGGAGTGCCAACCAAGAGAAGGCTCCTGCCTTCGGCAAGATCTCATCAAGATATTTTATTTACAACAATTTAAAAATTATTTTATATTATTTGCATTGTTTATATTTTTATTTACTTGGATGTTATAATTTTACTTTAGAGTTATTTTATTTACTACATAGACATAAATTTTAATTTATTTAAGAGTTATTTTATTTTACTTTATTTTTAAAAGACATTTGTTGGCTATTTTTTAGTTTTACTTATTATTTGATTTTTACTTAAATCTAAAATTTTACATATCATTAAATAAATAATATATATTTTATTTTTCTAAATTTTGAAAAGACTATTTTTTAATCATATAATTATTTTTGAAGTATTATATACTACCATAGATATCTTAAATACATCTATCTTAGCATATATGTGTCCATAAAATATATCTAGTGTAAAAATAAAATAACTCAAAGTAAATAAAATAGCTTCAAATTGATATCTCTCCTCATTTTTTTAGATAGATTTATTTAAGATATTTATACTAGTGATAATTAACATTGGTAAGAGAAATTAGTCACCAACATGCCCTCTAAAATCTAAAGTGATGCATTTATCCATTTCTTGTCTTGTGCCATCAAAAATTTCTTTATCAATGAATTATTTTCTTGATTTCCTTCCTCTTGATTTTTGCTCTGCAATTTGCCTTGGACTTTCGTGTCTCTATTTGAATTATCTTTCCTTTCACGATGATTCAAAGTCCTCCCTAAGTTTGGGTGTTTAGAAAATTTTGTTGTTATTTGGAGAGTTTGTCATAGGTGGAGATGATGGCTCTTTCATTATATTACATTGTTCTTTAAAATAAATTTTGGAATGAAATGGGTGGACATCGTTTCTTGTAGAAAAAGGATCTTTCAAAATTGTCATCTCTACCCTACTCATGTCTTCTTGTGTCTGCGCACCAATCATGCTTGAATTTTCTTCTCTCACAGACTTGTTTATAGCTAACTAGTCATTTTCATACATGTGATATAAAAAATTATCTATATTACATACAGTTGAAACTTTCACACAATTTTGGTTTACACATGCTTCTTACGCATTTAGAATTTTTGAAGTAAAGTAACAATACATTTTCATCTTCATTCTCTTTTTGATGATGGTCATGGAGTGTGATTCAAATGCAAAAAACTATATGAATTGTCTACAAAAATTATACAATTTAACAACACATTAATTAGGTGGTAAATGTTGAGACTTCTTCAAATTTTAAAAAAAAAATGTAAAACCCTAAATCATATAATATTGCAGCACAAGTTAGTTGCAAAGAAAATAAAGCTAGTAATAGAATATCTATGAATAAACAGAATAAATGATTACACATCAATAACACAAGGATTTACGTGGTAAAACTCTAGCAATATGCCAGAGAAACATCCACGGGGCGAAGTATTGGTATTCTTATTGTTCAAAAGAAAAATTTACAATTCTCATGTAGCTGCAATTCCAAAATTACTTGCCTTTTGAAAGGCTACAAAGATAAAAAAAAAATATCTTCAACATAATTTCTTCCATCAAATTTAAAGAAAGTAGTTTTTTTCATTCTTTAGAAAAAATTAGATTTAAAACAAAAGATTTTTGTTTGAACTTTCAAAGATAAGATTCTTTTTTTCTTTATTTTATCTTGTTGTCACAAATCCAACAATCTCCACCTTGACAACAATTTACCCAATACTTGTTCATGCCCATTCATTACCTTTTTTGCAAGCCAAGAGAAGCCAAACTCCATATCAGCTTCCCTAACAGTACTGGTTTTGTAAATATGTCTGCATAATTTTATTGCGTATGGACTTTCTCAAGAGTTAATCCACCTCCATCAATAACTTGTCTTACAAAAGGGTATTTAATTTCAATATGCTTGGTCCTATTGTGATAATCTAGATTTTTAGCCAAATGAAGAACACTTTGACTATCACAAAATATATTCACCTTATCTTGCATTTTTCCAAACTCACCTAAAAGACCCTTTAACCAAATTGCCTCTTTGCATGCATGTGAGATAGCCATATATTTTGCCTCAGTAGTGGACAAAGCAACTATTTATTAAAGCTTTGATATCCAACAAACAAGTACTCCTGCAAGAGTAAAGACATAACCCGAGGTAGATCTCCTTTTGTCCAAATCACCTGCAAGATCTGAATCAACATATCCACAAACCAAATGACTGCAACAATTAAGGTAATACAATAATCACTTGTGCCTTTGAGATAACTAAGCAACCATTTCACTACTTCTCAATGCTATTTACCTAGATTTTCCATGTATCTACTGACAACACCAAATGCATGTGAAATATCTAGTTTTGTACATACCATTGCATACATTAAACTTCCTACTGTATTAGCATATGACCTATGTAATGTCCCCTTTTTAGGAAGAACAAAATTTATTAATCTTCCACACAATTTTACTTCTTGTATGATCGATTGCTCTTAGTAATGCTTGTTGATATAATACCTTGTGCTGATCTAATACTTGTATTTAATGGAAGACCAATCTGTTGTTTGCTGATTTATTTTACTATATGATCTTTTTTACTTCACACTTCCTTTTTATATCTTCAATGGTGTATGGCTGCAACTATTGCTAAGAGAGGCAACACTTCATAAAGAGAATTATTCCCTTTTAATATATTTCTTTTCTTTAACTCAAACCATATATATTATATCTTAGATATATCTGATGTTCTTATAAGGCTGCTAGCATACATAAGTATCTCTGAAATGGTATATTACAACTCAAAATATATTATTCCTTATATATTGTAAATTTAAATATTCCATGAATATATTTACCATTTCTGAAAATTCTATATTATATCCTTCTTGCTGTTATATTTATAAATCAGAATTATATTCCTTGTGTATTCTTTTCTATTTTCCTTACCCTCTCCAGATATATATATTTCTCATTCATTTTTTTCTCTACTCTTTATGTTATCTTCTTCCCATCTTTATACCCTCCTTTAATGAAGGGATGTGTCTTATAGAAAATAACCTTCAATTAATATGCACCTCTTTTATTTACTAATAATATAACTTGCTTCCTCTAACATAATTGTTGCATTTATCTTTGTTTTAATAAACTTTGTCTTTTAATAAACTTGGTCTATCTTTATTGATATCTTCCAAGGATATTAGTTAATATTAATTTTATATATATTTATAATATTATATTTATAATATTATATTTATAATGATCATACTTTATACTAATATTTGATTTAATATTTACATTGATAATTATAATTATTATATAATAATATTATTAATATTTATATTTATATATTATAAGACATTTGTCTTATATATATTATATGATAATTATATTATAATAACATTTATTTATATTTATATTTATATTAATATACATATTTATATTTATATAATATATATATCATATATAATATTATAATTGTCTTTATATTTATTATATATAAGTACAATAAATATATTATAATATTACTTAATAATATTATATATGTTTATTAAGTATTATTATATACATAATTATCGTCCAATTTGATGATGACAAATAATGTCTTAATGTTGGGACATGACAACCCTCCCCACTTGAAATTGCTTGTCCTCAAGCAATCACAGTGAGTTGTTTCATTACTTTGCGCTACCTTCCGATGTGTTGAGACAAAGTCATAGTTTTTATTCAGAATGAACATGCTTTGGTGAAGAGAAAATGATTGTGATTCATGAAAGAGAATTTGTGACCAAAGAATACTCGAAATGTTTAATAAAGACAAATGTTTAGGTAAGCATTTGTTTGATGTTTTTAATAATAAAGTGATGCAAGTATCATAAATGAAGACATTAGGCAATGGAAATATTTTCAATGCTAAAGAAGATTTTGGGAGCATTCAGATTTCAAGATTCCAATCAATGATGAAGATATCTTGATCTTTGATTACGAGATTTGGTCTTATACTTATCATATGTTATTGACCTCAAAATTGAGAAGAGTTGTATTTTTGAGGAGTAATTGCTTATATGATGTCATGGAGAGAAATTTTATGATCAAAGAAGATTTGGTAAGCTTTTATTTAAATAGCGATGTGCTTGATGAAATATAAGTGTTATAGATGATTATGAAAAATGATCCTAGGAATTTATGGGTTATGGGCCCATAATATAACTTAGTATCGGTTTCAAGAGAAGAACTCAAGGAGGTTGGAAGAATTGATCTAAGATGAATTTGGTTTATGGGTCTTTGTGATTAATAAAATTAACTTTTATGTTCTATACTTCTCCAACGTTCACTTGTAGGTTATACTGATTTTTTCACCTGCACACAAGAATAACTCTTGAAAGGGACATTAGCAATATTAAAGATCAATAAATTAGTAATGAAATCAATACATCATAATATAATTAATGATATAACATAAATAACATTCAATTTCAACATATAGTTATCCATACCTCAAGTTGATCCTTTGATAGAATCCATAGAAATACTTGCAATTTAGAGTGTGATGGAGGGCACACTTCCTACCTATCACCTCTATAACATTACGGATCAAGAGTGTGATGGAGGGCACACCTCCTACCTATCACATCTTGACAAGAACATGATGGAGGGCACACTTCCTACCTATCATATCTTGATGATGGAGGGCATTCTTCCTACCTATCATCCCTTTAACATAATTTGATGAGAGCATGATGGAGGGCATTCTTCCTACCTATCATCTCTTTAACATTAAGGATCAAGAGTGTGATGGAGGGCACACTTCCTACCTATCACATCTTGACAAGAGCATGATGGAGGGCATACTTCCTACCTATCATGTCTTTAACATAATTTGATGAGAGCACGATGGAGGACATTCTCCCTACCTATCGTGTCATGTTGAGGTATGATGGAGGACATTCTCCCTACCTATCATCCTCTTAACATAATTAGACAAGAGCACGATGGAGGACATTCTCCCTACCAATCGTGTCTTGTTGAGGTATGATGGAGGACATTCTCCCTACCTATCATCCTCTTAACATAATTAGACAAGAGCATGATGGAGGACATTCTCCCTACCTATCATGTCTTGTTGAGGTATGATGGAGGACATTCTCCCTACCTATCATCCTCTTAACATAATTAGACAAGAGCGCGATGGAGGACATTCTCCCTACCTATTGTGTCTTGTTGGGATATGATGGAGGACATTCTCCCTACCTATCATCCTCTTAACATAATTAGTGAAGAGCACGATGGAGGACATTCTCCCTACCTATCGTGTCTTGACTTGGTTTTCTCATACTCGGGCAATTATAAACTTTCTTCTTCATTATATTTCTTTGTCTTCTCTTTTGGTTCAAAATTTTCCTTAGTGTATGCTTGCATAAGATTGTTTCACAGGATGGCAGGATACACTGCTCTGATACCACTTGTAATGTCCCCTTTTTAGGAAGAACAAAATTTATTAATCTTCCACACAATTTTACTTCTTGTATGATCGATTGCTCTTAGTAATGCTTGTTGATATAATACCTTGTGCTGATCTAATACTTGTATTTAATAGAAGACCAATCTGTTGTTTGCTGATTTATTTTACTATATGATCTTTTTTACTTCACACTTCCTTTTTATATCTTCAATGGTGTATGGCTGCAACTATTGCCAAGAGAGGCAACACTTCATAAAGAGAATTATTCCCTTTTAATATATTTCTTTTCTTTAACTCAAACCATATATATTATATCTTAGATATATCTGATGTTCTTATAAGGCTGCTAGCATACATAAGTATCTCTGAAATGGTATATTACAACTCAAAATATATTATTCCTTATATATTGTAAATTTAAATATTCCATGAATATATTTACCATTTCTGAAAATTCTATATTATATCCTTCTTGCTGTTATATTTATAAATCAGAATTATATTCCTTGTGTATTCTTTTCTATTTTCCTTACCCTCTCCAGATATATATATTTCTCATTCATTTTTTTTTCTACTCTTTATGTTATCTTCTTCCCATCTTTATACCCTCCTTTAATGAAGGGATGTGTCTTATAGAAAATAACCTTCAATTAATATGCACCTCTTTTATTTACTAATAATATAACTTGCTTCCTCTAACATAATTGTTGCATTTATCTTTGTTTTAATAAACTTTGTCTTTTAATAAACTTGGTCTATCTTTATTGATATCTTCCAAGGATATTAGTTAATATTAATTTTATATATATTTATAATATTATATTTATAATATTATATTTATAATGATCATACTTTATACTAATATTTGATTTAATATTTACATTGATAATTATAATTATTATATAATAATATTATTAATATTTATATTTATATATTATAAGACATTTGTCTTATATATATTATATGATAATTATATTATAATAACATTTATTTATATTTATATTTATATTAATATACATATTTATATTTATATAATATATATATCATATATAATATTATAATTGTCTTTATATTTATTATATATAAGTACAATAAATATATTATAATATTACTTAATAATATTATATATGTTTATTAAGTATTATTATATACATAATTATCGTCCAATTTGATGATGACAAATAATGTCTTAATGTTGGGACATGACAACCTACATGAGACATATAAACCTTTTCTTCTTTATTACTAGGACATAAACTTGAAGAAATCTTAAAACGGGAAGCCAAAGGGATATTTATTGGTTTTATATTATTCATACCGAATATCATAAGAATCTTTTGCACATACTTTTGTTGTGATGACCAAAACTTGTACATGTTTCCTATCTCTATGTATCTGCATGCCCAAATTTTGTTTTTTTGCTCCTAGATCCTTCATATCAAATATCCTATCGAATTGAGCCTTTAACTTGTTGATCTCGGTCATGCTTTTGCTTGCTACAAGCATATCAAAAACATATAACACCAAAATAATATATAAACCATTTTCCAAACATTTGAAGTAAACACAATGCTCATACTCACTTCTTGTAAAATTTTGGCTCACCATGAAGGAATCAAACTTCTTGTACCATTGCCTGGGTGATTGCTTCAGGCCATACAATGACTTCTTGAGTTTGCAAACAAATTTTCTTTTGCGATCCTAAGCAAACCCTTGTAGATGTTCCATTTATATATCCTCTTCCAAATTTCCATGTAAAAATGTTGTTTTAACATCTAGTTGCTCTAACTCTAGATCAAATAAACAAATAATACTACCTGAATAGAAACAAGCTTAACAAGTGGGGAAAAAATTTCATGGAAATCAATACCTTCCTTTTGAGCATGGCCTTTTGCTACCAGTCTTGCTTTGTACAGGTTTCACCTTTATCATCAACACCCTTCTTCAATGTGTAAATCCACTTGCAACCAACAATTTTTCTGCCCTTTGGAAGTTCTATCATGTCCCATGTTTTATTCTTCTCCAAGGCATACATTTCTTCATTCATTGCTATTTTTCATTTAGCACTTTCAATATCATTCATTGCTTCCTAATAACAACTAAGTTCCCCATCATTATAAGTCAAATCAATAGATAATTTATAATCATCATACATCTTAGGAGGATTTCTAACCTGTGTAGACCTCCTTAGAGTTGTTTTTGGCATTTCCACATTTTCCTATATATTTTCTACATCCTCATCTTCTTATTCGGAAGCTTCTTCTTGCTCCCCCTTTTTGAAGATGGTTGAGTTTCTAACTGAATTTGTTGATGCTTTGGTACTTGTTCATGTTCCATTTCAAATTCTACTATGTTTTATTTTACGAGAGGAGATTCATCAAAAACTACATCTCTACTAATGATGATTTTGTGGTTAGTAGGATCCCACAATCTATATCCATTAACTCCATCACCATAACCAACAAAGACATACTTCTTTGACTTGGGATCCAATTTAGAATGCTGATCTTTTGAAATAAGAGCATAAGCATCACAACCAAAAATTTGCAGATTTGAGTAATCACAAGAATTACCTTTCCATACCTCTTCAAAGAATCTTATAGTCTATTACAACTGATGTTGACTGATTTACCAGATAAAATGTTGTATTGGTTTCTTCTACCCACAACTCTTACTCCAACTTGGCATTACTAAGCATGCTCCTTTCTATCTCTAGAAGAGACATGTTCATGTGTTCAACAACACCATTTTGTTGAGGAGTGTAAACTATGGTTTTATGCCTTTCGATCCTAGCTTCCTTGCAATAATTTTTAAATTCCAAAGATGTGAACTCACCTCCATTATCCATTCTTAAGCACTTGATTGACCTGCTAGTTCTCTTTTCAACCAAAGCTTTAAACGACTTATTTATACAATAAACACGTTAGTTTTCCTTTTAAGAATATAGACCCACACTTTTCTAGAGTAATCATCTATAAATGTCACAAAATATATGACGATCCTCCAAATGAAACTATAAGGGATGCTACCCAAACATCTGAATTAATATAATCTGGGATACCCTTACTTGTATGACTACATGTTTTAAACTTCTCTCTACATTGCTTGAGCCAAAGACAATACTTATAGAAATTCAAATTCAGAGATTTTAAATTTGGAATTAACTTAAGGTTTATCAGCACCTTTAACCCTTTCTTGCTCATATGGCCCAATCGTTGATGCCATAAATGAGTAGATTCATTTACTTTTTCAGATACCACCACTGCTTCACTTATTTCAGTACTCCCTTGTAACTTGTAAAGGTTCCCAATATTTGTAGCCTTCATTACCACCAAGCAAAGAAAACAAGAAGCTTATTTTTGAAAGAAAACTAAAATCTTTACAAATCCAACAGTACAAACAACTTATTTATTACTCAATATCTGAAAATAATAAAATAATGATTAACTTTGATTGTTTGAGCTCAATGCTTTTTAATTATTTCACCCTAAAAATTACAGAGGAATAAGTTGAAATTATGTGATCATTTTGTTTATAATCAATTAAATGCAAAAAAATTATCTGTTTAACTTAAGAGATTTCAAGTTTTGTGCTCTCAGTGAAAGGAGGGAGACACTTCATGATAAGATAATGGAAATTATTAGTTTTGATTCTTCTTTACATATTCACAAATCAATTTTAAATTCAATAACCAAATTATTTTAAAAGCCAAAAACCAGAGCATGGATTGACAGATAGTAATATAATATGCCAAGAGCTATATTATTTATAATACGTCAAAAGCTAAATATAACAATTTGCATAACCCTTCCACCAAACATATAGTTTGTGCCATGCATCCATTGTGTTACATAATACCCACGCATTTATGTTACCAGAAATGCCAGGCTCTATTGCACGTTTCAACGGGTGAAACGCTGTTTTCCTCAGAAACGGCCATTTTTAGCCTGCCGCAATGTTTCTGCAGGTTGCACTAAGATACATTTTCTGTATTTTCCTTTTCCATAGAAAAATTCCGATAAAACCTGCGTCTTCCAAAAAAACACATAAGAAAACAACTTCTGTTTAAAAAATCTTACCTTTAATTTTGTTTGGAATTTGTTTTGGAATTTGTATTGTTGTTTTTAATTTTATATTTTTATTTTAAATTATAAAGAATAATTAAGTTAAATATTCTTAATTTTTAGAAAGTCATAATATTTTTAAAACATGCAATTATTTTTTAGTAATTTTTTGTTTTTAGTTTTAAATTTAAATATTCTATTTTTATTTTTATAGTTATAATTTTTAATTTTTTTAATTTTAGTTTTTTCCATTAATTAATTTATTAGTCTTTATTTTTGTTGTAAACATAAAAATATATTAGAACATAAATTGATTTTCTATATATATGTAAAGTTTATTTTTATATTAAAGGGGTTTGTTTTTAATATATTTGAAACTACATGTGTATATAAGATCCATTTCTTATACGCAACCTTTAAATATCCCATTTCCCATCACGTTGCCATTGAAGTTTCCGTTTCTCGTTTCTGATAACATAGCCACACATACAAAAGTCATATGGATAGTTGCCAATAATAGTCCTACACTTATAGCATTATTAAGTGCACCCCATCTTCAACATTTCACATAACTCTGCAACAAGGCCTGGATGTTCTGGTAATAACCCATGTGAAAGAACCTCTGCAAATTCAGTTGCCAATGACAACCTCACCTTTGGATTGTGACGTCAGATTTCTGTATTAAAATCCTCTTGTTATTATTCTCCCACCGTACAAAAGAAGGCGCAGTTGCAACAATCTTCTCTCGATTGCCATCTTCTGTTCTAAGTGTCAGATTGTATGAAATTCTCATAGGTTCTGCGATTTCATAAGCAGATGACCCCAAAACAGTTCTAACTATGCCATGTCATTTATCTGCTGATAAATTGAAGGATGGGTATGGGAGATAAGCGAGAACAATTCTGTATAGTCCTCCTCTGAAAATCCCTCCCCTCTTTGCAGCTTGCGCAGAGACGCGCCATTTGAAATAGAGATATCATTTTTCTGAACTACTTCTGAAATATTTTTAACTCCAAGGGAATTATACAACGAGAACAATAAGTGCAACGCTATCTCAGAATTAGACGAGTTGGGATGCCATGCGAACATGATCCTTGCAGAACTTCTTTTGAATAACTCTGAGTTTAAGATCATTTGGGACTAACTTTGTAAGTAGGAAATTTCAGACTTTGTGCTCCCATAATCGTCTCTACTTTCGAAGGACAAAGTTGCCAATACTTCGTAATGCCTTTCCAAACTAAACAACATTCTGTTTTGGTTACACATTGCAATAATCCTCGATGATTAGCAGAGGACCAGTCCATCCACATATTGCAATATTCCAAGATGAGTAGAGAAAAAGGGAAGTAGTGAAGCTTCGTAAATATTCTCAAGGACATGTAGCTTGTCACTTAAAAGGCCATCATCATCATTTAAAATGCAAAAAATGGGCTACACGCACTACGAATTCCTTACTTCTAGAGACGTGAATTTCTTCAATAATCTCCTTGATGAAACTTGATAGAGAAAGGTCAGTGATTTTAGCATACCGATGGAGCCGTTGTTGTAGACTAACACGCTGATAATCCCTCAGATTTGTAATGGCCATTTGAGTCGCCTTCGGCATGAATTTGTAGGAGTATTCGACGAGCATGTGTATGTGTGCAGTAGGTATTCTGGGCTTCACAGAGAATGCTTTTTTCTGTTTTCAGGCGGATTTGGATAGCCTGCCGGACGCTTTCTAACTGAGGATACAACACAGGACGAATTGGCAGGTATTTGTCAAAGCAATAGCTTTTCAGCATGAAGTCCGCCTGTATGATGAATGGCAATCCAGTCACCATTTCCGTGGGTAGAAATGCGTAAATGCCAGTTATCCACCTCATCTCCTCCTTCCACCCGATTCTCAGTCTTCACAGGAAACTGCACTCCTCATTAACTCGTCATTTTCTTGGGCGGATAGATGCAGAATGAACGATTCACTTTGTTCATCTTTAATACTTCGAAATGCTGTTTCTTTGGACACGGAAACCGAATTCACATGCTTCTTTTGGTTTTCCTCACGAACTGAGAATCCTCTTTATTTTTGACAAAGACAAAATGACTTCTGGATGAACACAAGCAAGCTGTTGTTTGACAGCTTCAACCTTTTCATAGCGGAGAGGCAGAACTATCACAGTATTTGGCAGCTCTGCTACACTCTTGCCACCGTACACGTTGAGAATATCTTGAATGTTGGGTTTATCATCTACCCACTCTGGACAATGTACACAATTTTGGTGTCCAGATGAGGGATTTCGTTGAATCGAATTTGATATCCACTACTAAAAATGTAGAGTTGTTTGCTCCCTTACAAGACGCTATTAAACCCAATTCCTGTGGTTAACAATAAACTGTCAAATTTAATTCCACTTTTTGATCGAGACAGTCAACTGAACGTCAAATTTAACTTATCGTTTTTCCTGTGACGTTCAAATGGACGTCAACTTTATGTATGCAATTTTGGGTGACGGTCACATGAACGTCAAATTTAACCTCACTATTTTTCTTGTGACGGTCACATGATCGTCAAATTTAATCATATCAGTTTGTCTGTAACGGTCAAATGGACGTCAACTTTCACTTCCTATTTGGGGTCACGATCAGATGGACGTCAAATTTACCCTCATGATTTTGCATGCGACGGTCAAATGAACGTCAAATTACACCTTGTCATTTTTGCCTGGCTGTCAAATGGACGTCAACTTTAACCTCGTAATTTTTGGGGTGACGGTCACATGGACGTCAAATTTACCCTCGTGATTTTGCATGCGACTGTCAAAATGGACGTTAAATCTAACCTCATAATTTCGCCTATGACGGTCAAATGGTCGTCAACTTTAACCTCGTATTTTTAGGGTGACGGTCACATGGACGTAAAATGTAATCTTAATAGTTAGCATGTGCCGGACGAATGAACGTCAAATTTACCCTCGTCATTTTGCATATGACGGTCAAATGGACGTCAACTTGAATCTCATTTTTCTGTGACGGTCATATGGATGTCAAATGTAGCCGTTGAAGTTGGCATGCGACGGACAAATGAACGTTAAATTTAACCTTGATGTTTTGCTTGTGACGGTCAAATGGACGTTAAATTTAACAGCTTTGTTTTGGGGTGATGGTCACATGGACGTCAAATTTAACCTTCTAATTTTGCCTGTGACAGTCAAATGAACGTCACATTTAATCCCTGTATTTTGCTTGTGACGGTCAATGTCACGTTAAATTTAACCTCGTTATTTCAATCTTGATAGTCAAATGAAGGTCAAATTTAACGTGTTACTTGGCGGATGACTGTCAAAAGGTTCCACTCCACCTGCATAATCATTGTCTTCAGCATTCTGCCAGATAACACACATGTTAATAACTACAAGAAATAAGCAAACCTCTATAAAAGTAAATCAATTAACATGAATAAGCTCTATAAGAAAATGAACATCCTTCGTATAAAGTTCTCACAGAGAAAATATAATGCCAAATCATCTTACATTACTTAGATATCTTTAACATTGCTGCGCCGTCAATCTAGCAGAGAAAATAGCTTAATTATTAATTATTTATGGCTTAACATTGGTTTTTTAAGATCACTATCTCATCAACGGAAATCACTCAAGTGCGGTGAGTTCATCAAACTTAATGAAATTTAGTCCTGTAATGTCTTGAATTGATTGATTAGTAATTATCCAAATCCAAATTTCTCGAGAGCCTCAAACAATTTATTTGTCACACGAAGCAACCGCCTGAATTGCTTCTCCTCACCAATATCGAAGAAGCCTGCCATGAATTTATAGTTGGGTTATCCGTGTAATCATTTTCTCAATGAAGTCCAGAAAATAAAATAAAAAGATAGCCCTGCTGATTATTGCTTTCAATTTGAAGATACTATTGTTTTCGTTTTGAAATAAACTTTGGAATTAATTTTGTATTGCATCAAATATAGCTGTTTTGGCTGGCTTTGCACATAAATGATTTATATTTTCTTTTAAGATTAATAGTATTTGTTAAAGTTTTACTCTTTTATTTTGGGTTTTTATATTTGTAAAGGAAAGTCAACTTTTTTAAAGTGGGATATACACTAATTTAATGGAATGTATATCAGTACAAATTAATTTAGATTTATTAGGTAGTAGTTGGGTTAATGTATTATGATACAAAAAATTAAGGTGCATAAATGAAATGTCAATATATGGAATGAAATAGTTCCTTTTGAAAAGTGACAAATAAGCCTCCAAAGTTTGGGAAACTTGTTAATACATGCTTGGTTTTATTCAATGGTCAATGATAATTGTTTCATTCAAAGGACTGCATGAGATCTTCAAGAAAATATAACACAAGGATTCATTTCTACAAGCAATATTAGAGACTAAGTACTTTAATCCAAGATTCAAGGGATAAATCCCTACAATTAAGATATGTTATTCTTTTCTAATAGAGAAAACAAGCCTGAATCAACCACAAAATTAACTAAAGAATAGGCTAACTAATTCTTCAAAATGAATGTGACTCTGTGTGTGTGTGTGTGTGTGTGTGTGTGTGTGTGTGAGAGAGAGAGAGAGAGAGAGAGAGAGAGAGAGAGAGAGAGTATTTGATCTAATGAAGCAAATAAATCAATGGGGAAATCAATCTCAACTTGACAAGTTGCCACACAATTGGGAGCCTAAGGTGGTGCAATCGTTATGAGACAAACTTACTAGTAAAGTTGTTGGGACTTGGGTGATATTCACCTCTAGAGAGTCCTTGTAGATAGATTTTATTTGTAGACTTCGTTACAGTGGAATTCAATGAGTTTTCAAGATTGCAGTATAGTAGACAAAGTGATTTACATATGACAATGATGTTGTAGGTGTTGCAGTACATCATTTATGTTATTTCACATGTGGAAGTACTATGAGTTTAGTGTCTATTGGAGTATTATTAGTGATGTAGGAGAACTTGCAGTTGAATTGGTGAACATGCAGTATGATTAGACAGATAGATAATGTCCCAGAAGATGACACTAGTTATCGCAATAATCTAGAGCAATATGATGTTGGTGTGAGCTATCACAAGAGAGGAATTGTTAGTGGTGTCTGTACTAGAAACATGTATTCACAGAAACATTATGGCTATAACTATTGATTCATAGTGTGTGATAGCAACATAGTAAACAATGTGATTATCCATGTGGAGGTGTCATTGCTAGTGTTATTTATGGTATGTTGAGACATGTATGGTCAGAAAATAATTACATGACTCTTGGTATTTGATGTAGCAGCATCGTGTTCCCTCAAATTTTGGTTTACATTTTATTTTTAGTTTGGGGATTTTGTTAGCCTTTTTCATTGTTTGGGTGCTCTTGTCGCCCAAGCACAGGAACTTGATTTGTAAATGGCCTTAAAATCTGCCAACCGTTACTTTCCTTTCCAACTATTTTATTGCTATTTGTATGAAAGACAACTAGCGGTTTGAAATGGGAAAGAAACCGAAGAAGCATCAGTTACTCAGGAAATGAAGAAATCAAGAGGTCGTAGTCTGGAAGATGATTCGCTGACGGTTACAAAACATCCTGGAAGATGATTCACCAATAGTTACAAAACAACCTGGAAGATGATTCGCCAACGGTTACAAAACAGCCTGGAAGATGATTTGCTGACGGTGGTAGAATGTAGTTTGGTTACCACGTCTTCATTAGGGTCGGCAAAATACAATAGGAACATCTATAATTTCACATCAGAGGCAACAACACAGAGAGGGGATGCGACGGATTTTGAATTATGAAGTTGTGAAGAGAGAGTGATGAGTCGATAGAGGTTGATGGTGAATAGGAGCCAGTTGAATGATGATTAGAAAGAGAGGTTGACATGAGTGTTAGAGTAGTTCTTAGGAACCTTTGTTTTTCTGCATATGAGGAGGCCAATCTTGGCAGGCCGTAGTTTGATGTTTATCATGATTTGGATACTTGAATATAATAGTGTGTAAAGTTTGGCTTCCTTTCTGGTTTCATTATTATGAAGAATCGGTCCATTATATTCCTCCTATCATATGTATTTGTATGTTAAAATCTATGTTGTCGATCTTGTCATCTCTTATCATTCTGGATTATGAAATTCTTGTCATTTTTAAGCATATTGCTTTGATTTTAGTTTCTGTAAATGAGTTTTTGGTCTAAATATGAAAATGCTCCCCTATCAGTATTCTACAAGTTGGCTAGACAATTAGATGATTGGTATTCCCATGCATATATATATCAATTTGTGTGAATGTGCTAAGGTTATCTTCTCAAACTCATTGTGTAGACATTGACGACATTTTGTAAATTGTCGGTGTGCAATAATTAGAGTGATTACAGAAGAGGGGTATACAATAGATTGAGACTTTGTAAAAGGTTTCTAAAGACCTTATTGTATTGAATCAATATTGATTCTAAATAATACAATTTGGAACATCTTTAATGGTGGATTTTCTATCATAAGGGTTTCCTACATAAATCTTGGTGTCTTGAGTAATCTTATGGATGCATACTATTCCATTACTTTCATATGTGTTGATATTTAGATTTAGTACTTGTTGTTGGCTATTAATTGAACACTTAATCATAAGAATTCATTATTCCAATTTGTTGGTCTCCATAACAAGGGTGAAAATCCCCAATATTTGGTATAAGAGTGTAAGGATGGTTGTATGGGTGGTGACTACATTGTTGGAGTACAAACCCTAGTGTGTGTGGTGGTGTAACCCTACAACGATTAGTAAGTTATAGTTAGTGTATAATTGGAATCAAATAAAATATTTGGAGGATTATGTGAGAAAGTAGAATAACATTATATCTATGGTGAGCACATTGAGGTCTCAAAATGACAAATTTAATGGTCAAAACTTTGAATTATGGAAGTTAAAGATGGGGATCTTCTGGTGGAAAGAGATTAGTGGACTACAGTATCTAGTTTGGTTAAACCCTCAATTATGTCTAATGAAGATTGGGTAAAATTAGATAAGAAAGTTAGAAGCATAATCTAGTTTTGTCTACGAGATTCTATGTTAATGAGTGTCTTAGGAGTAGACACCAAATTCATTGTGGAAGAAGTTAGGTACATAATATTGGTCCAATAGCCTAGTTAATAAACTTGTTTTGAAGAATTTATATTATTTGAAAATGAGGTAGGGAGGCTATGTAACTTATCATTTGGACTATTTTAATATGATATTAAATCAACTTGCAGTAATAGGAATCAAGATGGAGGAGGAGGACAAATGCATTATGTTGCTTTTTTACTTACCAGATTTATGGGATAACCATGTAATGTCTATAAGTAGTAATGATACAACACTTAAAATAGAAAATGTGATTAGAATTTTGTTAAGCAAATAAATTAGGAAAAGGTCCATGGATTATAAATCTTTTGATTCCCTTGTTGTAAGAGGCAGTACAAAGGATAGAAATGGTAAGAAGAAGATAGGAGATAAGAAGTTTAAGGGAAATGGCAAGTCTAAATCTCTAGGTAAGTCTAAGCTAAAGTGTTGGAATTGTGGCAAGAAGGTTCATATAAAGGAGTATAAGTCCAAAAAGAAGTATAATTCCTCTAACACCAATGAGTATAGTAGTGACACCTTTGTGTCATTCAACATTATTGGTGATGATTCTTGGTTGATTAATTTAGGTTGTTCTTATCATATGACACCACATAGTGGGAGTAGTACTTGGAGTACACAAAAGTGACGAAGCAAAAGTGTTTCTTGATCACAATATCTCTTTGAAGATTATTTATTAGGTAAAGGTTAGGGTTCCTTTCATGGATGGTAAAGTATGGGAACTCTTAGATGTACTACATATACTAGATTTGACAAGAAATCTAACATTTGTGTTTTTAAATCAATTGATGCATGAGTTCAAGTTACTTTTGATGGAAAAGGGTGTAGATTAAAGATAGAGGTAATTTGGTTATTGCAAAAGGAGTGTAGTATGGTACTCTGTATAGGCCAGATGCATCAACTTTATCTAGTTGTGCTAATTTTACTACATCTAAATCAAGGATACTTTGGCATTTGCAATTAAAGGTCATTTGACTAAAAAGAATTTGAAAGTCTTGATGAGTACGGTTATTATATAAGTTCTTGTCGATTTTTATATTGGTATTGACTTTTGTGAGCATTGTGTGTTGGGTAAATAGAATAGAGTGTAGTTCAACTTTGGAAGCACTAGAGTAGAACAGATTTTGGAGTTGATACACAAAAATGTGTTTGGTCCTAAGGATAAATTGCATCCATTAGTAATTCTCTATACTATTTCTCATTCACTAATGAGTATTCTAGGTATTCTTGGATATATTTTCTTAGATATAAGTTTGAGGTGTTTGTCAAATTTAAGGAGCTCAAATCTCTTGTTAAAAATTAGACCAGTAAGAAAATAAAGGAGCTTATGACAAATAGTGGTTGTGAATTCCACTCTAAAGAGTTTGATGCATTTTGTGAGCATGCTAGGATTCCTACCCCATACACTCTAGAACAAAATAGGATAAAGTGAAAAAATCCCTAAGTAAACTTAACTAGGTGGGAAAATGACCTAAATAGAGAATTAGATAGGTAAAGTATCCCATTCAAACCAACACCCCCACTTAAAGTAAAACTTAGGAGGAATAAAAGATATGTAAATTTGCAAAATATGGGTCTCGACTATAAGGTTTTATGAGGATGTACTAAAGATCCTCTAAAATAGAAGAGAGAAAAACTAGTAAGAAAAGACTCCCCCAATGAGAGGATAAAGAAAGACCATGTGACCCCCACTGAAGAAATGTACTACACCCTAAAGAGAGATTAAAGATGGATGTAATTTCTCTTAATGAAGGGTTTGGTGAAGATATTTGGAAGCTTCTTTGATGTAAGAGAATAGCACAAATCAGTGACCTTCTCTTGAATTAGCTCTAAAAGAAAATACATGCGGATCTCAATGTGTTTGGTCTGTTGATGAATAATTAGGTTCTTTAAGACTTGGATGGCACTCTAGTTGTCATAGTAGATGACTGATGGCTTTTGAAAAGGTTTACTGAGGATATTCTAAAACTAAATATCCTTAGTGGTGGCATTGACATCTCCCTAATACTTAACCTTAGTTGAAGAAAGAGCAAAGACATGTGGTGCAGTCACGGTAGGAGGGTTCACAAAATGAACTGTCTAGACAGTGTAGCAAGAGTAACACAACGGAAATAACTCAAAGAAATGGAACAAATGTAGATTTAATCATTCAGTATATCATAGAATTCAAATAGAGATCAGCTAGCAACATGCAGGATTACAATTAGGGTTCACAGGCCTAATTACATACATGCGCAAGATAAAGCTTTGAGGCTCCTTCGCACAAAAATCTAAACTATCAGATCTTTCTTATGTGAATAGTTTCTTTCCTAAGGATCTATTACATCAATATATATCATTTCTAGACCAATAGATTCCTTTGCGTCAGCTAAGGAAGATCACAAACTCCAATGAAGAGTTGTGACATGTTCACAGATAGGTCAGACCTAACTACATAGAACACTTCCTCAAATGAATGGAAAAACATGCAAACCTTTGGGGAAGGTTGACCATGAACCACAACACATTGAATGGTGTGTTGATGAGATCCACAAGTCAAGGAATGATCCGCAAGCCTTCTCCTTCAGCTAGTTATCAGGAACTGTTAGAATGCTCAGCTCTGAGAAAAAATAGTCAACTTCTAATAGCGATATCTTTCCGGTAACTGATCCAAATGCTCTAAATTCTTGATATGTTGTAGATGAATGAATGTAGATGCTAATTCTAGATCTACAAGATGTGAAATGCCAAAACCAGACCACAAGCTGAGAACTGCTATTGACTAAACTACCTGGACTGAACTAGAAAATGAAAGAACTAAAATACAAATGTTTTTAGTTGATGAAAGATTTCTCTTGAACCAGGGATGCTCCTGCATCAACATGCTAGTTATTTCTCTACCAACAAATAGGACTAGAACCAAGGTGAAAATTATAGCCATATGTGGACTTTTGATTATCAAGATCACTAGCCCAATTAGAGCCTTTGTATCTAATCAAATCTAAACCTATGTTTGTTGCATAGAGAATCCCATATTTATGAGTTCCCTATATGAAGATGCATCTAGTCACTTTCCAATGAGTCTCATGTGGCTCCTATATGAAGTGTTTCCATGCCAACTATAAATGAAATGTCAAGGTGAGTATGAGCCAAGTAGATGAGGCTACTAATAAGTTGATGATACAAGGTGACATCAACAAATGGTGTGGAACACTTTTTCTTAGGATTGACTCCAGAGAGAAAGGGAGATGGTGTAGGATTCCAATTATCCATATGAAGACAAGATAGGAGATCAAGAACATACTTAGGCTATGCAAGAGTGATCCCAAAAGATGAATGAATTATCGCAATCCTAAGAAATTAGTGCAAGAGACCCAAGTCAATCATGGAAACTATTTGCAAAGTAATTTTGGCTCTAACAATGATGAATGATGAATGAGGTATACTATTTGCAAAGTAATTTTGGCTCTAACTATGTGTTGTTTCTAATCAAAGAGTTATACTCTTCATGCATGGTTGAATCTTACTCAGCAATAGTGGAAGTATAGGAATGCAAAATGTCCTAGTGTTGTGATTGAGTCCTTTGAGTGTTCAAAGGATCCCCAATAATATTTTTTGCAAACAAAATTGTTTGATGAACCTAGTGAGACATAGAAGAGGAAGGGGATGGAGGAGGAGAATCCTTAGCCTCTAAATGTGATCTCGATGAAGGGGATGTGTGTCCTCATGATCATCCCTTCAAATCAAAGATTTTGGATAAAAGTTCACTGTGTCACTAATATCTAAATCCACTATGGAGGAAGAAATAATGTGAGAGGATGATCTAGAAGAGATTTCTTCAAAATAAATACTTCACTAAATGAATAGATCATGTGTCTAAGGATCCAAGAGCTAATATCCTTTGACACCATCAAGGTTTCAATTGAATATGTAGGGATGACTTTGAGGTTCCAAGGCCCGATGATTCTCTTAAGGAATATGTGCCCATGCAGGGGAGCCAAAAACTTGGAAGTATGAGATGAAAGGTTTCATACCACACTACGCTTCAAGGCCTTATCAGGAACCCTATTTTGTATGTGACCAGCATAGTTGATGGATCATGCAAATAACTCTCTTTTAGGGATCTATTTTTCCTCTCTACAACACCATTATTGAGGTGTGTAGGCAATTAAATGCTAAACATTAACCCTTTCAAGAGTGCATAATTGCTCAAAGTGATAGCTCACATATTCTCTACCACTATTAATTTAGAGAATCTTGACATATTTCACATATTATTTCTCTACACAAGCCTTGAACTCATGAAATTTGTAAAATAATTCACCTTTCTATCAAAGAAAGAAGACCCATGTGTACCTAGAATAGTCATCAATGAAGGTGATCAAATGGTGGGCCTTGCTAAAAGACAAGGTTGGAAATGGACCCACTGTCATTGTGAATCATCTCAAGGAATCATGATGCCCTCCAAGCCTTCCCTTTGTCAAAATTGTCCTTGATATGATTGCCTAGGGCACAAATTAAACATATGCCATATGAAAAATTAATTAAAAGAAGACATGTGACCATGTTCTACAAGATAAGCTATTGAAGATACTAGTAGTTGAGATGACCAAACTACTCATGCCATAGTTTTCTCACTAAATCTGAATGGGTGAGCAATGTAGTAGTGGTGGAATCAAGCACAAAGTGAGAGAAAGAATAAATATGAGAGTGATGGTTTCCCTTTCTAATTGTGAGGAGAGCATGATCTTTAAGATCCCTAATGATAATAGAATCTGGAGTGAATTTGACTTTCCTTTGATTTTGGAGATGAGTGATCTAGTAGTTGGAGAGAATGTTAGAAGACAAGTTAGGCACATAAAGAATATCCTCAAATGTACTAGTTCTAGCATCAACTATACCTTTCTCAATGAAATCCATAAGAAACTAACCATTGATGAGAATATTAAGCACAAAACAAAGCTCCATCAAGGAAAACTATTTTTTGTTAGAACCCATATAGTGCAAAACACTTGAGTCAAGAATCCACTATTGAGAAGAATCTTCTAAGGAAACAAGTTTCATTGCTTTCCCTTTAATTAATTTAGGAGTATAGGATTGTTGTGTAACAAAGGAGGGTAGATTAATGTTATTTCTTAGAAGATGCTTAACTCATTGATTTGCTTCCCATGAGATGCATGCTCCTCATGACTGACTTTTTGCACTAGGCACAAGTTGGCATGTTCTTGTAAGAATTCCCCTTAGATAAAGAGGATTTAGAGTTTATTTTCAAGGATTGTACTTGATATTCATTTTATTTCTTCTCATATACCTCTTTTGTTTCTTATTAGATTGACCTAACTCTTTCTATCCCTTCAGCTGATTAGCCAATAGATCTTGAGATTGAGATAACTTTAGCAGACCCATGGAAAGTAGCTTCCAATTCATGCATCAATATCTTAGATCAAAGGATGAAAATGAAGGCATACTATATGCTAATCCCATTGTCAATTTGTGAGTGTGAAAGCTAACAAGGGCTACACATTTAGGGCCAAGCTTGTTGATGGCACCAAATATTAGTTGAAAGTCATTTTCCTTAATGCCACATGCTTTACATTATATTCTCTAAGGTCATTGACCTTTGTGATGTAATCCTAGATGTTAAAGATTTTTGGATCAAAGCTCATCAAATCAATATTAATCTAATATCCTCTAACTTCATCAATTTCACCATAGAGACTCTTAAGTTTTCCCAAGCATCATGTGGATTTGTACATGCATCAATTTGAAACTTAAGATCAAGGAAATAATAGTTAAGAAGACATATAAGTGATTTAGTATGTTCAAACATCCACTATATATTTTCCTTATCATCTTTGAGTTTAACAACCATTTGTTCAAAATATGAAGCATACCCTTGTTGTATTAAGGCATTCCATGCATTTTGATGCTATGATGTATAGTTGTAAGGAATTAACAATAGAAAATTTAAATGACCCATTTGTGAAGGAAAAGTAGAGCACAAGTGGAAAGAGAAGATATGCACAAGCAAAAAACACACCAAGAGACCTCTTTGAATTAACTCAATCCAAGAACCCCCCAAGAAAATACGATTTGGAATTTTATACTTAGTGCGATTACAATTGTCACTAGCAACACAAATTGGATTTTATTTGAATGATTTATAATTACCAGAAAAAGGATATTGTTCTATTAGTACACTTTATTATCACAATGATAATTAATAGATAGTACCACTATAAAGTACATAAAAAATGATGAACTTTAAAAAAAAATGTATTTAAAAAGGAGCATATATGAGCCTGAACAAAGTTTCGGAAGTTCCAAAAATAACAATTATGCACCATCACCTATGAAAATTATAAATTCTGGAAAATTAAATAAATGCATCATGATTACAAAATACCCACACCATTGCAAAGAGAATGGAAAAATAGCCCAAATAAAAAGAATTTCTAAAAAAGGGAGGTCATGAGCCCAAGTTATGAGCCTTTGAAGTTGAACAATAATTTCTAAAATTACATTAGAGACCTCGAGGTAGGATCCCTGGTGGTGGATTAGTAGCATACTAGAAATATCACTAGTGGTAGTGGTGTAGAGGCCAAGCACATGTGACGTAACAAAGTAGAGGGGTGGTGGTGTAGAGGCCAGGAATGGGTGGTGCAACAATGTAGAGGGGCGGTGGACTGATAGGGTGACACAAAGAGGTGGTGCCACTAGAGGAGGTAGTGTGGAGGCTAGGAGCGAGTGATTTGATGGCATGGGAGTGGTCACAAATTTACAATTATTGGGAAACAATCTACTAATCATGTGGTAAGCATTGATAGTGACCCTTGATGGTTATGTCACTACCATGCCCACATTTGCACATGGACATGAAAATTGTGACAATTTTCTTTTTGATGAAACAACACTTGCAAGCTTCTATCATACTTCACATGATAGCATAATGTGCACATTTGATGACATTTCACATGCAATGTAATTAAGACCATGCCACGCAAGGTAGGGAGGGAAATCCAAAACCAATAGGTGTGTGAAAATTGTGTCACACACCCTACAAAAATGAAGGTAAACTAAATAGGGTTTGGCATTGCTTTTCTAGATACTGCAAGGGATAATCCTCCATGAGGTAAATTCCCTTCAAGATCTTAGGTGAATTTAAAAATAGTCTCACCTCTAAGGCATGAGACCTAAACACCTAAGTTGAAACTTAAAACCCTAGCATGCTAATATTTAACTGAATTTAAATCAATTAAAACATAATTTTGTGAAGATGAAAAAGATAAATTTACTCTATTCCAATTCAATCTAATATTAAATATAATCTATAAACTAGATAAACACATCCTATAAGTAATTTGAGTCTTACAAATACATATTGAATATGGATGATTTCTTAGAAATAAAACTCAGAAAGTAGAATGAAACATAAAATAGAACTTGAGTCTAAAATTTGGGAGCCTTGGCCAAGGATGGGAGTATGTTGTGTAGATCTCTATTCCTTGTGCTATCATCTATATAGAACTATATAGCCTACAAGTTTAGGACAATGTAATTTGTACCTTTTTACTGAGCTTCTATTCTACCTATATGATCTCACATTCAACTTGTACAACAAACCAAAGGGAAAACACAAGCAAAATATCTAGATAAAAGATAAACTAAATAAAATATAAATGATCAAATCAATAGAAATAACAAATCAACCATTTGAAAACCTTCATGTATTTAATTTTCTCTAATTGACCTATTTCTTATTGGACTGAAAAGAAGATTAGGACTTTTAAGGAGCTTGTCAAGAATGGTCAAACGCTTGCTTTGGTCTTTTGACCTCCATGAGTAGTCAAATGATAAATATGTTGAGAAAAAGTGTGTGCACCTATCTTAGGTGTGTCTAGGAGCTAGGATGTAGTGACAAAATGATGTTAGGAGCACCTCCCTAGTCTACAGGGAGGACACTAGGCCTAGTGTGCAAATAATAAGGATAGAAAATAGGAATTAGGATCAGGTAAATGGATGGGGGTTTTACAAGTGTAAAAAATTCAAAGGAATGCTCAGTGGAGAGGTGGAGCTTCCCCATGGATTCACTTCTAGTGCTCTTTTAGGAATTTTATCAGAGAATGTAGGGCTCTTAAGGAGTTCGATTCTTATGAAATTTGTAAAGGAATTTTAGAGAGAAAATAAATGTGCTACTTATTGAAATGCTTAATAAAGAGGGCTTTTCATAAATGAATGAAATGAGCTTAGAGGAATCCATGGGAGATACTCTAACCTTTAGTCCAATCATATGAGCTATTCTCTCCTTGAGTTTGAACCTACAAAATAGAATCTAGAGATAGGAACATGTAACAAAGATTATGTGCCTAAACAACCTCAAAGATACACTAGAAAGGAGTAGTGCTCAAAGGTGATTATAGCTATGGAGAAATGTTCAGAAAATTGTTATTGTCTATTCTTTTTTCATGTCTAGTAGCTAGAATACTCCTATATTTTTATTAGAAAATTTTCTTTTCTATTTCTCTTAGTAACTAATGACACTTGTAAAAATTTTGGATTCCACTAGATTTGGTTGAGGGAATCATGCCAAGAATATCCTGGCACATCTACAAGGGCATTACAATTTCCATTGATCATCATGAGGTGGATACATGTAAATGTAATGTACAATTTTTGGTACTATATGGTCCAAGATGCTAGCACATCACATTGGTGTCTACATGTTGCACTTCCATCCTGGGAGAATGATCCAAAGTTTGGCATGAGGCATGCATAATGGGTGTAAGAATGACCTTGAAATGTAGATTTTGCAAATATCTTGATTTAGGGAAGATATCTTAAGTTTCATATCTGCATGAGAGGGTCATCAAGGCAAGTACAACACAACATGAAATTGTAGGGTATGCATTCTATGATGTTACATTTTTCCCCCACTTTAGTTGGTTAAAGGTGTCATATTAAACATGTTAAAGTATGTAAATGAAATATTTGAAATAAAATTTATCTATAAAAGAGATATTGTAAAGTTGTAGATTTTCTTTAGATGGAAAGAAAGATGCCCCTAGTGTAAAACCTGCCAAACTATAGTATTAGAACCACAAACCTTACAAAACCATAATAACATGTAATATAGAAAGGTAGGAAAATAAAAGATTAGATTCAATATAATTTTCAAAGAAAGCGAGTTAGTGAATCATATGATCCAACACATAGAAAAAGGAAAACATAAGCATTTAATACACATAGAAACCAAAAAACATACATACAATAAAAATAAAAGATAAAAACACCTCGGGGGATGGAGAAAGGTACAAATAAATGCTTTAAGGACTGGTGATAAAACACTTATGGGAGTGATAAATGTGCTACAAGGAACAATGGTAAAATAGTTATGGGAGTGTTAAAGATGTTGCAGGGAGCAATGAAGGATGCTATAAGGAGCAATGATTAAACACTTTTGGGAGTGGTAAAGATGTTGCAAGGAGCAAGCTTATCAATGCGTTTGGTATGAAGTAGTGTAGTAGGGATGTCCTCAAAGGACACAAAACACATCATATAAATAAGAAAAACTTCATGAAGAAACACTAAGGGATCTACATCCTTGGGGTTAGTATAAATATATTAGAAGTGATAATCGTGAAGGGATAAGGACTAAATTGTCATCATCCCCTAGGCATGTATAACAATGAGAACATATGAGGAATAGCAAATGAAAACAAAATAGAAAAGGCAACATTTTGGGTCAACATGGAAGAGACCTAAATGTATTGACATTTTGCATCATCTCCAAAATATCAATAAAATCATAGATATAATGGATAGAAGAAGGCATATATATATATATAGAATAATGTCACAACATTTTTGGTTCCCCTATATCCATGTCCCTATGGGGGAAGCATGAGTCCTAGAAAAAAAACTAACAAATACACACTAAGAAAGCACATGGGGATAACCAAACAATAAGACAAAACACATCTACATAAAAACATATGATACTTGTATCACATGTATAAAATGAGCATAAACAAACTAACTAAAACTATATTATCATATTCTACTCATTATCTAATGCAACCTCAATATTGAGCAAGAATGAATGCATATATAGGAAAGTAAGCTAAACTATGACTAACTACCATGCAAACCTTGATGTTCTGATGTGATCCTTTTATGTTGGATGTGTGTGATTGCTTCTCAAATTGACAACATAACATTTCACTTCATGGAGTCTTAAAAATGGCTTGGGTTGATGGTTATTTAGAGATCTTTGGGATGGTAGATGAAGGACTAGGGTTGATTTGAGATATCAATGTTTGAGGATGATTGCGAGGATTGGATTTGTTGGTTTGATTTGTCATTGATGTCAATTGATGTCAAAGGTGCATGTGTTGTCAAAAGATGACAAATGATGACAAAGGATGTTGATCAAAGGTAATGTGACAAAGGATGTTGATCAAAGGTAAGATGACAGAGATGACAAAGGGTATGTTGATGCTTTGTATGCATTTCATGGTAAGTTTTATTGATGCACGGTAAAGATGTCAAAAGATATCAGAGCATGGTAGATGTACCTGTTCATTTTTGTTCATTCATTCCCATGGTGTTTGGTCATTGATTCATTCATGGTGTTTGTTGAATGAAGTTTGTCATAGTTAATGCAAAGGATGCCAAAGGTACTATGTTGGTATGTGTTGATGTTATTGATGACTAAAGAGAATTTTTTGTCCTTCAATTGGTTGTCATGTTCTCAGTTGTCTTAGTGATTTGGTATGTCAATGATGATGCATAATGAAGGCACTTAGTTGACTGATTGATAAAGGCACTCGGTTGATTAAGCTATGGTCTATTAGTGTTAGTGGTAGTTTCTTAATTGATTAATATATTAATGGTAGCACTCAATTGGGTTGTTTACATTTAAAGCAGTGTTTATGAAGTGGCAGTTGAATGATGAAATTTGAGCAGTGTTTGTGATGTGCTCAATAGTGATGAAGGAGTGATTGATGTCAAGATGGTATTAGTATTTCCTTAATGTCATAGATCTTCAAGATGGTGTGGTAAACATTTTTGGTTCAACACTTATTTTCTCTCAAAGCAAGGTTCCTTAAAATGCATTGCAAGTTGCTTGGACTGGCTTGATATGATCTATTTGGCCTAGGTATAGTTATGAACTCATAAAAGTTACTCTCTATATCTTTTGGATTTGTTGAAAGAAGCAAACAAGTATACTTGAAGTCATCTAGTTAATTTTAAATTGGCAAGTGGTGAAGACAAAATCCTAAAGTCTCTTTAAGACATGCTAAAAAGGTTTATCAACATTTCATGTCACTGAGGCTATACAAATCATAATTTGTGTATAGGTGATTAGAGTCTCTTTGATGAAAAGTTAGGGTTTGAAATAAGATTTTTTTAAAGATCAAAATGCTAAATTCTAATGATCTTCCTAAACCCTAAGAGCAAGGTTTAAACCCTAATATACAAGTTATAATGCAATATTGTGACAGGTTTCCTTTTTGTACTTTTTGGAGGTTGACTTGCTATAGTAAGTATGCTACTTAAATCATAAATTAAGGGTCCAAAGTCATTTAGTGACCGGCCCCTTTTACCTAAGGAGACTGATGCTATCCGGTGAAAGGTTTATATTTGGGCACTAACATCTTATCTATGGTGCTTGTTTGAACTTTCATGAGTGCAAAACTGAAGATCCATGGTGGAGATTTGAAGTATATTCAAACTACAATGAATTCTTGTTATGTATACATTTTGACAGTCTTGTAACCGTATAACCTGTGTAAAGTGGTTTAAATAGTTTTAATAAATGTTTCTTGTCCTCTATTTTGGAGGTGTCTAAACTCTAATAGTTCAAATGTTTGATGGTGATGTGGAAAGGAGTTTATGATGTGAGAGACAAGTTTTTTTAAGGTTGTTGGAAATGTAGAGAAATCTTTTTTATTAAAAATAACAATGGCCGAACTCTGAAGATAAATAAGGATCTATATGCAAATAACCTAGTACGCTTCTATGCAAACAGAGATGTCAGATGATATGAGAGAGAGAGAGAGCAGTGATGCAAAAGAGATGTAAAATGATTGCAATGTATGATATGCAAAATATGTATGTGATAGAGACATATTATCTAGAGTGAGTTTTTGCAGATTAATGGTAGAATATGATAATAGTAAAGTATGATAATTGTTTCACTATGAATATTCAATGAATGGGAGTCTGTGTTGATGTTTGATTGTGTTGGTTTGATGTAAGTCTCTAAAATGCTAATGATACAAGTGCTTATGTCTATGGAAAGCAAATGTTAAAGGGTTTTTGTAATTGGAAGACAATGCATTATGTAAAGAAGAAGGTGATTAGTATGGGTGTAAATATATCTTGGGTATTATAGTTGATGATGTCACTGTAATCAGGATAGTATTTTGTTTCATTACTTTGTAAAAGAAAGATGTCATTGAGATGGTGGTCTAGGAGAGATAATATGATTGAGTAAGAGTTATAGAACTCATCTATAACCTTTGTTTTTATTGTAAACAAAGTGGTACTCTATGTTTATCTTCCTATTGAGATTGGAGTTGATGTGATTCATGAGATCCTGTGATCAATGAGATCTTTGCTAGTGAGGAATGAATGTAATCAGTGAGACCTAATAAGATTTTGGTGAGGTTGGATAGTGGTTTTTCCCTATTTAGGGTTTTCCACTTTACCTCTTGTGTTATGGTTTCATCTGTATGATTCTAAACTCTATGATGTCTTTGGCATGTTGATGTTAGTGATTGTTTTACAAGGTTGATGAATGAACAAGTTTTATTAGATCACTGATTCATACCCCCCCTCTCAGTGATCCATTGTATTCCAATAGGATTGACGAGAGCTTGCCAAGTGGAAATATTGGATTAAAGGAGAAGGATTGTCCTTGGAGAAAGGAAAGATCAAGGGTGGAAAAGTGAGTTGGAAGGGTGAGGATCAAAGGACAAAAATACATTTGTACAAAGGACTTTAACCATACCTTTGTAAAATACCCATGTGGTCATGTACAAAAGGCCATACCTTTGTACACTTGCAGGATGTGAGGGATTTGAATAGGTTTAAGAATGGTTAGAAATGTGCAACCTAATGATAAAGTTAACTAAGTGCATTAGGCAACTTAATCAAAATTGCACAAAATAGGGAATTATAAATAGAAATATTTATTTAATTAATGGGATGGGGATATAAGGAATATTAGATAAATAGAATTATAAATCTAATGTTGGACTATAGAATATGGATGATAAATGATTAAATAATCATTTATATTCAAGATAGGTATGGTATAGGTGAATAGTGAAAAGCACATGAATAGTGATTTTTATAATAAAATATTATTAAATCACCATCGAAAGGGGAATTAGATGGTTAATTGAATAAATAGGGATTTATCTAATTAAGTGGTTAAATGATGTCCTGATTAGGGTTGAATAGTGTCAAGATGATGAGTGGATGATTTTAGGTGTTTACATTTTTCCCCTCTTTGAGATGGTGTTGTGAAGCAGCATCATTTCAAAGAAAGATAAAACATAGAACTGGGTTAAATAGAAAATGATGGTAGGCTTATGGATGATGATTCCCCAACCACTTGAAATGATAGTGATTAGGAGGGGTGATGGTAAGGATGATGGTAGAGATGATGCCCCCTTGAGAGGGCAGGTGGATTGGAGTTGATGTGATCAGTGAGATCCTATGATTAGTGAGATCTTTGCCAGTAAGGCATGAATGTAATCAGTGAGATTTTGGTCAATGAGACCTAATAAGATTTTGGTGAGGTTGGATAGTGGTTTTTCCTTGTTTAGGGTTTGCCACTTTACATCTTGTGTTATAGTTTCATCTGTATGATTCTAAACTCTATGATGTCTTTGGCATGTTAATGATAGTGATTGTTTTACAAGGTTGATGAATGAACAAGTTTTATTAGATCATTGATTCACCCTCCTCTCAATGATCCATTGTACTCCAACAGGATTGATGAGAGCTTGCCAAGTGGAAATATTGGATTAGAGGAGAAGAATTGTCCTTAGATCAATGAAAGATCAAGGGTGGAAAAGTGAGTTGGATAAAGTGAAGGGTGAGGATCAAAGGAGGACAAAAATACCTTTGTACAAAGGAATTTAACCATACCTTTGTAAGATATCCATGTGGTCATGTACAAAAGGCCATACATTTGTACACTTGCGTGATGTGAGGGATTTGAATAGGTTTAAGCATGGTTAGAAATGTGGAACCTTGTGATAAAGTTGACTAAGTGCATTAGGCAACTTAATCAAAACTGCACAAAATAGGGAATTATAAATAGAAATATTTATTCAATTAATGGGATGGGGATAGGAATATTAGATAAATAAAAATATTTATCTAATGTTGGACTATAGAATATGGACGATAAATGACTAAATAATCATTTATTCTCAAGATAGGTATGGTATAGGTGAATAGTGAAAAGTACATGAATAGTGATTTCTATAATAAAAATATTATTAAATCACCATTGGAAGGGGAATAGGATGGTTAATTGAATAAATAGGGATTTATCTAATTAAGTGGTTAAATGATGTCCTAATTAGGGTTGAATAGTGTCAAGATGATGAGTGGACGATTTTAGGTGTTTACATTTTTCCCCTCTTTGAGATGGTGTTATGAAGCAACATCATTTCAAAGAAAGATAAAACATAGCATTGGGTTGAATAGAAGACGATGGTAGGCTTAGTGATGATGATGCCCCAACCACTTGAAATGATAGTGATTAGGAGGGGTGATGGTAAGGATGATGGTAGAGATGATAGTAGAGATGATGCCCCTCAAGAGGGCAGGTGGGTTCAAAGAACATGGGTATGCTCTCGAAAGGAAGAAGATAGTTGGACTAGAATGATGACAGTAAGTAAAAATGGATTGAGAGGATAGAAGAGGGTGGATGCAGGGGATTAGAGGAAAGAGGTGATGAGTGATAAATGATTGGATAGGGATGGGGAAATGGATGGTGAAGGATGCAAACAGATGGGGTGATAGAAATGGTTTATGTTGTATTGTAAATGGGAGTAATCTTATTTGATATGGCATGACACATTATGCACCAAGGTATAAGGAACTAGGGTGAAAAATTCTCCCATGTGTAAAATGATTCCCAAGACATCACAAGGCATTTGACCACCTTGAAGGGTACTATGATGAGACAATTGATAAGGTCACATGCAACCCTATGTCGTATAGCACCATGATACTATTGTGGTAGGTAGGTTATAGGGACCGATATAGATGCAAGATAAAAAGATAATGCACACACACAAGAAAGCACACATGCACAAAAAATGATTCAGAGATAAACATGATGTTGCCCTTGGTCAAGCTGAAAAGCCAAAGGTTGATGGATTGAGGATGTTAGATTGTGTTATTGATGATAAGAACAACATGAGGATTGGGAATGATATATCCCAATGATGATGATGGGTGTTGGATCAAAGGCTTGCAATGAGGCTAGGAAGAAAACCATGAATGTGATTGGATAATTATGCATATATAGATAGCTAGCTTGAAATGCACATTGATTGGGATCTTCTTGTGATGTTTGGATGTTTGGGAGATTTAGATATTTTGAGGATTTGGATTGTAGGGAGGGAATGCATTAGTTTGCATGTAAGTAGCCTTTAGATAGATACCAATGACAAGGTAAAACCAAGTCTATCGACAGGGGATTTGTGGGATGATTGGGACTAGATGATAAGGGATAATAGATAGTTGATAGGGGATGGAAGGAAAGGATGGATGTAGATAGATAGGGAGTGAGGAGAGAGGATTTAGGATAGATGGAGGGAGGGATTTCAGATGTGATCTCCAAGGACTATGTCGCATAGGATTAATATGCCCTACTCAAGATGTGTCACTCATGACAAGGTGTTATGATGTGTGGGTGTTATGGATGTTTGTAGGATATTCTTGGAAATGGATGTATTCCAAGAGGTGTCCAAAGCATGTTTTGGATATTTTTCCCCTATCCTTATCAAGATCGCAATTGGGGAAAGAGGATGGAATAATCATAGGATAGATAAGGAGATATGGTGGATGGGATGGAGGAAAGATTGTAGGATAAGGATATACAATAGATGGGAAGATGATAGGCTAGGTGATATTTTCTCCAAGTGTAGGGTGCAAAGGTATAGGGGATTACGCATAATTCCCACAAGGGGTTTTCATCATGGTACTTGCCCAAGGCGCCACAAGGAGTGGTTTGGATGAATTTTTCTCTTTTCTTGTTTTGATTTATTTTTGGATTTTTTGATATTTAAATGGGATGGGTGAATGTTGGATGAGAAAGGGATTTGGAAGAGGATGGGGACTCAAGCATCTATTTCTAGGTAGAGGTGGTAATCTCTCATTTTGGATAGATGTGGCACATGGATCATATCAATTGTGATTACACACATGGATGTTGGTAGATAGTGTTGTGAGATGGACATGGAGTGGATGGTGTAGATGGATGATGGATGGAATAGATGGATGGATTATGTGAAGGCATGGATCATAGGGATGTGATAGATGAGATATGAGGGATAATGTATATAGGATGGGAGATGGAGGTATACGGAAATGTCATGGGGTGAAGAGGAAATGAAACCAATGTTTACACACACTAGGGGATTGTGAAGCTTATGCTTGTGATGGGAAATGGGCAGTAATGAAGATTTGAGATTCATGGTGGATTTTTTATTATGGTACCAAGATGAGGTGTTATGGGATTGCTGGTTTGGGGACTTAAGGACCCAATTGGACTTATTATTGCTAGGATTTTTTTATTAGGAGCGGGATGGGAGATGGGGATTTTGGAATTTGGGGATGGAGTGGGATTTGGATGATCCACTAGGATTTATTACATTTCTCTTGGGGACCCACACCATTTTTATTTTTTCTTTTGAGGGTGTGGGCTTTGGTAGCCTTTTAGATGGATTTTTCTTGGATTTTGTGTATGATGCCCTACAACATGATAATCTTTAGGCTTTTGTGGATTTTTTCTTTATGTGTGGAGGGATTCAAATGATTATTTTTAATCCCATGGGTTTTGTGAAAGATTCATGTTTATATGATGTGTGCATTGGTTGGTCGTGATTAGGGATTTTGGGGGATAGTGGATAGGGGTGTTTAAGGATACAAGAGTTATGGATGGGGTGTGGAGGATGGAAAGATTCTAGGGGATTTGAGGATGGGGATATTAGGAGTTGGGAAGAGTGGAGGAAGAGTGGGTGTAGGGATGAGAGAAAATTTGGATTTATGGATAAGATAAGATGGTGGATGGATGGTCACATGCTTTTTGGATTTGTATGATGATGGAGGAGGGATGGTGGCATATGATTTGGAGGTGTGATGAGAGGCACCTATGTTGGGATTGGAGGAAGTGGATTTAGGAGGCACGAAGGGGGTACCAACATGTTTGGATTGTTTTCCATAGGATGCATAGCCAAGACCATGTGACCATGAATGGATTTTGAAATAAATGGGCTTTAATATTCCTTGTTCATAAAGGCCTAAACCTTTGCCTTAATAGTTCATTTTTTAGAGCATGCAATGTGCAATGGGATTTTTTTTGTTTTGGATACAACACAAGTCCATTATTAGATGGGGGAGGATGGGTGGTGGATAAAAGTTGTTCCTCTCCTATGAAAGAACCATCATAGATGAATGTGTGAGCGTCGAGTGGATAGGATGATGGATATGGGATGGGGTTGATAAACGATGGTGAAGGGTCAATGGGAGATGGTAAAGGATTAATGGGGGATGATGGGGATCAATAGATGATGGTGACTACAATAAGGAATGGGATGAGTTAGGATTCTTAGATATTGATTAGGACGGGGGTTAGATTTTTCAACAAGCTTTGGACTAGGCTCTTGACATAGCCAGATTTTTTGTGGGTGATGTGGTGGGGAGGAGTGCTTAAATTCGTTTGGCATTTGAATAGAATCCTTAGATTGGATGGATGGAGAAGTGGAAGATATTTGGGATATAAGAATTTTGATAGAAAGGATGATGGGGATGATGTAGTTGTGATGGGTGCTAGGTGAGGGAGGAGGTCATCAATGAAACATTTAGATGATTTGGGAGAAGTGTGGTGGCATGACTCCACAAGTTTGGTTTTATGGTTTTCCTTAATGTCCTTAGCTAGGACTCCTTGGAGAAAACTTGAAAAGGATGATTCGGATTTAATAGGAGGGTTGGATGATGGATGAGATGGTAGATTGGGTGCTTGGGTTGGTGGATGATAAGATGGTAAATTTGAATAAGTGGGATAAGGATACAAAGGATGTGGTTGATGAAGGGATGAAGGGTGTGGATAAGAGGAGGAGATGATAGGGACCTCATATGAGAAAGGATGTTCGGATATGGATGGAGGATAGAATGGATTTCCCTTATCAAGGATACCATAAGGATGACCATAAGATATACAATTAGGTATGGAGGCATAGCTTGTGCTATCCAATGCATAGTCATAAGGTGCTTACGTGCTTATAGATGAGTGAGGGTGGTTATGGTAAGCTTGCTTGCAATGATATCATCAAAGTTTTGGATTTCATATTGGTCAACAAGAGTATCATCATCATTGAGATTGTAGGATGGATTCATGATGCTTGACTTGGATTTAGGATGATGTGATGTAGGATAACATGATAACTTGATTTTGGATTTAGATTAAAAAGGATTTGGGTTTATCTATATTGATTTGGATTTGGATTGATCAAGGCCAATGATATATGACACTTGATAGTAGGATGAATTTGTTTTGATTTTGATTAATCAAGGTCAACAATGTATGACACTTGATCTTGGTTGGATTTGGATTGATTGGGATTTATTTTAATTAGGCCTAATGTCCTTAGATAGTTCGATTGAATGAGATTTGATCGCGATTGATTAGGGATTAGGTCTAGGACCCTTGGATGATTATTTGATGATGTTTTGGAGGAATTATGATTAGGCATTGAATGAAGTTGGATGGGGTTTGAAAGAGGTTAAGTCCTTAACCAACTTTTTTATTTTCAAAGGATGATTTTTTATTAAGAATGAGGGATTGGATTTTGATTAAGGATGGATGTAGGAATAATGGATGGTTGATTTTGGATGAGGGATAAGATGAGGATTTTCAAGGGAATAGGATTAGATGGGAATAAATTAGGATAGAGGTGAATGTGATTAGATGAATGAAGGGATTGAATTAGAATGATGGTAATGGGTGAGACCGGGATGATAGGATTGATTAGATAGGTGGACTAGATAGATTAGGGATGAGTGAAATTGGATTAGGGATGATAATGGACCAATGGATAAGTGGATGAGGTAATTAGGATTAGCTAATGAAATTATTAGGATTAGGGATAGTGGATTATGGCATGAATTATGGAAGAAAATGGATGAATGATTAATCTTAATAATGGGATTGTGATTAGGGGTGATTAATGAATGGAATGATTAGGGATGAGGGATAAATGAATTAAGATAAGGGTAGGATATGATGATTAAGATAACAAATAGGATTAGGATGGGGATGAAAAGAGATTGAGTGGATAAGATAATTGGATTAAGGTAATGATAAGGTGATTAGGATTTGGATTAGGATGATAATGATAGGCTTAAGTCTAGATGATGAATGAGGAAATTGGATTAGGTAAGGTGGATTATGATGTGGATTAGATAAATGAGAAATAGGATTAACCTCAAGCATGGGGTTGATTAGGAAAATTATGGTGATTTAGGTGTCTTTGATAGAACTATAATAGGTGTCTAGGTTTCTTAGGTATAGACTACAATAAGGTGTAAAGTCTAGGTGTCTCAGGTCTACTATATCAATTAGGTCTAGACTAGAATAATGTATAATCTAATAAAGGTGTCTTAGGTCTACTATAATAGGTGTCTAGGTGTCTTAGGTCTATACTAAAATAAGGTATAAAGTCTAGGTGTCTGAGGACTACTATGTCAACTAGGTCTAGACTAGAATAAGATATAATTTAATCTAGGCATGTATTAGGTCTACTATAATAGGTGTCTAGGTGTCCTAGGTAGAACTATAATAGTTTTCTAGGTGTCTTAGGTCTACTATGTCAACTAGGTCTAGACTAGAATTAGGTATAATTTAATCTAGGTACACCTTAGGTCTACTATAATAGGTGTCTAGGTGTCTTAGGTGTAGACTACAATAAGGTATAAAGTCTAGGTGTCTTAGGTATACTATGACAACTAGGCCTAGACTAGAATAAGGTATAATTTAATCTAGGTGTCTTAGGTCTACTATAATAGGTGTCTAGGTGTCATAGGTCTTTTTGTCACTTGGAATTAGACCCTTCTTGGAATCTATTCAAGCATTCCAACAACACAATGGGATTGGTCTCAAGGTGTAGACCTTGTAGTTGAGACCAAACCTCTAGAGAATGCTAGTTCATTTTTTTAAGCTTAGGGCTCAGAGAATGATAGCTAAATCTAATGCTAATGCTCACAAGGAAAAGGGGAAGAAGAAATTGAAATTAAAAAAGAGGTGATACACTAGATTTATACTATTTAGCTAGAACTGGCATAACACAGTAATGATTTCGAAGGCTAAATAAACTAACACAGACTCATATATTCTTTAACATAGGCCAAAATGGAATATTGAAACTTATAAAGTGACCATTTTATCCACAAGATAAATGAGAAGCATTCAAGCAGACACAGTGTAGAAGAAAATGAGAGAGGAAGGATCAATTGCTTGTATTAATCATAGAGGCTAAATAGCCATTGCAAAAGAATAAGAATTCATTGCAAAAGAAATAGACACAAAATAACTAGTTACATTCATAGGTGAACCACAATTAGAGACATAAAAGGTTCAGCTTCAAGCACAATGTATTAGATCCAACTGGTTATTGAAATGCATTACAAGGTCTGAAACTACAACAAACTCCCCTTGCCTATGGAATGACCCAGGAGAACAACTTGATGGTGTCAGATTGTCATTGATGTCAAAAAGGTCTTGCAGGAGATGTGGTCTCAATCAGTATATCTCCAAGCATGTTAAGGTTGACATTGTTGACAGGTTGAATATGATGTGGTGTGCTAATTGAAGTGTTGAACAGAGATGCTTGCATTATATATATTGATCTCAATCTCAGGGTGTCTTGGTCTTGATTTAAGTGATACATACTTATCTCCATGAAGTTTGAACAAGAACATCAGTAAATCAACTCACTCTCAAGAAGTGCTTCATTTGCATAATGTTGGTTTGTTTGAAATCCTTAATGTCTTGTGATGATCACATCATATGTGTCTTGTAGATGCAGAGAATGGTTTTATACTCCACAGGTTTGATCTTGCATCATCAGGAGTACAAAGTTCAACTTTGAAGGTTCACAGGGCAGAAATGATAACATTTGTTGATAAGGGAGTTCATTAATGTTGATATGGATATTCAAAGTTTGATTGAAGCTTTAGTTGATTAGTTGGCATATTAGTTAAATATACTTGATAGGTTAATAATGATTGATGACAGAGATAATGTTAATGGTTAAGGTATGATCTTTGTGACAATGGCATTTATTTGACAGGAGGTCTTCATTCTATCACGTGTAGTAGATGATGTTTTAAACATGTATCAAGATGTTTTTTTTTCAAGATGTTTGTTCAAGCATTTCACAGTTGATCATGGTAGGAATTAATTAGAAGTTGATCATGTATCTTCTTCAGTGGAGATTATGTTGTTCATGAGAATTCTTCTCATCATATGATGATCATGACAAGACACAGTATTGATCTTCAATATGGTTGGTAGAAGGGTACTTCAAGGAGTCTTGATCTCAGTTCAAATCATGCCCTCTGTGTTAATTTATGTTAGTACAAGTTATATGTCTTGATCAGATGTGGGTATCGAGTTCATACTTGGGGCAAAATCTTCTTATGTGAGCTCACTAAACTCTAAGTTGAAGATCATAAATCATGTCCTAAAAGTCCTTAAACAAACATCATAACCTTTGTTCTAATTGCCAGTTGACCGGCTGAGTAGGTTTATGTCACTTAAGTGACAACTTAAGGGCTGCATTGTTGTGGGTTTTACCGGCCCCATCACCTAGGGTATCCGGTCACCAGGTAGTGGAGGTTCTAAACCGGCGGGAAGCATAGATCGACGCTCTTCATTCAAAGCACAGTTGGCAAGATTGCCACATCTAATGGTTGATTTCAAAACAATGCCACAGTTTGTGACTGTTAAATTTCACGGCCTCTGTGATGAAAAAGCATGAAAGCAAACTTGTTTCTATCCTTAATCATAGTGAAAGAAGAAGGTGAAAGTTAGAAAGTATTTGAAATGGAAAGTCTCATAAAATATATTTTATTTATTTTTCTGGAATATGAATCGATGGGAAATATTGAAAATGGAAAGTTTCAATATAGAAATTAAAAATATACATTCTTTTTTAAGTGAAAAGAAGTTGATTTTTTAGGAGTTTTTTTTTTAGGGAGTTTCATAAGGCAGATTGAGATTTCATTTAAGAAGTTAAAAAGTTTTTTTATGCAGAGATTTTTTGAAGAAGATTGAAGTTTGTTTTTTTCTCCAGAGAAGATCAAGGTTTTTGGAAATGTGTTTTTGTAGAGAACATGAAGTGTTTTCAAATGAGATTTTTTTGAAGATTTTTATTGTAGAATTTGAGGAGTTTTTTGAAGACATTTTTTTTATAGGAAGATCAAGAGATGAATTTTTGAAGGAACAAAATGTTTTTATTAATTATTTTGTGAGCAGGGTATTGGATAAAGTTTTTAGCTTTGAAGATAATATTTACAAGAAGAGAATATGAAAAGATTCATTTGAAGACATTGAAGAAAATAGGAAGTTGGATTTTGAATCTGAAGGGTCATTTGCAGAGAAAATGAAATATTGTAATTTTTGCTATGTGAAGTTTTTGAAAAGAATTTCCAGGTGCTTCAACAAGACTGAGGAAGATGGAATAATATGTTTCAGACGCAAAGTAAAATTAACTTTGTTACACGGGATTGATTTTTCTTTTGAAGAATATGAAAGGTCATATGAAAATGATTTTGCAGATTGTTGAGAGGTATTATCATATTAATTGGCTTCATATTGATAGAGGAATGTGTGTGTGGAATTGAACAGAGAAATGAAGACATTTTCTAATAAATTCTTTTGAAGAGAAAAGAATAATGACAAGATGATACTGAGTTTGTAATGCAGAGATAATCAGCTGAATTGTTATGTAGGTGTGAAGGAATTGAGAATTGAATGAAAATAGAGTATCCCTCTGATTTGGTTTATAACTTCCATTGGTGATTTGGTTTGCCAGTGAGGCATTGTATTAGCCAATGAGGCTTAGAGGTCAGTGTGACCTTAATATTTGTCAGTGAGACAATTTGTGTTGCCAGTGAGGCATGTTTTTCAGTTAAGCCAGTGAGGCAATTTTGGAGTGGTTTTTCTACCCCTGGAGGGTTTTCCACTCGTGCAATTCTTGTGTCCTGATCTTCTCTCTGTGGATATATGTTTTACTCATGAGTTTTTGTTTTTCATTCTCAGTTATGTGCACATGTATGTGAGAAATCAATGATAGCTCTCTCTCCTTGTACTCTGCAAGTTAAAGTTTGTAAAAAGATTAGAAATTTCACACAACACTAATTCACCCCCCCTCTCAGTGTTGTCCTTGACTCCTACACAACTAACATCAATTACATATCTTTTACATATATATATAACTTTTCCAATCACTGCGCAACTACAGGCACTAAATTTTGGTCAACCACTTTACCTAGGCACCCACACTGCATTTAATTCAGCTCATGGTCCCGTCAGGAAATTCTACAAAGTTGGATGGTGGCCATGCCCTAACAGGTCTACAAAGTCATAGAAGATCACCCAAATGCATGGGTGTTAGAAGCATTGAAGAGGGAAGGTCTGAAATCCTTCTTGTTGCGAGTATGTACCTAACTGTTGTTGTCATTAATGTCAACATATCTGTGTTGTCATTGGTGTCAAATGTGCTCTTGTTTTGATGATTACTTGTAATAAGTTAGATGCTTTGCATTGGCTTATATAAGTGTTGGAGATAATGAGTAAGTGATCTGGATATTGATTTTCCAAGTGCTTTTGAGAAAATTTGCTCCTCCAGTGGAAATAGTGTATAGAAGAGTATCTTTTTTATACAACAGAATAATCCAAAAGATTGCTCTGCATTTCTTGTAGAATGAATATCTTTGTCTACAGATTGGAAGTTGTTTAAAGGCATGTCTGAAGATGCTATGTTCCAAGTTTGAGCCTCCGATATGAAGACTTGAGTGAGTAATGTTCACCAGAGTAAAAATAGCTTTTTCTATACTCACTGGTGACAGGGAGAATGTATTTTGCTCCACATTCCTCCGCATTGAAGTACTATGATGTATGGTTCATGAGATAAGTCTGAAATGATGATAAGTATCTTCAACTCCAATGGTTCATGATTTGGTGGTCCGCAAGCTATCTTTTGTCTATGACAGTACCTAACAGTGTTGTTTATGTGCTCTGGTTTGAAGAATATTCTTGACAGAGTGGTTAGAGATTGTGCAATTGTTCCTAGTGATTACAATGTGCTTGTGCATGTGATGTAGCACACAACATACACTCAATACATTTTTGCCATTAATCATGTGAAAGCCAAATATCTGAAGACTGGAACATAAAATCTTCTATTCATCAACTCTGCTGCTACAATGAGAGAAAACTCTCTTATATCCAAGAAAACAAAAAAAATCAAAAAATTACCTTTTTTGGCAGATTTCGACAATTGTCAAATTTTGCCATTTTAGGTAATTTTACAATCATATCTTGAGAATCCAATTTTTTCCCAAAAAACTCATAAAGCTAAGGTAGGACAAAAAAACAACTAACATCCTAAATTTGAAACATGAGTTTTGAGTTATTAAAAAAAGCAACTTTTAAAAAATTAGAAAAAACCACTAATTTGCCATTTTGAGGGCCAAGATGAAAGTTTCAAGCCTCGAAAAAGTGCCAAGACGAGGTCCAACTAACTAGAGTGGGTTGGGAAACCACTGGCCACTTCATAACACATCCACCTGCAAAATTTCGTAGAAAACCCACATCCGAGTCAAAAGTTATGACCTTTGGAAGTCCTTGCATCATTCTCCTCTGGTTGAAAAGAACACAGCTCCTGCAAGTGATTGTCTTCAAACTGCTGCCATTTGACTGGATCTAACCTCTGCACTTCCCACTCTATAATCCATGTGCTATCTGTTGGTGGCAATCCTTCCCACTGTACTAAATACTTGTTGTAATGCCCTTGCTGAGGGTAGGTAGTGTTCTTATCAAGAACCTATGCAATCTTTTCCTTCTTCTTATGGGGAATGTGGTTGTGCCATGCCACCTCTGGTTGACTATCTTCAGCATCATCCTCACCATGGAATGCATATAAATTAGAAATATTAAACACAGGAGAAATATCGAGATCATCTGGTAAACTGACCTCATATGCATTATCATTGATCTTCTTTATAATTCTGCAAGGACCAATTTTCCTGTACTTCAACTTGTGATATGTTCCAGTAGGAAACCACTCTTTTCTCAAATATACCATCACTAAGTCACCTTCACTGAATGTCTGATGTCGCCCACTAGTATCCACTAAATTCTTGTACATCTCATTACTGTCTTGCAACTTCTGTCTCACTTCTTGCTGCAACTATTGAAGGTGTTTTGCAAATGCTTCCCCATCATCACTGACCCTATCTTTCATTGGTAGCTGTACCAAATCTAGAACACCCTGAGGATTCCTGCCATACACAATCTGGAAAGGGGACTTTCCCATTGATCTGTTAACAGAACTATTATAGGCAAATTCGGCCTGGGGTAATGCCAAATCCCATTGTTTTGGCTTTTCTCCAACAATACACCTCAGCAAATTTCCTAGAATCTGATTAACTACCTCTATTTGCCCATTTGTTTGAGGATGATAGGCACTACTAAACTGTAACTTGGTCCCCATCTTCTTCCATAAAGTCCTCTAGAAATGACTGAGGAATTTGGTATCCCTGTCAGAGGTAATAGTCTTTGGAACACCATGTAATCGAACAACTTTTGAAAAAAATAACTCTGCTACCCTCGTTGCATCATTAGTTTTCTTACATGCAATAAAATGAACCATCTTGGAGAACCTATCAACAACTACAAAAATGGAATCATTACCTCGTTGAGTATGTGGAAGTCCCAACACAAAGTCCATGCTCAAATCTGTCCATGGTGCAGCTGGTACTGGTAAGGGCATATACAATCCTGTATTCTGTGAATGTCCCTTAGCCACTTGGTAGATTCTACACCTTGTTACATACTTAGTTATATCCCTTTTCATCTTTGGCCAGTAATATTTATCTTCTATCAAGGCTATTGTCTTGTCCTTGCCAAAATGTCCAGCCAACCCACTACTATGAAATTCTCTGATAATGTTTTCCCTCATAGAGCCAGATGGTATGCATAGTTGTTTTCCTTTAAATAGATACCAATCTTGCATAAAATATTCACCCCTAAAGTGATCCAAGTTACCAGATACTGGTGCCTTCAATTGTTCCACAATCTCCCAAAAATCATCATCAAACTCATACAAATTTTTGATGGCATCAAAACCAATCACCTCAGCTTCCATTGTGGTCAAAAGTGCAACATGCCTACTTAACGCATCTGCAACTTGATTTTGTTTTCTAGACTTATGATTCGACACAAAGTTGTAACCCTGCAAGAAAGAGACCCACTTGGCATGCCTACTATTCAACTTTTTCTTTGTGTTCAAGTATATCAGTGCAATATGATCTGTAAACAATACAAACTCCTGGGGAACTAGATAATCTCTCCAATGCCTCAATGCTTGAACAATTGCATAAAATTCCAAATCATAAGTAGAATAATTCTTTCTCACTTCATTCATCTTTTCACTAAAGAAAGCTATAGGTTTTCTATCTTGGCTAAGCACAACACCGATTCCCACATGGGAGGCATCACATTCTACTTCAAATACCTTATCAAAATTTAGCAATGCAAGTATAGGTGCTTCTGTTACCTTTTGCTTCAAGTACTTAAAGCTCTCCTCAGCATTCTTGGTCCATATAAACTCCCTTCCTTTGGTGCAATCTGTTATAGGAGATACAATACTACTGAAATTTCGAATGAACTTTTGATAGAAAGTGGCCAAGCCATGAAAACTTTTTACCTCTATGATGCTGCTTGGACTAGGCCATTCTAGAATTGCCCTAACTTTTTCTAGATCCATTCTGACACCATCTTTAGAAATGACAAAGCCTAAAAAAACCAAACTATCCTGCATTCAAACCTACACTTCTTCAAATTGGCATAGAGCTTCTCCTTCCTTAACACACCAAAGATGATCCTCAAGTGTTGTAGGTGTTCTTCTTTGCTGTTACTAAATACCAAAATATCATCAAAATAAACTACCACAAACTTACCAATGTAAGGTCATAGTATAGTGTTCATCAATCTCATAAATGTGCTAGGTGCATTTGATAACCCGAATGGCATAACCATCCACTCATATAATCCATCTCTAGTCTTAAAGGTTGTCTTCCACTCATCCCCTTCTCGGATTCAGATTTGGTGGTAGCCACTTCATAGGTTGATCTTGCTAAAATATTTGGCCCCTGCAAGGACATCCATCATGTCTTCCATACGAGGTATAAGAAACCGATACTTGATGGTAATCTTATTAATTGCTCTGCTATCAGTGCACATCCTCCATGTTCCATCTTTTTTTGGGGTCAGGAATACAGGTACAGCACATGGGCTCATGCTCTCTCTCACCACACCTTTACTTATGAGTTCTGTTACTTGCTTATTCCTCTCTGCATGTTGTGTTGGATTCATCCTATAAGCTGCTTGGTTGGGTAGAGTTGCTCCTGGAATCAAATCAATATGATGTTGAATATCTCTCTTTGGTGGTAGACCATTAGGCAATTCATTAGGCAAAACATCAACAAATTCTTCCAATAGCTCTGCTACTTCTGGGGGAACTGAAATGTCTTCCTCTTCACCTTTTTTCACTACTAATGCATAACAACACCCTGTCACCTTCATTTCTTTAACAAGATCTCTTTCAGACAACATGGTCTCACCTTTACCTTCATCCTTGAGAGGCAATAAAATCACCTTAGAGCCATCTTTCCAAAAGGTATATGTGTTTTTCTCTCCATCATGCATAACTTTTCTGTCATACTGCCATGGCCTTCCCAATAACACATGACATGCATCCATTGCGACAATATCACACCATATCTCATCTTGATAGATCTTCCCTATGCTAAGCTTAATTAGGCATCTTTTATCAACAGTGACTTCATTCCCCTTTTTAAACCATGCAATGTGGTACAGATGAGGATGTTTTTCATAGTGTAAATTCAATTTCTCTACCATTTCTTTAGAAACCATATTTTCACAACTACCTCCATCAACAATAACTTGACATACCTTGCCACCTGAAGTGCCTCTGGTTATGAAGATATTGGTTCGAAGCCATGAACCATCAGAGATTTTGGCTTGTATTTTCTCCTTCTCTGGGATCACCATTGCCCTTCTCATCGTGAGACTTTCTCCCACATCTGGTGGAACCTCTAGTTCCGTCCCTTCCACTTCATGTTGCATTTGAATTAGGTTCACCCTAAGTTGTCCTCCTTGATTTCTTTCTTGCATGTTATAATTTGATCATTCAAATGCCTTATGACCTTCTTCTCCACATCTAAAACAAGTGAAAAGCCTTCTCTGGTTTTCCCATCCTCTACCGTTACCATAACCTCTACCTCTTTGAAATCCCCTTCCTCATTCTTGATTCGAAGGATCTTGTTAGGTGTCTGCTTTTTTTTCCAATCCATGGGATGACTCTCCCCTACCATAATTCAAACCTCCTCGAAATGGGCTTGATGTACCCCTTCTTCCTCCTCTATTCCTTTGATGGTATTGTCTATTTTTTTTTCTTCAGCCTTTAGAGCCAATTGGTAAGCCTCTTCCATACTATTGAGTTGATGCATGCTCAATTCATCTTGAATAGAGAATTTCAAGCCATTCACATATCTAGAAGCCATCTGTTAATCAATTTCTTGATGTTCTATACGTATAGATAGCATATAAAACTCATTTGTATAATCTTGCATAGAAGAGAGGTTCTGCTTTAAATTTTGAAACCTACGAAAAAGGGTTTGCGCATAATCTATGGGCAAAATTTTTTCTCTCAGCTTCTTCTCCATTTTATTCCACGTCTTGATCTTATCCTTTCCTTTCCTTGTTCGTTCCTTTTGAAGATGATCCCACCAAATCATTGCATGACCCTTTAATTTGGTGCATGCAAATTTCACCTTCTTTTCCTCTGTCATGGATTTCCATTTGAAAAATTTTCTCATGTCATTCAACCAATCTAACAACTCCTCTGGTTTAAGACTACCTGCATAATCTAAAACATCTACCTTGATCCCTTCATTTTTTCCTTCTAAGGCCTTGAGCATCCTCTCTTCAAAACTCATGCCTTCTAATTCTTCTTCTTCATGTTCAGTATCTTGATTTGCACCTCCTCGACCTATCTCTTCATCAGATTCGGCTCCTCCTCTACCCAATCTTTGGTTTTCCATCTGTGTTGTAAGTTTAGCTATTTGCCTTTGCAGATTTTGCATTTCTCTATGCATTTGGGCAAGACCGCCTCTTCCTCTTCCTCTCCCAGCCATCTTCCTGCTCTGATACTAGATGATGTAGCACACAACATACACTCAATACATTTTTTCCATTAATCATGTGAAAGCCAAATATATGAAGACTGGAACATAAAAACTTCTATTCATCAACTATGTTGCTACAATGAGAGAAAACTCTCTTATATCCAAGAAAATGAAAAAATCAAAAATTACCTTTTTTGGCAGATTTCGACAATTATCAGATTTTGCCATTTTAGGTAATTTTACAATCATATCTTGAGAATCCAGTTTTTTCCCAAAAAACTCATAAAGCTAAGGTAGGACGAAAAAACAACTAACATCCTAAATTTGAAACATGAGTTTTGAGTTATTAAAAAAAGCAACTTTTAAAAAACTAGAAAAAAACACTAATTTGTCATTTTGAGGGCCAAGATGAAAGTTTCAAGCCCCGAAAAAGTGCCAAGACAAGGTCCAATCGACTAGGGTGGGTTGGGAAACCACTGGCCACCTCATAACGCATCCACCTGTAAAATTTTGTAGAAAACCCACATCCGAGTCAAAAGTTATGACCTCCAGAAGTCCCTGCATCAGGATGTCTCTTGATCATGATCCTACCTTTGGATTGGTCTGCAAAGAGAATTTTGGATCATGGATGAAGACTTAATGTTAACACTAGTCTTGGCCAACTTGGTTGTTTTCATTACTTGCGAAGAAACATTGAAGATTGTAGGAGCGTGTTGTGACGTGGAATATTGCATTTCAGTCCCAACTAAGGCATAACATGATCAGCATACATCTTTACCTTAGAAAATTTTGTTTAGGTCTAGACCTATTTCTATGTATATTTGTAATGCCAACCTTGGAGATTGTTCCGATGGTTGATGAATGTAATGCCGACCTTGAAGTACATTCCAAGGTTGATGAATTGTATAAAAGCATATAATGTAGTTGCGAAAAAGATGTCCTTGTGTGAAAATGAAAAGATAAGTGCGAAGGTGTAAAAAGAGTAGAGTAGAGGATTTATACTATGCTTCAATGGAACTAAACCTAGACATGGAATAGATTCTATCAAATCAATTCATTAATCCTTGGAAGTGAGCCACTCCTTGGTAGTGAGCCAATCTTGGTAGGGAGTCTTAACATTTGCAATGAGCATTTTGGGCAGTGAGCCTCTAATTTTTGGTATTATTATAACTTATTTATTTCTATGGGCTAACACCCACTGTGGTTTTTCCCTTATAGGGTTTTCCACATAAAAATTGTGGTGTCTCATGTGTCATTGTGTTGGGCTTCTTATTTCATACTTTCATGATTAATCTTAATAACAGTGATTAAGAATTTGATGTGTTGACATTCATAAGAAGTTAATGTTTTTGTGACAACTGATGCACCCCCCCTCTCAGTTGTCATGAGCATTTGAACAATTGGTATAAGAGAAAGGTTCCTCGGAAGTAAGCCTAACAACTTGCAGTCGATCTAGGATGTCTTATAAGAAAGAAGCTCCTCAGTTCGATGGGATGAATTATGCTTTATGGAAGGTACAAATAAAAAGCCATCTCCTTTGTCTTGGTTATAGAATATGGAAAGTGATAGAGATGAAGTATACCATGTCTCAGAATGGTTTAACAACTGAAGATGAAATCAAAGAATATGAGTTAAATATAAAAGCTAGAGATGCATTGTTGAGTGCCTTGTTAGACACTGAGTTGATAAAGGTCATGGATCTAGAAACTGCTAATGAAGTCTTGAAAAAGTTGAAAATTTTGTATGAAAGAGATGAGTCTATTAAAAGCACCAAATTACAGGGTCTAAAAGTGAAATATGAGGGTTTAAAGATGAGCGAAGATGAAAACATAACAACCTACATGCAAAAAGTTGATGAAATTATCAATAGAATAAAAGGTATGGGAGGAACTATTGAAGAGAAGGAAGTTATGATGAAAATTCTTAGGTCATTACCTAAATCCTATAGTCACAAGGTAGCTGCAATTGAAGAAGCAATGACTGTGAAAGACGTCACCAAGGATCAGTTGCTAGGAAATCTTACAGCTTTTGAGATGAGAGAGCTTGGTGATGCTCTGCCAAAGATTGAGACTGCTTTCAAAGCTAGTACTTCAGAGATCTCCAGTGCTGAAAAGTACAAGGTGGAACCTGATGATGAGCTTAATGAAATTTAAGTAAACTTTGTTGACAAATTGCAAAGAGGTTTTGGTAAGTTCAAAGGCAAATTACCTTTCAAATGTTTTTCATGTGGTAAGGTTGGTCACTATGCTTCTAGATGTCCTGAAAGAATTGAAAGGAATAGAAAATGATTTGAGAATAGACCTAGGGTTCCAAAGAAATGCTACTATGTTAGAGATCTTGATAATGAAGGTGTGACAGATGATGAATATGATGATGCTAGTACCAATGCAAATGAGTACTTGTTTATTGCAATTAAAGAAGAACCTATGTCTACTAATCCTACTAGCTGTGTGAAGGAAGAAAAACTAGTGGAAGAAAGTGCTTTGGCTATTTAGGTTGAGAAAGATAAGGATGAATGGATTATTGAGTGTGGATGCTCACATCACATGACCGGTGACAAAAGTAAGTTTGTGAGTTTGGAAAAGTATGATGGAGGACTCGTTAGATTTGGAGATAATGCAGCTGGTAAGATTTGTGGAAAAGGATCTATTTCTTTTGATGGAAAGCAGAATACTGATAGTCTCCTATATGTGAAGGGTTTGAAACATAATCTTTTGAGTTTTGGTCAAATGTGTGACAAAGGTTATGATCTAAGATTCAAAGACAATGGGTGCAAGATCATGGAAAGATCCGAAACAATGATTGCTACCGGTAAGAAGACCAGACGTAACATTTACTAATTAAGAGGAACTAATGATTATTGTTTATTGGATCAGATAGATGAGAGTTTCCTATGGCATAGAAGGATGTGTCATATCAATTTTGACAATTTGACGAAGATAAGTTCTGCACAGGCTGTAAGAGATCTGCCTAAACTTGTGAAGCCAACCAACACAATTTGCAAGGAGTGTCAATTTGGGAAACAAACAAAAATAAGTTTCAAAAGCAAAGAACAATTCTTTATTGCATTGCTTAAGCTTGTACATACAAATTTGTTTGGTCCCATAAGAACAAGAAGTTTGCAAGGTGATAGGTATTTTATGTTGCTTATTGATGACTATTCTAGAATGACTTGGGTCACGTTTCTAAAAGAAAATTTGAATCCCTAGACAAGTTCAAAGTTTTCAAGGAAATGGTTGAGAATGAGTTAGAGTTGAGAATCAAATGCTTAAGGTCTAATAGAGGAGGTGAGTTCACTTCAAATAAATTAAATATTTTATGTGAAGAACAAGGGGTAAAGAGACAGTTGTCTGCACCTAAAACTCCTCAGCAGAATGGAGTTGTTGAAAGATGAACATGACAGTTCAAGAGGCTGCTAGGACTATGCTAAAGGAAGCTAACCTACTAGAAGTATATTGGAGAGAAGCCATACATACTGTTGTGTACATTCTAAATAGAGTTCAAGTCAAAGGTAACAATTCTAAAACTTCTTTTGAAATATGGTATGGAAGAGTTCCTACAATGAAGTATTTCAAATTTTTTTAGTAGCAAATGTTATATTAGAAGAGTTGAAGAACTAGGCATGTTTGATGCTAGATGTGATGAAGGATTTTTTCTTGGTTACTCCACCAAGAGTAAGGCCTATCGGTGCTACATTAAGAGACTGAAAAAGATTGTTGAGAGTGCTAATGTGAAGGTGGATGAAGGCAAGGAAAGAATATCATATATGAGTTGCTATGAATCAGATGAACCTGTGGCTACATAAAATTAAGAAAAATTTGAACAAGAAGACAGTCAGGATGAAGAAGAGGCTTTGGAAAGTGCTTTTAAGACTCCCAAGTATGTAAGGACTAATCATTCTGAAGATCAGATTATAAGTGATAAAAACAAAGGTGTGCTGACAAGGAAGTGAGCTGCAAAAAAATAAGTGAATTACTATTTGCTTTCAAAGGTTGAACCAAAAACTGTGAATGAAGCTTGTAATGATGAAAATTGGGTAAAAGACATGGAAGAAGAACTAATGCAGATAGAAAAGAATCAAACTTGGGAATTGGTTCCTAGACCTACTGATAAGAATGTCATTGAAACTAAATGGGTTTTCAGGAACAAGCTGAATGAAAATGGAGAAGCTGTAAGAAACAAAGAAAGGCTTGTGTGTAAAGGATATTCTCAAATTGAAGGAATAGATTTTGAAGAGACTTTTGCTCCAGTGGCTAGGATTGAAGCAATCAGAATATTTATGGCATTTGGAACTCACAAAGTTTTCAAAGTGTATCAGATGAATGTGAAGTCTACATTCTTGAATGGTGAATTGGAAGAAGTTTACATTGAGCAACCAGAAGGATTTCAGTTATCAAACCAAGGTGATATGATGTGCAGATTGGAAAAGGCATTATATGGACTGAAGCAAGCACCCAAAGCATGGTATGCAAGGTTAGACAAGTATCTGCTGCAATTAGGGTTCAATAAAGGTACTACTGACAGCAATCTCTATTTCAAAATCAATGATAATCAAATCTTGATTGTTGAAGTCTTTGTTGATGACATTATCTTTAGAGGAAATGAAGGTATGTGCAAGAAGTTTACAAGAGAAATACAAAATAAATTTGAGATGTCTATGTTTGGTGAAATGAATTTCTTTCTAGGTCTGCAAGTTAATCAAATAAAGGAATCTTCATTTCTCAGTCTAAGTATGTGAAAGAGTTGTTGAAGAAGTTTGGCATGGAGGACTCCAAACCAGTATGTACTCCCATGGTGACTGGCTGTAAATTAAGTAAAATTGATGAATCACCTAAGACTGATCAAAAAAGGTACAAATCCATGATTGGAGGATTACATTATCTAACTCAAAGCAAACCTAATATAATGCATGCAGTATGTCTTGTGGCAAGATTTCAAGAAGATTCTAGAGAATCACATGTGATGGCAGTCAAGAGAATCTTTAGATATTTGAAAGGCACATCAGATCATGGCTTATGGTATCCAAAGGACAATGATTTCACTTTCAATGCTTATACAAATGTAGATTGGGCTAGAGATGTTGATGACAGAAAAAGTACAAGTGGAGGTGCTTACTTCTTGGGAAATAGATTGGCTTCATGGCTGAGCAAGAAGCAAGATTCAATCTTCTTGTCTACTGTAGAAGTAGAGTATATTGCAGTAGCATGTTGTTACACTCAAGTGTTTTGGATGAAGTAGACTTTGAAGGATATAAGAGTTGTGTATGAAGATCTAATTGCAATCTTTTATGACAATACAAGTGCCATAAACATTTCAAAGAATCCAATGATGCACTCAAGAACAAAGCATATATTAATAAGGTATCACTTTTTGAGAGAGAAGGTGACAAAAAATGAAGTAAATATGGAATATGTGTCCATAAAGGATTATATTGTAGATATTTTCACTAAGCCTTTGCCTAAGGATACCTTTGAGTATCTCAGAGAAAAGTTAGGGGTTATTACCCCTCCTACTTTAAACTAAGATGCATAAAAATGCATCAGTCCAGTGATGTCCAAAGCCTCATTTTTTTTTATCTAGATTGATGTTTTGAGAAGTACCTCTCAGGAGGAGTAGAAAATGTTCCTGATATGTGTTCCTAACCAAGAGTAGCAAGTGTTATAGTATTCATGAAAGAGCAATTTGATCAGAGCAGTTGAGTGCAAGTATGTGCCCTTTACCATTGATGTCAAAGGAGGAGAGAAATCATGTGAAAAACTTAGGGGGAAAAAGAGTGAAAATATGTAAAAAGAAAGGGGGAGTATCTTGTCTTGATGGTCATTATAGTTTTTCACATCATATGTTGCCATCAATGACAAAGGGGGAGATTGTTGCAAGTATGTGCCTAACCGGTGTTGTCATTGGTATCAACTATGCTCTTGTTTTGATAATTGCTTATAATGAGTTAGATTATTTGCATTTGATTATATAAGTGTTGGAGATAATGAGTAAATGGTCCTAATATTGAGTTTCCAAGTGCTTTTGAGAAAATTTTCTCTTCTAGTGGAAATAGTGTATAGAAGAGTATCTTTGTTTACAACAGAATAGTCCAGAAGATTGCTCCACATTTCTTGTAGAATAAATATCTTTGTTTGTAAATTGGAAGTTGTTTAGGGGCATGCCTGTAGATTCTATGTTCTAAGTTTGAGCCTCTAGTATGAACATTTGAGTGAGTAATGTTCACCAGAGTAAAAACTACTTTTTCTGTACACTCACTAGTGACAGGGAGAATGTATTTTGCTCTGCATTCCTTCACATTAAAGTATTATGATCTATAGTTCATGAGTTAAGTCTGAAATGATGATAAGTACCTTCAACCCCAATGGTTCATGATTTGGTGATCCACAAGCTATCTTTTCTCTATGATAGTAGCTGACAGTGTTGTTTATGTGCTCTGGTTTGAAGAATCTTCTTGACAGAGTGGTTAGAGATTGTGTGATTGTTCCTAGTGATTACAATGTACTTGTGGATGTCTCTTGATCATGCTTCTACCTTTGGATTGGTTCACAAAGAGAAATTTGGATCATGGATGAAGACTGTTCTTAGAAGACTTAATGTTAACACCAGTCTTGGCTAAATTGGTTATTTAAATTACTTGCAGAGATACATAGAAGATTGTGAGAGTGTGTTGTGACATGGAAGATTGCATTTGAGTTCCAACTATGGCATAACAAGATCCACATACATCTTTACCTTAGAAAATTTTGTTTAGGTCTAGACCTATTTCTATGTATGTTTGTAATGTCGACCTTGGAGATTGTTCCAATGGTTGATGAATGTAATGTCAGCCTTGAAGTACATTCCAAGGTTGATGAATTGTATAAAAGCATGTAATGTAGTTGCAAAAAATATGTCCTTGTGTGAAAATGAAAAGATAAGTGTGAAGGTGTAAAAAGAGCAAAGAAAATGAGTTATACTGTGCTTCAATGGAACTGAACCCAGGCATGGAATAAATGCTATCAAATAAGTTCATCAATCCTTGGTAGTGAGCTATCTCTTGGCAATGAGCCCTAGCATTTGTAGTGAGCATTTTGGGCAGTGAGCCTCTGATTTTTAGTATTGTTATAACTAATTTATTTTTGTGGGCTAACACCGACTGTGGTTTTTCCCTTATAGGGTTTTCCATGTAAAAATTGCGGTGTCTCATGTGTCATTGTGTTGAGCTTCTTGTTTCATACTTTCATGATTAATCTTAATAACAATGATTAAAAATTTTATGTGTTGACATTCATAAGTAGTTGAAGTTTTGTGACAACTAATTCACCCCCCTCTTAGTTGTCCTATGCATTTCAACACTTCCATGGTACTTGCAAATTCATTTTGTCCCTTGTTTGTACTAGCACATTGAAGAATTTAACTGTTTCAACTACTTGAATTTGACTGATCTGCAATGTTGTCCTTCATGTATTAATTCATTCTACAACAATGGCATGATTTTAGGAAATTGCCTTGTAAGCTTTTACAACACTTTAAAAGTGTTTATTTTCAATTCTACCTTTGGCGCCCTTTGAATTTTCCTTTATCAGTGAATTTGCCCTCTAGTGAACTCCTTTTCCTTGGCTTTCTTCACTTTCTTTCTCTTATCCCTCTTTGGTCAGTGAAATTTTCATTTGGCAAACCATCATGTCTTCTTTGTTTTCTCCTTTTGGGCCTTTAGTCAGTAAATCACCTTATCGGTGAACTTGAGAAGCCACGAACTGATCAGTGAGTTTGCAATTTTGTTGATTTTGCTATTTCTCCCTTTTGTTTGATCTTTTGCCTCCTTTTTCCCTTATTGGTGAATCATGTTGCTCACAAACTTTCACTAGTTTTGTCTTCAATGCTTTGGTTGGAGCCTCCTCAGTCGGCGAAGCTTCTCAGCGGTGAACCATTGGATCCACAACTTTACCCTACCAAAAACTTAGCCAATTTTACCTTTTCCCTCCTTTGGTCGAGGCAAAATCCCTTTGCCACAAACTATCACCTTGTCTTTGTCTTCATTCCTTACTTAGTCGGCAATTCCGTCAATCGATGAGCTTGCCAATCGGTGAACCAAATAGTTTGAAAATATTTCTCTTTGTCAACTAAGGAACCTTTCTTACCTTTGCCTCTCCTCGGCATACTTTCCTTCATCAGAGACTTGACTTAGTTGCTTCCCTTTTAGCCTTGCCTCGTTCCTCTGTCAGTGAAATGGTCCATTGGGAAACTTGCCCATCTGTGAACCTACCCATCGGCAAACCTTCAGGTTCACGAACTACTAATTTTGCTAACAAAAACCTGCATTGCATTCTTTTGCCTTAGAGAATTCCACCTTGGTTCCTTTGGTTAGTGATTTTGTCAATCGATGAACTTGCCAATCAGCAAACTTTGAGTTCACCAAACGCAAACGTTGTCGACTAAGGCAAAATTGTCTTTCTTCAGCCTTCCTTCTTCCCCTTAGTCAATGATTTCATCGATCAGCGAACTTTTTGGTTGGTGAACTTTAAGTTCACCAAACTTGAATTTTACTGAATAATGTAGAAGAAAAATGCAAAATACTTAGAATTTTTGGGATTTTTTAAGGAAGACTTTCTCCCATTTAAGCTTTCTCAGATCGGATATTTATGATGGAAGAAAGGTGGGATATTTGGGGGGAATCTTTGGGCTACTTTGGCCTTGGTTAAAATATGACAACATTTTGGTGACTATACATGGGTTATTGCCTACTAAACACAAAGATCCAATGGTCTTTTCAATCCATTGGCCATAGAGTGAAAAGGGGCATTGTAGCAAACTGAAACAGGGGGTTGGCAAAACCAACACAAAATTAAACATGCCTCCAAGTCACAAAAAAAAAAGGCAAACAAGGTCCTAATGAGGATGCAGCTTGTGTAAGAGCACTTATTGAAGGGAAACCTAATACATAAACAAAACTAACCTAAACCTAAACTAACCAACCAAGAAACTAACTTAAATAAAGCCATTAACAAGTTCTTGAAAGTAACTTCCCTTTCTCAACAATTTACAATGCTTTACATGCATGTGGGTAGTTAAAAAGAGGTGGGGAAGGGATGGGCATACAACAAGGTGGTGAATTGCTTCCCCAAGGACAAAGAGAAACTCGCCTATCCACCTACACTGATTGAAAATGTAGTTGCCTGGAAGTTAACAAATGGGTTGATCTAGCCCTTCTTGATGTTCAACCTCATGCTTTGAAGTAAGCATGACAAGTGGTGACTCTTTCTCATATGTTTCCAGTTGAGCCAAATGCCTTATTGGGCATCCCTTTGAGATGACACACAAATAAAAAGAGTTGATCTCATGCCTCTTCTTTATTTCTATATTCTCTCGTTGATCTGAATGTTCTTACTCTTGTATATCAATTGGAGGAATGTCTGCCTCCTCAATCTACTCAAACTGCTCATGATTTGCCTCACTAAGAGGAGATGATTTACTATCCAAATTTGAGCAGAAAACATCAATCTCATCCCCAGAAATGAGCCTCCTCCAAGTCCTCTTCACTCTTTAATATAGGGCTACTTATATGCTCCTCATGAGATGAGACCTCATTCTTATACTTAGCCTCAACCTGCAACAATTTTCCATCATTTTCACTACCCCCATGCTACTTTAGAACCTCTGGCATCTGCCTGTCCTCTTCATATTCAATGAAACTAGGTAGTTCCTAAAATATAGTGGCATTATCAACCTCAACAACAACCTCCTTCTCAGCATCCTCATCCTCTTACCAATTCAAAAACACACATTCATCCTGCATTTGCCTTTGTCCTCCCATAGCCTATTGACTAGGTCCAACTTGTAGTTTTGGGATTACTGATGGACTGCATGGATGTCACCACTCATAACCCTGAGCCAAGTTCTTCTAGATTGGAACAAGTACACTTGATGCACTTGTAGCAGCTAAGTTTATGGAGCTCAGGGGCCTAACATAGCTTAGTTGATTTTGTCTTTGATTGTTCCCCTCTCAAGGTTGCTCGCTAGGCTAATAGGGCTAATTGGGAGCTTGGTATGACACATTAGTTGTAGGAATTAGTGTCATAATTGGATGAATGACTGGGGCTTCTTTAAATAATGGCATTAGAGGCCTGGGATAAATCTTTCCATCTAGAATCAAACAATTCTCTACCCTAACAGCTACTTCATAGGCATCAAATAGCACATCCCCTCCTAGAGACTGGATCATGACAGTGATATCACTATTCAAGGATCTAAAATAATACAAGGAAACATTAGTGGAAGGTCTCACCAATGGTGGGATTCTATACCAAGTCTTTTGAAACCTAAAATTAAAATCCACCATGAATTCATAAGGGGCCCTTTTAATAGTGGCCAATTGCTCTATTAGGGACAAATGATCACCATTATCTTCAAAACGCTAATAGGGGCTATATCCTAACTCATCCCATTGATGAATTAACTTTGTAGGTAACCCACTATAGCACTGGAGAGATTTTCCTTTCAAAGAAGAAGCAAGGAGCCTTACCGTGAAATTGTTTTGGGTAACATTTTGAATAGAGCATACATTGGCAATGTCTTAGATGTGCCCAGCAGGGGTAGTGGAATTTTAACCAGTGAAAAAGGGAAGAGCCTTTAGAGATGAAATTGGGATGTCATCATATTGTGTAAGGTCTAGAGGGATTTCACCATTGAAGGCCACAAAGATTCTATTTCTTGGTAGAGCCATGACAATGGTGTGAATGTTATGATGGGTGTATGGAAGCCTATTCTTGATGGAGGGAAAAGGCCATGACTTCCATAATAGCTTGACATACTCATTGAAAAGCAGAGATGCATCAAAATATTGTTTGAAAATAAGGGTAACAGGTCTACTTTTAGAGATTATGAACATACCAAAAGAGAGTCACCAAACACAATCTGAGGACCCTAAAGGCTAGAAAAGACCAAGAGCATCACCAAACTCTAATCTTTGATGGAGCTTTAAGCACTTGAGCTACTTTCACCAACATATTTGTTGAGTAGAATTGCCAGGGTGCTTGTTGAATGCTTTCATAGCTGCATGTGAAGTAAGAATAGCCCCAACTTTTCTCAATTCAACTCTTACTCAGAGCAGAGAGTCCCATCGAGCGTGCTAGAAACTATTGTCGCTTGGAATTACACCCTGCTTAGAATCTATTCAAGCATTCCAATGACACAATGGGATTGGTCTCAAGGTGTGGGACCTTGTAGTTGATACCAAACCTCTAGAGAAGGATGGTTTCTATTTCTGAGCTTAAGGCTTAGAGAATGATAACTAAATCTAATGCTAATGCTCATAGGGAAAGGGGAAGCAAAAATTGAAATTAAAAAAGAGGTGATGCACCAAATTTAGAGTGTTTAGCTAGAACTAACATAACACAGTAATGATTTCAAAGGCTAAATAAACTAACACAAACTCATCTATTCTTTAACAGAGGCCAAAATGGAATACTAAAACTTATAAAGGGATTATCTTATCCACAAGATAAATGAGCAGCATTCAAGAAAACATAGTGTAGAAAAAAATGAGAGAGGCATAATCAGTTGCTTGTATTAATCATAGAGGCTAAATAACCACTACAAAAGAAGGAGAATTCACTCTAGAAGAAATAGACACAAAATAACCAGTTACATTCATAGGTGAACCATAATTAGAGACATCAAAGGCTCAGCTTCAAGCACAATGTATTAGATCTGACTAGTTCTTGTAATGAATTACAAGGTCTAAAACTACAACAAACTCCCCTTGCCCATGGAATGACCTAGAAGAATAGATAACAACAATTACATCTCTTTTACATGTATATACAACTTTTCTAATCGCTGCACAGCTACAGGCACTAAATTTTGGTCAACCACTTTGCCTAGGTGCCCATGCTGCATTTAATTCAGCTCATGACATTGTCAAGAAATTATTCAAAGTTGGACAGTGACCATGCCCTAACAGGTCTGCAAAGTCATAGAAGGAGATCGCCCACATGCATGGGTGTCAAGTGAATTGAAGAGGGAAGGTCTAAAATCCTTCCATGGTACTTGCAAATCCATTTTGTCCTTTGTTTGTACTAGCACATTAAAGACTTAACTATATTTCAACTACCTAAATTTGACTGATTTGTAATGTTATCCTTCAGGTATTAATTCATTCTGCAACAATGGCGTGATTTCAGGAAATTGCCCTACAAGCTTTTACAACACCTTTGAACTGTTTATTTTTAATTCTTCCTTTGGTTTCCTTTAAATTTTCCTTTATTGGTGAATTCACCCTCTGGTGAACTCCTTTTCCTTGGCTTTCTTCACTTTCCTTCTCTTATCCCTCTTTGGTTGGCAAAATTTTGATTTGGTGAACCATCGGGTCTTCTTTGTTTTCTACTTTTCAACCTTTAGTTGGCAAATCGCCTTATCGACAAACTTCGGAACCCATGAACTGATCAGTGAGCTTGCAATTTTGATGATTTCCCAATTTCTCCCTTTTCTTTGATCTTTTGCCTCTTTTTTGCCTTATTAGCAATTCCTTTTGCTCATGAACTTGCCCTACTTTTTCTTTTTGTTCTTTGGCTACCGACTTCTTTCCTTTGGTTGAAGCCTCCTTAGTCAAAGAAACTTCCCAGCTGCGAACCATCGGATCCACAACTTTACCCTACCAAACACTTAGACAATTTTACCTTTTCCCTCCTTTGGTCAGCAAAATCCCTTCACCACGAACCATCACCTTGTCTTTGTCTTTGTTTCTCACTTAGTCAGCGATTTTGCTGATTAGCAAATTTTCTGATCGGTGAACCAAATAGTTCACAAATCTTTCACTTTTCTGACTAAGGATCCTCTCGACATACTTTCCTTCATTAGAGCCTTTACTTAGCTACTTCCCTTTTAGCCTTGCCTCATTCCTTTGTTGGCGAAATGGTCCATTGAGAAACCTGCCTGTCAGTGAACCTACCCATTAGTAAACATTTGGGTTCACAAACTGCTGAGTTTGCTGACAAAAGCCTATATTGCATTCTTTTGCCTTAGATAATTCTACCTTGGTTCCTTTGGTCAGCGATTTCACCAAACTCAAACTTTGTTGAGTAAGGAAAAATTTATCTTTCTTTGGTCTTCCTTGTTCCCCTTAGTTGGCGATTTCGCCAATTGGCCAACTTGCCTGTCGATGAACTTTAAGATTGCTAAACTTGAATTTTTTTGACTAAGGTAGAAGACAAATGTAAAATACTTAGAATTTTTAGGATTTTTTAAGGAAGACTTTCTCCCATTTAAGATTTCTCAGATTGGATATTTATGATGGAAGAAAGATGGGAATTTTTGGGGGAGTCCTTGGGCTATTTTGGCCTTGGTTAATATATGACAACATGTCTATACTACAATAAGGTATAAAGTCTAGGTGTCTTAGGTCTACTATGTCAACTACCTAGTCTAGACTAGAATAAGGTATAATTTAATCTAGGTGTCTTAGATCTACTAGAATAGGTATCTTAGGTGTCTTATGTCTACTAGAAAAGGTGTCTTACATCTACTAGAATAAGGTGTAAAATCTAGGTGTCTTAGGTCTATGACATCTATAAATTCTAGGTATAGATACATTAGGTGTCTTATGTGGCTTACGTCTACTAGAATAGGTTTCTTAGATCTTAAGTGAGGCCACATGAGCTTCCACCTTCCTGTGGTTTTCCTTGTCAGTACAAAATAAATATTTCTTGAAGCTAAGGGAAGCTCGTTTTCTTGTAGAGAAGTTATGAAAAACCAATTAATACATTGATTAAGTTTTTATTATTCAGTGCTCAATGAAACTGTACAAAATGCACTAATTTTATTATATTTTTAAGAAATTATAATTTTTACTTTTTTAAAAAAAAATTAAGCAAATCTCAAAATTTTTATTAGATAGAACCAAGTATTCTTCATCAAATATAGCAATTTAGAGTAGGTATTTCTCTATTTTTCTTTTGATATTTAAGGTAGATATTTCTCTATTTTTCATATTCTTTTGTAATTTTAAAGGGTAAGTATTTCTCTATTTTCTATAAAGGATACTGTTGGCAAGAGACACTGTGTGGCTTCATGAGTGTTGTCATTGATGGCAATAAAGTTTATCCCACACATCTGCAGTACATAGTATGCCTATACCGGAAGTCAGATTGAAGATTGTTTTGGTCCGGTTAACAAGAACAGAGTATGCAACAAGGTCCGACAATCAGGTCCGGATCTCTCAAATGGTGTAACTCAGTAAGTTGCAGACTTGGGAAAGTCAAGAAGGGTATCATTACTACTATATTCTAGAGATTTAGCCTCTGGTAATAAAGCATGAATAAATTATGAGCATCTATGTGTTGGGTTCTAGACAGGCAAAATAGATAGAGGAAGAACTAACCGACAGAGTGTTAGACTTCAATCTAGATGAGTAAAAGGTGTTGATCAAGCTATTTGAGGGATCATACATCATTGGCCGACATGATTAATGCCTTCAATGCCTATGTTTTTGATACACATCTCAAATCAAGCATGGATTCAGCTGACAAACCAGTAATTTGTAAATATCTTGAGTATTTTGCTTGCCGACTAGAAAAGTTGTTGAAATCATTGGTGCAGATATATATACCAGATGGATTCCAGTATGAAGGTATGTGCAGGAATAGATATGAGAAAATAAAGTGCGAAGAAAGGCAGAGATAATTGTGGAAACATCAATACAAGTCTGGTATGTGATAGAGTAGCAGCACTAGAGTAGAGGAAGAATGAAGTGCATCAGATTAGTATATTGTGCCTAACTGGAACTGAACTTTAGCATTTGTAGATGCCTCTCATCAGTTCAAACACCTGATTACCTTCTGTAAGTTCTATAGATAGTGAGTCTCTTATAGGCAGTGTGCCTCTTGTGAGCAGTGTGCTTGGGCAGTGAGCCCTAATTTGAAAGTTCCATTTTGTACTCCTTTATTCTTTTAACAAAGAATACAATCTTGGGTTAGTCACCCCGTGGTTTTTCCCTTAACAGGGTTTTCCATGTAAAAATCCTTATGTTATGTGTGTTGATTTTATTTCTGTTCTTATGATCACATATGCTTATATAATTTGATGTTGCACTGATCTTTAAGTTAACAAAAGAAAAGAAAGTTAAAGAAGTTTTGAGATAACTGATTTATCCCCCCCTCTCAGTTATCTGCCTTGTTTCCAACAATTGGTATCAGAGCTAATTCCTCTAAACAAAGCCTAATAGCTTGAGGAAGATCTAGGAATCTCAATGGATATATATGGTATGAAAGAACAACTTCAGTCTACCCTAGATGATCTTGAACTATCACATTCTGAAGTCAATAATTTGAGAGAAAAACACAAAGAATCTGATGATTTCATAAATAAGCTAAAATAAAAACTTAGTATCTCTGTGAAAAAGAGAAAGGAACTACTTCAAAAATTATCCAATCAAAGTGAAGACAATGATACTAATGAAGATCTGAATGAGAAAAATAAGCTATGTGAGAAGCTGTCAAAAGAGGTCATTATTGTAAGGCATGAAATGGAATCAGGGGTTATGAGATTCACCCAAGAAATTGAAGAAAAAAAAGAAAAGTGAATATAATCTAAAACAATCCCTCAAGGAGAAGATAGAGGACTGCCACAAAATGGACAGAATAATCAGGCATATTGAATCTAATCTTGAAGAAGCTAGAGAAAATGAAGAGCAGCTTGAGAATCAGATAGACACTCTTAAGCAAAGTGTTCAAAAAGCAAATTAATACAAAGAGAAATTCAAGATAAGCTTAGCCCAACTTGAAGTTCTTCTTGAGAGCCAAAAGAGGGTAGATGATAAGTGTGACTTGGGATATGAGAAAGGTGAAAGCTCCAGATCTGGTCAGAAGAACTTTGGATTAGGAAACCAAAGAAATAGGCCTAGAAGACCTCTGGTAAGGCAACCAAATGCTCAAAGATATCCATCCTTCAATGGATATTACTTCAATTGCAACAATTTCGGTCATAAAGCAACTCAGTGCAGAAGAAGAATGAATCAGACTAATCCATCCTTCTCCGGACAATGTTTCAACTGAAAAAGGTATGGTCACAAATCTCATGAATGCAGAAATATGCTAATAAACAATTCATTCAATGGTAGATGCTTTGCATGCAATAGAATGGGACATATGGCTAATCAATGCAGATCAAGAAGATATCAATCAAACATGCAAAGAAATGTTGTCTACTACAATTGCAATAGATCCAATCATACTGCCAAATTCTGTAGAGTAAAAATTAGGATAAAAAGGGTCCGGCGCAACTTAATCAAAAACAAGATAAAGGCAAAGGTAAAATAAATGCGGATGAAGTTCAAAAGGAGATGAGCAAGATTTGGGTGAAGAAGAGTACAAAAAATATTGGAGATGGATCCGCACCGGAATTCAGTGCTGATATTCCTTCCAGAAACTAAACAGATGAGTTCTGGCTTAGGGGGAGTCACAGAGAAAAACAAATTCCCCCAGCGAGTCAATTAGTGCCTAAATTTGGCACATGGGATGCTACAAATTAAAGGGTCTTTAGAAAAATATCTGTATAACCATCAGCAAAAATATGAAAGATCCACATGGAGTTTTGCAAGAGTCTAATTGCTCAAGTTGATCCAGTTTAACAGCCATCCGGTAAAGCAAGATTTTTGCAGACAGATCCGGTTTGATTCAAATTTGACATACTTTGATATGCAGATCCATGGCATGATTGAAGAAAAGAATATACATTGTTAATCTTCACCGAAAAAGATTCTAAGTACAACATAATGATTCGAGAAGATCTCTCTCAGAATAGGGGAACCAGATAACTTAAGTTGTGCATTTATTACAAGAGGAAATTAGGGTTTGTGTAAGGTTAAAAGGGTTCATTCACTCATCATTTGTACATTTGCATTCAAGAAGAAGAAAAGAAGAGATTTGCATCAAGTTTCTACAACTCTCTCAAAGATCAACTGCAAAATCCAATTCAACCAGCGATTTGTTCCGACTCTTATTTCGAACCCTAAAAGCGTAAAAAGGTACTTCCATTCTGAAAATCTCTCTCTGAATCTTTTGCAAAATGGCTACTCCAATGGTTGTTAAGATCACTAATAGGCCACGCCCAAAATTCAAGAAATGCCCCTACATATCCCTAGAAGTTGATCCTTTAGGTGCTTTTTCTAGCATTCTACATGGGGTATTGCATGTAGAAGATGTTAGGGTCTACATCCACACCAACATTGAGGAATTTGGAGAATCTAAGTTGATGGACATCTATCATAAACAATTAATAGATGAAAGTTTTGAACTCAAACCTCAATACAAGGCCCTTTGGGATAAACACTTTGGACATTGCATCCACTTTCCCTATTTTGCAGAAGATGATTGGGTCTAGTATGTCCTTAGTAGAATGCATGATAATTTCATGTGGTTAATGAGGCCCTTCAAGATAACAAAAGATGCCATTAGGGCAGTAACTAGATTGCACTCATCCGTTGGGTTGCCTGCACTCAAATCTGTCAAGAACCAGACTGTAACAGAAGCTACCAAATCCAAGTTTGACAAGAGAGCAATGACCATAGATGACATCACAAATCTGGATGTCAAATTTGCCTTAATGATAATTAGGTATAAGATCTATCATTCAAGCAGGGAGAACTCTGTGCCTGGGACTGCAATATATGCAACATATCAAATGTTAAGGGAAAATGCTAACTATGACCTATGTGATCTTCTCTTAAACCAACTGTTAGAAAACCTGCAGAAGATCAAGAAGGATAAGAACTCCTTTAAGTATGGTTGTTTAATACCATGTCTATTCTTCTATTACATGAATGAGTTTCCCAGATCAAGTGGTTGGGTATGGAAAAATGACAAACCGGTTGCCATGCAGATTAGAGACTATATGTATGAACTTGGTGATGCTCAAGCCCAAAACATAGCTCTCTAGGGTTACTTCAAGAACTTTCATAGCATGATGCAAGCAAGAAAAAGAATTCCTCAATCTATCATTGAGAAATACAAGGATATAGTGTGCTTCATGGTTAACAATAATCAATGCCTAATGGAGGTAGTTGAGCCTAGAATAGTGTGGATAATGCCAATGGGATATGAGGTCGATGAGAAAATCTTGGAGCTACACATTCAACACCTATTGAGCTAGCCTAAGGACCATGAGGTAGAAAGGTTTGGAACCTTTCAAGAACTAAGTGAAAAAATACATGTTGAGCTAAGACAACTGGAGATAAAGAGAAAAGTTAGAAGGGAAGTTGAGCAAATTGCCAAAAGATTTGGCATATCAAAAGAGGCAGTAGATGCCAACAGAGAGAAAATGGAAAGAGCTGAAAAGGAGAAAAAAGAAGCAGAGAAAGGAAGTGTTCCGGTACAAGCCTCCTTCTAGACCAGATCATCCAAAAGCTCTGCATCTGCCACTCCTAAGAGCTCAAGAGCCACCAAACTGGAAGTCAAGACATCTAGAAAGGGAGAAAAGAGAATGAAAAAAAGCCACAAGGTCATACACAAGTCTCAAGGATGATGAAGAAACAAACTCTGACGAAGAAATTAAGAAAATGAAGAAGAAGAAGAAGAAAACATTTGGGGAATTCTCTGCCAATAAAAACAAATAAGAAAAGGCAAAAGAATTTGTTGAAAAGCCCACTCTCTCCATTGATGATATCATCAAGGCAGTCACTATGGATGGGAATCTGTAACCAGTAACAGAATTCTATGATGAATATAGTGATACTGACAAGAGAATCTTGGAAGAAGCTACAGTCAGGTACCTGAATATTTACAATAAAGTATTTATTGAAATTATATCATTAATTCCCAAAAGTCTAGAGAAGGTACTTGAACTAAGAAAGGAGAATGCAAAGGCAAAAGACTTAGGGATCCGAGAACAGATTGCAATTCAACACTATCCTTCTATTACTCCAAAGCAAATGGACATGATCTTTAAGTATTGTAAGGATGAATTCCAGAGTAAAGCAAGAATGAATAAACTTATGCTTGGAGAAACTGACCAAGTAGCAAAAGATACAAAGGAGATCCTCTAGAATGCCTTCAAAAGATTCAATCTTCCTATTGTAGAGGAAACAGATGAAGAACCTTCTACCATGGATGTTGAAGGATTAAATGTAACCAATGAAGAATCTTCTGACAAAAATGTAGAAGGATCAAAAGAGATAGATGAAGAGAAGTCTAAGGACTTGGATTCCTCTATTCCAGAAGAGGAAGTTCATGAAACAGTAAACATAGGTAACATCTCTCCTCTGGATCCCACTGCAGATATTCTGGATTCTGAAGCTGAAGGAGAAGGAAGAAAAGAGGAGAAAGTGAGTCAAGAAGAGGAGGTCAAGGGAAAATAAGAAGAACAAGTAGAGAAGACCCATGATGACAGTTTTGAGATCCAAAAGGAAATGAAGTCTCAATCATCAACAAGAGACACTGCAGAGGCAGTGAAGGACTTGAACAAAGAAATGATGGAAATAGATGATCTGGAGCTATTTCAAGGGCCACTAAACTTTGACTCTCTCTGTCTAGTCCAGACAATGAAAATAACATCTTTTGCTCAAGCCAAAGCAAAAGAAAAACTTCTGAAATCTCACATGGAAGACTGTAAGATGTTGGAGATTGAATACGAGATGCTGGAGAAGATCATGCCATCCTTCCAAAATGATCCTTTAGCCTCTCCATCCAGTAACTTAAAATCTTTGGTCAATTCTGTTGACACTCATTTTGAATCTTTAGAGAAATCGGTAGAAGCAAAGGTCCGAAAGGAGTTTTTGGGAAAGAGATTCTCTGAGGTGCAAGGATTGATAACCAACGATAGAAGGACCTTAGACATTGGAATAAAGAGCCTTGAAAATCCTCTTAAAGATGGTGAGGACTTGTATAAGTTTTTTCTATCTTGGCCCAAAGTGACAGAGGATATTGAAAAGAAGGTGAAAGAACAAGAAGGTAAACTGTCAATTTTATCTCAGAATTTTGATCCCCTCACTACATCCTTAATGAATCAAGAATGCTAGGCCATAGTCATCATAAATGAAATAAAGAGGCTGAACAAAGAAAAGAAGGACATAATAAATAGGATGAGTGAACTCAGAGGGATAATTATCCCTAAGTTAGAGGCAATGCATGAGGCCTTGACAGATGCCCAGACCAGTGGTCTGGCAGATTTAAAAAGGGCAGAAGCATATGCATTTTTGTTGAGTGGTCACATCTCAATTTTGGACAAGATGAAGCAGAGTTGGGCCACATAATTTGTACAGTTGAAGGCCACCTTTTGGGATATACTTAAGTATATGTAAGTATAACATATAATTCATATATACTTATGCAGCCATGTATAGAATAATTTTTGCAAATTTTTGGTATGCAGACCACATCCTTTGCCATTGATGTCAAAGGGGGAGTGAAGAATAGTGAAAAATGTGGAATCTAGCTAAGGGGGAGTTCTGGTGTAACAGTACAAAAGACAGAGCATCAGCCAAGGGGGAGTTTACTGTGACACAGCCATTTTTCACTAAGTGTTTCCATCAATGCCAAAGGGGGAGATTGTTGGCAAGAGACACTGTGTGGCTTCATGAGTGTTGTCATTGATGGCAACAAAGTCTATCCCACACATCCGCAATACATAGTATGCCTATACCGAAAGTCAGATTGAAGATTGTTTTGGTCCAGTGAACAAGAACAGAGTATGTAACAAGGTCCAACAATCAGGTCCGGATCTCTCAGATAGTGTAACTCAATAAGTTGCATACTTGGGAAAGTCAAGAAGGGTATTATTACTACTATATTATAGATATTGAGCCTCTGGTGATAAAGCATGAATAAGTTATGAGCATTTGTGTGTTGGGTTCCAGACAGGCAGAACAAACAGAGGAAGAACTGACCGGTAGAGTGTCAGACTTCAATCCGGATGAGTAAAAGGTGTTGATCAAGCTATTTGAGGGATCATACATTATTGGCTGACATGATTGATGACTTTAATGCCTATGTTTTTGATACACATCTCAAATCAAGCATGGATTCAGCCAACAGATCAATAATTTGTAAATATCTTGAGTATTCTGGTTGCTGACTAGAAAAGTTGTTGAAATAATTTGTACATATATATATACCAGATGGATTCCAGTATGAAGGTGTGTGTGGGAATAGATATGAGAAAATAAAGTGCGAAGAAAGACAAAGATAAGTGTGGAAACAGTAATACAAGTCTGGTATGTGACAGAGCAGCAACATTAGAGTAGAGGAAGAATGAAGTGCATCATATCAGTATATTGTGCCTAACTAGAACTGAACTTTAGCATTTGTAGATGCCTCTCATCAGTTCAAACACCTGATTACCTTTTGTAAGTTCTGTAGATAGTGAATCTCTTGTAGGTAGTGTGCCTCTTGTGAGCAGTGTGCTCGGACAGTGAGCCCTAATTGACAAGTGCCATTTTGTACTCCTTTATTCTTTTAACAGAGAATACAATCTTGGGTTAGTCACCCTGTGGTTTTTCCCTTAACAGGAGTTTCCACGTAAAAATCCTTGTGTTATGTGTGTTGATTTTATTTATGTTCTTATGATCACATATGCTTATATAATTTGATGCTGCACTAATCTTTAAGTTAACAAAAGAAAAGAAAGTTAAATAAGTTTTGAGATAACTGATTCACCCCCCCTCTCAGTTATTTGCCTTGTTTCCAATAGATACATCCAGAAAGTTATGAGAAGTACTCCCAAGGACATGTCTTGAGAACACATTAAGCAAACAAATATTAAACCTAGTTGGCATAAAGATAACCAAAAATTTATTAGTAATTATACAAGTATGATAGTCTTCATAAATATCCAACCTAGTCCATCTAATGTAATATATTAAATAAATTGATTAAACATGGTTAGGCTTCACATATCTAATCAATAAAATTACCCTAAATATTTAACTCAATTATAACCTCTCAATGACTCATGTAAATCCAAAAAGAACCATAGATTACTAGAATAACTTATCTTTGAACAAATAAATATTTTTAAGATTTAGAGGGTGATCAATTGCCTTCATAACCAATTATTTATTCATTAGCTCAACAAAGTCAATATTATAAAAATGTCCAAATATAACTTAGTATATATTCCCCATAGTGAATTGAAATGTGCCTAGGAATCTGGTCAATCTAGCTACACTTGTTAATCTTATCTACAACATTGATTTAAATGAAAACATTAGTTAAAGATAAAATAATTAGTGATCCACAAATGATCCATATTACCTCTTAGATGTATGTTTAGAAAAATCATTTATAATGAACTATTTCTAACAATCTTGACTTATTCCCTCGTATGAACTCGAGATAATTTAATTCCAATTTATAAGTTGGACTAATTTGTCTACATAAATTTAAATAATTTAGATTCATTCTCCACAATCTAGACATGGAATCACTCATGTATATGTAATTTTTTTTGGATAAATATTATAAATTTTGAATTATTTAGTTAATTCTTCACAAAGTAAACTTATTCTTAAAAAAATGGGTTGGGTTGTATTGAATAATACAAATAATTTGGACTTATTGTAGACACCTAAAAATGTCTTCACCATCAAACTGACTCTTGACATCCCTAAAAATACCTGTTTCCCTTCTAATTAATTAATTAAATTTTTATTTAATTAATTATCACTTCATCACTTAATTTTTCATCATTCTATCCTCCACAATTGGATTATATTAATTAATCCAATAGTTCAACCTTAGCCTATTAATTAAATAAATATGCAATATTTATTTGGTTAATTTCCCCCTTCTCACTAAACCCAATTAATTAGTTAAATCATGTTTAACTATTTAATTCAGCCTATTAATTAACCTATCCCTACCCTAGGTGATTAAATAGTCATTATTTAATTACCTACCCTAACCTACATCATCATAGCCTTAGGATTAATTAAGTAAATCATTAATTAATTAATCTTATCCTCACATTAATCCATTTGCTAATTTATTCCATCCATATTAATTAGGCTAATCACCCTAATTAAATTGCTCAAACCCTCATTAACACTTCTCCCCACATCCCATGAATAAAAAATTGATTTCCATGCCAAATAAATCAATTTTTAATACACATTTGTCATAATCTCCCTTAAGTGCCTCTTACACCCCTTACACATGTCATAATTCTTTAATACCCACTCTTTCCCTAATGAATTTTAAATTCATTTTACTCTTCCCCATGTGAATTTTTAATTCACAAATAATCCATCACACCCAACCTCATTTATGGACCCCTCTTCCCAAGATGACTTAAAAATTCATCTTTATTCTCAACCCTTAATTTCTCAAGATTAAATCTAGGCCCTCCACATCATATTCATCCTCCACCATTGATCTCTCAAATCAATTTCCACTGTTGGATCAAAATCCCTCCAAAAATCCTATAAATACATCATCTCTCAAGCCATTTTTTCATCCACAATTTGAGTAGTGTTATTATGCTAAAATCTAAAGCTAATTTTAGTGCAATTTGCATAGTTTGAGATCATTTCACATTCTCTTTGAGCATCTAGGGTATATCTTGGAACATTTGGGTGCAAGCTCCTTCACCCTTCTTGGATTGGGTCTTCATATCAAGGTATAATCTTTTGTTTTGTATGCATTTGGTTTATGTTTTTACTTTTTTATGGATTCTCTAATCACACTTATTACTTGTACAATATGGACTTGGATAACTCCTAGATGTAAATTATTTTTCAAATTAATATTTTAGATAAATGAATTTATTATATTGTGTCGAACATAAATCTCACAAACATAAATGTCCATACATGTGAAATTTATAAACAAAAACATAAAGACAAATATATGATGTCAAATATCAATGTAAACATAAGATCACAAATGTCCATAATATCTAGAACATAAATGTCTATCTCTAGAACATAAACATAAACACAAATTTCTATGTGATATCTCAAACATTAACATTCCTATCTCTAAAACATAAACATAAACATAAACATAATTTTCCATGTGATATCTCAAACATAACTGTTTATCTCTAAAACATAAACATAAACAAAAATGTCCATGAAATCTCTGAAACATAAACATAAACACAAATGTCCATGATATCTCTCAAACATAAACAAACACAAATGTCCATTATATCTGAAACATAAAAGTCTATCTTTGAAAGACGTAAACTAGGTGGTCTAGTCATCAATTTAGCTCCTAGTTGAGTGACCCTCTGAGTGTAAATCCTACTCTAATAAATGTGTTGAGCCCTATGTAAAAGTGTAATTAAATTAGAACATATATACACATGATCTTCCTACTTACATATACATATGTATACAAACATGAAAATTAACTCACCTGTCCACTAACATAGTCAATTTCAGAGGGTGTTGTCACAATAGTGTGTCCCACATATGAGACATCTTGATTTTTGTCTGAAATCACATATTTTTTAGAAAAAATTAATGATTTAAGCCTTGAGGGGTTCCATCTAAAGAGTTTTAATTGAAGGGTTCAATAAAAACCCATTAGATCAAATCCTCTTGGAAAAAACCCCCCTAGTCTTAAATCAAACCCTTGATGGAGTCTCCTTCGCACCTATCAAAATGTTGACAAAAACAAATTTTGCTTCACCTTTTGGGGGATCGAATGAAGTCTTTTAGAAATTCTATTTTGTAAATATGTAGCCCTTAGTATCATCTTTCTAGAAGTATGATTTTGAATATGTTTTATTTGATTTTATATTTATTTTCTATTTTCTAGTGAACGTGGGTTTTTCACCAAACATCAATGTCTCTATTCCACACAAGCGAAAAAATAAAAAAATAGAGAAAAAGTTATGAAAAATATTTGTGCACTAGGTATTGATGTCTTTGTTTCACCAAAAATAAAAAAAATTGAATTTTGATTTATACACAACATGTTATGCTTGATGACATACATGTATGTCCAAATTATAGTTACCTTGACTTCAAAAATTAATAAAAAAAAGAAAATGTAACAAAAAATTATTAAAAAATATCCATGCACTAGATATTGATGTTAAAAATCTATAATTTAAAAATTAGAATTTTATTCTTTCTAGAAAAAAAAGTTATGTTGGACAACATAAACGTTACTGTCTAAAAATATTGTTTACTATTAAAAACTAGTTATATTAAAGGAGAAATTGAAAGATTCATAATTATTAAAAAGAAAAAATTAAAAATATATTTAGAATCTACACACAAATCACCACAAATCACTAGTTTGTATCATCTCCAAATTCTTAATGGTTTAGCTGCTATAGGTCTCAGAAAGTAAAGATTTAGTTAAAAATGTTGATATTAATGTCCATCTTGGCCAAAAAGTGGTGCTCATTATTGTCCATTATATCTCTCAAACCTAAAAAAACACAAATGTCCATTATATCTGAAACATAAAAGTCCATCTTTGAAACATGTAAACTAGGTGGTCTGGTCATCAATTCATCTCCTAGTCGAGTGACCCTTTGAGTACAAATCCTGCTCTAATAAATGTGTTGAGCCCTATGTAAAAGTGTAATTAAGTTAGAATATATATACACATGATCTTCCTACTTACATATACATATGTATACAAACATGAAAATTAACTCACCTATCCACTGACATAGTCAAGTGAGGCACAGGTGAGTACACACTCTACCCTCAAACTAGGAGTAACCTCTATTACCTCCAGCTACACATGTGCATGGAAAAATGAAAATTAATTTCAAATATAATTTATAAATTTGTTAGGACTACAATCATATGTTTTAAATTTTACAGTATAAATTTAACTTAAAAAATTAAAAATTATATACATACCTATGTCATACTAGGATCCTAAATGTCAGGTGCATCTCCTACAATGATGGAATCCACCAAATTCTTTGTAGTTCTATCCTTGAATAGTTATAGCATTGATGTGTTTAGTGGACTGTGCAAGCGAGATGGCATCAACCCTAAAGACAGCATCTCCATAAAACCTAGACCTCCCACAACCTGGTCAAGTGAATTAGCAGATGTCTGAGCACGTGCAGTGGTAGAATGATTGGTAGATAGTTGGTGCAGGAGCACCTACCTGACATCTGGCCTCCATGAGGCAGTTAGTTAGTTTAAGTCTTGTTAATGTTTCCAAGAAGGTCTTATAAGACCAATGCATGTAATAAGGTCCAAGTTGACCGTGCTTTTCTATTTTTAGATAGTTTGTTTGGACAACTGTTTAGGTTGTTAGTTCGGTTGGATCCTCCCAGCCGCTTGGAAGCTCCTAGCCGCTTGGAATCGAGTGGTAGTACTCGCAGGAAATCCTATTTATGCATGAGGATCGGTTGGTTTTAGATCATCGATCAGACTTTGCAGGGAGTGAGACAGAGAGAGGAGAGACAGAGTATTGTAATTGCATCTTTTGAAATCAATAAAGAGATCCTGTTTGTGTCCATTCTCTGTTTTGAATTCCATTGCGTAATCAAGTTGCTGTTCTGGTGGTTGCATGGATTCGCTAATCCATTCCACCGGTTGATTCGTCGAATCGGTGGAATGGCTATGTACCATAGTTTAGGGTTTAGTTTGCATTTTCTATTTGTTCACATGTATGTTTGCAGGATCGCAGTCGAGATGTGCTGAGAACCCTAGCATGGGTATGTGCTAGGTCGTGCTGGTTGTTAGAGTCTAGAAAGTTGTCCAGGAAGCGGATCGGGTCACCCCAGGAGGTTCGGCGGATTGAAAATTCTCTAAGGTTGGAAACTCCATCACAACGGCATCATCAGGATATTCCTGTGTATATCCTGCAGTTACTTCGGGCATCATCCGAGTAGATGGAGGTGAGCATGATGCAATCGTTTGCATAAGGTGAATGTGCATTGGGGTGATCATCATCAGGTGTTGCCGAGGAGGAGCGTATCGGCATAAGGTAGAAGATCAGGTTGATAAAACCATCGCGGGCCGATAATGTTATGTTTGGCCGACAGCAGGATATTGGAGGAGCTGCATGTGACGTCATCGTCATCAGGATAATCGTCATCAGGATATCGGGGTGACGTAAGCATCGAAGGAAAGGTGCGTGAAGTGTCGTCATCAGGATATATGGAGGGAGCCGGATATTTTATATCCTACTGATGAACATGATGTTGAACATCATGATGCTGCAGATAGAGGTTGGCGGTAAGATGAACAGTGAACATCAGGAGGATGTTTGCACTTGTCGAATATGATGATGCTGCCGATAGCCGAATATGATGATGCTGCTGACAGGCGAAAGGTCGAAGGTTTGTCTGCAGGAGGATATCGGTCGGCAAGAGAAAATATGATGATGCTGATGAAGGGTTGCGGACATACATGCTGTATGTCAAGGTTTTAGTGTGGATGCCTCTGCATCATAGTGGTATCAGAGCTCAGCAAAAGGTCTGGGCTATTGTGTGTTGATTTTGTCACTGAAAAGACAGAGGTAGAGGAGTGAGAGGTTGACAAAATGCCTCCGAAAGGTAATGGTATTGCAAGGGAATTGCAGGAGATGAAGGAAAAACATGCCAGAGAGATGAGGAAGATGAAGGAGCTTGCTGAAGCACTTCAAGCCAGGCTTGTAGCCCTGGAAAAGAACAAAAAGAGGGAAGTGGAAGACAGTGAATCAGAAGAAGATGAAGATGCTGTTGAAGAGTATGAAGAGGTAGCTGAAGATCTGGATGCTGAAGACCAGAGATTTGCAAAACTGCTAAAGGCAGTACAGAGTGATAAACCTAAGGTAAAGGTTGATGTTTCCAAGTATAATGGAAGTTTGAATGAAGATGAGTTACTGGATTGGATTGCTGCACTTGATAATCACTTTGAATGTGAAGATGTTGCTGAGGATCAGAAGGTAAAGATTGCAAAGACCAAGTTAGGAGGTCATGCTTTGGTATGGTGGGATTATGTACAATCCAAGAGAAGGAAACAAGGAAGGTCAAAGATCACTTCATGGGATAAAATGGTAGCAAGGATCAAAGGTAAATTCTTGCCCAAGGATTATGAAATTCAGATGTTTAAGAAGCTGTAATTTTTAAGGCAGAAGGAAATGGATGTGAAGGCATATACTGAGGAGTTTTATAAGTTGAGTATGAGATCTGGTCATCATGAGAATGAGGTAGAAAAGGTAGCTAGGTACTTGGCTGGTTTGAGATTGAACATACAGGATGAGTTAGTTTTAGCCAACCCTAAGAATGTGGAAGATTGTTACCAAATGGCAATCAGGATTGAAGAAAAAATGAATAGGAGACAAGATAAGTCCATGAGAGGAAGAGGCAGCAATATGAGGGGAAGAGGATTAGCCCCTACAACAAGGCAAACCAATGAGGGTCAAGAAGACACTGGTAAAGGACAGGGACAGTCTGATTTCAGAGGTGGATGGAAAGGTAATAAAGGTAGATTTGGAGGTGGTAGAGGTTCTACTACATTTTCAGGAAAGTGTTACCCCTGTGGTGAGTTTGGTCATCCATTTTTCAAATGTCCAGAAAGCAAAGGTTCATCATCCAGAGATGATAGAACGAATGACAAGAGAGTACAACTTGTGCAAGAAAAAAAAGTAGAGGAATGTGTACAAAGTTTAAACACTTATCAAGATAGAGTTCCTGACAATTATGGATATCCTGAGGAGGGAGAAGCATTGATGCTTAGGAGAATTAGTTTGCAGGCATCAAAAGATATGATGCAAAGAAGAGCTCTTTTCAAGACCACATGCAAGAGCAAAGGTAAAGTATGTAAGGTTGTCATTGATACTGGTTCAACAGATAACATGGTATCTCAGGAAATGGTGGATAAACTGAATTTGGAAAGGATTCCACACCATCACCCTTACAAGGCATCTTGGGTGAGTGATAGTTAATCACTTTTTGTCTATGAACAGGCATATGCTGATTTTCAGATTGGAGCATATCATGATAGAGTTTTGTGTGACATTTTGCCCATGGAATGTTGTCACCTACTATTGGGTAGGCCATGGCAATTTGATAGGAGGGTACTGTATGATGGGTATGCTAATACCTACACCATCAAGAAAGATGGGAAGACTATTATGTTGATGCCATTGCAGGCAAATGCTGCAGCACAGGAGGCAGCCAAAATCATTTTAGTGGGAAAGAAGGAGTTTGTGCAGATGTCTATAGGAGCAGGCATAAAGGCAGTTGCGGACACTGCAGGGAAAGAAGTTGTTAAGGACAGCAGTTTGAAGACAGTTTCAGTTTTGACTAACAGAGGTCAGCAGCAGGTTCAGCAACAGGTTTGCAAACAGCAACTAGTTGAGAGAAATGACAAGGATGTTGTCATAGTTGGGACTATTGTTTGTCCTATAAAGGTTGAAAGAATGACAGAGTTGAACATTACAGAAGTTCAAGAGGCAGTTCAGACAGAGGTTCTGGTCAGACAACCTGACAAACACAAGGTATGTGAGAGAAGGGCCTACATTGACAGGCATGAGGATTTACTTGCAAGAAAACAAGTTACAGTTCAGAAGTCTTGGAGCAGCCGAGAGCCAGCAGAGGACAAAGCTGGAATAGGTCAAGACACTGCAAAGGCAAAGTGTAAAGGTGGAGGACTTCCACAACCTAACTCATGGGACATGAGTTCTTTTCTGTTGGGGAGTATGGTGCAGGAGCACCTACCTGACATCTGGCCTCCATGAGGCAGTTAGTTAGTTTAAGTCTTGTTAATGTTTCCAAGAAGGTCTTATAAGACCAATGCATGTAATAAGGTCCAAGTTGACCGTGCTTTTCTATTTTTAGATAGTTTGTTTGGACAGCTGTTTAGGTTGTTAGTTCGGTTGGATCCTCCCAGCCGCTTGGAAGCTCCCAGCCGCTTGGAATCGAGTGGTAGTACTCGTAGGAAATCCTATTTATGCATGAGGATCGGTTGGTTTTAGATCATCGATCAGACTTTGCAGGGAGTGAGACAGAGAGAGGAGAGACAGAGTATTGTAATTACATCTTTTGAAATCAATAAAGAGATCCTGTTTGTGTCCATTCTCTGTTTTGAATTCCATTGTGTAATCGAGTTGCTGTTCTGGTGGTTGCATGGATTCGCTAATCCATTCCACCGGTTGATTCGTCGAATCGGTGGAATGGCTATGTACCATAGTTTAGGGTTTAGTTTGCATTTTCTATTTGTTCACATGTATGTTTGCAGGATCGCAGTCGAGATGTGCTGAGAACCCTAGCATGGGTATGTGCTAGGTCGTGCTGGTTGTTAGAGTCTGGAAAGTTGTCCAGGAAGCGGATCAGGTCACCCCAGGAGGTTCGGCGGATTGAAAATTCGCTAAGGTTGGAAAATCCATCACAACGGCATCATCAGGATATTCCTGTGTATATCCTGCAGTTACTTCGGGAATCATCCGAGTAGATGGAGGTGAGCATGATGCAATCGTTTGCATAAGGTGAATGTGCATTGGGGTGATCATCATCAGGTGTTGCCGAGGAGGAGCGTATCGGCATAAGGTAGAAGATTGGGTTGATAAAACCATCGCGGGCCGATAATGTTATGTTTGGCTGACAGCAGGATATTGGAGGAGCTGCATGTGACGTCATCGTCCTCAGGATAATCGTCATCAGGATATCGGGGTGACGTAAGCATTGAAGGAAAGGTGCGTGAAGTGTCGTCATCAGGATATATGGAGGGAGCCGGATATTTTATATCCTGCTGATGAACATGATGTTGAACATCATGATGCTGCAGATAGAGGTTGGCGGTAAGATGAACAATGAACATCAGGAGGATGTTTGCGCTTGCCGAATATGATGATGCTGCCGATAGCCGAATATGATGATGCTGCTGACAGGCGAAAGGTCAAAGGTTTGTCTGCAGGAGGATATCGGTCGGCAAGAGATAATATGATGATGCTGATGAAGGGTTGCGGACATACATGCTGTATGTCAAGGTTTTAGTGTGGATGCCTCTGCATCAATAGTTGTGCTTGTGCAACAACAAATGATCAATGTCATGTGGCTCATGTGTCCCACCAGAGGATCTAACTGTATGATCTACATCAGAATGTTGTGAGTGAGCTACAAGACTCTCTAAATCTCCATGGATGCAACCCACATATGAACTAACATATACCAAATAGATCCCTAGCTATGATGAAATCACCTCTAGTGTGCTATCAACAAGTCCTAAGACAAAAACCTGTTGCCCTCTGAATCTCCAGGCCATCAGGTCTAATGCAGTCTATATCATCTGGAGACAAGATGCCTACAATATGATAGGGATATAATTGAATAGGTGGCCTGCGTGGATGCCTCATCAATTACTACCCCATGCAATCTACAGATATGCTCTAATTCTACATAGAAATCTCAACAATACTATAAATTACTTCTCATTGTGAACCAATGACAACCTGATCACCAATAGGGCTTAGGGATGAAGAGAAAACAAACATCCTCTCACCAACCAAGGTCCTATAAGCTAGAGGCTCTCGATCTGCATGACGGTATGCATCCTTCTTGCATACCCTACCATGTCGAGCTACCCCAAATGAGGAGGTAAATCCAAATAATTGACCTTGAGGCCTAAACCTCAGTGTATAATTGTTGTGCAAAATATAATGGAATTTGGTCATTATTTGGATAATGACCATGGGTAGCAAGAAATCGAGGGTAAATCAATGGTGCCATCCTAGGGCATATGCATCTAGTCACCTGATACACCCTCACAATAGTTTTGGGGGCATACTATGGAAAACATTCTATTTTGATAATTTATTTTGGCACTTATTGCTAGATTGTGCTCAAAGGAACATCGCCACAAACCTGTTCCTGCATTTGGGCAAGAATGGCAGCTAAAGTCTCACTAGAAAATGCATCTAGATGTCCCCTAATGAATAGCAAATCTAAACTAAACTCTCAAAATTCATCTCACACTTGTTTCTATACACCTTTATGGTCGAAGGGTCATCTAAAATGAATCTCAATCTATCAATCTCTCTATCCATATGTAACAAAAGTCCATTCATATCGGTGTTGCACATAAATAAATTAAGTTGTAATTTAAATATACATGGGTCATGCATATATATTAATGATGTTAGGGTAATACCAAACCTGTACGTGAGTATGAACAATGTCTAAGGTTAGGTAAATTATGAAAGTACTCTTAAAAATACTTTATGGAAAAATGTAATTAATATTGACACGGGATAGAAATATTTTTATAAATTGGTACTAGAAATACTTTTTCTAACATCATTTTCCTCGTCTATATTTTAGAATCCACAATGAACTTTTTGAAATTAGAAGCAAAGGTTAAAGTCAAGAGATTCTAATTCTCAGAACCTGCTCTAATATAAGCCCTCTGGATAGAAATCCAAACTAGTAAATAGCTCTCAATGTTATCCATAAATGTAGCAATCATAAATTGATCAAATTAAGTAGTAAAAGATTCACATGTTGGCATGGGAAAGCCTAAACAATTGAGTCCTTGTACATAGTACAAATTGTCCTTGTGTAGATAATTTAACTAGATTGCACTCTTTCTTAAATAAAGTTTACATAATTATTTATACTTATGATGATTTCCTTAATTTATTGTGCATCTCTTTAATCAATAGAATAATGGTGATTCACTAAGTCTTTTTATTGTTGGTATAGCTCTTGGGATTTCATGTGCATTTTCTAAAATTCAACCTAAATATTATATGCAAATGGATTTAATGTTTCTTTGTACTCTACACTTTTAGCCTCGATAAGGCTCTACAAATCACCCATTTGAGTAATAAGTGATCCCACCTCTTTTGGAGTCAAATTGAATCTTAGTTGAACTTATACTTAAGAGTATAAAGGTTCTTTTTAGGGTAAAATTGTAGATGCCACATATTTATTTATCTAGAGACTAATTTATAGTTAACATAATCTACCACTTTAAGATCTTAGATTTAAGATTGAACTCTGTTGGTAAACAAATTTGTCATCATGAAATAATCTTTAAAATTGACTCGTGGCCTTTGGAGCGGTGACTAAATTGTCCCAACAGTTGGAGAGATCGCGATAGAACAATGATCTTCCTTTGTGTTTGAGAGGGGCAGCTCCCTCGTATGATAGGGTTATTTGTGGTTTTTTGTGTACTTTTAACCTTAAAGTACAAAAAGGAAGAAAAGCAAAATAATAGGAGAAATGGGCATGTAGAAACCCTCGTGGTAGACATATGAAAACCAACAAGAGTTTCACAATCTTATTGAAAAGTACGAGGGGATTTCACCACAAAGATAGAAACCACTTTCCTAAACTCCATGATGAATTTCATATGTGCAACAACGATGAAGAAGGATGGCAAATCTCAACATACGAAGAGATAATTTATCTTAACACTTTCAAATCAGGATACCAAGACATGATTGTGTTTCATCACCCCAATTGCATGCTTCAATGGATAACTTTGATTTACACAAATACATAGAAAGATCACCAATTTGACATATGAGATACTAGTAATCATAACTCAAAAATACATCAAGAACATACGAACTGAAATGCAACTCTTCATTATCTTTTCAAAATTATATAATTTCAAAGGTAAACTATACAATGTGTAAGACCAAAAATGTTCCAAGAAGTTTCATAAGTTCCCCCTGCAAAAGTTCTCTCTAAAAGAGACCCCCCCTTTACATATGAAATAGCCTTGTATTTATAGGCTTCTCCCTAGTAACTACCTTGTAACCAATTTGTAACTACCTCACAACTACCTAATAACTACCTTTTTGAAATAGAAAAATATAATGAACCTTATTTTTGGTTATATTTTACATCACTTCTCGAGAATAAGGTTCATTTTCTAACTTGTAAATTACAATAAGTGACAATAAGGTTCATTTTCTAACTTGTAAATTACAATAAGTGACAAAAGTCACTTTTGTCAAAAAGGTAACCTAACACTTGCAAATTGTGAGTTGTGAACTTCACTAAGTCCTTTCTATCTTCATCTGCTCGTTTTTGACAATTAAACCTTGCCAGATCTTGACAAACCCTCCAAATCTTGGAATACCTGAATCTTAGACTCCTGTGTTCACACATACAAAGCTTGGATGAAGAGAACAGTTGCACATTTCCCCGCTCTGATATTGCCATCAATTTCTCATTTCAATTTCAAAGCATTATGCAGAGAGAGCTAGTTGAAGGAGACACTGCATATTCTTCTTATTTCACATACCCTATGAATTGGTAGAAATACTTGATCTTCACACTTTATTAAGCCAAAATGTGTCAATCAACCATTCTTTTCCTTGCTCCAATTCATTAATATTACTCTAACATAGATAATTCCATATCTCAGGAGGTAGAAAGGTTTTCTAAAACAATTTTCTAGCATGCTCTTGATCCTTGTTTTCCCATGGAACAACGAGTAGACTTCTAATCATTTAGATTATTCAAATCACACATGAGAGCATCATTCTACTCACTTTTTGTGAGTTTGGCACTCTTCTTACAACTGTTAGTTCTCTTATAATAATTCAATAAAGTTTATCTAACACAATCCATCCGGTTGAGAGACCATGATAATTTCATTGTGTTGTGCTGACTAGCTTCCCCAATTTTCTATTCATGATAAGTCGAGCCCTCTCGGCTTGTATATTGCAAGACACATTATGCATGAAAGGAAGTAGGTTATAAGAGTTGAAGAAACACCTTTTCTCTATATTGCATAACTTTAGGCTTCTACCAAGTGATCCTACTACCTGGTTTTGTTCTCTGATCCATCGAGTTGCCATGAAGTCTACAAGCACTTGACAATGTCATCAAGTTCAAATGGCATCAATCAAGATGGTGGGCATGACCAAGCAAGTCAATCAGCCAAGCACAATGGTCCATCTTGGCATAATGTGTTTCTCATGACTCATAGAATGAAAATATTGACTTCTTTTATCCATTAAACCATTTATTCAAATAGCCTTGGGGATTCTGTGCCATGCCCATAATAGGAATAACTAGCTTAATCATTGTGATTAGGGAATTGACCATATTCATATGTGATACCCAGTGTTAACATTCCACACAGAGACACATACACAGCTTGAGTTTGGGTAAGACACACAATTAAAGGAGAACCCAATATTTCTCCTCTTGTTCCATTTTATGTGCTTCCATGCAAGCACTGCAATACATCTTATTAAGTTAGGCTTACAGGATTTCAATTCACTTTCCTGGCAATATGATGTATCTTTTGGACTATAAGAAATAACATTGGTGCCTTCTTCTGAACTATTATTTTCACAACTTAGAGGGACTGAGATAATTTTTAGCTCAACAGGACATCCAAGAGCTTCTTGTAATGCATTGGATATGCTCATTTCTAAGCTTTCCATCTTTGAATTTTGTTAATGATGCCTAAATTCCACACGGGCTATTGCACCTGCATTGCCTTTGCATACCAAGAGGGACACCAGCTTTCCTTGACCTTGTACCAAGTCCTCGAGAGTAGTAAACTGAATACTTTTCAGCACTCTTTGCCATATCTCTTCCACTTTGCATGGGCTCATTGGATTGAGATCTAGTTTTCTTGTTTCACTTATGCAGTTTAGTGATGGAGATATTACTGGGAAATCATTTACTTCAATATCATGGAAGTGAACTAATTTAGTCATATCCAAATTGCAGGTCGAACTAGTTAAGTTCTGGGCAAATTCATAACCTCTATCAAGTGAATCTACAATTCCAGAATCTTTTAAATCTCTAATTGTCTTGGTTTAAAACACTTGTGTCTGGAGATTCATACAGATTCCATTGATCAGTATGGTGTGATGTTTTGTCTTCACAAGCTGAATCCATTTCACTGACATCTTTATCTATAGTTGAGTGGGAATATGAATTCAACTCAACTGATCCAAACTATAGAAGGGCTACTGCGAGCCAAGAAATGCACTTATTTGAAACCCTTAGTTGTTTTTCTGCTTCTAAAAGGATTTTCAAAGCACGGCCTAACTTCTTTGTTCTATTACTAGATGAGTAGGCATTTCAAATAAATAGTGGGTTTCTTGTGCCTCTACTGAAAGACAACTATTAATCAAAACATCCTTAACAAGCATTTCTAACCGTGTAACAAGGGCAAGTGGCTCGACTCCACAATCAATTATCTCTCTTGTACATCTCATTGTATTGTCCTTGTCACCTGATAAGGCAAACTCAAATAAATGTAGTAGGTTTTCATCCAGCAACAAGCCAATCGTTTGGCGAACCCTTGAGACTATAACTCTAGAAGAAAGAAGGTTGATCTACTCTAATGCCATCTTTGCATCACGTAATGAACCACCTGCTCTTGTTGTGATTAAATGCAATGCATTCTCTTCAATATTATTTTTTTTTTCTGCAGCTGCAATATTCTTAAGCATATTGAACATATCTGCATCCCTAAGCTTCTGGAAGTAGAACTTCTGACATCTTGATGTTGCTATCATAGACGCTCACATTGGAAATGCATGCCTTCATTCCATCTTTTCCAAGTCCTCCAATACTGATACCATGACCAGGGCCATAGTTGATGTTGTGAATGTGAATGCCTGAGTAGCCTATTTGAATGGACATGTTGTCATCTCTGCATACCATAGAGGAACTGTGTATTTCAACTTCGTTAGAATTCTGGAGATGAATTTCGTCTGTGTTTGGGTAGTTTGCAGGAGAGGAGATTATCATGCCAGCCACTTTGACAGAGGTGCAAGAGTCAAACTTAAGATGAAATTGGGGACTATTTTGTATGGTTATGTCTTGCACGCTCACGTCATAATTCTGTAAAATCCCAATGTCGTTGGCCTCACACTTGGTAAACTGCTTCCCCCATTGTTGCTATCCTCATCTTCTAGTTGGGAAAGCTTCCACCAAGCTTCCCGTTGTCCGTCGAAAGTGCCCTTGCTAGTAATATCCATTATGTGCATATGTTGTAATTATTATCATCCTTGAGAATGCATTTCTTAGAGACATTTTGTCAAGCGTTTTATGTGCCTTGCATATGCTTCTACATTTTGCATCGATGTCCATCAGAACATTTCCAAATACAATATACAATAAAGCTGCAAATCCTTATGCCTCCATAGCAAGATCTCTTCTCATTGTACCCCTTAAAGCATAATCTAACGCCTCTTGCACTTCATTCTCTCTTATGTCTTCATTCTCAAATAAAAGCCATTTCACCATTTTGAAGAAACCATCACTATCATCCTCATACCGTTCATATTTAGCTTTCAAGTCACTCAACTAGGATGAAGTTGTAGAGTGTCGTAACCAGTGGATGACCTCTATAACTCCACTCATCAACGAGTAAAGGAAGGCTATTATTCTTCCCCGATCGTCGAGAGAAATTTGAGAATATAGTTCCTTTCTAAGTGAACAAGGAATTCTTGGCACATATGTAGATGTTTGTTTTGAGCATGTCTTTCACCTTTACATAAGGAATGGCGATATTAGTGGACTTTTCTCAATAACTGAATCCCTGTACATGCCACGACGCCCCATATTTGAAATTTTGTTGTTTTATCACTGCTAACTGCATACAGAAAATGTGATTGTTAAAATGTTTCCATTTCACACCTTTTTACACATGTCAACTACTGCTGATGGAGTTATGACCACCTTCTTTGGCATGTAACACCTTCATAAGATTATCACATAATTTAAAACAAAAGATAAAACCCACGATGTGCACAATGGAAAATGTTTTGTTATTATATGAATAGTCGGCATTTGTGGCACGAATTTAGGGAAGGTGACCAACTTCATCTTCGTTCCCACGTGCTTCATTCAGAAATGTTAGGAGATGGACATGGTTAAATGTGAGAAATTATCACCCAAGTAAATAATCAACTTGAAACCTTGGATGCTTGTAAATTTATGCCTTTGTTTATATCCTTCTTGTACTTGTTTCGAAGGAGAACAACGTGTAACTTGTGATTTAAACAAATAAAAACCAATTTTTAACTATCGGCTGCCACAAGTGAATGTAAATTTCTTCATCTCTCTGAACTTGTAGGACTATGCCATTGGTAAAAAGCAAACGTGTACAACTTAGGCAAACTCACAAGTCACGCGCACTTAGTGAAAGGCAGAAATTGATGCGAGTTTTGCGAAGATCGAAAGCCAATACAAAATGAACTTGGTGAAAAATGAAAGTTAACGCGGACTTAGCATAAAAATGGAAAATAGACGCAAAATAAAATAATACTAAGCCACAAATTTTCTACCTTGGCATAATATTGCTATTAAATGGAGAGAAATAAGACAAGGAATGACAAATTATCAACATGATTTGACACATGAAACACAACGCCAACGAATTGCAACCAAAAAGATGACTTGGCATAGGTATTTGATATGCAAAAAGTTTAAAATTGGGCGATTTGAAAATGAGGCCAACAAACTCTAATCTCACCAGTTATTTTTCCTAGAAATTTATCATGCCTTTTTTATATACAATAGATATGGAATTTCATTTTTTCCATGTCAAGAAGTCTAAGGAGAGTTTACTAATCCATATAGATAAATGTTAATGGAATAATTAATGAATCTAGGGAATGAGCTTCCTATAATGTGGAGTCGACCATTTTGTCTTTCAACTCTAATACTAAGTTCAAACCTCCTTGAATGATCCACCTAGATACATTCCTAGCTTAAATGTTAATGGAAGGTTGAACCTTAAAAAGAGTGTCGATTGATCACATTTTTCTACTACATCTCCTTTTGAGATGAAAAACTTAGGCTTGTTTCCCTACTTCCTTGAAATGAGGGTTTCTAATATATTAAACTTACAATGGAAATGACATGTTTCTACTATAGTTGGTGCAATAAAATAACTATCAACAACAAAATTATTGCTAAAATATGGATAAATAATTTGGTACTCTCAAAACCTAGGATGTGCATATATTATACATTATGATTTAGATCTAATCAAACAACAAACATCATTAATAAGATTTCATATCAAAATCAATATGTAAGATTAGTCACATAAAAGTTAAAGATAAGATAGAAGTGCCTAGCTATTTCACATGTGAGGTTGATTTCCTCTTTGATGTACTAGTGTATTGTGATATATGAAACAAAATGGTTATTAAATGATGATGACATGATAGTGAGACAAAATAAAATAATTGATACCAAAAATTTGGCTCGATGAACTTTTGTGCCACACCCTCTAGTCCTAATTTTAAATGTGCTATATGTGACCCTATCCTACTTGTGTGACCTTGTAACTTCCTACCACTAATGATTTGTGGGATCTTTCATGAGTTCCTAAACTTGTTTCTAAAAAACTTGTCATGTTAAGAAGCATGATGGTGTTTACTTGAAGGAAAAAAATTGATGACCTAATCTAGTATTGACAACAACTCAACCCCTTGGAAGAAGTACAAGTTTCATTACACAATATGCATGCAATGATGATGTAATAATAAAACACTATGATGCACATTTTATCCTTAGATGTTATTGGAATTTAATGATATTGCAATTTCATGCTTATGTTGGATCTTCTTTTGTGTTTGGAATTATTAGGATAAGAGTATTAGTATAGGTTATTCATTGTTCAACCCAAGGTATTTAGTGTATGGGTCAATAGGGTAATCCAAGTTTTTGGAAATGTTAGCTCACAAGTAGGAAAAATAAAATTTGAAATAGGTGGACTAGATTATGCTATATAATATAGCCTAAAGAATGTTCTATCTACCATGCATCAATCCTAAAAAAAATTTGGTAAGATTCTATAAATTTGTTCCTAGGTTGTCTCATCAACTACAATATAACATGTTTCTATTTTTAGTTTTGCATTAATACATATATTTTGTCAAGGAAATAAAATTTGATGAGATTCTTTTTCTTTGACAAATTTATTTTTCTTTGCACTGTAACTAACCTAGTAGTGTCATTGGCCTAACATATAATTTCATGACCCTATTAAAATACATATTCCCATTAGTGAGTTTTTAGTGGCTAATAGTTGAAATTGGGGATTCAAAATTTGGCTAATAATATAAGCTATAAGGTGACCTAAATCAACACATTTTTACAAAATTTTATTTTAGTCTTAGTTAAATCGCTAGAATATTTATTTTATTAAAATTTTAAACTCAAAAATTCGCCACAATATTTGATACCTAATTAGATCATATTCGCCTAGTTTTTATAAGTTTTAGTAATAAACAAAATTAATTTGCCAATAATACTATATAATTATTGGTTACTTTAGAGCCATATCACCAATTTTTAATCACCATCGCACTAAAGTACAAAGTTGTGTCACACTTTCGACCGACTTATCAGCACAAGTGAATTTTAGTATTTATAACTAAAAATTAATTTTGGTCAAACATATGATCTAGTAAGATTCATTCTAGATAAGTTAACTATATCAACAACTTTTCCAACTAAAATTGTTGGCTAAATGCATATGTACCACCACTTTGTGGCCAATTTACTAAAAAAATGAAATTATTTAAAAAATTTAATGTTTCAACAACTCCTACTCATATAAATAACATTTTTTTAAAATGTAAAAAATACCCTTTTGTAGATCCATAAGTGTAGTTTTCAAATATATATTTATTTTAATAGTTCAATTATTAATTTTATATATATATATATATATACTAAAAGTAGGTTATCAACACAAAAATATTAGGTTGATTACCATGTCAAGAAAAATACTAAAACTTATTAAAAAAATATGATGCCCTAGATAAAAGAATCTAGATTAAGATAGTATAATTTGTTTTCTATTTTAAATAAATATTTAATATAAAAGTTAACGTCGACTGGAAACAACTGTGTTTTAATACTCGCATATTTAAATATTTATTTAAAAATATATCTTTATTAAAATTGCAAAAAAAAATATCCATGTCCTAAAGTTTCAAGTTATAAATGTACACAAAAAAATGAAGGAAAACAAAAGAAAATTTACTATATAAAGCTTGACATCTCATGTAATGTCATTTTTCAGCATTTTATCAGCAACTAAATTATAGTGTTAATTTTTAAAAAACTATATTCAAATAATTTTTGAATTTTGTCAAAAAAATACAAACATAAAATATGCTAAAAAATACACATTTTATTAGTTTACACCATTTCAAAATTCAAAACATATATGCCACTTTCTAGTGATTCAAGTTTAAAAGTTAGATTAGTGTTGGTTGTTCCCTTTATAAAAGTGTGACACAGCTTTGTACTTTTACCCCTTGATTTTATTTATAATCTAACAACTATGGCTGTATTCCATGGGTTAAAATGTGCCCATGGAGCTCCAATGCCCATCAAGCCCAAAATTGTATTTGGGTTGTTGATCTCAATTTATAATCTAATGGCTAGGGTTAAATTCCATGGTCCAAAATGTGCCCATGGGGCCCAAAATTACATTTGGTTCATTGATCTCCATTAAGATCAGCATCCCAAATGCAATTATGGGCCCCATGGGCATTGGAGCTCTGTGAGTACATTTTAGTCTACGAAATAGAACCCAAACCATTATATTATAAATGAAATCAATGGTGGTGAAAAATAATATAGGGCCAATTTAAAATATTCAATGTTTGATTTAAAATATTAAGGAATTAAGGAATTATAGACATGAGCACTACACCTTAAATGAGTCAATCACTGCACCACCTTCATGCTTTTACTTTTCCATAGGAATTTAATTTTGTTTAGGAAGGATTTGCCATGGTAATTAATGCATTTTACTATTTTTTTGTCAAGATTCACCAGGATTTTCTACAAATTTCTAGTGATTTGAAAAATTGACCAATAAAATTAAATATTTTTTTCAAAAAAAGGAAAGATTCACCAATAGAAATTAATATTTTTTTCAAAAAAATGGAAGATTCACTAGGATTTTATATCTTTTTTTAGGAGGGGTTTCTTAAAGTTATCACTAATTCCCATCTACATCCATGCATTTACTTTTTTTGTAAATTAGACCTCAATATTTGTTTCCTTGCATTCATTTAATCCTTTAAGAAATTTGATTAAAATGAAATAGAGACTTCACATCTATCATAAGTGTATCTTAAGAACAATATAATTCACTATAGTTATAAATGATAGTTATTTTATTTGACATAAAGCTATTCAGAGCATTAAGGTTGCATATAAGTTAAGAATACAATGTTGTTCTAACAACAAGTGACTTTTTTAGTTCTACTATCATGGACTTCATAATAAAGTTCTAGTCAAACCTTTAAAAATTGATTTTAAAAGGACACTTCTCACTAGACGTGTTGATGCATTGAGTTACGTGATGAGTCACACCTCTAAACCTTAGTTCTATATAGACAAGAGTCCATACTAGATTTCTAAAAAAATGGAGACCTCATAGATGATATTCCATGTAAGTTAGGGTTTTACATTCTAAAACTTAGGGTTTCAGATTTTAGGGTTTCACATCCATATTTTAGTGTTTTATATATTAGGGTTTCATAAATTTGGGTTTCAAATTTATGTTTTAGGGTTTCAAATTTTAGGGTTTTAAATTTTAAAACCCTAAAACATAAATTTGAAACCCTAATTAAAACTTAGGGTTTTATATTTTAAAACTAAGGGTTTCACAATATAAAACCCTAAAATTTGAAACCCTAAACATAAATTTGAAACTTAGGGTTTTGAAACTAACGATTTCACGTTTACATATTAGGGTTTCAAATTTATGTTTTAGGGTTTTAAAATACATGTATTAGGGCTTCAATTGCATATTTTTGGGTTTGAATTTGTTGTTTTAGGGTTCCAGTTTGATGTTTTAGGGTTCAACTAATCTAAAATTTTGTTAGAATCTGAAAAGATTAATAACCTAGAAAACTTAGATATTTAAACTATGAATGCAAATGATATGAAATCAAAATAGCAGCATAGAGTTAGTCTCTAAGAGTAATGCAAATGCTAGAAGCAAAATAACATTAAGAGGATGCAAAAGCAAAGCATACAAAATACAAGCTAGGTAGCATGCTTTTATAGATCAGGGAGAGTGAGGAGGTGGTAACATAGACTAATGAGGAGTAACCATCTATAAGACTAAAGATAGCAAAGTATCTTCCCAAGATAGCTAATGGATGCTCACATGTAGGAGGGTGACACCTCATAATCCACTCACCTAATAAGACATGCTTTATTAACCTAAGCAAGATTAATAAAATTGTAGGAAAAACCTAGGAATAAAGAGAAAATAAATAAGGTGGATGTAGAGATGGGTCCTAACAAATCAAGCCTGATGAGGTACCCATGTACATAAAATTTCCCCCAAAGAGAAGAAGTCCCCCATAAGAGAGGAAACGCCCCCCCCCCCCCCCCCCCCCGCCTGCCCAAATAGATAGATAGATAGATAGAGAGAGAGAGAGAGAGAGAGAGAGAGAGAGAGAGAGAGAGAAGAAACCTCCAAAGTAGAGAGAGACATGACTTGAGTGAGAGGATGAAGGCCCCCTAGAAGATGAAATGTCCTGTACCCCCAGCAAAGCTCACAAATGAAGGAACTTGCTCTCAGTGAAGGGTTTGGTGAAGATATTAGCAACCAACTCAGAAGTTAGATAACTTAGTGAAGGTCGATGATGTGGCCATGGAAGAGCTCCCAGATGTAGTGCATGTGGACCTCTATGTGTTTGGTTTGCTGATGATGGACTAGATTCTGTGAGATTTGAATGGCACTCTAGTTGTCACAAAATATGACTGATGGTCATTTGATTTGGATACCAAACTTAGTGAGAAGATTCTGAAGCCAAATGGTCTTAGTGGCAGCATTCACATCCCCTCGATACTCAGCCTCACTAGAAGATAGAGCAATAGCAGACTGCTTCTTGCTCGACCAACAAACGAAACCTGAAGCAAGTGAGAAACTATAACCTATAGTAGACTTGCGATCCTAAGAATCACCTACCCAATCCAAATCTATGTAGCCCACCAAGTCAAGGTCAATGCCCACTGTGTAGTGACTTCCAAAACTATGAGTACCCTGAATGTAGTGAAGGATCCACTTGGTTACTTTCCAGTGTAGCTCATGATGCTCTTGCATGAATCGAGAGACCATGCTGACAACATATGAAATGTCATGTCTCATATGAGTCAGATATATGAGATTTCCAACAAGCTGTCGGTACAAAGTGCCATCAAGAAATGGTGAAGAACCCTGAGCCTCAAGTTTGACTATAGAAAGAAAGGGAGTTGAAGCAGGATTACAGTCAGCCATATGAAACCTCAAGAGAAAATCTAGAGCATACTTGGATTGTGTGATGGTGATCCTAGAAGTAGACTGGAAGATCTCGATCCTGAGAAAGTAATGCAACAAGCCCAAGTTAGTCATCAAAAACCTGTCATGAAAGGTAGTTTTGACATTCCCATTGGTGGATGAAGAACTCCCTATGATCAGGAAGTCATCAACATACAGAACCATAAATAGGAGTGAATCATCCTGCTGTAAAATGTAGACATTGGGATCAGAATGGCACCAAGTGAACCCAACTGTCAGAAGGAATGACTTCTAAAGATGGCACACAAGGGAAGAGTCCTTAATGAACCCCTATGGTTGTTCCATGTAGATATCCTACTGAAGGTCACCATGAAGAAAGGCACTCTTCACATCCATCTAGTGTACTTCCTAACAATTAGTTGCAACAATCGCAAGAACAAGTTAGATGGAGTTCATTCTGGCAACTAGCACAAAAGTCTCAAAGTAGTCAATCCTAAGAACCTGGGAGAATCCTTTAGTGATCAGGTGAGCCTTATGCTTATCAACCAACCCATCTGCTATAAATTTTGTCTGATAGATCCACTTACATCAAACAAGTTTTCTTCCCTTAGGAAGAGGGACAAGATCCCAAGTGTGGTTCCTCATCAAGGAACTATACTCCTCTTGCATAGTTGTATCCCACTCATGAATACTAGAAGCCTCTCGAAAAGACTATGGATAAGAGGCTGTAGCAGTGAAGACATGTGGAGCATCCTAATTTTGTGAATGATTTTGCCTAGTGTTTGATGGAATCCCAACCCAATCACCTACAGACTATAAAGTCTTTCTAGCCCAAAGTTGATTGGAAGTGGGAGAATGTGGAGGAGAATCATCACCCTCTAAATGATGACTCAGAGAGGAAGGAGGTGAATCCTCTGAATTGTTCACAGCATTGGAAGTGGACGTAGAAGACTGCTCAAGTGAATTTGACTCATCAAAAGATCTATCATGTAGCCCAAGTGACTCCAATGCCAAAGTAGAAGGAGGTGGAGAAGTGATAGAAAGTGAGCTCGAAGAGCCCTCCTCAAACTAAACACTCCTCTCAATGAATAGGTCACGTGTAGTAGGGTTGAGCAACCTATAACCCTTCACACCATCAAGATAACCTACAAATATGCAAGGTCTACTATGCGGATCCAAGGCCTTGCATTTCTTTATAGGAATGTGGGACCATGCAAGAGAACTGAAAACTTGAAATTTCTTAACTAATGGTTTCTGACCACTCCAAGCTTTAAAAGGAGTGACTCCCTTCATGGCTTGATGAGGAACACGGTTCTGGATATAAGAATTACAGTTATTGGCCTCTATCCAATACTATGGTGCAAGAGATTTGGAGTGGATCATGTAGTTTGTCATTTCCTTCAAGGACATATTCTTCCATTCTGGAACACCATTCTATTGAGAATTTTATGGAAACTGCATGCTACAAATCAATCCCCTCTGAATTGCAAAACCAATCAAAATGATGGTTGACATATTCACCACCATTATCAGTGTGCAAAACTTTAATGGCTTTCCTGGATTGCTTCTCTACAAGAAGTCCTGAAAGTGATCAAATACCTCAGACTTCTATTTGAGAAAGTAAACCCAAGTATAGAGAGAAAATACATCACTGAATGTTAGGACATATCTAGCCCTACTGAAAGAAGGATGCTAAAATAGACCAACCAAATCAATTTGAACTAACTCTAGTATTTGTGAAGCTCTCCATGCCTTACCTATGTCAAAATTTTTCTTAGGATGATTACCAAGAATGCAACCTTGGCAAACACCACCTGAAAACTAAATTGAAGGCAACCCAGTGACCATGCTCTGATGGTTGAGCTGTTGCAAGGAGTGGTAGTTAAGATGGCCAAACCGCTCATGCCATAACCTACTCACATCATCATAATGAGTGAGAAAAATAGTCGAAGGAGGATCAAGAACAAAGTGAGAAAATAGGTAGAGCCATGACTGATGATCTCCTCTCCCAATTGCAACTATAGAACCACTGTGCAACTCACAAATCTCCACTGAATTAGGAGTGAACTCAACCTGCTTGCCTGAACCTGTGTGAGTGATCTAATATATTGATAGGAGATTAGTTAATAATGAAGGCACACAAAGAGCATCATGGAATGTGCCAACCCCCACATCAATAGACTCTCTCCCACACACTTCAATAGAAGTGTCATCACCCATCAAAATAGAAGGCATAGTACAGAACTCCAAAGATGCAAGTTCTTCCTTAGATGAAGCCATGCGATGTAAAGCACCCAAATCAAGAACCTAAGTGGATGGTGAAGAAGCAACCACTACAAGGGCCTTGCCCTTTCCTTTCCCCTTGTTTTTATCTTTTGCCTTGTTAGAACCCCTCATTTGAATTATGTTTGATGGACTCAGGAACACCGATATTGTTCTTCTCAATAATGTGTGTCAAGTGATCAATTTGTTTCTTCAAACACTTATGTTCATCATGACCAGGTCTTTTATAATAGGCACATTGGACCTTCTCTTTCTTAGGCTTGTCGCCCTTGGAAGATTGGGTCTCATTAGTTGCTTTTGAAGCAACCAGTATCTGATCCTTCTTCTCCTTGCTATTCTTTTATTTCTTATCTATATTCTTGTTGTTACTACTTTGTTCTTTCTATTATTTTGTGCCTTGGTTGGTAGTTAGGGCATGTGACTTAGAGGGCTTAAGAGTGCCCATCTAGGTTAGCTTATCTTGTTCTCATGTGAGAGAGATAGCAAAATCATTTAAAGATGGCATGGTGAATTGAGTACCAAGTGCACCCTTAGTAGCATAGAAGGTAGAAACAAACATAGAATATTCTGAACTTAGCTTAGAGAGAATACTAAGAATCAGGTGTTCATCTTTCTTTTCAATTCCACATTGTTTTAACTATAGCCTTAGTGATTTCAATTTTGTGAAAAAATCTTGAATTGTGTTGAAATTGCTCAGACTTAAACTAATTAGTTCATTTTCTAACATGTGACCCTTCATTGAATCTTGTGTGCCAAATAGTGTTTCTATCTTTGTCCAGATGTCATTTCGTGTATTCAAAGACTCAATGTGAAATAGCAAATCAGGAGAAACAAACAAAAATAATGTTCCATAGGCCTCATCACATTTGTTAAACCACTTAGGCTTATCTTCATATTTAGTAGGTCCAGTTTCAAGTCCCATTGTTATCCTATGTAATCCATCTTTCCTTAACTAGATTGTCATGTGTGATTTCCACTCAAAGTAGTTGTAAGGAGTTAAGATGGGTACTCTTACTTGATCCATGATGGAGAAATGTAGAAACAAAATGTTGAAAAGAAGAGAACACACACAGGATAATCCCCCTTTTTCACTCAATCAAAAAACCCCACCAAGAAAAAATGATTTGGCACTTTATAATTAATGCATTTACAATTGCCACTAGCAAGAAATATTTAGTGGTCTTGATCTCAATGCATTACAAAACCCTCACAAATTGGATGTATAATGAAAGTACAATACTAAAACTAAACCAAGAAAAACTAACAACACCATTACAATCTACTCAAAAACTTATGCACTTTGAAAAAAAGAATCACCTCAATATGAGGTCGTATGTGAAAGTTATGATCCTCCAAAGTTCCAAAAATGTGAATTGTATAGCCTCACCTGTGAGAATTTGTAATTTATGGAAAATCCATGCACTGGAATCAAGAATCATTTGTACGACTACAAAGAGCATGGAAAAATAGCTAAAATAAAAAAAAAGCACAAAAAATGGAGGTCATGAGCTCAGGTTATCTTCCTTCAAAGTTTGTCTTCAAAAATGAAAACTCCATCCATGAGGGGGTCTGTGAGCAAAAAAAGATCTCTACCAAAAATGACACTAGATTTAGTGGTTCATCAATTTTAGAAGTCACTAGTCAAATTTGGAACTCTGTCAAAATAGTCAAACCTCCAACTAGAAATAATTGATTCTAACTTTAAGAAAGTGCCAAAAATTATGCCAAATATGGTGGTCCTACCAAATATAGCCCTCTGCCAAAACTGGCATTCATCCAAAAATAGCTAAGGTTATTTTAGCTAAAGCAAATTAAAAAGAATGGCATGGAAACTGAGGCGCAGAGTTCAAGATATAGTTGCAGAGATGAATTTTTTTTGTTTATAAAAAAATCCAAAAAAAACTATTTTCTAAAAGAAGCGTGGGGGGTGAAGCTACCCTAGGATCTTTAAAGGAAGCAAATGGGGAGCTCACGCCACCCCCACCCTTTAACAAGGGGGTTCGCGGACCTTAAAGTGGGCCGCGACTCTTTTAAGGGCGCGAGGCCTAAGCCAAAGGCTCCCGCAGTCTGGTACGGGACTGACAGAGGCGTAAGCCCTGTCGGTACCCAAGGTACCAAATTTTTATTTTATTTTATTTTTAAAAAAATCACTGCATATAATTTTTTAAAAAAAATTACTAAATTTGCACCGAAAAATGTGTTGCGAGGTCAAAAATGGCCTCCGATAATTATTTTTTGCCTTTTAGACTCTCGACACTGAAATGGGGCAAATTATATATCAAAATTCATTTGCAAGGATTCCTAGACACAATGGAAAGGATTTTTTGGCCTAAAAGTGCTCTGATTGAAAGTTGTTTTCCAGATCTGAGCCTGAAATCCCAGTTCTGCAACTGTGTGAAATGATCTCTGATTTCAGTGAAACAAAAGCCAATCTTGCCTTTCTCAAGCCTCCTAGACATATTGGAATAGTCAGAAATAATGCTAGTATAAACATAAATGTTGCAATCACCTAGATCTCACAAAACATATATTGTAACCTCAGAGGTTAACATGTTTCATTGAAAATTTTTTGATTCTCTAGATCATCCAAATATGCAAGAGAAAAGCATACTAGGTTTTTGGGAAAACCTGCAATAAACTTATTAGCCCCCCTTGACTCTCTGAAATAAGGAAACTACAATATATTCTACACTAGAAAAGCTCTGATACCATGTTAGAATCTGAAAAGATTAATAACCCATAAAACTAGTGTAAAAGAATAGATATCTAAACTATGAATGCAAATGATACGAAATCAAAATAGTAGCATAGAGTTAGTCTTTGAGAATAATGAAAATCTAGCACTAGAAGAAAAATAACATTAATAGGATGCAAAAGCAAAGGATACAAAATAAGCTAGGTAGCATGCTTATATTGACCAGGGAGAAAGAGGAGGTGGAAACATTGATCGATGAGGAGCAACCATCTATCAGACTACAGATAGAAAACTATCTTTCCAAGATAGTTAATGGATTCTCACATGTAGAAGGGTGACACCTCATAATCCACTCACCTAATAAGACATGCTTTGTTAACCTAAGTAAGAATAAAAGAAAAATAAGTAACCCAACTAGGAAATAAAAACCTACACTAACAAATTTAGCATTTCAAACTCCTGTTGTATGGTTCCAATTTGACTTTTAGGGTTTAAATTAATGTTTTAGGGTTCAATTCATCTAGAATTTACCCACAAAACATTGCAAATTGAAAATGCATGCCCATATTTGAATCTTTCACCACTAAAAATTTAAACTAAACAATTGCCCATTGAACTACAAATTTGAACTAAACAACAGAAGAGGAATACCTAGATAAAAAAGACAATGTGTAGGTGGATGTTGGTTGGTTTACATTGACAGAACCATGGACTCCTTTGTTCAAAGACACATGCTAATTTTAGGGGTCATTCTGGCGTGTTTTGTCTATGGAAACCGTCCTTAATGCCATCCAGGTCACACTGTTACATTCAATGCTTTTCACTTTGTGGGTGGGATACAAATGATAGCAAAAATAACATTTTTCACTTCATATACCTTTTTTTGAAAAACAATAAAATAAGACCTCTGAACAAAGGTGACCTTTGCTTGAAGGTATTATTTTATTGATTAACAATCAATAAAATAATACCTTTGAGCAAAGGTCACCTTTGTTTGAAGTTTGACCTTCACTCGAAGGTGATTTTGGAAAAATCTTCGAGAAAAAGGTACCTTTTTTTGAACAAATTGCTTCAAACGAAGATGTGTGCTAAAATTTTTTCCATCCAATTTCAAACCTTTGATGTCCCAAGTTTGGGACCCATTATTGTGGGATGACCCTCTTCTCCCAAATTGTCATGTGCACTATGTTGTTTAGTTTTAGATGCATCTTGTTTCTCTATCTTCATTTCAAAATGCATCTTATCTCTTTCATCTTTCTTTGACTGTTTAATTTTAGGCACTACACCAAGTTCCTTGAATGTAACATCCCTTGAGTTTAGAATTTTCATGGTTTCCAAGTTCCAATGATTGTAGCCTTTGACATTTTCTCCATAACCAATGAAAATACACGTTATAGCTTAGGATCCAACTTGGACTATCATTCCTTAGGCACCTAAACAAATGCCTCACAACCAAATACCTACAAGTGTGGACCACCACTAGTTTCCTTCCAATCCACACTTCATATGGCATCTTGTTTTTAGTGCAGAAGTGGGAGACTTGTTCTTCAAGTAGCATGTGGTACTTACCACCCTCACATAAAATTCCTATCTAAGGCCAACACTGCTTAATATACTCTTTCCTAGATCAAGTAAAGTTTTGTTCAACCTTTCTACCACCCCATTTTGTTATGGTGTGTATGGGGTAGTTCTTTGCTTTAGATTCCAAGCATGCTTACAAAATGTATCAAACTCTTTAGAGTAGAATTCATAGCCATTATTTTTCCTAAGAACCTTTATTTTCTTACTGGTTTGATTTTTAACAAGAGATTTGAGATACTTAAATTTGACAAACACCTCAAACTTATACCAAAGAAAATATATCTAAGAATACCTAGAATACTCGTTAGTGAATCAGAAATAGTACAAAGACTTACCAATGGATAGGATATCCACAAGACCAAACACATTGTTGTGTATCAACTCCAAAATCTCCTCTTCTCTAGTGCTTCCAAAGTTGAATTGCACTCTACTCTATTTACCTAGCACACAATTCTCACAAAAGTCAATACCAACAAAACAATCAATAAGACCTTCTACAATATCCCTACTCATCAAGGTTTTTTAAATATTTTTCACTCAAAATGACTTAATCGCAAATGTGACAATATCCTTTATTTAGATGTAGTAACATTAGCACAACTAGATAAAGTTGGTGCATCCAGCCTATATAGAGTACCATAATACACTCCTTTTGTAAGAACTAATTTATCTCTAGCTTTAATCTACACCCTTTTCCATCAAAAGTGACATGAACTCCTACATCAGCTAATTTAGACATAAATATAAGGTTTCTTGCCAAATCTGGTATATGTAGTACATCTAAGAGTGTTTATACTCTACCATCCATGAAAGCAGCCCTAAAATTTCTCTAACCAACAATCTTAAAAGAGATATTGTCATTGAGAAACACTTGCCCTTCATCACTTTTGGTATACTCTAAGTACCACTCTCAATTTGTGGTGTCATATGAAAAGAAGCATCTGAATCAATCAACTAGGAATCATCACCAATAACATTCAAAGACACAAAGACATCACTATTATACCCATCAGTGTCAGAGCACTTATCAAATAAGTCATACTTCCTTTTGGACTTCCACTCCTTTACATGACCCTTCTTGCCACAATTCCAACATTTTACCTTAGACTAACATAGAGATTTAGACTTGATGTTTCGCTTAGACTTCTTATCTCCTATCTTCTTCTTACCTTTTCACTCCTTTGTCCTACCACTTACAACAAGGGCATTAGAAGATTTATCATCCATGGAACTTTTCCTAATTTCATCGTTGAACAAAATTTTGATCACATATTCTAGTTTAATTATTGTATCATTACTACTTATATACATTACAAGGTTATCCCATAAATCCAATAAGGAACAAAATAACACAATACATTTGTCATCCTCCTCCATCTTGACTCCTATTATTGCAAGTTGATTTAATATCATATTAAATTGATTCAAGTGATTAGTTGCCTAGCCTCCCTCCCTCATTTCCAAAGAATATAACTTCTTCAAAATAGGTTTATTAACCTAGGATATTGGACTAATATTACATACCTAACTTCTTCTAGAATGAATTTGTTGTTTGCTCCTAAGACACATTCATTAACATAGAATCTAGTAGATATGTAATCAGATTGTGCTTCTAACTTTCTTTTCTAATTTTCCCTAGTCTTCATTAGACATATATAAGGGTTTAGCCAAAGAAGATATTGTAGTCCATTGATCTCTTTCCACTAGAATATCATCCATCTTCAACTTCCATAAGTCAAAGTTTTGTTCATTAAATTTGTCAATTTGAGACCTTGATGTGTTGACCATAGATTTAATTTTTTATTTACTTTCTCACCTAATCCTTCAAATATTTTATTTGATTCTACTTATACACTAACAATACACCCACTAGGGTTTGCACTTTAATGATGTAGTCACCACCCATACAACCAACCTTGCACTCTTATAACAATGGTTGGGAGTTTTCACCCTTGTTACAGAAGACCGACAAAATGGAGTGATGAATTATTAAGATTATGTCTTCGGTTAATAGTCAACAACAAGTACCAAATATAAATGTCCACACATAAAATTAATGGAACAATATGCATCCATAAGATTACTCAAGACATAAAGATTTATGTAGGAAACGATTACAAGAGAAAACTCACCGTTGAAAGACATTCACAATTGTATTATTTAAAATCAATATTGGCTCAATATAATAAGGTCTTTGGAAACCTTTTAAAGAGTCTTACTCTATAGTACATACCCTTCTTCTACAATCACTCTAATTATTACACACCAACAATATACATGGCTTCAATTTCTACATCATGAGTTCGAGAAGTTAACCCTGACACATTCACCCAAATTAATATTTATAAAAATATTCATGGGAATACCAATCATATAATTGTCCAACCAAGTTGTAGAATACGAAGACTCATGTAACTATATTTTTACTGTTGGTGTATAACCTTTAATCCTAGGCATATATACACTTGCTTTAACCATAGTTAGGTGTATTTTCTGCATGTACTTTGAACTTGTTAAAGTAGTTAGCCATTTTGGAGAGGTGTCAACTTGCATTGACACCTCACACTATCTTTGTGGGTGGTTACTCGCCACCACTTCATGTAGAGGAGTCCTATCCTCATTTGGTGGAGAATCGGGTACTCACACTCACCGATTTATATCTTCTTCATTTGTGAATACAATGGTCGATTTCATTTGCAATCTCGTGCTTGTTTGTCTACTCCACAATATTGGCTACATGGTATCAAAGCTTTTGTGGTTAGCTTCAAGTCATTTGTGCTCTACTATGTGATTCAACCCTTCACATGTCATTTTTCTCACTGTGAGGTTTCATTTTTGTTTGGTTTTGTTAATCTTTAACTGTTCTCTTGTTGTGTTTGTTGTGGAGTTCAAATCGCCTAGAGAGGGCATTGTTTTTAGATGCCACAAAGAGGCCATTCAACGACCTGCTTCACCAGCATCTAAACACCCTTTATAGGGCTTGATATAGGTGACATACACAAGCATTATCTACCTTTGTGGAGGAGCTCAGGGCACATCAAGAATGGCTTTGTTAGGCACGTCTTGTGTGCCTTCATCATGGGCTTGTTTCGATCTGCAACGCCCATACAAAGGGCTTGACACAAGTCATAGACCAGCATGCTTCGACAGCTCTAAAACACCCATCGTCAGGTTTGTAAGGATGGAGCATTGATGCCACATAGAGGCGTCACCAAACCATCTTCTAGACGGCATGGAAATCACCCACTCTTCCAACAAATTTAGCCTCTTCTCCCTATTTGATTGGTGATCAAAGTGCCACGTTTGGCCACTGCATTCAAAACTGTGATGGGTGTCAAGTTTATTAGCACCAAGGTGGGAACTATTCCTTTGGAAAAGTGTCATTTTTTCTGATGTAAGAAACTTGGGGGGGTGATGTAAGCAAGGGGAAGTGGGGGAGCAATTTTTAAAGTTAAGCCCTTGGTCACATGGGTTTTAGCCCCTGGTCATGCACAGCCCAAGGGGGCTTATTTTCTTCTTCATTTAATTTTTTATTTCTCCCAAACAAATTTGCATGCAATATTTTCAAAAAAATTGGAATTTTTATTATTGTGGAAGGTTTTTTTTGTAAATGCAAAAAATTGAAAGGCCTATAACTTTTGCAAATCAACTCGTAATTGAGTGATTCCTAAATTGCAAAAGTGCATGGTTTTTCGTCACCAATCTAACTAGCCTAAAATCACACTAAAATTATAAAGTTCCTATTTAACCTATTTTTTGGGTGACTTAACGCACTCAATTATAAAGTGCCAAAATTGGGGGGGTCACCTAATCTGTTGCCTACTATGTTGAAATTCTTTGGTCTAAATGAATTAACTTGTTCTAATCATGGGATATGAAACTCACTCTTCTGTAATCAACCTAAACAAGGGAAACTATAAGTCCTAGTGTGAAGGCGTCCTAAAACATCTCAGTATCCATAATCTCATACCTCATCTATATGGACGTGTCCCTAAACCTGGTAAACAATCTCAGAAGGCTAAGTGGTTTAATCATCATGATCACATTGTTGGATTGATTAGTTTACATATACCATATGCTAGTTTGTATGCCATCATGGATATCGATTGTCCACATGCATTATGGATCAAAATTTGGGAGATATATGGAGACTCAAATGTTTCTCCATTCCCACATGATTCTGCATTGATCACAACTCACATCCCTAATCATGATACAAAAACAAAATGTTCCAGTGACATAGAAGAAGTCATCACTCCTATGTTGCTTCATTTGATTCTAGAGTCACTTTATCGAAAGCTTCCAGTGCTTCTTTACAATAGGATATCAGCCTTCCTAGCATTGCTGATTGGGACATATTTCTACCTGACATCACTTGTCTATTTGTAGAGTCTCGCATTGCTGACATGGAAGCACACATTGAGGACATCAATCTTCTCTTCAATGATACTTTTGATGAAGCTACATAAACATTGTCCACTTCAAATATTCATGCTCTACATTGTCCTACACATGGTTCTGGATCGTCATCATCCTCATCTAGATTGCGCATGCACCTGATCTGATTATGGCATCCTTCGGCATCGACATGGGGACACCTAAGCACTCTTTGAAGACATCGACATGGGGATCATCATCCTTGGATCAGATTTAGTATGATTCAAGATCATACATACATCTTCTTGCATGGGAAGATATCCTGCATCTTCAGGTGGTTTCTTTTCTTCCCAAGGGAAGGAATATTGTTCGGCATTCTTGGATCTACATCTGCATCCTTTGTTGACTTTTCAGCATCATTGTAGTAGGACATGTATTATGGGGGGGTCTCATAGACATTCTATCATTTTCTCTTCTATGGGGGAAATCTTTTGGGGGGGATTTCTAAGCCTTTATTTCTTCTCTCTTTTGGAGGATAGTTTTTTTTTCCCACAGGGTTTTCCATCTTTCTCCGTTTCTAAGATATTTGCATTGTACTTGAGTACCTTATTAGTCTTCATGGCCGGGACTTATTTTCCTTTTACATTGTGCATGGATACCTCACAAGGATAATAACCAGGACCCATTTTTCATAAACTCGCATAAGCTATGCTTAAGGGGGGTGTTGGTGTATAACTTTTAATCCTAGGCGTATACACTTTCTTTAACCATAGTTAGGCATATTTTCCACATGTACTTTGAACTTGTCAAAGTAGTTACCCATTTTGGAGAGGTGTCAACTTGCATCGACATGTCACACTATCTTTGTGGGTGATTACTCTCCACCACTTCATGTAGAGGAGTCCTATCCTCGTTTGGTAGAGAATTAGGTACTCACACTCACCTATTTATATCTTCTTCATTTGTGAATACAATGGGTCAATTTCATTTGCAATCTCATGTTTGTTTGTCTACTCCACAATCTTGGCAGTTTCTACATTTACCATACATCACATCATCATACCAAAAATAACACCAAGAATGACACCTCCACATGGATAATCACCTTGTTTACTATGTTGTTGTTGCACACAATGAATCAATAGTTATGACCATAATATTGTCACTATGAAGACATGTTTCTAGTATAGACACCACTACTAGCTCCTCTCTTGTGATAGCTCACACCAACATCACACTACTCTAGATTAATTATAGTATCTATCTTCTAGGACATTATCTATCCCTTTGATCATGTTACATGTTCACTAATTTTGCCACAAGAACTCTTGCATCACTAATCATACTCTAGTAGACACCAAACTCATATGTGGTTGTTTTCATAGCACTTCCACATGTGAAACAACATATATGATGTACCACAAGACCTACAACATCATTATCATATGTAGATCACTTTGTCTACTATATTGTAATATTGAAAACTCACTACATGCCACTACAATTAAGACTACAAATAAACTCTTTCTATAAGGACTCTCTACAGGTGAATATTACCCAAGTTCCAATAGATTTACTAGTAAGTTTGTCCCCTAACAATTGTGCCATCTTAAGCTCCCAATTATGTGGCAAGTAGTCAAGCTGAGACTGATCGCCCCTCTCTCTCCCTCCTAAAGGATTTACCAATGAACACAAGAGATGAATAAACTATTGGAAAGAGACACTGTGTGGCTTCATAAGTGTTGTCATTGATGGCAACAAAGTATATCCCACACATCCGCAGTAAATAGTATGCCTATACCGGAAGTCAGATTAAAGATTATTTTGGTCTAGTGAACAAGAACAGAGTATGGAACAAGATCTGACAATCAGGTCTGGATCTCTCAGATGGTGTAACTTAGTAAGTTGCGGACTTGGACAAGTCACGAGGGGTATCATGACTACTGTATTCCAAAGATTTAGCCTTCAATGATAAAGAAAGAAAAAGATATGAGCATCTGAGTGTTGGGTTCCAATCAGGCAGAGCAGACAGAGGAAGAACTGACCGACAGAGTATCAGACTTCAATTTGGATGTGTAAAAGGCCCTGATCAAGCAATTTGTGATATTATACATTGTTGGCTGACATGATTAATGACTTCTATGCTTAAGATTTTGATATGCATCACAAATCAAGCATGGATTCAGCCGACAGATCAATAACTTGCAAATATCTTGAGTGTTCTTGTTGCCAACTAGAAAGTTGATGAAAATCCTTGATGCAGATATATATACTAGATGGATTCCAACATGTAAAAGTGTGTGTTAAATATATGAAGAAATAAGGTGCAAAGAAAAGAAGGGATAAGTGTGAGAACAACAATTCAAGTCTGGTATGTGACTGAATAACAACATTAAACAAAGGAAGAATGAAGTGCGTCAAATCAGTATATTGTGCCTAACCAGAACTAAACTCTTGCATTTGTAGATGCTTCTCATTAGTTCAAACACTTGATTATCTTCTGTAAGTTTTGTAGACAGTGAGTCTCTTGTAGGTAGTGTGCCTCTTGTGAGCAGTGTGTGAGCCCTAATTGGCAAGTGACATTTTGTACTCCTTTATTCTTTTAATAGAGAATACAATCTTGGGTTAGTCACCCTATGGTTTTTCCCTCAACAGGGTTTCCACATAAAAAGCATTGTGTTATGTGTGTTGATTTTATTTCTATTCTTATGATTACATATGCTTTCATGTTTTGATATAACATTGAATATTGAGATAACGAAAGAAAAGAAAATTAAAGAAATTTTGAGATAACTGATTCACCACCCCCTCTTAGTTATCTGCCTTGTTTTCAACAATTGGTATCAGAGCTACGTTCCTCTGAACAAAGCCTAACTGCTTAAGGAAGATTTGGGAATCTCAATGGATGTATATGGTATGAAGGAACAACTTCAGTCTGCCCTAGATGATCTTGAACAATCCCACTCTAAAGTCAATAATTTGAGAGAAAGACTCAAACAAGTTGGTGATTTCATAAATGAGATAAAAGAAAAACTTAGTATTTCTGTGAAAAAGAGAAATGAACTACTCCAAAAATTAGTCAATCAAAGTGAAGTCAGTAATTCTGATGAAGATCTGAATGAGAAAAATAAGCTATGTCAGAAGCTATCAAAATAAGTCATTATGATAAGGCATGAAATGGAATCAGGGGTTATGAGATTCACCCAAGAAATTGAAGAAAATAGAAAGATTGAAGATAATCTAAAACAATCCCTCAAGGAGAAAACAAAGGACTGCCACAAAATGGATAGAATAATCAGGCATCTTGAATCTAATCTTGAAGAAGCTAGAGACAATGAAGAACATCTTGAGAATCAGATAGACACTCTTAAACAAAATCTTCAAACTGCAAATGAATACAAAGAAAAATTCAAGATAATCTCAGCCCAACTTGAAGAACTCTGGATCAGGAAATAAAAGAAACAGGCCTAGAAGACCTCTGGTAAGGCAACCTAACACTCAAAGATATCCATCCTTCAATGGATATTGCTTCAATTGCAACAAATTTGGTCACATAGCAATCTAGTGCAGAAACATAATGAATCAATTCAATTCATCCTTCTCTGGTCAATGTTTCAGTTACAAAAGGTATGGTCAAAAATCTCATGAATGTAGAAATATGCAAATGAACAATTCTTTCAATGGTAAATGTTTTGCATGCAATAGGATCAGACATATGGCTAATGAGTGTAGATCAAGAGGATAGCATTCAAATAAGCAAAGAAATTTTGTGTGTTATAATTGCAATAGATCCGGTCATATTGCCAAATTCTACAGAAACAGAAATCAGGAAAGAAAAGGTCTGGTGGAACATGATTAGAAACAAGATAAAGGCAAAGGTAAAGTAAATGTGGATGAAGTTCAAAAATAAATGAGAAAGATTTGGGTAAAAAGGAGTACAATGAATATTAGGGATGGATCCGCACTGAAATCCGGTGCTGATATTCCTTTCAGAAACTAAAGGTAAGATCTGGCTTAGGGGGAGCTACAGAGAAGATCCTTTTCCCCCAACCAACTAGGAAGTGCCTAAATTTGGCACATTGAGTCAGAATAAGAGGTTGTGGTTTAAAAGGTTTTAGGAGACTCACTTGAAGATCATCTAGCATGCAGATTTGAGCTAGTTATGAGGAGATCCTGTATCAACAGCTATCTGGTAAAGTAGAATTTCATAGATAGATTTGGTATGATCCAAAATTGAAATATTTCAATCTGCGGACTCATGACATGTTTGAAAAAGGTGAAAATATGTTATCAATCCTCATAAACAAATGATTTGAAGATCCGCAAGACAATCCAAGAAAACCTCATTTGAGAAGCAGGGTAACCAGATGACTTAAAAAACTTGTGCATTTATTACAAAAGGAAATTAGGGTTTACGCAAGGATAAAAGAGTTCTTTCACTCATTATTTACACACTTGCACTAATGAAGAAGAAAAGAAGAGATCTGTGAAGAAGATCCTACAATTCACTCAAGATCAACTGAAGAATCAAATTCAACCAGAGAATCGTTCTGATTTCTACCTCGAACCATAAAGCGTTGAAAGGTACTTCCCTTCTTAAAACTCTCTCTGGATCTCTTGCAAAATGGCTACTCCAATGGTTGTCAATATTTCTTATAGGCTGAGACCTAAATTCAAGAAACACCCTTACAAATCTCTAGAAGTTAATACCTTGGGTGTGTTTTCTAGCATTCTGCACGGAGTCTTGCATGTAGAAGATGTTAGGGTTTATATCCATGCAAACATTGAAGAATTTGGAGACTCAAAATTGATAGATATTTATCACAAACAACTAATAGATGAGAATTTTAAACTCAAACCTAAATTCAAGGCCCTCCGGGACAAACACTTCAAACATTGCATACATTTTCCATGTTTTACAGAAGATGATTGGGTTTGGTATGTTCTAAGTAGGATGCATGACAATTTTATGTGGCTAATGACCCCATTTAAGATAACTAAAGATGCCATCAGGGCAGTGACCAAACTGCATTCAACCGGTGGATTACCCACACTCAAATATGTGAAGAACCAAATGGTAATTGAAGCCACCGGATCAAAATTTGACAAAAGAGCAATGACCATAGATGACATCATAGATCTGGATGTCAAGTTTGCCTCAATGATAATCGGCTACAAAATCTATCATTCGAGCAGGGAAAATTCTGTGTCTGGAACAACAATCTATGCTGCATATTAGATGTTGAAGGAAGATGCAAATTATGATCTATGTGAGCTTCTTCTAAATCAGCTATTGGAGAACTTGCAGAAGATTAAAAAGGATAAGAAAAATTCCTTCAAATATGGTAGTCTAATACTGTGTCTATTTTTTCTATTATATGAATGAGCTACCCAAATCAAATAGTTGGGTCTGGCAAAATGATAAACCTGTTGCAATTCAGATCAGAGATTACATGTATGTACTTGGTGATGCTCAAACCCAAAACACAACCCTCTAGGGTTACTTCAAGAATTTCCAAAGCATAATGCAAGCCAAAGAAAGAATACCACAAACAATAGTTGACAAATACAAAGATATAGTCTGCTTCATGGTTGACATTGATCAATGCCTAATGGAGGCAGTTGAGCCAAGAACTGTATGGATAATGCCTATGGGATATGAGGTTGATGGAAAAATCTTGGAGCTACATATTCAACACCTGCTGAGCCAGCCTAAGGACACTGAAGCAGAAAGGTTTGGCACCTTTGAAGAGCTAAGTATAAAAATACATGTTGAGTTAAGATAGCTGGAGATTAAGAGGAAAGTAAGAAAGGAAGTTGAAGAAATTGCCAAAAGATTTGGCATATCAAAGGAGGTTGTAGATGCTAACAAAGAGAAAATAGAGAGGGTAGAGAAAGAAATACAAGAAGCAAAGAAAGAAAGTGCTCCTCTACAAACCTCCTCGGACTAGATCCTCCAAAAGCTCTGCTCCTGTCGCTTCCAAAAGCTCAAAGTCTACCAAACCAGAAGTCAAGACATCTAGAAAAGGAGAAAAGAGGATGAAGACCAAAGCCAAAATGACATATACAAGCCATAAAGATGATGAAAAAACAAAATCTGATGAGGAAATCAAGAAAATGAAGAAGAAGAAAACATCCAGGAAGTTCTTTGCTAGTAGAAATGAGGAAGAAAAGATAGATGAATTTGTTGAAAAGCCCACTTTTTCCATAGATGACATCATCAAGGCAGTTACTGTGGATGGGAACTTGTAGCCGGTGACTAAGTTCTATGATGCATATAGTGATGCTAACAAGAGAATTCTGGAAGAGGCTACTATCAGGTACTTGAACATTTACAATAAAGCTTTCATTGAAATCATATCATTGATTCCTAAGAGCCTAGAAAAGGTACTTGAGCTGAGAAAAGAGAATACAAAGGTTAAAGACTTAGAAATATGGGAGCAAATAATGATATAGCTTTACCCTTCTATCACTCCAAAACAAATGGACATGATTTTCAAGGATTGTAAGGATGAGTTCCAGAGTAAGGCGAGAATGAATAAACTCATGCTTAGAGAAACAGACCAAGTAGCAAGTGAAACAAAAGATATCCTCTAGAATGCCTTGAAGAGATTCAATCTTCCTTTTGTAGAGGAAATAGATGAAGATCCTTCTACCATGGATGTTGAAGGATTAAATGTAATCAATGAAGAATTTTTTGACAAGGATGTCGAAGGATTAAAGAAAATAGATGAAGAGAAGTCTGAGGACTTAGATTCCTCTATTCTGGTAGAGGAAGTTTACAAAGCAACAAACATTGGCGATATCACTCCTCCAGATCCCACAGCTACCAAGACAAACATTCTGAACACTGAAGCTAAAGGGGAAAGAAAAAGAGAAGGGAAGGAGATGCAAGAAAAAGAGGATAAAGCTAAAGAAAAAGAACATGCAGAAAAGGTTTGTGATGACACATCCAAACTGGGCAGTCCTAATATTTCTAGAGGGAAGAAGTCCAAATCTCAAGGAGACACTGCAGAGATAGTACATAATTTCCTGAACAAAGAGCTGGTGGAGTTAGATGAACCTGAGTTGTTTCAAGGGCCCCTAAATCTGGACACACTCTCTCCAATATATATGATGAAGATAGCATCATTTGCCCAAGCCAAGGCTAAAGAGAAACTTTTGAAATCACATATGGAGGATTGTGATCTATTGGAGAGTGCATCTGGGATATTGGAAAAGATTATGCCAACCTATCAAAAGGATCCTTCGGCCTCGCCATCTGGTAATCTAAAAAACTTAATCAATTCTGTTGACATTTATTTTGAATCTTTAGAGAAATCAGCAGAAATAAAGGTCTAGAAAGAGTTTCTGGGAAAAAGATTCACTAAGGTGCAAGGACTTATTGCAAATGATAGGACTCTAGATATTGTAATAAAGAACCTTGATAATGCTCTCAAAGATGGTGGGGACCTATTCAAATACTGTCTGACTTGGCCTAAAGTGACAAAAGACATTAAGGAGAAAGTAAAAGAACAAGAAAAACAACTGTCAAGCCTAGTTTAGAATTTTGACCCTCTTTCTTCCTCTCTAATGAATCACGAATGCTAGGCTATTGTTATCATAAATGAAATAAAGAAGCTGGACAAAGAAAAGAAGAACATAATGAATAGAATGGGTGAACTCAGAGGGATAATTATCCCTAAGCTAGAGGCAATGCATGAAGCCTTGACAGATGCTCAGACCATAGCCCAGACCAGTGATCCAACAGACTTATGAAGGGCAGAAGCTTATGCATTTTTGTTGAGTGGTCACATCTCCATTTTAGATAGAATGAAGAGGAGTTGGGTCATAGAGTTTGTACAGCTGAAGACTACCTTTGCAGACATACTCAAGTATATGTAAGTTTATCTTATGATTTGTATGTACATATGCGGCCATGTATAGAATATTTTTTGCAAAATTTTGGTATGTGAATTCTACCCTTTGGTATGTGAATTCAAAGAGGGAGTGAAGAGTAGTGAAAAATGTGGAGTCCAACTAAGGGGGAGCTCCGGTAAAATAGTGCAAAAGATAGAGCATCATCCAAGGGGGAGTTACTGCGACACTTAGCCATTTTTCACTAAGTGTTGCCATCAATACCAAAGGGGGAGATTGTTGGCAAGAGACACTGTGTGGCTTCATAAGTGTTGTCATTGATGACAACAAAGTCTATCCCACACATCTGTAGTACATAGTATGCCTATACTGGAAGTCAGATTGAAGATTATTTTGGTCCGGTGAACAAAAATAGAATATGTAATAAGGTTCGACAATCAGGTCCAGATCTCTCAGATGGTGTAACTCGGTAAGTTGCAGACTTGGACAAGTCATGAGGAGTATCATGACTACTGTATTCCAAATATTTAGCCTCCGGTGATAAAGCAAGAAAAAGATATGAGAATCTGAGCGTTGGGTTCCAATCAGGTAGAGCAGATAGAGGAAGAACTGACCGACAGAGTATCAGACTTCAATCCGGATGTGTAAAAGGTCCTGATCAAGCAATTTGTGATATTATATATTGTTGGCCAACATGATTAATGACTTCTATGCTTAAGCTTTTGATATGCATCACAAATCAAGCATGGATTCAGCCGACAGATTAATAACTTGTAAATATCTTGAGTGTTCTTGTTGCTGACTAGAAAGTTGATGAAAATCCTTGATGCAAATAGATATACCAGATGGATTCCAACATGTAAAAGTGTGTATTAAAGATATGAAGAAATAAGGTGCGAAGAAAAGCAGGGATAAGTGTGAGAACAACAATTCAAGTCTGGTATGTGACTGAATAACAACATTGAATAGAGGAAGAATGAAGTGCATCAGATTAGTATATTGTTGCATTTGTAGATGCTTCTCATCAGTTCAAACATTTGATTATCTTCTGTAAGTTTTGTAGACAATGAGTCTCTTATAGGCAGTGTGCCTCTTGTGAGCAATGTGCTCGGGTAGTGAGCCCTAATTGGCAAGTGCCATTGTACTCCTTTATTCTTTTAACAAAGAATACAATCTTGGGTTAGTCACCCCATGGTTTTTCCCTTAACAGGGTTTCCACGTAAAAATCCTTGTGTTATGTGTGTTGATTTTATTTTTGTTCTTATGATTACATATGCTTTCATGTTTTGATATAACATTGAATATTGAGATAACGAAAGAAAAGAAAATTAAGGAAATTTTGAGATAATTGATTCCCCCCCTCTCAGTTATCTACCTTGTTTTCAACATAAACAAGCATAGAAGATTGCAAATAAACACAACATAGAAATGTATGAAGTCAGCCATGAATAACAACCAATAGGTGAGTACAAATAGTTGAAGAGAAGGAAGACATGAGTTGAGGATGGGACTCATCAACCATGAGTGGTGGCGAGTTACCTCCCAAGAAACTAGCACGAGGTGGCTAGTTAGTTAGAAAATTGACGACACCTCCACCAAGTCACCTAACAATCTTGACACCTCAATGAGGCATGTGTCAAGGATGCATGTAAAGTGGATACCTGACAAGGCTTAAAGCCTATAGTGTATGAAAATGAATATATACACCAACACCCACCTTAGGCATAGCTTAGGTGGGCATAATAAAAATGGGTCTCAATTATGAGGTGTGGTGAGGTACCCATAAACAATGCAAAGATATAAAAGTAGGTCTCAACAACTAGACCTGATGAGGTACTCAATTACAATGCAATCTCTAATAAATGGGGAACTTAAGTAGAAAACCCAGTGGGAAAAAACTACCCTCCAAAAGAGAGAAAAGAAAGTGAAGAAGGCTAGAATGCCCCCCAAAGATGATACCGCTGTTGATGTAGATAGCACCCCAAGAAGAGATCTCAGATGGATGAGCTTGCTCTGAGTAAATGGTTTGGTGAAAATGTCAGCAGCCTACTCTAAAGACTGGCAAAGACTAATTCAACAATCTAACCATGAATGAGCTCTTGGACATAATGCATGTGAATTGCTATGTGTCTAGTTCATTGATGCTAAACCAATTCCTGCATATCTGAATGGTGCTTTGATTGTCACAACAGATGATTGTGGGCTGCCAGAATGACATACCAAACTTAGAAAGAATACCTTGAAGCCATATAGCCTTAGTAGCTATGTTAACATCTCCCCTGCACTCTACCCTATGGATGATAAAGCAACAACATTCTTCTTCTTACTAGACCAACTGATAGGACCTGAATCAAGTGAAAAATTGTAACCTGAAGTGGACTTGTGATTCTCAATATCACCAACCCAATCTGAATCTATAAAACAAACCATGTCAACCTCTAAACCAACTCTGTAATGAATCTCAAACTTAAGAGTACCCTGAAGGTAGTGAAGGATCCTCTTAGCTTCTTTCCAGTGCATCTCATGAGGTTCCTACATGAATCTTGAAAATATCCTAATGGTAAATGAATTGTTGGTCTTGGTATGTGTCAAATAGATGAGAGTGCCAACAAGTTGTCGATAAAATGTTGGATCAACCAATGATGTAGTATAGGAAGCCTCAAGATTAACTCCAGATAGAATGGGAGTCAGAGATGGTTTGCAAGTAGTCATGTGAAACCATGGAAGTAAATCAAGAGTATACTTAGGTTGTGCAAGAGTGATGCTTGAATCAATTTGTGAAATCTCAATGCCATGGAAGTAGTGCAATAAACCCAAGTTAGTCATGTCATATTTGTCCTGAAGAATTGACTTCATTGCTACAACAACAAATGAAGTACTGGTGATCAAAAGATCATCAACATATAGAACTAGTATCGATAGTGAATCATCCTGCCACAATAGAGACACATTAGGATCTGAATGGAATCTAGTAAAACATGAAACTAGGAGGTAGGAATCCATCTTTGCATACCAAGCCCGAGGGGCTTGTTTGAGGTCATAAAGAGATTTCCTAAGTCTGCAAACTAAGGATGAATCTTGAAAAAAACCCTAGAGGTTGTTCCATATAGATCTCCTCATCAAGGTCTTTGTGAGGAAATGCACTCTTCACATCCAACTAATACACAACCCATACATGTGTTGTGGTGATAGAAAGTGATTCGAATCGAAGTATTTTGTGACGAGTGCAAAGATCTCTGTGTAGCCAATGCCAACAACTTGTGAAAATCCTTTCGCAACTAATCATTCTTTGTACTTATCAACTGACCTATCCACTACAAACTTAATTTAATATATCCATCTACATCAAATTGTCTCCCTTCCCTTAAGACGAGAAGTCAAATCCCAAGTGTGATTGTGGATTAAGGAATCATATTCCTCATCCATAGAAATATCCCACTCAAGTATATGCTTAATGCCTCTTGAAATGTTTGTGGATCATAAGCTAAGGCAAAGAAGGCATGTGGTCCCCCTGAAAATCTAACTGAAACTATCTGTCATCTATTGAATCCTGTACCCATGTATCTTCCCTATAAAGGGACTATAGAGCCCAAGATGTGGGTGAGTCAGGTGCAGAAATATAAACCTCCAAAGCAATCCCAAAACTGTATGAATATGAAGCCTCATCACTATCCTCATTGTCATAACTAGAAGAAGAACATACTACCTCAACAATCTACTATGAATGATCTAAATTAGTAGAATAATTAAGGGTTTGGTGAGTCCACAATATGATGAGAAATGTCAAGTATAGAGTCAAGAGGACTTTCTTGAAACTTCACACTTCTCTCAATAAGCAACTCATGTGTGGTTGGGTGGAGCAAGTGATAACCTTTCACACCATCTAGGAAACTGACAAAGATCTAAGGTTTAGATTGTGGATCCATTGCCTTGCGATTCTCTTTTGGTATACATACCATGGAAGGAGATCCGAAGACCCTTAAATGATCAAATGTTAGTTTCCTTCCTTTCCAAGATTCAAAGGGAGTGATACCCTTCAAGGCTTTATGAGGAACTCTATTTTGAATATAACATGTGCAATTGACTCCTTCTACCCAGTATTATGGTGTTAGGCCCTTAGAGTGAATCATAAATATAACCATCTCTTTTAAGGATCTATTCTTACATTCGGCAACACCATTTTGTTGGGGAGTATAAGGAATTGTGTGCTGCAAATCTATCCCCTCTGGTATGTAAAACTGCTCAAAATGGTTGTTGACATACTCACCCCATTATCAGTTCAGAGAACCTTAATGACTTTCCCTAACTGTTTCTCAGCAAAAGCTTTGAAGTCTTGAAATAAATCGAAGACTTTAGATTTTTTTCTAAGGAAGTAGACCCATATGAATCTAGTGAAATCATCTATAAAGGTGAGAAGATACTTAGCCTTTGTAAAAGATGGATGGGAAAAATCCCCTAAAACATCACTTTGAACAAGTTCCAAGACTTGTGTTTCCCTCCATGATTTGCCTTTTGTTGGTTAACAGATTTGCCCTTATTCTGAAAATTACTTATTCTGACTCTATACCCTTCTTTCAAGAACAAATGAGTTAAACAACAAATGGGTGAACCTTTTGAATTAGTTCCCCTCTGAATTTAGGTACAGTTCCCTTTATAATTTTCAATGAATTTTAGCTTATTCAGCTAACTGAATGCATTTTTAACCAGAAAACGCCTAAGGCTGACTAACATCCATACATAGCCATGTCATGAATGTGATAAATTCATACAGCAGCAGGATAGAATGCACATATTCTATTTTAATACATTCGAATACATGAATATATTTATACAAACTTGCTGAACTAGTAAGGAAAATAACACATATGATGGGTTGTTCAAACAAAGAGCAATTACCAGGTAAAAGAAGATTTCTCACAGAAAATCAAATTTCACACATTTAGACGCACAGATCCAAATAAGCAGCAATCGTTCCTCTTCTCATTCACAGATGAAAATTTACTCAAACAATCATCATATAATGTAAAAAAAATAAACACAGTTTTTCTGCAAATCCCTTCCTCCTTTCTTTCTCTAACTTCTATCCTTTTTTAAAAATTCTGAAAAACATATATATATGAAAGCCTTAACCATGTCCTCGAGCAAATTAAACCCAGAGTTAACATCACTCTGACCCACACAGGATTTAGTTTTAACAACTGATTATAAAAGATCAAAGTTGCCAGATATAACATAAATTAAGGGACTGAAAAAGAAAGAGCTAATGAGGTTATGACTGGGGCGATGAATCAGCATCCCCTGATTTGCTGTCGAGAGCCTGGGAAGCATGCTGGGTTCTCCACTCCTGAAAGGCAACCACGAACTCCTGAATTTTAGGAAAGTTTGGTATGCCTATATGCTTCATCCTCAATTTCCATACCTCCTTTTCCCTTCGCATTTTCCCAAATTTTTCCTTGTGTTCAGGGAGTGCGTCGATGCAGAGGTAGAGCAGGGATTCAACTTTAGAAACTCTGGAGAAATCCTCAATCAAAATATTATCATTTTCTTTAACAAAGCGGATTTTATCTCTGAAGGATTGGACTACTGCTTCAACATCTTCTACAGGATTTCCATCATCCTTCAAGTATTTCACATCGATACATTGTAAATCATGTTGCAATGACTGAGTGAAGTCCGTTATCTCCTTAATTAGCTTTGAGACTTCAAAGCGTCCTTGTCGAGATATGGAGTTCCTCCATTCAATATTCTTTTTGTTTACATACAATAAATCCTCATCCACACCAGTCAGTTTCATCTCTGCCAAAAACTTCTCCAGCCCATATTTTCGAACTTCCTCTATTTGGTTCGTCACACTGGTCCACTTGCCTTCGTCCTTAGCCCAGATAGCAACCTGTGCTTTAAGATCTTCAATGGTAGTAGCAGTCAGGTCATATATGCCTTTGAGTTCATGAATATACTCAGTTCCTTTTTGCTCAATGCTGTCTAACCAGCTATCAAATGTTTTTGAGACCATTTTGCTCCTATGAACTTGATCTAACATTTTCTGGTTGACGGGTGACTTTGGGTCGAAAGACAAGGGAACTTGTGAGATTGGCTGTGGGTTAGGATTGTTAATGGCTTCAATATATTCTGCCATTGCACGCAGAGCTTGTTTTAACTCTCTTTTGTCCTTTTCATCTTTCATCGTTCGATTGACCATTCTTTTAGTGGAAGCTTTGAGATGGTGTACATCTGCAGCTCTGGAGGTAGTATCGAGATCTATCTTCTCCACAGTGAAGTCATGCACTGTAGGATCTTGAACCTCTCCCTCGGTCACTGGCTTGGCTATTTCTGCACTCCAGTTACCAGTGCTTGGGTCAACATCTATCCTGGACACTGTTTTAAGTCTCTTGGACTTGGGGGTCTTTCCCAGACATTTACTTACCATGTCTTCCAGAGGGAGAACAAAAGGAATCACCTTCTTTTTGTCAGATATAGAGCTTTCCAGCCATTTCGGTGCAGGGTCCGAGACTGTCTTCCTGGGCTTCTCTCCGTCAGAAGGTTCATTTGAAATCATCAACACCTCAGGGACATCTAGAAAGATCTCTGACTGTGAACCGGTGTCAGCTGTTTCTGTTCTATTCGGGCTTGGCTCTTTGTCCCCCATAGGGTCCTCTACTTCTTCCTCTGAATTTAAGTCGACAATTATTGTTTCAGAAACTAGCTTCTTCCTTTTCCCTTTGGTTCTCAGCCTGGTGACATGAGAAGGCAGAATATCTATGAGGACCCTTCTGGATTTCTTGGTGACAGGGCTCTTCTCAGGTGATGGCTCGGAAGCACCTGCACCACAGATAGCAAGAGGTTGATTAGAAGGATCCAGGGGAAGCGGTGATGCAACCACTGAAGATAATTGTTGAACATTTTTATTTTGAGACCCCTGTTGCCTCTTTTCTCTCAACCATTTTTCAGTCCTCCTTATCACCGGGAGGGTCTTAATTTCAATCCTGTCCTTCTCCCTCTTGCTCCAGTCCACCTTTGGAATGGGTAAGTGCTCCACCTTCTCAAATTGTGGATCAACCACTTCTTCATCATCAACAAGAATTCCAGAAATGTCCATGTCTAAATTAAAGGTAATTATTTGCCTTAAAGAAAATCTGCACCATAACCTTCTCCTAACTTCAAATTCATCTGGACAATCCATCCAATAATCCTCCAGCTTAGGAAGGTGTGAGTGCCCTGTTCCAGAATCTAAGTTATCTTTAACAAAACTTTTACTGTCGAATTTGGCCCTAGCAGTGAAGAATTGAAAATTGAACTTCTTGAGGTTCACCTCCAGATTTAAAGCATCAGAAGTTGATAGGCATGAATAATACCCAAGTTCAACAGGAAAAGAAATACCATAACCCCTTTTTGATGGGAATTTTTTATCAACATGTGCCAATTGCCGACATACCTCCATTAGTACAAAACGATCAAATACATATCTGGGCAACTTCATTGGTTCACCATCGAATCCCCCAACTCTGATATAAGTGAACTCAGAGAATTGGATGAAAAAGCTACCGTAGATACTGATTAGCTGCATTGCTTCACTGGTCATTCTCTTACCTGGGTTGCCTGTCAATTCATAGGTCATCTTCCCGGTGAAGACATCATTGATCCTCTTGTAATTTTCATAACAATTTTTTCTTTGCAACTGTGAGTAATATTGATAAATTTTGCTGCTCTCATCTAAAGGCTCATGAGGCAGGTCAAACCAATCTCTTGTGGATGCTAAACAGTAAAACAGATAAGAAGACATAAAGAAATCCCTGTTGCCCAGACGATTATTTAAACTCTGATGCAGACAGTCAGCTATTATCTCAGCCCAATCCAAGTATTGTTCACCCTGAAGGACGACTTGTATAAAAAAATACATCCAGTCTTCCCAGTAATAGGCATATTGATTGCCTCTCAATCTGTTCAATAACACCACAATATCCCTTACTTCTTGTATTAAATGATCTCTAGTAAGGGGTCTGGGCAGCCTTGAACCGCCTTTTTGAAATTTTAGTAGCCAATTTCTTGCTATCACACTTCTGTACGTTGGTCTCTTTTCTGAGAAATACCCATTGGAGGAAGTAATGTCAAGATTAGAATACGCCTCCTTAGGCGGTATCTTCATCACAGACATGAGGGTTTGTCTGTCAACGTGAAATAACACATCCCCGTTTGCTTTTCTGACACACCTGTGTTGGGGATCATATCTGTTTATACACTCTCGAACCAATTCAAGGTAGAATATAGCTTGAGGAAAGGCTGTGGCTTCAACTAAACCACTGTCCACAATTTTCTTCATGGAGGGGGTTTGGACAGGATTTCTAGTTCTTCCTATGAATTCCTCTAAGTCATATTGAACCAAAGCAGTATCCCCAAATTCTGAGTGAGAATAAATAAGACTGGGGCCGTGTTCATCCCCCAAACATGTAGACTTCAAAGACATATTTGGAAGACTATGATATAGCAATTCGAAATTCAAAAATAACAGAAATTCCAGGGGCTCTTCTTTCCAGTATAAGAATTCGGAATACTACAGGGGAAACAGAACTCACCTTCAGGAAATTTGAATTCACTGCGAAAACTTGAAAAAACGAGAGCCTTACACTTCCAGCGCTATTCTTCTCCGCGTCGCACAGTATGATTACTTGCTAAAATTGGTTTGTTCTTGGTTAATAATAGCACTTACCAGAATGAATGATTGTTGCTCGGAACAATACGTGCCAAAAATATTTGAAGAGACGTGAACTCTGATTTGTTCATTAATAGAAAGTAATGTTCACGCGCCATCATGAGGTACAATAATTATCCGTAGCCTTCGTTAAATTAGAGCTCTCACTTTTATGATGAGTTTCTGACAAAATCTCCTCCAACTTTCCCGCTAAATTTGGCTTGGAAAACCGCGGGAGCAAATGGGACCAAATTTATCAAATCCTCGAACCATTGAACCATTGAACCTTTGGGACATGGTTCAACGCAGTGGTTCAATATGAAGGTTCAAAACATGCCAACTGGACCTTATGTATTGGGTCGAAAAACTATCTTACGGAAACAAGGACTTGACTTATGAACCGTTGAACTTGGGAAGACATGGTTCAATATGAAGGTTCAATGACACAAGAGTTAAATAGACCAACAGAAAGTTACGCGGCTTCTAGTATAAGGCCCCGAATTATGAAACAGTGAACTCTTTGAACTTTGAACTATTGAACCCCGTGGAAGAGTTCAAGTGGAAGGTTCAACGACACATGATATAAGGCAACTGCGCGACCCGATGGATGAAAAGGCTATGAATATTGAACCTTGAACTTTGAACCTTGAACCTCGCCGAAGAGTTCATGCGAAAGGTTCGAGTTCAACCCGAAAGTTCCAAGACGCTTGAGGCAAACACAAGACAACTTGCTTTATATGACACTTCAGGCACATTGAACCATTGAACCTTTGACTTTGAAAATGGTTCAGGTTCAAAGGTTCAAAGCTTAAGTAACTTTGTTTACAAAGGCGACGCACGGGTAAAAATTGAAGGACCAAGAGCCGATTTACGGAACAAGGGTATGACCGGAAATATAGCACGATAAACCGGCTTTTGTTCAAGAAATATTACCGATACATAAATAAACAAGGGCGACTCAAAAGGTAACACCTTTGTCAAAAATTTTCTCAGGATGCTTCCCAAGGGCACAACCCTCACAAAAACTCTTAAAATTTTTAAATCTAGGCATCCCTGTGACCATTTCATGTTGAAATAGTTGCTCAAGGTAGTGATAGTTAAGGTGGCCAAACCACTCATGCCATAATTTGCTAACTCCATCTGAATGAGTTATGAATGCTTTTGGAGAAATATCAAGTTCAAAATTGGAGAAGGTATTCTTTGATCTACAATTCTTTGATCTCAACTAAATTTGGAGAGAAATGAACTCTCATACCCTTCCCTAGATGAGTTATTTGATACACTAAAAAGAGATTAGTTGATAGTAAAGGAACACTTAGAACATTTTAAAATGTTCCTCCTTCAACTTCAATAGACCCTCTCCCTATAACCAAAGTTGGATTATCATCACCTAGGGTGATTGTGGACATACTAGATGGCTCTAAGGATGAGAAACAACCTATGAAGAACCCATGTGGTGCGAGGCACCTGAGTTGATTATCCATGATGGAGATGAAGATGTTGTAGGAACTATGACCTTGCCCTTTGATTTCTCTTTTTCCTTAGTAGTCTCTTGGGTTGATGAAGATGCTTTGATGGAATTAGGTAACCCTATATTATTCTTCTTGAGAATATGAGAGAGGTGTTCTATTTGTTTCCTCATGCATTGATGTTCATCATGCCCATATTTTTTATAAAAGGCACACTTAACTTTCTTTGTAGTCTACTTGGTTTCCCCTGTTGAGAAAACTTATCATTTTTGGAGTTGCCAAATTCTTGTTCTTTCTTAGCTTCATTGTCCTTCTGCTCTTTTTCTTCCCTTTTGAAGTTTGTTGTTTCTCATTCCCAGTAATTAGGGCTTGAGGTTTTGTATAATTCAATGTGCCCATTTGAATTAACTTGTATTGATCCCTTGTGAGGTCGGTAATTAAGTTATCAAGAGTAGGCATTGACCATGAGGCCACAAGAGCCTATTTGGTAGAATAAAAAGTTGAGATGTAAACACTAAAAATTTAGGACCTAATTTCGATAGTATAGAGAGAACTAACTAATCCTCCTTCTTGTATATCCCACAATCTTTTATTTACAACCTTAATGATTTAAATTTAGTGAAGTAGTCCTTTAGAGTTGTGAAATTCCTAGGATTTAGGCCTATGAGTTCATTTTCCAACTCATGACTCTTAATTTATTCATCAACTTTCCCAAATAGCTTGTTGAGGGCTTCCCAAACTTCCTTGGGTGTTTTGAAGGCCTTAACGTGGAATAGTACTTTAGGAGACAAGTTTAGACATAAAAAGTCAAAGGATTGGTCACATTTATTAAACCACTTTTCTTTGTCCTTAGTTGCATAAGTTATTTTTTTGTTCCCATAGTCACCCTAAACAATCCTTTATTCTTAAGTACAAGTATTACCTTTAACTTCCAATCATGATAGTTAAAAGGTGTTAGGGGTGATATTCTTACATTAGAATCCATGCTTTAGACTTTCATTTGTTGCAAGTTGTGTAGAAATGTAGAAATAGAAGAATGTAGAAGTGTCGAAGTGAAAAAGAACACAACACATGCACTTCATGAGGAAGTGTGTGATGCAAAGATAACACCTCTCAGACCACTAAGGGGTCACAACAAACATTGATGGAGGAAGAGGATACAGGAGATGGAAAGAAAAACAAGTCTCCTAGGCCCTAGTGGACCAAGATGCAACACTTGACTTCAAACAAGACATGACTGTCCCCTCACTGTCCATTGCTTCAACACTACACAATAACCCCATTTTTCAGTTTCATATACATGGGAACATTCCCAAACTTTCTAGGGACCCTAGACCTTCTAGGATTGATTGTCTCAAGCTCACAAAACCATTAAAATGCTTAGGAGGTACCTCCTTGTACCACTTCCTTCACACACTGACCCACTTCCTTGTAGCCCTCCAAAAGGGACTGTCATGCAATTACTTTTGATGCAGGCCTCCAACCAGGACTGTTATGGGCTTTTTGAGTACCCATTATCTCATTCTTCAACATATCTTTCATGCAAGGTAGATTGTTTTTCAACATATGGGTCAAACTAGGACTGTTGCTGCTGTCCTAAGCCCAATTAGGCCTCCTACTCCACAAGTACATGAAAACTCTAACCCACAATGAAAATTCTTGTTCTAGGGTGATTGGAGGATTGAACTATGATGGACAAGGCTAGTCTTAGGGTTCTAGCCACCACACATACCATACTTTCTTCAAAAACAATATGCCTATACTAGGACTGTCCAATGCATGATGAAATTAGATCTCATTAACACAAATCTTCCCTTTACACTAATCCCCCTGCTCTTGCACACAAACCAATTAGAGAGACATTCAAAACAAAGCCTTTCCACTCATTTTTGTCTAAGGTGCAGAGATGGGAGGCTAGAAATCCATCGATTTTACAAAACCCCTCTAAAACTGTAGTTTCAGACCTACTAACAAAAAAATGGCTATAAGAAACTCCCTCCTCAATGCAAATTGCTCCAACTAGGTCCAAATTGAAGCTATTTCAGTCCTTCAACTAGTGGCATGCATTATAGCCTTTGACTGTACTGTACGGACAAGTACAAGATAAAAGAGCAGCAAGAAAACAATAATAAGACAAAAAAATAGAGTAGCATGTAGAAAATGTTTGATAAAATCCTTCAATGCAAATGAAAATCCTCCAAAACTGGTTCAAATGAAAGGTTAGACCATTATTCAAATAATTTCAGACATTTTCTCCTTGAAGGTACTGTACGGCCTCACCCTAAGTGTTGGAACAACAGATAATACAGAAAATTAGAAATACAGGGTAGCAAGTAGTCTTTTTTTTATTCTTTTCTTTTCATACTTCATCAAATCCACCTCCTCTACATGTGAGAGGCCAAAAACATATATGTTTACAACAAATTCCACATAATAATGCTCCCAAATCATGGGAAAACCAAAATAAGAAGGCATTAAAAGCTTGTCCTGACATAAACTAAGAAAAGAAATTGCCTATTCTAGGCCTCCACTACAAGACCATGCCTTTAGAAGGCTTTAATACAATATTTTAAACCTCCATTTAGTCTTCAACAACTAGAATTTTCAAATAAATGACATAAAAATGTCCTAGGTGCACTGCACCATACACCCTAACTTGTAACTTTTCCAAGTCCCTTGGAAAGAATCTTGCAAATTGTCTTCCATTGCTTATCTTTGTCCTCCATGTTTATCTTTAGCAAGTCCATTTTGTGCTTGATTCTCACTATCCTTGACATGCTTGCCAAGATTACTTGCTTCTTGACCACATGCACTCTTTGTAAACTATCCCATTCTTGGTCCTCTGACCTTGTCACCTTCATTAGCATCCATGCTTCTCTCAACTGTCTTTCCACTTGTCTTCTCAACTTCTTGTTTACACCACTATTTATCTCCATTCTTTCCACTGTTCACTGTCACATTACCTTTTGCAACCTCTATCAGTCTTTTACCCAACTTGTTTATTGTCCTATCAACCTTGTAAATTGTTGCATTAGCTTCACTTGACTGCCTCTTCTCTCTACTCAACACTACAGGGCACATGACTATCCCTACTAAGATCCCTTCACTGATTTCTTGCCTTCCCATAGGCTTTCACTCTTACACTTTTTTGTTTCAGACCAAGACACATTTCTAGTTATCTCCTTCTTCCACATGAAGACATTCCTCTTTACAACTATCTGCAAATCATCTTCACACTTCCCATTTGCTGTCTCACCAGTTTTATGCCTTGAAAAGGCCTTGGTTTCACTTTCTTCAAACCTCACTAGCTTCTTCTTGCCAAACATTATCATTTTTGTTGTCCTTGACTGCTCCTTGGCTTCTTCCTGCAATGGAATCAACATAAAAGTCTTCTCATCCTTCCTTATGGTGTAGGTGTTAGCTTTCCCATCATAAAGTATAGACCTATCAAACTGCTAGGGTCTTCCAAGTATCACATGACAACAATCCATGGGTAGGATGTCACAAAGTACCTTGTCCTCATATGCTCCAATCTTGAACTCTACTAATGGTTGCTCGATCACCAAAATGGATTGATGATCACTTACCCAAGAGACTTTGTAAGGTGTGTCCCTAGGTACTCTCTTCAACCTCAGTTTGTCTACCATCTCACTAGACACCATATTATCAATACATCCTAAATCCACTATCACTTTACATACCTTGTCTCTACATTTGCAAGTTGTCCTAAACCATGCTTTCCTCTAAATCAGCTCCTTCTCCCTGGAGGTCTTCAATAGTGCTCTTTATCTCAACATCAACGTTTCTCCTACTTCACCAACACAACTAGTGGGAGTAGAACCACTACATTCTTCCTCTTGGACTAACTGAGTCCTTCTCTCATTCTTCCTTTCACCATCACTTGAAAAATTTTATTTCTCAAGACACTTATATGTTGGGTGCCCAAACTCTTGACAATTGTAACACTTACCCATAAAGGTATTTGCACTCCTTCCACCACCAAATCTGCCTCTAGAACCTCTGCCTATGAAATCAGCACTTTGTCCTTGTGCCTTTTTCATCTCCTCTTGACTCTCATTGACTTGTTTTGTGTTTTGAAAGGATCGTCTGCCTCTGGCTGTCTTATCTTGTCCCCTTTTCAGCTTCTCTTCCACTCTAACTACCATCTGATAACATTCTTTAACATTCCTTGGATTTGTCAATACTAGTTCATCCTGCATGTTAAACCTCAAACCACCAATATACCTAACAACTTTTTGCACTTCACTCTCATTTTGACCAAACCTTATACTCAGCTTATAAAAATATTTAGTATATGACTTAACATCCAATTCCTTTTGCCTTAAACCTTGAATCTTCTTAAACATTTGAACTTCATAATCTTTAGGCAAGAACTTACCTTTGATCTTAGCTATCATCTTGTCCCATGAAACAATCTTTGCCTTTCCTTGCTTTCTCCTCTCTGTTTGTTGATAATCCCACCATAAAAAAACATGACCTATCAGCTTGGTCTTTGCAATATTCACTTTCTAATCCTCGGGAACTTCTTCACACTCAAAATGATTGTCTAATGTTGCAATCCAGTCTAACAACTCTTCATCACTAAGGCTTCCTCCATACTTTGGCACATCTATCTTCATCTTGTGTTTGTCTTCCTTTACTGCTTTTAGCAACTTTACTATCCTCTAATCCTCAGGGTCCAACTCTTCTTCCACATCTTCATACTCAGCTTCCTCTTCTTCCTCAGACTCATTCTCATCACCTAGAGCCACTCCTCTTCTCTGATTTTGTTCTAGGGTAGCCATTCTTTCCTTTAGCTCCCTCAACTCTCTAGCATGCTTCTCCTTCATCTCATTCATCTCTTGAGCCATGTTTCTTACTCTTGGAGGCATCTTGACAAATTGCCTTTTCAACTTAACACTTCATAGACCTACTAATTGTGCTCTGACACCAATTTGATGCAAAGCTAACACCTCTAAACCACTAAGGGGTCACAACAAACATTGATGGAGGAAGAGGATACAAGAGATGGCAGGGCAAACAAGTCTTCTAGGCCCTAGTGGACCAAGCTGCAACACTTGACCTCAAACAGGACATGACTATCCCCTCAAAATTCTTAGGAGGTACCTTCTTGTACCACTTCCTTCACACATTGACCCACTTCCTTGTAGCCCTCCAAAAGGGACTGCCATGCAATAAATTTTGATGCAGGCCTCCAACCAGGATTGTTATGGACTTTTTGAGTACCCATTATCTTGTTCTTCAACATATCTTTCATGCAAGGAGATTATTTTTCAACATATGGGTCAAACTAGGACTGTTGCTATTGTCCTAAGCCCAATTAGGCCTCCTTCTACTCCACAAGTACATGAAAACTCTAACCCACAATGAAAATTCTTGTTCTAGGGTGATTGGAGGATTGAACTATGATGGACAAGGCTAGTCTCAAGGTTCTAGCCACCACCCATACCATACTTTCTTCAAAAACCAATATGCCTATACTAGGACTGTCCAATGCATGATGAAATTAGATCTCATGAACACAAATCTGCCCTTTGCACTAATCCCCCTACTCCTACACACAAACCAATTAGAGAGACATTCAAAACAAAGTCTTTCCACTCATTTTTGTCTAAGGTGCAGAGATGGGAGGCTAGAAAGCCCTTCCCCACTGGTGTCACCCCCCCAAGTTTCTTAGGTTAGCAATTTGACGATTTGGGAAGATGAACAGTGATTCCCACTCTGTTTCCACTTGAATTTGACGTCTTCCTCAATCTTGGGCACTGAAAATTTTCACTTTTCATCCTGAATTTGATGGCTTCCAGCATTGAGGATTTTGAGCCTGCAGTGAGGGTTTTTACCCTCAACTGGCCAAACAAGACAGGGATCATGCCGATAAAAGACCAAACAGGGCCGATTAAAGGGTGAACAGGGGCGTCACGTAGGCAAACAGAGGTGTCATGCCTTGCAGGTCACCTTGCACTCCGGACAGGATCGTGGAAGGGGCGTGATCGACAATGAACAGGGTCGATTCTGCTTGGCCGAGGTGAAAACTCGGACGCCAACAGGGCCATCGCTTTCTACTTGAACATGCCACACACATAGGGCTCCTCCTATTTTATTTGAGATCTTGTAAGGGCATGTGGTTGCCTCCAATTTCTCCTGCACAGAGCAAAACCAAATGCCAGCCTTGAAACCCTTCAATGCACACTCAAATCTGCGAATTGCCAGCACACAAAGAAGACCAAAAAATAATTCCAATGCACAAGGCAAGTAATAATCGTACAGACTGTAATCAAACTCCTTCTCTGATACCATAAAGGATTCACCAATGAACACAAGAGATGAATAAACAAGCACAGAGGATTGCAAATGAACACAACATAGAAATGTATGAAGTCGGCCATGAATAACAACTATTAGGCAAGTACAAATAGGCGAAGAGAAGGAAGACATGTGTTGAGGATGGGACTCCTCAACCACAAGTAGTGGTGATATTCCTCCCAAGAAACTAGCACAAGGTGGCTAGTTGGTTAGCAGCTCGACGAATCACCTAACAACCTTGACACCTCAATGAGGCATGTGTTAAGGATGCATAAAGTGGACGCCTAACTATGCTTAAAACCTATAGTGTATGAAAATGAATATATACACTAACACCTCCCTCTAGTTAATTTTGAAGAATTAGTTAGCCTATTCTTCAATTAATTTTGTGGTTGATTTAGGCTTGTTTTCCCTATTAAAAAAGAGTGGCATATCTCAATTGTAGGGCTATATCCCTTGAATGTTGGGTTAACATACTTAGTTTCTAATATTGCTTGTAAGAATAATTCCTTGTGTTATATTTTATGGAAGATCTCATATAGTCATTTGAATGAAATAATTATCATTGACCATTGAATAAAACCAAACATGCATATCATAATGCATTAACCCAACTACGACCTACTAAATCTAGATTAATTTGTACTTATATGCATGCCATCAAATTAGTGTAAATCCCACTTTAAAATAGTTGACTTTCCTTTACAAATATAAAAACCCAAAATAAAAACTAAAACTGTAACAAATACTATTAATCTTAAAATAAAATATAGTTCATTTATGTCCAACATGAAGCCAGCAAAAACAGCTATATTTGATGCAGTACAAAATTAATTCCCAAGTTTATTTGAAAATGAAAACAATAGCATCTTCGAATTGAATGCAATAATCTGCATATCGCTATTTGTTTATTTTACTTTCTGGATTTCATTGAGAAAGCGATTACACCGATAACCCAACTATACATTCATGGCAGACTTCTTCGATATTGGTGAAGAGAAGCGATTCAGGTGGTTGCTTCGCGTGACAAATAAATTGTTTGAGGCTCTCGAGAGATTTGGATTTGGCTACTCGCTATCAATCAATTCAAGACATTACGGGAGTAAAATTCATTAAATTCGATGAACTCACCGCACTTGAGTGATTGTTGTTGATGAGATAGTGATGTTAAAGATCTAATGTTTAATTAATTTGGCTGTAAAGAGAGCAACTGACAGCCATAAATAATTAATAATTAAGCTATTTTCTCTGCTAGATTGACCGGCGCAGCAAGTTAAAATCATTAAGTTCGATGAACTCACCGCACTTGCGTGATTATTGCTGATTTCCTTGTAGGTTGATGATAGTGATTATTGTTGATTTCCTTGTAGGTTGATGATATAAAAAACTAATGTTAATTAATTTGGCTGTAAAGAGAGCAACTGACAACCATAAATAATTAATAATAATAATAATTAAGCCATCTTCTGCGTTAGATTGACAGACGCAGCAAAATTAAAAGATATCCAAGTAAAAGTAAGATGATTTTGCATTCATCTGTGATTATACATCTCCGATTCTGCAGAGTCCAAACCATCATTTATGCCGTCACATCAAAGTTATTAAACACCATCAAGTTGTGACGGGTTAAACTTTGAAGCTATAAATTAGCCTACCGATTAGTTAATTCATCCGTGCTCTTACATCCTTTCTTGTGAACGAAACGTTGTTATTAAACTTAATCGTATAAAAATTGTGGCCTAAATATATATGGTATGATCTATTAACTCGTTTGCATTTCAAGATGTACTTTCTTTCTATGTGGTTGTGTTCGAATCCTCCATGAGTTTGATTTAGTTGTTTGTCCAGCTGTGTGAATGAAATGGCAACTCCAAGAGAGCATATTGAACAGATACGGAGGCAGAAATTCTCAATTGGTAGAGAAGAAAATCCACTGGTGGAAGACCTTCATCACGCTGTTAAACATCTGTCTGCAGAACTTTATACAAAGGACGTCCATTTTCTTATGGAGCTTATTCAGGTTATCTGCTCTACTTTTATAGAAGATTGTTTATTTTTAATGTTTTTCCTTGTAATCAGCTGAGTATTTCTTGTAGTTATATCTATGACTGGAACTCTTATCATTTTGTAGCAAATTAAATTCCTTTTTAAATATTTTATTACCATGTGTGTTTTTTGGCAGAATGTTGAAGACAATGATTATGCAGATGAAGTGGAACCTTCGGCAGAGTTCGCAATTACAAACAGAGACATCACAGGAGTGGGTGCTCCTGCTACTCTGCTAGTGTTTAACAACGAGAAAGGGTTTACCTCCAAGAACATCGAGTCACTCTGTAGCGTCGGACGATCAACCAAAAAGGGTAAAAGACAGGGTGGAGATTACATAGGAGAGAAAGGTACTGTACTGCATTTAGTACTGAATAAATGCGATTGTTTACTGTTCATAACGTGAGTAAATGTTACTCTTAAACAAATTTAATGAATAATATTTAAATGTACCGTGTATTTTTAATCACAGGAATTGGATTTAAGAGCGTATTTTTAGTGAGCAAACACCCTTACATTTTCAGTAATGGATATCAAATTCGACTCAACGAAATCCCTCCTCCGGACACCAAAATTGGGTACATTGTTCCACAGTGGGTTGATGATAAACCCAACATTCAAGATATTCTCAACGTGTATGGTGGTAAGAGTGTAGCAGAGCTACCTAATACTGTGATAATTCTGCCTCTACGCGATGAAAAGGTTGAAGCTGTCAAACAGCAGCTTGCTTGTGTTCATCCAGAGGTAATTTTGTTTTTGTCAAAAATAAAGAGATTCTCAGTTCGTGAGGAGAACCAGAAGCATGTGAATTCGATTTCTGTGTCCAAAGAAACAGCATTTCGAAGTATTAAAGATGAACAAAGTGAATCGTTCATTCTGCATCTATCCGCCCAAGAAAATGACGAGTCCAAGGAGGAGTGCAGTTACTATATATGGAGGCAGCAGTTTCCTGTGAAGACTGAGAATCGGGTGGAAGGAAGAGATGAGGTTGATAACTGGGTGATAACGCTGGCCTTCCCGCGGGATGAACGGGTGACTATAACAAGAAACAAGCTCGGCGCTGGAATTTATGCTTTTCTACCCACGGAAATGGTGACTGGATTGCCATTCATCATACAGGCGGACTTTATGTTGGTGTCATCAAGAGAGAGTATCAGGTGGGATAATAAATGGAATCAAGGGATTCTCGACTGCATTCCCTCCGCCTTCTGTGCAGCTTTTATTTTCCTAGTCAAAAGCGTGGAAGAGGCACCATCATCTTCGAGAAGCTATTGCTTTGACAAATACCTGCCAATTCGTCCTGTTTTCTATCCTCGGTTAGAAAGGGTTCGGCAGGCTATCCAAAACCGCCTGAAAACAGAAAAAATCATTCTATGTGAAGGCCAGATTAAATTTCTTGAGTTCCAAAAAACACAAAAAATTATTATCTGTGAAGGCCAGAATATGTACTGCACTCCTTTACAAGCTCGTCGAATACTTCCTGAGTTCAGAAACATATTACAAAAAGCAACAAAAGATCAAGGCCAGAGAAAACCCAATACTCTGTGTTATAATGAAGCGTTCGTAATTCACGCATGCATGGACAATCTACACTCCTTGCAATTCTTGGGAGTGCAATACGTAACCTATCAGTGGTACTCCCTTTGTATAACCTCTTCCTCTGAATGGGTACATGGACTTTCTGAAGATGTGTATGTTCAACTCCTCTGCTTTGTATCACGATGTTGGATAGACAATCGATTTCGTGTCAGGCTCCATCCATTTCCGCTGCTCAAGTATCACAATGACAGTTGTTCTCATGCTGTGGATTGGATGAGCCTAACTGATATATCTGCTTCAAATCAGAACAGAATTTACTTTTCCCAGAGTATGAAAGACACTGAATGGATGATAAGATGGAACAAAGAGCTGGGGGGTACGACAAGTCACAAATTCATGCCGAAGGCGACTCAAATGGCCATTACAAATCTGAGGGATAATCAGCGGGCTAGTCTACAACAATGGCTCCATCGGTATGCTAAAATCACTGAACTTTCCCTCTCAAGTTTCATCAAGGAGATCATTGAAGAAGTTCACCTCTCTAGAAGTAAGGAATTCGTAGTGCGTGTAGCCCATTTGTTGCATTTTTCTGCTGCAAATAATTTTATTAATTCAATAAAGATGCAAGCCTTGTGCTCCGAATTACCGATACTTAGTGAATCGGGATCCATAGTCAGGAATGGCCAAACAAAACTTGTCCCAGCACCAATGGGGAAATGGGCAAAGTTATTGGGTAAAAATGAATGGGTTGATGAGGAATCTGTCATACTGTCAGCTGATTATCTAAGCCCTCCTCCATGCACTCTTGAATTGGCGGGGGGATGTCTTAATGATCTTACACTGTTTATTACTAGTGGACTTAACGCAAAAGATATTCCACATCTAAAACTACCCCGATTTCCTTTAGTTATTGGGTCCCGATTTTCTTGTTTTATTGATCTCGGATTTCCTTTCGTTATTGGGCAAGAGGAAGCTATCCTCCTCCTAAACTGGATTCAACATTCACTAGTCACGTCCAGTACTAGTGGCTCAGTTTGTACACGATTCAAGAAAAGTATCATGGAAGCAAAATGGCTGAAAACGACCAGAGGATATCAATCTCCGAACATGTGTTTCTTGTTAGATGATGAGTGGTCAAAGGCCGGTCTGCAGTCAAGTGATCTTTCATTCATCGATTCTTCATTCTACAGGAGATCTATGGGTGTATTCAAGGTTGCCCTTCGATACATAGGGGGCGTTGTCAAGTTTGGAGAGGGGTGTGAAGTGGTTGCAAAACATCTTCAAATGCATACAGATTTGGAGGCCATAACCAGGCTTTACAAATATCTTAGCCGCTTCCATTGGACACCTAGTGACGAGGACTGTATCAAAATCTGGATTCCACATGGTGGCCGTAGAGCTGGAGGAGAATGGAAAGATGCAGACATGTGTATAATTCATGATGACGATGATGGCCTTTTAAGTGACAAGCTACATGTCCTTGAAAATATTTACGAAGCTTCCCTACTTCCTTTTTTCTCTGATCATCTTGGAGTACTTGTCCGTCCTAGACTCGAGGAGTATTGCAATATGTGGATGGATTGGTCCTCTGTTAGTCGTCGAGGATTATTGCATCGAGGATTATTTCAATGTGTAACCGAAACAGAATGTTTTTCAGTTTGGAAAGGAATTATGAAGTACTGGCGACTTTCTCCTTCGAAAGTAAAGACGATTATGGCAGCACGAAGTCTGAAATTTCCTACTCACAAAATTAATGGACGAGTCCAGTTGAATGCTGCTAGTGTCTTTGTCCCAAACGATCTTAAACTCACAGAGTTATTCAAAAGAAGTTCTGCAAGGATCATGTTCGCATGGCATCCCAACTCGTCTAATTCTGAAATACCTTTGCACTTATTGTTCTCATTGTATAACTCCTTCGGAGTTAAAAATATTTCAGAAGTAGTTCAGAAAAATGAAATCTCTATTTCAAATGACGCGTCTCTGCGCAAGCTGCAAAGAGGGTGTTGGATAACTGATGTGGCACAGCCACATGTGCAGTTTCCATTTTAGTATTTCTATTTTCTTAGTTAGTTTTATTTAGATACTTTTAGGAATTTGGCAACTTTTGTGTTGCATGATGATGCATGTAAATCATGTTATCTTTGGTTTGTTATTTTCTGTTTTTTCTATTTAGATTCCTTTGTAGCAAAGATATATATAATGTAATAAAGAGCTGTAGCTCTCTGGTTTTTATCAACAGCAATAAATAATTTATTCTCTGTGTCTGCATATATCATTTTATGGTTATTTGTTTGTCTGCTATTATATTTGTTTGTTTAAAAAATCTTCATTTGGTATCAGAGCAGGTTAATTAGTTAGAAAATTTATCATGTCAAATTCTAACTCTCTGCCAATTCCAGAATTTAATGGATCTGATTATGATTATTGGTGCATTAAGATGACAACTTTTTTGATAGGAAAAGATTTATGGGAAATTGTAGAAACAGGTTATGAAGAGCCAGCTGATTGGAATGTTCTTGCAGCCAATGATAGAATAGCTAAGAAAGAAGCTAAGAAGAAGAATGCACAGGCTTTATTTCACATTCAAATAGCTCTTGATAAGAGCCTATTTCCAAGAATTGCAGGTGCACAGACAGCTAAAGATGCCTGGAAGACTCTAAAAGAAGCTTACCAAGGTAGTGATCAAGTCAAAGTTGTGAAGTTGCAGACATTAAAAAGAGAATTTGAGAATTTGAAGATGCAAGAAAGTGAAAATGTGAGTGATTATTGTGTAAGAGTAAAAGATGTGGTTAATAAAATGGCTACTCTTGGAGAAACTATGGACAATGAAGTTGTGATAAAAAAAGGTGTTGAGGTCTCTAACATCAAGGTGGAACAATGTTGCCATCATCATTGAAGAAAGCAAGGATTTAACTACTCTTCAGTTTGATCAGCTTGTTGGATCTCTCATGTCTCATGAAGAAAGATTGAGAGATTCATCTGGAGAAAGTAATGAGCAGGCTTTTGCTTCCAAAGTACAAATTACAAAGAATGAAAATGCTTGCCCAAGTACCAAAAATAATCAAGGCCAAGGCAGAGGTCAAAATCAGAATTCTTCAAGAGGAAACAGAGGACAAAGAGGTGGTCCAAGAGGAAGAGGTAAAGGCAAATTTGATAAAAGAAATGTGCAATGTTATCACTACAATAGGTATGGTCACTTTGAAAGGGAATGTAGATTAAAAGAAGGTAATAACAATAGAAGTGCTAATTTTGCTAATGAGAATGAAGAGGCTTCTCCTAGTAATTTATTCTTATCATATGACAAAGCTAAAAATAGTTCTAAAGAAGTCTGGTATTTAGATTCAGGTTGTTCTAACCACATGTCAGGAAATAATGAGATTTTTTGTACAATGGATAAAAGTTTCAAATCTAAAATTAAGCTTGGTGATGACAAGTCCTTGGAGGTTGCAGCTAAAGGTGCTATGGAGGTGAATACAAAAGAAGGTAAGAAATGTGTGACTGATATTTACTACACTCCACAATTAAAACATAATTTATTGAGTGTTGGGCAGCTGTGTGAGAAGAATTATAAGGTGGTATTTGAAAATAAAAAATGTACAATTTATGATAAAAATCAAGGTAATAGGGTGGTTACAGTAGTGCCTATGTCAAAGAATAGGATGTTCCCATTGAAGTTTGGTGAACATAGCAGCCATCTTGCCAATATGGCATATGAGGATAAAAGTTGGTTGTGGCATCTCAGATATGGACATCTGAATTTTCATAGTTTGATGTTTCTCACTTCAAAAGCTTTGGTTTATGGTTTGCCTAAGGTTCAGGAACACAAGGAAGTTTGTGAAGGTTGTGCTAAAGGAAAGCATGCAAGAGAGTCCTTTCCAAAAGGTAATGCATGGAGGGCCCATTACCCATTTCAATTGGTTCACTCAGATATTTGTGGCCCTATGCAGACAAAGAGTTTGGGTAAGTCATCATATTTCATTACTTTTATTGATGATTACTCACGTAAGTGTTGGGTTTATTTTTTGAAGCCCAAGGATGAAGCCTTTGATACATTCAAAAGGTTTAAAGCCTTTGTGGAAAATGAAAAAGCTTGTAAGATCAAATGCTTAAGGACAGATCGTGGAGGAGAATTTTGCTTAAGAGATTTTAAGAATTATTGTGATATGAATGGTATCAAAAGGCAACTCACCACTGCTTACACACCTCAACAAAATGGGGTAGCTGAAAGGAAAAATCGTACAGTGGTGGAAATGGCAAGGAGTATGCTACATACCAAAGGATTAGACAATTCTTTTTGGGGTGATGTAGTTGCTACAGCAGTGTACATTCTTAATCGGAGTCCTACTAGAGCACTTGACATGATGACTCCTTATGAATCCTGGTATGAAAAAAAGCCTAATGTTAATCATTTTAGAGTTTTTGGTTGTTTAGCCTATGTTCATGTGGCTGATCAAAAGAGACAAAAATTAGATCCCAAAAGTGAGTCCTGCATTTTTGTTGGATATAGTGAGCAAAGTAAAGCTTACAGGTTGTATAACCCTCGCACTAATAGTATTCTTGTTTCAAGAGATGTGATTTTTGATGAAAGGGGAGTTTATGGTCATCAAAAAGACCATGTTGAGAAGTCTAAATCTATTTTGAGTGGTGGTATTATTACTGGTATTGATCATGAGCAGCCAGCTAATACTTCAATTCCAAGTGCTATACATCCACCAAATAGCCCCTCATCTACTTGTTCAGTTTCAAGTACAAGTCCAAATTCAAGTCCAAGTCCTACAAGGAAGGTAAGAAGCTTAAGTGATATCTATCAAAGAAGTACAATCCAAGCACATGAAGAGAACCCTATAGGTGAAACAATACATTTTGCTTTATTCTCACAATCTATTTTTGAACCATCATGTTATGAAGATGCATGTGTTAATGAAGTTTGGGTGCAAGCAATGCAAGAAGAGATGGATGCTATTCATAGGAATGGTACTTAGGAGCTTACAGAGCTTCCTCATGACAAGAAAAAGATTGGCACTAAATGGGTCTACAAGACTAAGTACCATAGTGATGGGAGTGTTGAAAGACACAAAGCAAGATTAGTTGCTAAAGGCTTCACACAGAGGTATGGCATTGATTATGAAGAAACATTTGCACCAGTAGCCCGACAAGAGACTATTAGAATGTTGATTTCCCTTGCAGCCCAAAAGAAATGGAGCATTCATCACATGGATGTGAAAAGTGCCTTCCTGAATGGGTACTTAGATGAGGAAATTTATGTGGAACAGCCACAAGGTTTTGAGGTGCAAGGAAAAGAACATCATGTCTACAAGCTGAAGAAGGCCTTGTATGGCCTCAAGCAAGCACCAAGAGCTTGGTATGCTAGGATTGATGGGTATTTTCAGCAAAATGGCTTCAAGAGAAGTAAGAGTGAGCCTACCCTCTACTACAAACAAGAAGGTAATGATATTCTTATTGTGAGTTTATATGTTGATGATTTGTTGTATATGGGCAGTAGTTCTAAGATGAAAGATGAATTCAAGCATGCTATGATGAATGAGTTTGAAATGAAAGATTTAGGCCTTATGCAATATTTTCTAGGCATGGAGGTTTATCAAAGTAAGGATGGAATTTTCCTTTGTCAAACAAAATATGCCAATGATATGTTGAAGAAGTTTGATATGGTTGATTGTAAATCAGCCTCCACTCCAATTTCTCATGGAGTTGTGTTGTGTAAAGAGGATGGTGCTAAAAGAGTTGATGGGACAGCTTATAGAAGTGTGGTTGGCAGTCTAATGTTTCTAACCCACACAAGGCCTGATATTGCTTATGCAGTTTCTCTTGTTTCAAGGTACATGACAGAACCTTCTGAATTACATATGCAGGCTGCTAAAAGAATTTTGAGGTATGTGAAAGGAACTCTTGCTTTTGGCATTCATTACTATAGTTCTAAAGGTTTTAATCTAGTTGGTTTCAGTGATTCTGATTGGGGAGGTAGTGTGGATGACCGGAAGTCTACCTCTGGTAATTGTTTTACTTTTGGTTCTGGTTTGGTTTCTTGGAGTTCAAAGAAACAAAGTATAGTTTCTCTTTCTTCTACAGAGGCAGAATATGTTGCAGTCACCTCTGCGGGTACTCAAGCATTATGGCTCAGAAAAATTCTTGAAGAGATTGGTGAAAAACAAGTTCAGCCTATAGTGCTCTTCTGTGATAATATGAGCACAATCAAATTGGCGAAAAATCCTGTGCATCATAGTAGAGCTAAACACTTTGATCTGAAATATCATTTTATCAGAGATTTGGTGCAAAAGAAAGAAGTAGAACTCAGGTATATCAAGACTACAGAACAACTTGCAGATATTTTCACCAAGGGAGTTGCAAAGGTTCAGTTTTTGATGCTTCAAGATCATATTGTGACTCCTCTCCGCATCAAGGGGGAGTATGTTGGATAACTGATGTGGCACAGCCACATGTGCAGTTTCCATTTTAGTATTTCTATTTTCTTAGTTAGTTTCATTTAGATACTTTTAGGAATTTGGCAACTTTTGTGTTGCATGATGATGCATGTAAATCATGCTATCTTTGGTTTGTTATTTTCTGTTTTTTCTATTTAGATTCCTTTGTAGCAAAGATATATATAATGTAATAAAGAGCTGTAGCTCTCTGGTTTTTATCAACAACAATAAATAATTTATTCTCTGTGTCTGCATATATCATTTTATGGTTATTTGTTTGTCTGCTATTATATTTGTTTGTTTAAAAAATTTTCAGAGGGGAGGAATTTTTCAGAGGAGGACTATACAGAATTGTTCTCGCTTATCTCGCATACCCATCCTTCAATTTATCAGCAGATAAACGACATGGAATAGTTAGAACTCTTTTGGGGTCATCAGCTTATGAAATCACAGAGCCCATGACAATTTCATACAGTCTGACACTTAGAATAGAAGATGGCAATACAGAGAAGATTGTTGCAACTGCACCTTCTTTTGTACGGTGGGAGAAGAATAACAACAGGATTTTAATACAGAAATCTGATCGTCACAATCCAAAGGTGAGGTTGTCATTGGCAACTGAATTTGCAGAGGTGGTTTCAAATGGGTTATTACCAGAACATCCAGGCCTTGTTGCAGGGTTATGTGAAATGTTGAAGATGGGGTGCATTTTAGAATTTGACGATGAAGTTGTAGATGAGATACTCCAGCAGAAAAACATCCAGATCTTCAAAGAGGATGAGCATTTCCTCGATTGCAATTTCCAGTAGTGTTATGTTTTGATTTCCAAGGCACAATGTCCACTATTATATGCACTTGTTTTCGTTACAGTAATATCATGTTAAATTTGGCTTTCTGCGTTTCTGCTGCAAGTCCTATCCATATGACTTTTGTATAAGTGGGTGTTATGTAACACAATGTATGCATGCATAAACTATATATTTGGTGGAAGGTTTCTTCACTATTACGTTCTTCTTTCCCACTGCATGTCCAACTGGGTTTTGCAAATTGTATGTTAATATAGTTAATATAACTCTTGGTATATTATATTACTAGGGTGTGTGCAAGAAGTTGTGTCCACTTATTGGCCAAAAAGTGGAAGTGTTTTCTCTGATTTTCAGAATTTGTCACATTTGACCTAAAAATTTGAAGCACTTAATGGTGGAATCTTGGAAAAAGTCACTAAATATGAAATGTAGTACTCGGAATCTAGTTTCCAAATATGTAATTTTTTTCAATACCCAGATGATAGAAAGTGATTTTGAATAGGTGTTTCTAAAAACTACTGTTTAAAAGTCACTTTTTTTTTACTATACCATGTACGTGTACGTCATCCATATTTTGACCTAAATAATCATATTTTTCAAAATCCTTTTGGGAAAATATTTGTAACTCACTGAAGCACGTTTTCCATATTTTTTTGTAATTTTTTATTGAATATATTTTTTTTTATTAATTTTTTATTGGCCATTTTTGGTCTTTTAAAAAAGCATCGTGTACGTCACGCATAAGATGACCTAAACTTAACATTTTTTGAAATTTTTTTTTTAAATTGAAAAGAATTGTCTAAAGTACGTTTTCCTACAATTTTTTTTACAAAAAAATATGTTAATAAAAAGTTATTAAAATACTAAAAAACCCTAATAATTCAAGTTTATGGACCTATTTCATCAAAAATTGATTAAAAAATAGAAAAAATAATCCAATTGTAAAAAAAATTACATATTTAGAATCTACACTGTCTCATCTATAATGGGTTTTAATTTCGTCAAAATATTCTGCAAAATAGACCTTCAGATATATGCCCAAAGTCACTATTTTGTTGTGACATTGACAGGACCTTCAAGTTGCAGGTCAAACCTGGTCCAGAGGTCAGGTTCGGGTCCCCAAACCATTTCCCGAACCGGGTTACAAAGCAAAACCCGAGCTTAAAATTCAAATTTTAAATAACGGGATCCCGTTTTAAAACGGGATCCCGTTTCATAAAAGGTTAATATTTTAACCTTTATGAAACGGGATCCTGTTTTATAAAGGTTAAAATATTAACCTTTTATGAAACTCAAAACGGGATCCCGTTTCTTGAAAACGGGATCCCGCTTTTGGCTCGGGATTCCGAAGCAAAACGGGATCCCGTTTTTAAAAAGCGGGATCCCGTTTTATAAAAAGCGGGATCCCGTTTTGGTTAACCCGATTTCGGATTTTTTTCTAACACTGAAACTTCCACCTTAAGTGGACACAACTTCTTGCATTTACCCACTATCTGTCAATCCTTACTCTGGTTCTTGGCTTTTAAAATAATTTGGTTATTAAATTCAAAATTGATTGTCAATATGTAAAGAGGAATCAAAATTAACAATTTCCATTGTCACACAATGTCTCCCTCCTCTCAAACAGAGCACAGTCAACAGACATTTTATTTGCATTTGATTGATTGTAAACAAAATGGCAAGACAATTTCAATTTATTCCTTTCTCAAATGTGTCAGGGCTCTTGGATGATGGACAACATAGGATTATTCAGACGAGAATGGTAGCTAAACTTTAACATTAAATTCGCCGGGCTAGGATTTGTCTATATTGTAAAAATAGTCCCAAGATAATAAATACAGAACATCAACAGCAAAACAGAGAGAAAACAGGGCAAACAGAGTTGAATAAACTCAGAAATATTTATTCATCTAACTTGCATTACATCTAAAATGCTTATCCGGCAGCTCTCTCTAAACACATATATATAGCTACAGAAGCTTTGAGGCCTGGAAGCTTCTGGCATTCTAGATGATTCTAAATTCCTAGAATGTTCTTTTTTAGAACAGCTGGAAGTTTCTCTTAGAAAGTTCTTTTCTAGAACAACTAGAAGCTTCTTCCTGGAATGTTCTTTGGAAGACTTCTAGAAACATTCTAGACAATCTTAATAATTCCTAACATCCCCCCTTAAGATTGGCTGGAATAATACAAACATAATACAAAAGGAGAGGGGAAATACAAAGGAGAGGGGAACATTATACTACTATCCCCCCTTAATGTTCACCTCTAACATACCAAGCATGCCTCTTAATTTTAAGAATTTGGCTTCAGTCATACTCTTAGTGAATATATCAGCTACTTGTTCTTCACTTGGACAAAACTGAAGAGTGATAATAGATGCTTGAACAAGATCCTGAAGGTAGTGAACATCTATCTCAATGTGCTTTGTTTTAGCATAAAAGAATGGATTGTTGGCAACCTGTATGGTACTTTGATTGTCACAATACAGAGTGCTGGTTGAACTTTGTAGAAAACCAATCTCAAATAGAAGATTCTGAATCCAAACTACTTCCTTGCCTGCTTCTTTTGCTGCTCTATATTCTGCTTCACATGAAGATAATGATGTAGTTGTTTGTTTCTTGCTACTGTTGGCATAATAGTATATAGTATTACATTGTTAGTTTATGCATATTAAATAAATGTTAGTTTATAAGTTAGGTTTTAGGAAGTTACGAGAAGTTACTTTCCCATAAGAAGTTATATACGGGAATAACTAAGGCTTTAAAAAGCCAATGTATTGCATTGTAAAATTATCCTGAAGACAATACTATATTATTTTATTATGGTTTAATTTTGTGTATGTTTGCTCACCATTTCTCAATATGGTATCAGAGCTCGTTGTGCCTGTGCGTTAGAATCTAGGGGAAGCATAGAGATGGTTCGATAATGGCCTGCGTGATAAAGGATCTAAAACTACCATTATTGCTGATTTATTGGTGCACTGGATAAAGGAGCTGTTCAATATATATAAAGAAAAAATTTGGAGCACATTGTATGACTGCGCGCAAGAATGGACATTTGAATGAAGTCTTTAGTTGTTTTTCATGACAGTTTTTATTGATGTTTGATCTCCCATAGATATGTGATTTTGGAGATTTTTTTGAGGCGTTTTGATGATATCTTATGGAATATAATTATTGCAGTAGATAGAAGGTATACGAATCTGTTTCTAAATGCAGCCTCCAAGCATCCAACGATTAGAGAAGGTGGCCGATCAATATGGGAAAATTAATTAGGGTTTAAGAAAGGTGCGGTTTAGATGGTTAATTTACATACACAGTAGCAATTGTGGATGCCTATTTCACATTTTTGAATCAGGGGGTGTGTTTGAAGAAGGTTGATAAAGACAACTATGAAGTGAAAACCATGGATGATGAATTTATGATTGCTAGCAGCGCAAACTTGTGAAAGGAAAAATATTTTCTCTGTTGCGTTGAATGTAAGTGAAAAAAGCAATTCATATGGTGAGATTAAAACTGACTAAAATTTCATAATGATACATGAGGGAAAATGTTTTATGAGTTTATAGCAAACATTGAAAAGTTTTCACTTATTACCTAGAGTAATACAATTTCCTTTTGGATAAAGTTAAAAAGTTTCTAAGAGGAAATATTAAGGAGAGTAAAATGTGCGGCATTTTTTAGGTTTTGATTTGAACGCGTAGCAGTAAGTTCACATTTAAAAACATTAATGCTATTTTCATTTGGAAAATTATGGTTCATAGCTATTTTTGGAACCAAAATTTTGGAAGGGAATAAAATTAAAAAAAAAAAAAAGATTTAAATGAAGGTTGGAGGAATTAATAGTTGGTATGAGGTGGTTATGAGTTTAAAATTTGGGAGGCTTAAATTTTAAATATTATTTTGTCATTGGAGATATAAGGTTTTATTTTGGAGTAATAAGGTGAAAAACATTGGAGTTATAAGGATATAATTGTGTTTACACTATATTGTAAAAGGTGCACTTTTGGTGGAATCTGACACCTTGTTTTATCATGGCTACATCAATTGCTCTCAGATCCATTTATACTACACCTGATGAGGCCTCGAAAGACTCATCCAAGACATCAGCTGGTTAAAGTGTAATAGGGTCATATTAGAGGCAGGCGGCATCGGAGGATGGAGGATTTTCCATCATCTCAAGTTAGCTTCTCGCTTTGAGATGATGCTTTGCATGAGAAGCGTTTTTGGTTTTGGTTGTTTTGTTTTTCTTTATTGATGCTGACGGAGCTGACAGATTTGAAGAATGTATGTTTTGTGAAGATTTTGTTTTGGAGACAGGTTTGGGGTTTGGTGTTGAGCTCAATATGGATTGTTGTCCAGCGAGCTTCAAAGAGTATATGATCTTGAATTATACCCTTTCGCGGTCACTAGACAACATGGAAGAGATCTGTCGTATCTCTTAGGGGCCATTGTCGAATAATTCAAGACTCTGTGATTTGAGAGCTTGGGACTAAAGAGCTCAAGAACACAGCTCGAAGCAACGCCTTTCTGAGGGTAGACGAGACAGCATGATGGAGCCTCGCTTGGTTCAGGATTTGTTCTTTGGGGGAAGATATTCTATAAAATATGTATTCATATTATGTAATCAGCTTTGTTGAGTATTTTAGCATTAAGGGGGGGTACCTGGTACTTTTGCAAGAATAATGTAATAAGGGGGGAATGTTGGCATAATAGTATATAGTATTACATTGTTAGTTTATGCATATTAAATAAATGTTAGTTTATAAGTTAGGTTTTAGGAAGTTACGAGAAGTTACTTTCCCGTAAGAAGTTATATACGGGAATAGCTAAGGCTTTAAAAAGCCAATGTATTGCATTGTAAAATCATCCTGAAGACAATACTATATTATTTTATTATGGTTTAATTTTGTGTATGTTTGCTCACCATTTCTCAATTGCTACTCCATGTAATAGGGCTTGATCCAAGATTGAAAACATAACCACCAGTAGATTTTCGATCATCTATATCACCACCCCAATCTGAATCAGTAAATCCAACCAAAGAACTTGAAGACTTATAACCATAGTAGATTCCAAAGTGTATGGTTCCATGGATGTATCGTAAAATTCTCTTAGTAGCCAGCCAATGACTTTGTTTAGGTGCCTGCATAAATCTAGATACAAGATTGACTGCAAAACAAATATCTGGTCTAGTATGAGTTAGATAAACCAAGCTACCAACAAGCTGTCTATATAAAGTGGCATCGACACTCTTGGAAGTACATTCTTTAGTAAGCTTGACTCCGGATTGAAACGGGGTAGATGCTGGCTTGCATTCAAGCATGTTAAACTTTTCTAAAAGGTCCAAAGCATATTTTGATTGTGAGATGAACAATCCATCATGTAATCGACAAACTTGTAAGCCAAGAAAATAGTTTAGTTCACCCAAATCACTCATATGAAATGTCCTCTTAAGATCTGATTTTAAATCATTGATTAACCCAATATTCGGTCCAGCAATGAGTAAATCATCTATATAAAGTGCAACAAGAAGAATATCATCTTGAACTTTCTTCACATAAAGATTGGGATCTGACTTACATCTCTTAAATCCATGAAGCTGAAAATACCTGTCAATCTTCTCATTCCATGCTCGTGGCGCTTGTTTAAGACCATAAAGTGACTTCTTTAATCTGCAAACAAGATTAGGATGTTGCTGATCCACAAAACCTGGTGGTTGATCCATATATATTTCTTCATATAAATCTCCATTTAAGAATGCATTTTTGACATCCATTTGATGAATATGCCACCCAAGACTTGCAGCCAAAGAAAGAATAATTCTAACTGTGTTCATTTTAATGATAGGAGCAAATGTTTCTTCATAATCAACACCCTCTTTTTGATTGAACCCCTTAGCAACCAATCTAGCTTTGAATTTTTCTATAGCACCATCTGATTTAAATTTAGTTTTGTAAACCCATTTGCAACCAATAACATTCTTACCTTTGGGCCGGGGCACAAGTTCCCAAGTTTTATTCTCTAACAATGCATCATATTCCTCTTTCATGGCTTGCTCCCATTCCTTCTTTCCTCTAGCTTGCTCATATGAGATTGGGTCATTTACTTGTAATACTTTGGCCATGAGAGCACTACCATTCCTTCCTTGGATCTTTGAGCCTTGTCTATATATTTCTTCAACACTCCTTGTCTTTTGTCTAGCTGAAATGACATCTTCTTCATCATCATTACCTACAGAAAATGGCTGAGTACAAGCATTAGTAGTTTCATTTTCAATAGTATTATCATCATCAGTAGTGCTCACCTCATCCTCATCAATATTGGCTTCATTTCTTTCTAAAATATCTGAAAAATTAGAAACATTTGCTGTTGTAGAGTGAGAGGAAGTGGCTGTAAGTTGTGAAAGCTCATCAAATTTTACATCTCTACTAACAAAGACCTTTCTTGTTGTCAAATCATATAACCTGTAAGCCTTTGATTATTCACTATAACCCACAAACAAACACTTATGACTCTTTGGTTCTAATTTTTTCCTCTTTTCATCAAGGACATGTGTCCAACCAATGCATCCAAATACTTTAAAATACCCAATGTGGGGCTTTCTACCACTCCAAGCTTCTTCAGGGGTAATATTTGGGAGGGCTTTAGTTGGAATTCTATTCACAATATATGCAGCACAAGAAACAACCAAACCCCAAAATTGATTATGCAAACTTTTAAAATGCAACATACAACGAGCCATTTCTAAAAGAGTTCTATTCATTCGTTCAGCAACCCCATTTTGTTGAGGAGTATAAGGAACCGTTCTTTGCACCTTAATACCACAATTTTCACAAAATGACTCAAATGCATAGTTGCAATATTCACCCCCATTATCTGTCCTTAAACACTTAATTCTTTTTCCACTTTGATTTTCAACTAATGCCTTAAACTTCTGAAAAACTTCAAATACTTCATTTTTCCTTTCAAGAAAATAAACCCATACTCTCCTACTGTAATCATCAATAAAAGTCAGAAGGTACCTGGCACCTGAAAGTGAAGGATATCCTGGTTCACATAGATCACTATGAATGAGTTGCAATGGATGATAAGCTCTCCATGCTTTCCCTGAATCAAAAGGATCTCGATGATGTTTTCCTAACACACATCCTTCACACACACCTTTAGATGCTGAAATTTTTGTCAATCCACTAACCATATCCTTTCTAATTATATCTTGTAATTTTCTATAATTTATATGTCCAAGTCTAGCATGCCAAAGTTTTGACATATAATTAGCCTGAGCAATAAAAGCATGAGAGAGTGTATATTCATCATCAACAAACCTGACAAATTTAAATAAACTCTCTTTATGATCAACTCTACCAATAGCAATTATATTGCTTGGGTCTTTTCTATCTCTAACAATAACTTGATCAGCGGTGACAACAAACTCATATCCAACTTGAACAATTTTATATACTGAAATAAGATTCACCCCTAATCCTTCAACCAGCAGAACATTTTTCAAAGACCCATTCGTTACATTAACAGTCCCCGTTCCTAAAACTGGAAGTCTCATTTTATTGCCAATAGTAATTTCTTGATCTGAATTCTTCCCTTCATAAAAATCAATAAACAAAGATCTATCCCCAGTCATGTGATATGATGCCCCTGAATCTAAAATCCATTCTTTATTAGAATCTGAAGCAAAGTACCCCCCCTTAACACTACTTTCAGGTCTAGCAATTACCTCCTTATTTGATTTTTCTGGCCTTTTTAGAGAGATGGCTACGAAGCTATGCCTATCCTTCTTGCCATCCTTGAACCTTTCTTGCTTGGGCTTGTATTGCTGCCTTTCGTTGTCCCTCTTCTTCAAACAAAATTTCTCCATATGATTTTCACCTCCACAATACCTGCAAATAATCGATTTCCGTCCAACTTGCTTTTCTGTAGAGTCATTTCTAAAGAAATGGTTAGAACCGTCATTTCAAAATTTATAATTTCCTTTCCAATTCTTCTTTCCATCATATCTAGAAAATTTACTCTTGGCTGCATATGCATGATTCTTCTTAATATGCCCTTCTTTAATAAGCTGAACCTCTTCATCTAAAACAGACTTACAAAATTGATCAAAAGTTTGCTGGGGGGCATTGGGAGTTAGTTGGAGAACCCTTTTCCTTGATTCCTTAAATACCTTGTATGGCTGGGGAAGCTTACTTTCAACCATTGCAATCAACTGAAATTTTTTTTTGCATATTCAGCACCTATTTTCTTCAGCTGAGCATTTAAAAATGTAACTTCATTAAAGTAATCAGACATTTTTTCAAAATCAGAAGGATCTAAATTCACCGATCTTTCTTCTATGCTAAACATGCTAGCAATATCTGCATCTTTATAATCTTTTTCTAAACTCTCCCATAGCTCTATTGGATTATCAGTATCAACAAATCTTCTATTGAGATTGGGGCTTAAAGCTTTACCAATAATACCTCTAGCTTGTTCCAGCTTGCATTTCCATAGCTCCTTTTCTTTTTCACTTTGGGGTTCTCCAATTTCTTTATTCACTATCCTCCATAGAGCCTTTTCTCTCAAAGCATTCTTGACTGCAATCTTCCAATCTGCAAAACCACTTCCATCAAATATTAGCAACACTTCATTTGTAGATCCCATGTTAGCCAAAAGTAAAGAGCCCTGCAGACAAATCACTTCCAACAATATATATGCCCTGCAAACAAATCACTTCAACATTATACTTCCAACTGAGCCTCTAACTGAATATCTAGCTGAACCTGGAAAAAAAATCTAGCTGAACCAGGCTCTGATACCATGTAAAAACAGTCCCAAGATGATAAATACAGAACAGCAACAGCAAAACAGAGAGAAAATAGGGCAAACAAAGTTGAATAAACTTAGAAATATTTATTCATCTAACTTGCATTACATCTAAAATGCTTATCCGACAGCTCTCTCTAAACACATATATATAGCTACAGAAGCTTTGAGGCTTGGAAGCTACTGGCATTCTAGATGATTCTAAATTCCTAGAATGTTCTTTTCTAGAACAGCTGGAAGTTTCTCTTAGAAAGTTCTTTTCTAGAACAACTGGAAGCTTCTTCCTGGAATGTTCTTTGGAAGACTTCTAGAAACATTCTAGACAATCTTAATAATTCCTAACATATATAATCTTCTTTAAAATATTGGATATCTCTTTTCTAACCAGGATTAGTAACACCCTTGGCAAATTTCAAGAGGTGGATGAAAATATGAAAGAGGAGAAATCTGGAATTTATGCTTGCATGTGTGTCAAGATCAATTTCTCCAGCCTGCTTCCTAAATCCATATTGTCTCAGACTCAGAGGTTGAATGGGCACAGTAAGAATTCTTGTCCTAGGTCTAATTTGTTGATGAAAGGGCCAATCATCCCCGCCGATGGCGAACTCTCCAGATAACAACAAAATTTGCCAAACATCCAAACTTAGGGAGGACTTTGAATCATCGCGGAAGAAAAGATAATTCAAACAGAGACACGAAAGTCCAATGCAAATTGCAGATAAAAAATCGAGAGGAAGGAAATCGGGAAAATAAATCAGTATCAAAGAATGTTTTGATGGCACACCACAAGAAATGGACAAAATTTTTGACTCTGATTCGATTGAAAAAACCTTTTTGACCTGATCTGTTCTACTGATTGAAATACCTTGTTTTTTATGATGGTCGATTTATTTCGACAATCGACAAATTTTTCGACTGCCGATGCGTTTACAACACACCAGCTGTTTAAACTCTTCCCAAATCCCCTCCTAAGGAACTATGAAGATCGTTAGGTGCTTAAATGCGCCTAACAAATGATCTTTGGTTAAGTGCTACTTAGAAATAAGTAACACTAAACTATCTAAGGAAGATGTTTTATTTCTATCCCAAAGAAAATAGTAGTTAATGATGTAGAGAGATTGGGTTTTGGATAGAATCGGTAACTTCGTAGAATTTTTAGCTTTTCTCTAAATTTAGTGTTGTTGCTTTTAATGGCCATCTCACATAAAAAAAAGGTTTGGAATCAATTAATCTTCATGTTATTTTTGATGTTTAATGAATTGATAAGATCAAGGGGAGATTTCACTGATATCCTCTCATCTAATGACAAGCCTGGAGGCATCACAAGGCCTTCACAACCTCAAATTGATTTGAAGAGTCTTTTTTTTCTTAGCAGAATTTGATTGACATGGTCCCAAACAGCTATTGTTTTACATGGACAAATAGAAGAATTGGTTTCAACAATATTACAAAGTGTTTTGGATTGCTTCTTTATTTCCCTTTCGTGGCTTTCTAAAAATTGGATCATCAAATGCAACGTTCATCTAGTCTTTGGTTCAGATCATTGCTCTATTACACTATCTAAATGTTTACTCTCTACCAACATCAATGACCTTTCAATTTTGAAATCATGTGGTTTCAAGACACTAGATTTTTTTAAAGAATTTTTTAAATTAATTGAAGATCAATGAAAAAAGGTATTGTTGCTAAAAGTACCAAAATTGTCATAGCCCGATTTACTTTCCATGAATAAAGACATTTAATATCCCATTATGTAAGAACGATGAAGATAAAGGAAAATCTGATAAATGCAAGGCATTTAGATATAGGTTATCGGCAACAACAAGGCTGATATTGACATCCGTAAGGGCATAAATAGTATAATGGTTAACAATAGATAACAAGTCATAATCTAGCGATGACTAAGAAGATCGACCATATCATGATTAGGTAAACAAATAATCGGTTAGCAAATAACAAAGGGCAGTGACCATTATGAAGAAACATGTCTATTCACATAATACTAAGTATAAAAGCAAGGACGAATGGATGATAGAGGGGCAGATCAACATTGGGAGAAGCATCATTAGTCAGTTTGGTATTTACTAAGACATCATCAAACAATTAAGTCGTCTCCAATTCGTAGCATACAAGGAACTCCATAGAAGCCTTCACCACCAGTCAAATAATAAGTAAAAATCTCTGCATAAAGGATAAAGAAGATATCATCTATAGTCAGCAAAAATAGAAGATATCACAGCCTCCTCAAGTGAAGTCTAATTACTGACAAAGGATTAAGACACTCTGCAATTACATCAGATCGATTGTTATACCAGACTGGCGGAGCATTTAGAAGAATCAACTCTGAGGTATGATTGTCTATTTTAATGACATTTAGTATTTATTGCATATGTATATTAGAATGAATTAGTTATATGGATATGGCAAAACCTTTGTAAACTCAGAAATCAGCATTTAAATAGATGCAGCAAGTGAATGGTCATAAGCCTTAAATAGGAATCAAACGGTATTATAGTTAGAAGTCTAATATTTAAAGATATAAGCAGTTTACATCTAATCAAGAATTAGGAATGAGAATATGAAATTGCTATATGATATATGATCATTATGGAATATACATCTGTTTAATCATTACAAAGAATGAAAGTAATGCTTTACTAGAATGTTTTCATTATAGCCTATAATATAGAACAAAGAATATGAATAGTAGTATGTAAGTTTTAAATGATGATTATTGTGAAAACCTATGGATATTGGACATGGAATTATGAGAACAATGGAAATGATATGAAATAAGAGAATACAAGGAGAGATAGACTCAACAGTTCAAAACAGTGAATATAAATCAAGAGCTACATAATAAATCAAATCTGCACAAAGAAAAGAATAAGAGGTAAATAAAAGTTTCAGTAGGTAAGTATATTTAACATGTTTATCTTATAATTATTAATTTTAAGATTTGTAAGTATGTATATTTAATTTATGTTTAGTATAAAGATATGTAGGAATGAAAGGTTTTATTCATAAGATGAATATACAAGAATGAATGTTTATGTTTATATGAATGATTATCTTGATTAAAAGTGAACATGTTGGCTTACAAGAAAGTATGAAAATATAATGAGAAATGGGCATCATTGTTAATCCATCACACCAAGAAGTAGAGACCAAGGGTTTTGACAATTGACCAAGGTATTGAAGGCTTGAGCTGATAAGGCTCTTATCCTCCAAGGCAAGTGAAGAGTGCTTGTTCTTAAGAGGTAAAGAGTACTCAGCCGAGAAGGCCCTTATCTCTATTAGTGAAGAGTGCTAATATGAGGTAAGTGGAGATAGGCCCTTGACTCAATTAGTGTAGAGTGCTAATTTGAGGCAAGTGGATGAAGGCACTTGTTCCAATTAGTGTAGAGTGCTAATATGGACAAGTGAATGAAGGCCCTTGTTCTAATTAGTGTAGAGTACTAATATGGACAAGTGGATAAAGGCTCTTGTTCCAGTTGGTGTAGAGTGCCAACATGGACAAGAGAAAATGGCCCTTGTTTCCATTGGTGTAGAGTGCCAAGTATGGAGCAAGTGGATAGGCCTTTGATACTAGATGGTGTAGAGTGCCAATTCTAGATCAAAGGAAAGATATTGAACCTATGGTGAGATTGTGCCCAACGAAATCTCTCTTGTTGGGTGTATGATTGGATTAACATGATGGGTCCAAGTGTAGTCTCTTCCAAGAAGGAAACTATGATCTTGTATAGTGAACTAGGAAAAGAAAAATATGATCTTTAATAATGAAATAGAGAAAAGGAAATGCATATGAGTTATGATTTAAGAATTAACTTATAATTGTGAAATATATTATGAATTATGAAGAATTGAATGCTAATGTTCTCTTTTGGCAAGTTGAATTTACGTGCAAGGTTGGAAAATTTTGGCCTGCTAGAAGGGGACATTACAAAAATGTTGGTGTTAACAAGAAAATTAGTTCACCTAAAAAATAATCTTTGCCTTTTGGAACAAAACACATTTTATAAATATTTTTGTTGAGAAGACAAGAATTAAGACAAAATTATTTTATCCTAAATGAACATGTTCATGCAAGAGGTATGGATCAAAACACCTTCATTTTGGAAAAAAGATTAGTTAATATTATAAAAAAAAACAACAAAGAGAGATGTTTTAGAGGTAGAAATCTAGAGAATTGTGGCTCGAAGAGAGTGATAGAACACCAAGTTTTTTCATCATTTCATGATAAGAGAAGATACTCGAATAGAATATTCGCAATCAATGCAATAGATGGTAGACAACTTTTAGATCCCTCTAAGATTCGATTTGAAGCTATTTCCTTTTTTGAAAATCTTTTGGGATGCACAAATGCATCAAACCTATCAATTCAACATAGTTTGTTGAATAACACCCTTATTTTAGCCATAAATGAACAAAACCAAGCTTTGGTGGTCCCTTGACCACTGAAGATAAATGAAAAGTGTCTCTATTCCAAATGCTGCCCAATAAGGCTCCTAGCCTAATGGATTCCCAATGTTATTTTTTGAAAAATGATAAGAATTTTTGAAAAAGAATATCCTAGCTATTGTAAAAGAATCAAGCACATCCAAAAGCATTTTCAAATATCTAAATTGTACTTTTATTACTCTAATCTTTAAAATGTAGCTCCTTCCTCCTTCAATGATTTTTGGCCATTTTCTTTGCATAATATGGTCTACAAGATATTCATTTCAAACTATGCTAGGTATTGCACAAAGACGGGGGACCAACAACTGACCAAACTTGCATAACTCTTCAAAACACACTCACATTTTAGAAAACATAACTCTTGCAGATTATAATGTGCTCATGTTGTAGCTTATACAATTTTCTCATAACATGAGAGTGTTATAGCACATGCACTTTCTAGTTTTGACAAATCAAATGCCAAAAACATATTTTAGAAAAGACAAAATAAATGTTGTGTGTGCTCTCCATTAGGTTCATGTATTTTAGGATAAAATTCTAAAAAAACATCACTATAACCTTAAGCATTGTCTTAGCATTCTAACCATGTATTTTTTCTTAAATCTGAATAAATCAAGGTTTTAATCTCTAAATATGTTTATTAGTTTCTTCATTTCTCACTAAAAACACGTACATTTTTACATAATTTTTTATCCACTTGTTCAAATTTAAAAATATATATTTTCACATTCTACATTTCATTCTACACACATTGAAATTTTTATTTTTGATTATTTTCTCAAAATTAGAGGAGCACTTGCTTATTTTTTGTTTTTTAGGATGTGTCCACTTTGAAAAATAGTAATAACAATATATTCATTAAAAATTTAATAAAAAATTGCCTATACTAATACATGATCTTAGCAAACTTTCCACTAAATGGATTTGAAAAATAATTAGTGAAACTTAAATGAGGGGATCACATGTTACACAATGTTATATTTTTGTGCACTCAAAACTTGACCCTCTTAATCTCCACCACTTAAAGAAAAAGTAGTTTAGAAACTAAATTCTAAGCACTAGTACTCTGATTCTTATAACATCATCAAATTCTAAGCATAGGTATGTCAAATTACTTGTTGAAGTTCAACTTTTGTTGATTTCAAAAAAAGTTGCCACTTTTGACTCCCTTTTGGGCCCCCATTTATATGCACATACCCTACTTCTTAATCTTATTTTTGATAAACAATGGCATTTTGATCTAGATATGGACATTGGAGAGGGTATTGTCATAACACATGAAACCATTCATTTGATTTCCTCTACAAGTTCTAAAAATACGTTGGTAAAGTTGGACATCAACAAAGATTATAATAGATTGAATTGGAGATTTTTTTATCAAAGATTCTAAGTGATTTGGTTTTTGTGAAGAATGGAGAAAATAAATTTTCAACTATATTTCTTCCCCTAGGTACTCAATTATAATCAATGGATCTCTTTCAAGAGTTTTTAAACCTATTAGATCTCTTTGTCAAGGAGATCCTCTCCATTCTTGTTTATATTGATGATGAAATCTTTGGGGAAATACATACACTAGAGAAGTAATCTCTAAATATGGATGGGAATACATGCCACAAATGGTTTAAACCCTATGATGCACCAACAATTTACTAATGACATCATGTGCTATTTAGGAAAGCTTCAATCTTTTAAGCCAAGGTGATGAAGGAAATTCTCTCTACATATTTAGTTGTATCTAGTTAGGATATCAATGACGAAAAATATCAAACATACATTTCTAATACTTTTCCTAATCTTCAAGATCAAATTGCTAACAAATTGTGATAGAAGATTGGCTACTTTCCAACCAAATTTTTGGGTATTCCTTTGTTTGTTAGTGTATGGAAAGCTTCCTTGTGGAAAATTTTGATGCACTATTTTTAATCCAAATGAAGTTTTTGGAAAGGAAAATGTTTGACCTTAGTAGGTAGGTTGTTACTAACCAAATTAGTTTTGCTAGCTCTCCATATTTATCTTATATATACTCTCAAAGCCCTTGTTTCTATCATAAAAAAATATCACACCAAGTGAGAGATTTCCATTGGAAGGTTCAAATGACAAAAGAAAAAAACCTTTAGTTTCCTAAGAGAAGGTATGCACTCTGCTAGAAAATGGGGGTGTCTAAGAAGGCATGAATTTCAAAATAGAGCTCTAAAAGATAATATCATATGGGGGTTGTTCACTAATCCCTCAACAAAAGTGGTGTTTGATCCTCTAGAAAAATATCTAGACTCCAATGGTCCATCTAAAATTTCCACTATTTCCAACCCTTGCCAAAGATCACATCTATGGAACTTTTTACTTAAGTGTAGTTTGATTATTATAGACCATTTAACATGGGAGATTAGAAATGAGAATTTAGCCTATTTTTGGGAAGACTCTTGGAACAATCATCATGCATTATCTAAGATTGTAGATTTTAATGAGACAAAAGATTTACTTTCAAATCTTGGGGGAAAAAATGTGCAACTATGGCATACTTCTAGAATTTAAAATTACATCCAAATATATGAATGGAAGAGTCTAACTAATCTACCCATCCTAGACTCGCAACACCATAATCTCTCATTGGAATTGGGCAAAAGGAAAACTACAAATGGGAAAAAGGAAGATGTGATAATGCGGTCTTGGTTGAAATTTATCAATTACATAGAAAAACTAGGATATAAATCCACCATATTACTTGATGAATTTTATGATTGGACTTCACAATTATCTTGGAACAAATTGTGCCTTCTTAATGCTAGTGCAATTGCATGGAATACTCTATATAAATCAAATGTCACATGTAAGAACCTTAAAAATGTAGGAATCATGGGCCCCTCTAAATGTATTATGTTATTATAAGAAGAATAAACCTCCAAATATTTGTTATACTTTTTCCCTTTGTATTGAAATGGTCACATTGACTCTATTCTTGCTTTAAAACTTATCTAGGGCCTTACCAAAATAGTTCCTAAAATGGTTCAACATCTAGTCAACTCTCATTTATAACTCTATCGTTTCTTCTATCTAGGTACTTAATCCATTGATGATTATTTGGCATATCTAGAAAGAGTGCAACATGTTTTTCAAGATAAAATTTCATATTGAGAGGTTTTGATTTTAGGTATAAATAGTCCTATCAATGATTTAATTAATAATTATGTTAAAATCCAAACTAATAAGAAGAGATTATTTTCATCTTGGGACACAAACATTTTGGATAATTGACCTCTCTTTTAGTTATCCCAAATGGTACTAAATCTACCTCATTCAATAGGAAAACTTATAAGTGGTTCCCACCTTCTTTTGGACTCTACAAACCCAATTATGATGGGGCCTCCTAGGGAAATCCTAGTATATCCAAATTAAGACCTATTATCTAAGATAATGAAGGAACTCTCATTAGAGTGACCTTAAATAAATTACTTATAGAATCCAACCATGAGGCTAATGATCAATACTTTTAGGGCTTCATCTTGCAAATCAAAGTGGAATAAAGTCATTACAAATTGAAGGGGACATCATGGTGATTTTATATGATCATTGTAATAGGTTCTCAATGTTGGAAAATTGAAATATTATTTGTTTAGTATAGATACATTTGGATTCCTTTGATAATTATTCTATGATACATTGTCACTATAAGGAAAATGGAGTCACAAAATTCCTTGCTAATTATGGTATTGACATGGAATATAATCTTAAGTTGGAATCAACCTTGAATTGATATCAAGGTATATCTAATAGTTTGGAAAATGATAACCTTTCAAATAACACTAGTAAGATAAGCCCTAGAAAGTTTTACATATGTGAAACTTCTCAAGGCATAGTGAGGAGTTGTACTTGTTTTGCAGGACTTTCCTATTTACATACATGAATTTCTATTTGTTATGCAAGAGTTTCTAGTTGTTGCATAAGATAGTAATGTTGTTTTGCATGAATTTATTGTTGTTGCATAAGATGTTTCTAGTTGCTACACTAAGAGATTTTAGTTGTCATGTAAGACCTTATTATTACTTTGCAATTAAACAAATTTGTTGTGAAAGGATTTCCAATTGATAATACTTGTAAAATGAACCTTGTTAAGATGTATTTATGAACTTTTTGAAGGTACAAAGAGGAGATACAGTTGCTATGCAAGATTTTCCTACTATTGTGCAAAACATCCTTTTTGTTCCATCCAAGACATGCATATTGTTATGCATGTGTTTCCTATTTCTATGCAAGAAGTTTTTGGTTGTTATGCAAGAGATCATATTTGTTATGCAAGACCTTATTATTGTTTCACAAGTGAAACAAATTTCCATGCAAGGGTTTATAGTGGTTGTGTAAGAGATTTCTTTACTACATAAGAAATTATCTTTGTTGATCTAGTTTAGTTTAATTTCTTCCATTTTGTAATCACTATGTAGAGTAATTATACAATAAATTTATGCCTATGGGAGGAAAAACTATTAGAAATTATTCATTTTCTATTAGTTTAATGTAAATAGAGTGGACCCTGTAGATGAGGAAAAAATACAACTTGATCAAATGTATCAATCAAGGGAACTTTTAACTATAACTACATTAGGGTCCTATCTAGTTTTTTGCTATCTACTACTCTAGATAGACTAACATCAATAGACCCACTTTGTGCTAATTGAAATGGAAATAAACTAAACTAATTTCTTAAAAGAAGGAAAGTAATTAATAAAATGTTGATAATACACTGCTATAGATAGAATTAAAGAAAATGAGATTCAAAAGTGGAAATGCAAATAACAGAGGAACTTGGCACTAGAAGAGTGAGTTCTCTGTCTTGAATGATAGCACATTGTTGGGATGTTTGCGCTAAGCGCTAGCATCCTCAAATCTAGAAAAATAAAAAAGAGTATATTTTATATGATTTGTTATCTCCTACATAGCACAACAATGAATAGCAACCTAGACCAGTAGCCTCTAGGTGACACTAGGTTTAAAATAAAGGCATCTATTCAATTAAAATTAAATGAAAAGAAAGATTAAAAGAAGGAAGGAATAAATATCAATGAAACCTCTATGTGTTTGGATATCCTTCCTCAAAACACTTATTGTTAAAGATAGAGAGAAATTGTTGGGCTTCTAAGGAGCTTGCCTAAGTCAATCCCTTGCTTTGGTCTTTAACCTCCAAGAGCAGAAAATATAAAAATATATGGAAAAGAGAGCGTGTGCTCCTATTCCCTAAGTGTATCTAAGAAGTAAAGCAATAACAATATAAAATTTGCAAACAAATGATAAATAGTAAAATGCTTAATTGATTTATTCGGTGAACTACAAAAGCATTTATACAAGGAGAAATGCAGTTAAGAAGTTGTAACTAGACATAACTGCATAATCAGTAGCATAACTGGTAACCGCTATCCCACTGTCTAAACTAAGCAGATATTATACAATGTGATACTATGCTAACATTCCCCCTCTTATTACATTGTTCCTACAATAGTACCAAGGGACCCCCTTGAATGCTAATATACCCAACAAAGCTGATTACATAATATGAATACATATTTTTATAGAAGATCTTCTCCTAAAAGAACAAATCCTGAACCAAGCAGGGCTCCATCAAGTTGTCTCTTGACCATTGGAAAGGTTTACCTTTGAGCTATGTTCTGGAGCTCTCAGTCCTGAACTCTCAAATCACAGAATCTTGAATTATTCGACAAGAATCCCTAAGAGACACGACAGATCTCTATCATTGTCTAGTGACCGTGAAAGGGTATAATTCTCGATCATATACTCTGAAGCTCGCTTGACAACAATCCATATTGAGCTCAACACCAAATCCCAAACTTATCTCCAGAACATAATCTTCACAAAACATGCATTCTTCAAATCTGTTAGCAACAACAAGAAAAAGAAAAAAACTAAAGCCAAAAACACTTCTCATGCAAAGAATCATCTCAAAGCAAGAAGCTAACTTGAGATTATGAAAATTCCTCCATCCTCTGATGCCCCCTGCCTCCAATATGACTCTCTTAGTCCTTACCCTCAAAAGATAGCATTAGAGGAAGTACTACAATCCTCGAAAGCCTCCAAATATATGTCAATAGGAACAACCAATTTGTTTCCATCCATGGTACAAAAAGATTGCATGATATTGAATAGATTTTCTCTAACCTTTATTAGTAGATGCTCTATACGCTGCTGCTGACTAACATTGAGAGTAGGAACCATTCTTAATTCTTTAGCCTTTCAAACCTCTTTACAATGAAATATTATGACCCCAAAATAGATATTAAACCTCTAAACTCTCTTGCATATTATCAATTACTTCATCAACCAAAATAAAATTTCCAACTTAGAAGCATGGACTTGCATATGAGACAATACTTGAATGGCTTAACAAAACCTTATCAACCAACTCTCATAAAATCATTCTCTATGAGTTTTGAACTTTTAACCAATCACTTAAAAATGAAAACAACTTTTCTTGAGAAACAAACCAATTGCACTACATTACCATGCTTAGTCTTCATATCACCAACATAACCTTTAACAAGAAATCTCTTTTCAGTGCATGCATCATGACCTCAATTGTTGCCACTGCACATCTTCTCTAACTCTCTGATTGAACTTAATCTGATATCTGAGATGTAATGAAGAAGGAACATATGCTCATATCAACAACAAATAAATATAATGTAACAGATGGCGAAATGCCACCTTTTACCCTCAGCGTATGCAAAGATTTATACCTTCTTTTGCCGGCCAGATTTAAACATATACATCAATGCCTCAACATCTTTATTACTACTTTATACTGGACCGATAACCATGCCCTAAGATTTCATTTCAACGCATTTGGAGGGTATTTACATGTCCTCTTCTTTAGAATACAGCCTTAGCAATTTTCAACAATCAACTCCTCTTTCAAAGGTGGCAGTGGCTTCTAACAAAGAATGCTTTTGATAACGACAATTAAGAACTTATTTCATTCTTTCATATGATCAAATACTCAAAGAGTGATATGTATAAATTCTGACTGTATTATTTGATGCCTTATAGATTACAGATAATTATCACAAGCAACCAGACGATACCGGATAGTTAACATACCCGTGTTGGTTGTCCAACATATAATCATGCCAGAAGTGGATAACAATACAAGTCCAATGCCAATGATAACCTTGAATAGGAAAGACCAACATACATTATGGAAGCTTGATAACTTGAAATGATTCAATGATATGATATCTTCCATAAACCCGTATTCTTCATCCATCCTTCACTACCAGAATCGAGTATCAGTGTCTCAGACAACCAACGCCAACATGGTTTGCGAATATTTAGCCAACATGAAAATGACGTTTCCAAAATAATGAGCAATGGAAGGCAGGCTAGTGATACTGCACTTCATGATCATGCCCAACAAAGATCACATTGCTCTGATACCAAATGATAAATAGTAAAATGCTTAATTGATTTATTCGGTGAACTACAAAAGCATTTATACAAGGAGAAATGTAGTTAAGAAGTTATAACCAGACATAACTGCATAACCGGCAGCATAACTGGTAACCGTTGTCCCGATGTCTAAACTAAGTAGATATTAAAAAATGTAATACTATGCTAACAACAACTAATCTACTCAAGGTTAAATGAGAAAACCAATTCAAAATAGCTATTGAGCAATGAGGGAAAATGGAACATAACTACATAATGAAATATCAAACAATGGGGTTACAAAATGACAATGAAATTAAAGAGAGTACAAACTATCACCTATAGAGGAAGCACAATCTACCCAAAAGGAGAAGTTCAACTAGCTAGCAAAGGTTTCATAAAACCCTACGAAAAAATTGCAAAAACCTCTAAGATCTCACATAGAAAAGCACCAATAGAATGCAACTACAATAGAGACTTGAAGAAGCACCAATGAATCTATAGGAGATCAGCAAGAGAGCACAAAATCTTCACAATAGTTTAGCTAGAGTTGCAGAGCCAAGAGAGTTCACAATGTCATCAAAAATTACATGAGAGAATGAGAGTCTGATTCAAAAATTCTACATAAAAGAGGGAAAAACCCAAAAGAGACATTCTAAGCTATGAAGAGGCATTATTGGAATCTCAAATCATCACAAGAGGTGGATAGTAATGCCCAAGAATAGTCACCTAATGCCAAACAAACATGGGACACTAGCATGCCACATGGACGTTCACATGTAGAGCTAATGTCCAAGCAACTTCAATTTATAGTCACATGGAACACCATTGGTGATGAGATAAACAAAGAACTAAAATAGAATTACATAAAAATAAACACAAAGGGTTGAACATAACACAAAAGTACATGTGGTTATGGGAAAAGACTAAGGTAAGGCTAAAAATGAACCTAACACACACTAGGGCAACAGACACCAAAGTGGTCACAAAATGTAGCATAAAAGTGCAAGGGTACATGTGATTTTTGATGTCACATTTAGGTCCCACTTTAGTAGGCTTATGACACTATGTGCATATGCAAGATAAAGTAGTGTAAGATAGGAAAAAATATCTAATCAATTATGAACTAACTAGATCAATCTTTCTGATCAAACATTGGAACACAAGCCACCAATGGCTCTATGCTTGGTTGTTGTCCCTAGAGAAGAGCCAAGATGTGTTGATGGGGGATTTGTTTGTTTGTTGCATCAAAAAGATTGATTCAATAATAACATAATCTAGGTTAAAAAGTGATCTATTTGACTAAGTTAACAGCATGCAAGTGTTACATAACAAATGTATAGAAATAGAAAGTAGACCCAGGAAGATAACAGAGAGAGGAACCTGGCACTGAAAATTGGAGCAGAATTTCAAGGACACTAGAGTGTTGCTATAGCATCTGAATGAGTATATAGGATTTAGAGGACAAATGTGCAAAAACTAGAAGCAGATCTAGGAGGACAATAGGGAGAGGAGCCTAGAATCAGAAGTGGGAGAAGAATGGGCATGACACTAGCGCTGGGTGCTAGTGTCTCTAGGGTTTTGGAAGAACTTTCGTTGATGATCTATCTTTGTTCCTTCCATCTTTTTGCCACTCCTTGATATATGAAACTTCATGTTGCGATCTGTACACACAAAAGAGGTAAAATGATTGTGTTGTATAGGGGCTTGCCTCAGTCAAACCCCATGTTGGTGTTCCCACCTCCACAATAGCAATGATGATGATAGAGAGTGTGTTCATGATGAACAAAGGCAAAAAAAATGATAAAGACTGCAATAAACAAATACCATGAAATAGAGTTACCATAAGTGTGAAACCCTTGTTGGATTGATGTTGCAACATGAATCACCCACAAGGAGTTGATGGAGGAAGAAGCTTCTTCCAATACCTACAAGGGTTAGTGCATACAACAATAGTCTTCACAAATAGAGAGCTTGTAGAGAGATAGAGAGAGAGAGAGAGAGAGAGAGCTTGTTCATCGAGAAGTTTTTTCTATCCTAAATGAGGGAGAGAGGGTTGTTTATATATGAATCCCAAGTACTTTTCGAGGGCCCAATTGGGTAAGGCCGACATTCAAGTTCAAAGTGTTTTGGAGCCAATGGACATGACTCTAGTGTTGGGTGCTAGTGTCCTGGTGAATTTTGCTCTTGAAATGCCAGTTGTCAAGGGACTTCACCTAGTTTCTTAAAAAAATATTGCAATATGCATATATAAATAAGACACAAACATACATGCTAAACCTAGTGTGAAATTGTAAGAGATGACAACTTACAGCACTACATTTATCCCCACTTTAATGGGGATATGAATTTACATTCATATGTACAATAAAGTATGGAGAACCCAAATCTTTTCACCAGAATATTGAAAACGTAGACTGTCACTAAGTTGAGAGATGTGATAGCCCCCAATCTTAGGATTCTACCAGTCTACAATGCTCAGATAAAGAGGTTACACATACACAAGACACATGGCATCAATCACACACAAACACATATATCTAAAAATTAACAAACACAAAATGAGGTTGAATATTATATGCTGAAACAACAAAGCATACTCAAAGCATACATGGTGCATACACAAATCATACATGGAGCATACATGAAGCATACAAGGAACATACATGAAGCATACATGGAAAACAAAATTGATAAACCATATGGTCCATTGCACCACTAACACTATCTAAAGAAAACACACAAGCAAAGAAAAGAAAATTTTTGAGTCAACAAAGTAAAGAGACCTCGGTATGAAATGTTGTCTCAATACCCTGTGTCACCCCCAAAATATAAATAAAAGAAACCCAAAAATAGAGGAATTATAAAAAGGAGATAACTTAGAATGTAACGATTTGATCGATTTCATTAAAGAGAGAAGACATACAAATAGATAGGAGAGTAGTCAATATGAATAGGAGAGACTACATGACTCTAGAACTAGCTTACTCTATCTCTAGGGATCATGTAAATCAAAATACCCTCATGGATCATGGGATAGCAAGTTGTGTTATGCTAGGTGACCATGAGTGTAACAAGGTTAGGTTGTATGAAGCGCATAGGATAGCAAGTTGTGTTCTACTAGGTGGCTCATAGACTATATAGATCACAAGATAGAGAGTTGCATTATGCTAGGTAATCGTGTGTTGTTAATGCCTCAAGGAGCATATCAAAATTGAAAGCCTCATGGAGCTTATCCAACAACAATGCCTCAGGGAGCGCATAAATGAACAATGTTGCAGGGTTGAATTGATAACCATGCCTCAGGGGGCACTATGAAAAACACCACCGCAAGGGGTCACATCAATAAGCCAAAGCTTGGGAGGTGTGAATGAAGAAGGGTACATGTGTGGAAGCATAGATGGATAGATAATATGCCCCTCCTTAAAATATTAGAGTGTGAAAATATTTTTAAAAAGAAAAAGGGGGAGATAAAAAAGAGGGGATCCATAGGAAGGATGCACACCCCAAGAACAAGTTTTCATTCCCCCCCATAATATAGGTGAGGACAACCATGAAAAAGAATATCACATTTCTACCATAAAAATGTGTTGGAGTTTGTTGCAATGTGATGACAAAGGTGGTTTGATGCCATTGATGGTGATAGTTTGTCATTGATGTCAAAAGGTATTGAGAGAGTTGAGTTGTTGTGCATCTTCACAAGGTATCATCAGGATTGCAGGACTGACACAGGTTGTTAATGATCATGCATTTCACAGTTGTTCACTTATGACAGGAATCAATCAGGAGTCGTTCACTCAATCTTGATAAGTGTGTATCTTTCATATAGTGTGGTGTCTTAAAAAAATGTAGTAGCAATATGTGGCAGGAATCAAGTTGTTTGATGTTAATAATGGTCTCCATCTCAAGTTTATGAAATGAGATTTGCTCTTGCACAAACTTATGGTGGTCACATTGATTGTGATGAAATCATAATATCTTGGTTGCTCTTGGTCAGGATAATGTCATGCTTACCTCAGGTTGCTTCATTGTATTGTCTTCAAATCAAATCAGGAGTATAATGCCTTCATGATTATCTTGTGCTCACAAAGTTGATTATGATCAAAGTTTTCATAATTTATATGAGAACATAAGTTTGTTGTTTTGATGACATGATGGTGTTGTTTCATGGTTGAGTCAGGTGATGCAAATGGTTTATGAAAGCATCAAATGTTTTTGATGGACACAAATTGATCATTGAAAAAGGCATCAAAATTTATATACAAGATATGCCTTGTAAAGTGGAGCACTAGACCGTGTTTTAAGGAAATTAAACATAGCTTTATGAAGACTGAGCATTAAATTCAAATGGTGGCAGCAATCAGTTTTGTTTAAAATGTTTTGAAAGAGTCAAAAAGCATTTCAAATGCTATATAGCCCAATGTCTTGGAGAGGTTTGCCTTTTGTTATGAATGGTCGTTGACCTGCTATCATAAGTGACCGACCACTTAAGTAAAGACTTAAGGGGGTCTTTTTCATATGCTGACCGGCCCCATGGCTAAGGAAACCGGAGGTAACATGTCTTCATAAGGTGAGCGCCAAAAAGGGGAGTTTCTTGTTTTAAGTTAGAAACATTAATATCATCGGTGGTCTTTATTTTAAATTGCATGAGCGCCAAAAAGTGAATAAGATAATTGGAGCCCGATTCATATGTGAAAAGAATTTGCATCGAATTTAAAAAGTTTGTATTGGATGTTTTTATTAAAAGACATTTGGAGCCCGATATCCTTAAAGGATTTTCATGTTTTAAAAAGAAAAAAAAAGAGGCATCGTATAGTTTAAACAAAAAGAGCCCTTGAATATTCTTTATCAAGTGGAAGCCCGATTTAGCCTTTAATGGCTTTATTTCAATATTTAAAAACACTCCTAATTTGTTGATTTTTAAAGTGGAGTTTAAATGATTTTATTTTAAGGAATTTTTTGAAGAAAGATTTGTTTCTATTTGTTAGCATGGAAGCTATTTGTGAGGGATATTTGTTTTTTTAAAAAAGGCAAAAGATTTATTTCTAAATCTTTATGAAGATTGGAGAGATTTGTGAAGATTTTATTGGAGTTTTTTATGAAGTTTTTTTTATTCACAATATTGTTTTCAAATGAAGAGTTTTTGTAGATAGAATGAGAAGAAGTTGAAGATAAATTTGGAGACAAAAGAATATCAAGGATAATTGTTTTTTGAAATTGAATATCCTTTTTGAAAGATTTGTTTTTAGATTTTCTGTTGCAGGGCAGATGAAAGAATACAAGGGCAGATTGAAAAATAAATTGTTGAAGACATTTAATTTGATGAAAATTGAAGAGAAGATGAAAGGTTTTGAAAAGAGGATAATGAAAATTTGTTTGAAGGAATTTGCAGGCAGAGAAGATAATCAGATTGAAGGGTTTTGTAATTTTGAGAATATGAAAGGACATGAAATTGTTTTTTGCTGAAGGTAGAGAGGATGTAAATGATTATCTTGTATATAATGGCTTTACAGGTGGATTGATGTGTGAGCGATATTGTGCAGATGAATGATGAACTGAGAGGATAAAAATCAAATACAAAGATTGAGAAGATGATCAGAAAGACAATATACAATTGCAATGATAATTAGATGCATTGATTGTATGACTGGTAAGGCAGAGATAAAACATACAGAGAAAAGTAGTGTTGTTGGTTGGATCAAAATAAAGGATTGTTGAGTGTATTCAGATGTTGAATTGTTTTTGAATGGTGCAAATCAGATTGAGAAGCAATCACTTCTTGCACATGAGATTTTGAGTTCAGATTGATTGAGAAATGCCAGTGAGGCACAATAGTATGCCAGTGAGGCTTGTAGGTCGGTAAGACCATGTGTCAGTGAGACACTTACATCAGCCAGTGAGGCTTGTAAAGATTTTTTCAAGGTTAAGCTAGTGAGGCAATTTTGGAGTGGTTTTTCTACCCCAGGAGGGTTTTCCACTCGTGCAAATTTGTGTTATGTCTCATATTGCTTTTCTCTATATGTGTGTATGTTAATACTTTGCTCAAGAGTTTTTATTATCTTTCTTCATTCTCAGTCATGTGTTTATATGTTTGACAAATCAATGATATTCTTCTCTCTGTGTGTCTTGAAAGTTAAAGTTTGCAAAAAGGTTTGAAAATTTACACAACACTGATTCACCCCCCCCTCTCAGTGTTGTCTTGGACTCCTACAATTGGTATCAGAGCTAGTTTCCCTCTTGCAGCTTAATCAGCTTGGGTAGGTCCTGTGTGTGGAGTTCAATGGGTAAGTGCAGGAGAAATAAGAACATGAGAAATGCTAAGATTCATTCTGATCAAAAGACATCATCCATATCAAATCCAAAGTCAGTTAATAATGAATTTCTTCATGTTGATTCTGATATTGTATTAGAAGAAAAAATTTTAGGAGTTCCTCAGTTTAATGGTTCAAATTTTTCAGTTTGGTATGTTAGAATGCAAGTGTATCTATCCTCTTTAGGATATGATGTTTTAATGTCTATTGAGAATGGATATTCTAACTCTGCAAATAACAAAGAAGCCCTTGAATGTAATCAGATTGCAAAGAAGGCTATATTGTCTGCTCTGTCTAATGATGTTTCTTGTAAAATTTTGGACTGTGTTACAGCTCAGGATATGTGGAGGAGATTGATAAAAATTTATCAAGGTAGTACACCTGAAGAAGAAAACAACTCATTATCTGAGAAGAGTGACAATGATGAAAATCTTTCACATGAAGGAGATGAGACTCAATCAGATTTTGAAGAAGATCAGATTATTAGTGATGAAAAACAAGAATGTGAAATTGATATGGAAGGAGAGCTTATATATGCTTTGAGTGAGCTCAAGAAGTATAAGAGAGAGAATCAGAAACTAAATTTGTTGTTGCAACAAGAAAGAGAATTTAAAGATAATGTACATTCAGAACTTGAAGAGGCCAGATGTCAAATTATAAGTTTAAAAACATACATTGATGACTCAGATAAACTAGTTGCTAGATTAAAGACAGAAATTGAAGAAGCTAAGATGATAGCTGATGTCTGAATATCTAACCTTGAAGTTGCAAGGATTGAGAATCTAAAACTAGAGAGTGATATTATCAATCTGAGAAAAGAGTATGATGGTCTCAAAGCTTTATCTAAGAAGTATAAGGAGTTTGAAGAAAGCACAAGCAAGCTACATAAGATGCTTGGTAAACAAAAACTATATGGAGACACTACTGGACTTGGTTTTGAAGAAGGAGAATGTTCAAAAGCAAGAGAGACTCCTAGAAGGAAAATTAATTCAAGTCATCATGTTGCTGCCAGAGAAGGTAAAAGAAAGAGTGAAACAGAACAAAAAACCAGAGATGAATTTGTACACAATCAAAGAAGAAATTTGAGAAAACCTGCATCTATAAGACAAGCTTACATGTACAGGTATAACTATTCATTTAATGGTTACTGTTATACTTGTAATCATTTTGGGCATAAAGCAGTTGATTGCAAAAGGAATACTAACCTTGTATGTTACAAGTGCAATAATGTTGGACATATTCAAAGAAGCTGCAAAATGAACAAAGTGTATGATCCTTCATGGAAGCTTAATATGAGTGATCAAAGGTATTATCAGTCAATTGATTTTGATTACAACATAATTTGTTATAATTGCAACTCTCTTGGTCATAAAGTACACATTTGTAGGAGAGCTCCACCTAATTTGAAAGGTTGGGAAAAGAAAGAAAAGGTTGGAGGAAGAAAGCAACTGTGAAAATCTGGAGGCAGAAAGAAAGTAAAGAGAAGTCAGAATCTAAGCTTGTGCATCCTGCACAAGTTACATCATAGTTGCATAACAGATAGCATGTTGTGAGGGGGAGTTGTTCTTGTACTATCTTTTATCCCCAAGAAGTTACAGGAGGATCAGTTGATGTTTATCTATGTGATGAACTTGTTTTGTTTATCATGCTTGCTTGATAATGTTTCTGATGTTTTTGAGTTTTAATGTATGACAATGTATGATAGTGATACAGGTGTTCATTGGCTTATTATGATTTCAAGGTATTAAAAAAATGTTTCAGGAGTTCAAAATGCACAAATTGTTCTTGATCATGTTGTTGATTACAAAGGTTGAATTATCATGGTATTGCAATCCAAAGTGTTTTGGAAAGTGTTGTTGCAATAATATCTTGTTTTGAATGATGAAGTCAAGAGGCAAGAGTTCTTGTTGATTATAGTATGTTTCAGATATGATTATGTATATATTAATTTTGCCAAAGTGTTGTATATCAGATTTGACAGTATAATATGTGCAGGAACAGCAAGATGGTCTGTCAAGAAAAGGTGTCAGAATATGCAGGATGATAGTTCATATCAGGAAATCAGTTTGATGATTATATCTATTACTTTGTTGAATTATGTTTTATGACATGTACCTTGGAGCTTTCAGGTGATTTGAAGATAGTGTCTTTCTCATTAATTTGGTTTGGAAAGGTTTGTTCAAATTGTGTGGTGATTTCAGGTATGAGCTTCAAGTTATGACAATCCAGAGTTTCTTATGACATTGATGGTGAATCTTGTTTTTCTTCAAATCGGAGGCAAGTAAAGGTATTATAAAAAATGGTCATCTTGGCATCTGTGTGATGAGGGGTCTACATGATTTTTGCCTGCAAAATCTATTTTTCAAAGAGTATTGGTATGTTTATGATTTCTTTGCAAAAGTGTTCAGAAGATTGATTGTCAGTAAATGGATGGTATACTTCAGGTTGATATGTTGTTTCAGGACTATTTCAGGAAGTGTATCAGTGCTGAGTTGAATTGAGTTATGTTGGTTATTCTTGTCAGTATTTATCAATGGTATTTCTGAGCAGTGATTGTTTGTGAACTTTAACACATGTGAAATCTTGGAGATTTGTTATTTCATGTCAAAAAGTGTTGTTTCAGGAGTTTGTTAAAGGAAGTAATCAGAGGATCTCATTGATGTCAGTGTTTCATCTTCATTTACACATTTGTGTTGTGATTAGAAGTGGTATAGTGCAGTCTATGGGCAGCTTGTAACAGTGGTTTGGTGCTTGATTTGATATGCCTTACATGATTGTTTGATGTCTTGTTGCTCTCAGGTTTTTATGGTTGTTCAATATGCAGATGAACATGGAAAGAGCTCAGAGTTCTCAAGAAAAGTTTTGGACAGCAAATCACAAAAATAATCAGTGCCTTAAGTGGTATTTTGGTATAAAGGATGATAAGGTGAGTAATAGTGCTTGTGATTCAAGAAATGAGAATTGATTGATATGAAGGATGGTAAGGTGAGTAATAGTGCTTTCCGATGAACTATATGAGTTATTTTTTCTCAAGGGGAGATAATAGTCTTTGTCATCATATGTCAAAAAGGGGGAGAAAGAAAAATTGCAATCAGATGGTTTTGCCATCAATGACAAAGGGGGAGATTGATGGTGATAGTTTGTCATTGATGTCAAAAGGTATTGAGAGAGTTGAGTTGTTGTGCATCTTCACAAGGTATCATCAGGATTGCAGGACTGACACAGGTTGTTAATGATCATGCATTTCACAGTTGTTCACTTATGACAGGAATCAATCAGGAGTCGTTCACTCAATCTTGATAAGTGTGTATCTTTCATATAGTGTGGTGTCTTAAAAAAATGTAGTAGCAGTATGTGGCAGGAATCAAGTTGTTTGATGTTAATAATGGTCTCCATCTCAAGTTTATGAAATGAGATTTGCTCTTGCACAAGCTTATGGTGGTCACATTGATTGTGATGAAATCATAATATCTTGGTTGCTCTTGGTTAGGATAATGTCATGCTTACCTCAGGTTGCTTCATTGTATTGTCTTCAAATCAAATCAAGAGTATAATGCCTTCATGATTATCTTGTGCTCACAAAGTTGATTATGATCAAAGTTTTCATAATTTATATGAGAACATAAGTTTGTTGTTTTGATGACATGATGGTGTTGTTTCATGGTTGAGTCAGGTGATGCAAATGGTTTATGAAAGCATCAAATGTTTTTTGATGGACACAAATTGCTCATTGAAAAAGGCATCAAAATTTATATACAAGATATGCCTTGTAAAGTGGAGCACTAGACCGTGTTTTAAGGAAATTAAACATAGCTTTATGAAGACTGAGCATTAAATTCAAATGGTGGCAGCAATCGGTTTTGTTTAAAATGTTTTGAAAGAGTCAAAAAGCATTTCAAATGCTATATAGCCCAATGTCTTGGAGAGGTTTGCCTTTTGTTATGAATGGTCATTGACCTGCTATCATAAGTGACCAACCACTTAAGTAAAGACTTAAGGGGGTCTTTTTCATATGCTGACCGGCCCCATGGCTAAGGAAACCGGAGGTAACATGTCTTCATAAGGTGAGCACCAAAAAGGGGAGTTTCTTGTTTTAAGTTAGAAACATTAATATCATCGGTGGTCTTTATTTTAAATTGCATGAGCGCCAAAAAGTGAATAAGATAATTGGAGCCCGATTCATATGTGAAAAGAATTTGCATCGAATTTAAAAAGTTTGTATTGGATGTTTTTATTAAAAGACATTTGGAGCCCGATATCCTTAAAGGATTTTCATGTTTTAAAAAGAAAAAAAAAGGGGCATCGTATAGTTTAAACAAAAAGAGCCCTTGAATATTCTTTATCAAGTGGGAGCCCGATTTAGCCTTTAATGGCTTTATTTCAATATTTAAAAAAACTCCTAATTTGTTGATTTTTAAAGTGGAGTTTAAATGATTTTATTTTAAGGAATTTTTTAAAGAAAGATTTGTTTCTATTTGTTAGCATGGAAGCTATTTGGAGGGATATTTATTTTTTTTAAAAAGGCAAAAGATTTATTTCTAAATCTTTATGAAGATTGGAGAGATTTGTGAAGATTTTATTGGAGTTTTTTATGAAGTTTTTTTTATTCACAATATTGTTTCCAGATGAAGAGTTTTTGTAGATAGAATGAGAAGAAGTTGAAGATAAATTTGGAGACAAAAGAATATCAAGGATAATTGTTTTTTGAAATTGAATATCCTTTTTGAAAGATTTGTTTTTAGATTTTCTGTTGCAGGGCAGATGAAAGAATACAAGGGCAGATTGAAAAATAAATTGTTGAAGACATTTAATTTGATGAAAATTGAAGAGAAGATGAAAGGTTTTGAAAAGAGGATAATGAAAATTTGTTTGAAGGAATTTGCAGGCAGAGAAGATAATCAGATTGAAGGGTTTTGTAATTTTGAGAATATGAAAGGACATGAAATTGTTTTTTGCTGAAGGTAGAGAGGATGTAAATGATTATCTTGTATATAATGGCTTTACAGGTGGATTGATGTGTGAGCGATATTGTGCAGATGAATGATGAACTGAGAGGATAAAAATCAAATACAGAGATTGAGAAGATGATCAGAAAGACAATATGCAATTGCAATGATAATTAGATGCATTGATTGTATGACTGGTAAGGCAGAGATAAAACATACAGAGAAAAGTAGTGTTGTTGGTTGGATCAGAATAAAGGATTGTTGAGTGTATCCAGATGTTGAATTGTTTTTGAATGGTGCAAATCAGATTGAGAAGCAATCACTTCTTGCACATGAGATTTTGAGTTTAGATTGATTGAGAAATGCCAGTGAGGCACAATAGTATGCTAGTGAGGCTTGTAGGTCGGTAAGACCATGTGTCAGTGAGACACTTACATCAGCCAGTGAGGCTTGTAAAGATTTTTTCAAGGTTAAGCCAGTGAGGCAATTTTGGAGTGGTTTTTCTACGCCAGGAGGGTTTTCCACTCGTGCAAATTTGTGTTATGTCTCATATTGCTTTTCTCTATATGTGTGTATATTAATACTTTGCTCAAGAGTTTTTATTCTCTTTCTTCATTCTCAGTCATGTGTTTATATGTTTGACAAATCAATGATATTCTTCTCTCTGTGTGTCTTAAAAGTTAAAGTTTGCAAAAAGGTTTGAAAATTTACACAACACTGATTCACCCCCCCCTCTCAGTGTTGTCTTGGACTCCTACAGCCATAACAAAGGAGACTCAATCATAATGATGTAGAGAAAAGAATGTTTATTATGCAAAATGAACTAGACAAGGGTGATCCTCACCATCACTTGTTATTTGAAGAAAGAACATGTGCTTCAGTAGAAGGGAAAGTGTGATCACACGTGTCATGAAGGTGTTTAATTTTTTCATGCAAGAATCGACATTCACTAGTGGAATGGCCAAGCATTCGATGATATGCACAAAAAGGAAGTGTTGATTGACTATTTTGTGGAAAAATTTTGTGTGTTGGAGGAGGATGAGTGGTCAAGTGGGCCTTGAGTACAAACTTAGAAAAATATACTCTTGTTGAGATATAAGAGAAGAAGAAGGTGGATTAGGAAGTAGCCATTTCTTTTGTGGAGAGAAGTTTGATTTCTGAAAATAAGGAACCGTAGAGACCTTAGATGAAGGTGGAGGGGATGTAGATAGAGGAGAAGGATAGAAACCTAAACCTACTTTAGAAAAGTGTGGTATAGTTTAATAGGAACCTTAACTCCTTGTTCCATGCATCCTGAACCATTTCCATTGTATCCATGTTTAGAAAGAATTTTGAATCTAGGCCCATAACGTGTCTCCAAATTAGACAAAGGAGGAGAGACCACATTACTAATCTTGTCAAAATAAGAAGTGTAATTGAACATTTTAAAGAAGATGTAATAGTAGAATTGACATGAGAAGAAGGATCGATCCTTTTGCAAGTATGTAGATCCTTGTCGAGTGTTGAGATGTTAGGGTGAGGAGAGTCAATCTTATAGTCTTGTTGCATGGAATTGAGGTCAATATGAATAAAATCAACACTATCATGAACATGACACCTTTGATGAACATTTCTTATTTTCATAGTTTGTAAGGTAAGATTCATGTCATTTGTCAATTTATTTCTAAATTAGTAGATTGTACCCTCCCCTTTACTAATCTCCTAAAAAATGGTTTTTTCTTTTCCTAGAACAAGGATTTTTAGAAAGCCTTTGACATTATCAAAGAGTATCTAGCTAATCCACCTATCCCAATGCCCTTTGTTTTTAGACATCATTTTTTTCTTTACACCTCCATGTCATCTCATGTTGTAGCTTCTCTTATGGCTCAACATGATGACAAGGGTAGAGAACATGTTGTTTATTATATTAGCCATACCCTTCTCAACTATGAAACCTAATATTCCACCATAGAAAAACAATGTCTCGCTCTAGTCTTTTCCACTCTAAGCTAACACATTATCTTCTCCACATAGAGATGCACATGATAGTTAAGTTTGGCCCTCTTAAGCATCTATTTTCTAAAGATGACCTATTAGAGTGTTTTGCTAAATGGGTTATGCTTTTAACTAAATTTGATTTAAAATTTGTCTCCTAGAAATCCATTAAAGGATAGTTTGTGGCTAACTAATTAGCTAAAGCTCCCTCTTCATACTCATTTCCTAGTTTTGACTCATTCTCTAATGATCATATCCCTCTCATAGATGATGATTCTCCTTGGGATTTGTTCTTAGATAGCTCAAGATGTTAAACTGGCTCTAGAGCTAGCGTGATATTGGTCCCTCCTAAGGATAAAGTAATACAACTCTTTTTGTTTAAATTTCCAATGTACTAATAATATTATCAAGTATGAGGCCCTTTTAATGTTGGTTTGCATGCTATGATTTCCCTCGATGTGAAGGTCCTCCATGTTTACGGTGACTTGTAATTGATTATCAACTAGATCACTAGGTATTATCAAGCTGAACAAGATAAGATTTCCTAATACCATGATCTGGCCTTGTCGCTTCTTCATTAATTCACATCCTTCTCCATTAATGATAGCTCATGAAAAGATAATCATCATGCAGATGCAATTGCAAGTGCATCCTCCCTTGTTTCATTTAATGATTCAGTGGATGACTATCATTTCATGATTCACACTCTGTCTTTACCTACCATCATATATGACTCTCCATTTGATTCCCTCTTCTATTGTAATATTGACTCAAATGAGTGGTATTCTCATTTTTTAAATTATTTGCACATGAATGCATTTCCAAGTGATGCCTCTAAGAATGCTCATGTTCACATTTGTAAGCTTGCTTCACATTATATCATTCTCTTTAATGTTCTCTATTGGTAAATCTATAATGGCCTCCTCCTTTAGTGTTTGACAAAGTCTGTGATACCCATTGCCCTTTCGGAGGCCCATTGTATAGTTCTTATGGAGGGAATTTTGGTGGTAGGCCTTTGGTGCAAAAACTACTACACATGGGATATCACTAGAAAAGCATGGATCAAAACTCCTTTGCTTCTGTCAAGAACTGCCCTAAATGTCTACAACGTAATAATCTAATTAAGGATCCTACACAAGAACTTTGCACTTAAGCCTCCTCCTAGACAATTTCTATTTGGGCCCTAGACCTAATTGGGAAGATTTCATCACCTTCCTCTAAGGGACACATTTTTATCATCACAACTACAAATTACTTCACAAAATGGGTCAAATCCATTCCACTTCGATCCACCAGAGCTAAAGTAATATGTAAATTTATGCTAGACAATATAATGTCTTACTCTGGGTTGCCTTCTACCTTAATCTTTGATAATAGGTCCTCATTTAAAAAAAGGAGGTGAAGTATTTTCTAGAGAAATTTCACATTTAGCATAATTTATCTACAACTTACTATCCTCATTCTAATGGGAAAGTTGAGGCTTCTAACAAAATGACCAAACAAATTCTTTGAAAAATTATTAAGAAAAATGGTAAGGATTGGCATGTGCAACTCTCTTATGCTTTGTGGGCCTACCGCATGGGTATTTAGATTGCCATCATAGTCACCCCATGTAATCTCATCTATGGTATTGATGCCATCATGCCCCTAAACTTAGAAATTTTCTCCATTTGAGTTTCTCTCCAAGGGCTCATTGACAATAATACTACCATGACCAATGGAATTAGTAGCTCAAAATGCTTGATAAACATTGCATTAATGCTCTTGAGCACCTTTGCGCCTATCAAAAGATTCTTAATCAAAATTATAATCAACACATTTTTATCATTCTTTCCAAGTTGGTGACTTAGTTCTTTATGAAAATTAGTGCAATCTAAATGCTCCAGCTGATTTCAAAGGAAATTTTAGCTCTAATTGGTTGGGTCCTTATATAAACACCTTGATTGATGGTTTTGGAGCTTACAACCTCTCTACAATTGAGGGTAAGCCCCTTAAGGATCCTATAAACGTGATCCATCTTCATCACTTTCACATGTGACCCTCTTTATGGGCCAGCTAATCAATCACATTCTTTTTCAAATTATTCTAATTAAATATTTTTTGTATTTGATTAAGTTTATTTTAAATTGTTTACTCAGATCATTATAGTATTTAATGAATCAATTTTATTCATCCATATTGTTTAGTTAGATCATTAAAGCAATTGACTAAATAATAATATATTATATATCATCATCATAAACAACAACCTATAACACATGAAAATCACTCAAAATATCATATATATGTGTGTGTGTGTGTGTGAAAAAATATGATACATCATGTCATAATACAAAATACACCATTCATCAAAATATGGTGTTTGTCAAAAATATGTGTATACAAAAGTTTCCATCAAGGGGTATGATTCCCTTGATCCTCTATCTTTGGCTACTATGTTGTCTTTACTAAATGTGGTTTTTGTGTGAAGAATATGGAGTGAGAGTGGGAATGGTTGTGTGATATGCTCTAGGACTACAAGCCTCTGACCTATACCCTCAGCTCTGTTGCCTCTGCCATTAGTCTCAACTTGGAAATCTAGCTCATCAATTTATGCACACTGAGATGGTCTAAGTCTAAAAGACTCACTGTCTATGCTCTTTGTAGCTCACTACTAACCTCATCAAGTTGTCTCTGCAAGGTTGCATGTGTCATCTCAATACTCTTTTCCTGCATCATGTCCTGGTCTCTCTCAATAGCGAGCATCATGACCTCCCCTTGTCTTTGGTCCCTCTCCACCATCATCGCTAAAATATTTGTTGTGGAGTGATCTGTGAGGACCTGCACCTCCTCATAAGTAGCCCTTAGTTGTACAATGGGCTCAAAAATTTCTATGTACCTCCATGTAGTCTATAGAAACCTATAGTTGGCCCTTACTAGCCACTCAAGCTAGACAATGGGACCATCTCTACTAACACCTGGCCGATAATTTCCATCCACTCTCATGTGCAGACTACAAAAGAAACCCAAAAAGTAATCAATCTCACATCATCATATATATTTATCAAATGAAAAAGCAACACCTAGTGTTCTATCAAACGAAAACATGAAAACACCTAACTCATACTTGTGTCCTCAACCTACCAGTTAGGGTCTACAATCGTTATAACCATCACTAGGGTGGAGGTGGTGCTACTAGTGCTACCACTGCTACAATTGGAGATCTTGTAGACCTAGTGTTGCTTAACTCTCCACCAGTTGGCTCAATAGATGGTACACCTTGAATGTGGGCCCTAGGCCTCTCCTTAACAATACCCTTGTCATGCTATCATCATCGTCATGGGCTCTCCTCCTCCTCCTCCTCATCCAATGCCTCCTCAAAGGAACTCCCCACCTAAATATTCACCTCATAGTGGCCTAGGGTCTCTAGTAAGGGCAACAATTGGATAGATCAACATAGGGCATGTCACCATTAACCAAGCTACGTACCTCATAATCACACCTAAATCATCATTGTCAACATGCGGAGGTGATTTTTTCTCCTCATCATCAGATTCACTCAAGGGGACATCCACCACCATGGGCTATGGGAGGTATCTTGGCTACACGGCACTCTAATGTGACCATACATACGTGGTCACATCAGCTGGCATCCCTTGAACCTACCTGAATTGTATCCTCACATGTTCATAGTAAATGGGATGATGATGTAGTCATATCAACCCACAAACCATCTATCCCTCTACATGTGAGCTAGATGATGGGCATCTCTATCCCATCCTTGTAGCCCCAAGTATGGTCTCTAGATGACCTTTGTGTTGGGCAACCTATCAAAGGTCTACCGCCAATAAGTAAGATCCCCAAACTACCATGCCCATCAAAGAGGGTAAGTGTGGGCCCAAGGGTTCACCCATATGGTATCTATGGGGTATCCTCAAGGGCTAGTGCACCTAATATACACAAAGACTCACACCTAAATAAGTATGCAAACCATCAAGCTATGTGCCTCACAGTGTACATAGCACCCTAAGTCATGATATAAATGGGCTAGCATATTGTGCCCCTAAGAGAACATAGTCTCATACTACTCGATATCCTAGATCATGTACATCAGGCCTCTATGTAGGTAATTACCCCTCCCATCTAAGGTGAGGCACATCATGACAATCACAATCATCATGCACCTCACCAAGGGTAATGGCACTACACCCTTCTTGAGCCATCGCATATAAATGTGGTTGGTGTCATCCATGGGCATAGTCCTCCCCAAGGTGTACTATTGTCTTGCTTATACGTAAGAAGCTAACCTCCGATCTATAATAGTGACTCATTTTCCCCTAAGGAGTAGACTGACGAATGCGATGTATATCCTCTAGTGTCACTTTCATCTCTTAAGTGGGTAGAATGAAGATGGATCTATCAGCATCCCACTACTTCATAAGGGTCATGAGCATACAATCATGAAATAACATATCTAGCATTGTGTATGCCTAGTATATGCCTACCCTGCATATTAGGCTAATATATGTAGGTGTAAGGGATGTTTTTTAGCCCCATAGTAGTGTAAACATGCCACCTCTAGCATGCTTGTGTATGGTTGATGAGCACTGAAAAACTAAAAATAAAATTTTACCAATTCCTAATCATTCTAAGCATACAAATTCATCTAAAAATAAAAAATTGTTTAAAGTCTTTGGGACATTTGTGCCTCCACGACTTCTACACATCTTTTGGATGCCTACACCATTTTGGGATGCTAGCACGCCCCTTGGATTTTGGCACATAGGTGGGATGCTAGTGCACCAACTAGATGTTAACATGCCATGTGGGTCCCACCCCACCTTTAAAATGTAATAAATGCATCAAAATTAATTTTTTTCTGACTCACCTCTTGCATAGTGATTCCCTTCCTAATTCACTCTTATAGCTCTATTAACCTGGGTCACCTGAAGTCTCATTGTTGTAGCATGGTGGCTATCTAAGTGATCAAAATCTCTAAATTTGGAAAGTAGAAATGAATAGTTAATTTTTTAAATGACTATTTATAGTAAATTTTCAATTTTCAAGCTCCTCTTTAGTACCTACTTCATGAAAATCTTCATAAATTTCACCCATGATATCTAATTTTTATGTCATTTCTTTTGTTGGAATCTTGAATCTACCATCTTCCTTGTTAAATTTTCATGGCATCATCCATCTTTGGAATAAGTTTTTAGATGCCTAAATTTGACAAACTTTATGGCACTCCTAACCTCCCTTTCCTCTCTTTGTCTCATGAACAAATTGACAAAAATAGGAGGGAAATACACCCACACATAACCCCTTGGATGGAATCCAGCTAGATTTGACGTCATGTGTCTCTTATGAGTCCACATTGATTGCTTCTCTCTTTGTATGCATGCCATCTGATTCTTCTCCTAAAGTAATTGATCAATTCTTTACTACCTTATTCTTGTACCTGTCATGAGTTGATTAGAATATTTCACCATATTTTGGGAATGGCACAAGTAATGAGATATTTTCACAACTAGGTCTCTTTCTTGTTGACCCAAAAAAATTCTTTGGTTTCCATGTGCTTTCTTCTATCCCCACATTTTTTATTTGTGTGATAAATATTTATATGCTCCTAATGTATTTCTTGGTCTTGCAAAATTAAATGATAATATCTTTTTTTGACATCATGGTTTTATAGGGCTTGTGGTTTTTGACATTGTGCTTTTTTAGGTCCTAGACTAGGGGCATCTCATTTTCTATCTAAAGGATCTCTACAACATCTGCAATATCCTTTTCATAATGATATTTCATTTCAATATTTTTTTATTGTACTTTAGCATGTTTTTCACTTGGTGTTGTCAGCCTCCTCAAGTGGGGGGAATGTAACATAAAAAATTGCACACCCTACAATTTCATGTCATGTTTTACACCTGTCTTAGCAGTAATTCCCATAACATTCCTTAGAGACACTTAGACTTAACCATGGATTACTTCCCCCAGACCAAGTTTCATCAAAATTGTAATAGAATATTAATCTGGACATTTTTTAGGCACGTGTGTCAAATTGGAGAAAATTCCATTTGGACACTACCATGATGCATATATGTTTGCACAATGTAGTGGCATCTTATGTCATAAAACATCTCAAATTATGTGTTACTCATGCATGACACCACCTCATAATGTCTCCTAACGGTTGTAATACTCCCGCGTATGTGTCTTGTTATCCTTAGCCTTCTCTTGACGAAAAGATACAAACATATTTGAATTCATTAAAATTTACCTAGAAGCACTCTTCAAGACACAAGAAAAAGTCTATAGGTTAGTGATCTGATGCCCTAATTTTTCTACATAGATTCCTCACAGTGGATGGGTTTTCTCCCTTGTCTGATGAGCTTGTAGCCTTGCAATCTCCTTTGTGTTTCTTGAAATTTCTCACAATCATTGTACAAACTATTCAAAGCAATCACCAAGGTATATTTTATCTCATAGGCATATGCCTCTCACAAAAGATTCCTCTAGTTTTTCCTCTACCATTGAAGGTGTTTTCATCAAGTGGTGAACAAGAGGTTTCTCTCTAGAAACCCTTCTCATCTTCAACACTCAAATCCACATGGATAAGGTAGAAAAATGCTTTTGGTGTTTTTCTTTATCATATTCCTTTAGAAACTGATTTTTTCTTGATAGTTTCATGCTTCTCGTCATTTGGTTGATCTCATTGCATAAGTAGTGAATCAACCCTCTTTTCAAAATCATTCAAGTAAATTCCTATTGTATTGATCATTACCTAGTTCACAATCTAGGCCCAATGCCCTCCCCATAGATGAGGGAGGTGTCCCTAGCACACTTTATAACTACATCCTAGCTCCTAGACACACTTAGGATAGTTGCATACACTTTTTCCTACATCTCTATTATTTAGCTACTCATAGAGGTAGAAAGACCAAAGTAGGGGTTTGACCATTCTTGGAAAACTCCTTAGTAGTCCTAAACTTCTTTTCAGCTTATCAAAAATAAGTTATCTACAGGACACCAATCATATAGATGTTTGCGAGTATCAATCTTATTTCTTTGGTGGGTTCTATCATGTATATATTTTACCTAATTTATCTATCTATTCAAATATTGTGCTTGTATTTTCCCTCATTGTATTGTGTAGGTTGATCATGAGGCCACATTGTAGATTAGGAAAAATCATGGAAAAGCAATCAATCATCAATAGAAAACACAAAACTATCTAAATTTAATCCATAAAGACCCTAATATAACAATGAAGCACAAGATGACAACATAAATCGTATGATAAAGCCATAATATCTCAATTCCTACACCATAGTTGGTTCTCCTCCATTGCTCTTCTCAATTTTGCTTTGTTTGCTCTCAGATTTGTAGCATGCAAGATATATGATAAGCTCAATATGGATGTATGATAGAAAAATCTCAAGATGAATGATATGAATGATAGAAAAATATTGAAGATTGTGGTTAACCTTAAAATGGAGATGAAGGCTTTCTTTTATAGAGGATTGGATTTGAATTAAGGGTGAGGATTGAAAGGTCAATTGTGTGATGTGGACAACTAAGATTAAGAGATAATTTAAGACAAGGCCCTTTCATTTAATAAAAGTTAGTGGTGTTACAACTTTTTTTTTAAATGAAGGGGGTAGTGTGACACATAATTCAAATAAAAAATTAATTAAATTATGAGAGAGGGCAATATGTTGTGATGAGAATAAAGGTGAGGGCTAATTTAAATAAATGTTTTATTTATTTAAATTAGATGATGGAGGAAATGGAAAATTATTAAATAATTGAAAACCATTATTTAATAATGTATAGAAGATAGATAATGACTAATTAAATAATTAAAAATAATTATTTAATTATAGAAGGGATGAGGGAAAATGGAGACGAATAATTAAATAAATAAGAATTTATTTAATTATAGATTAGAAAGGGATAATTATTTAAGAAGAATAAAGGAAAAGTGAATTAAAACAATTCAAAATTATTTAATTAATAGAAGAATATGACATTAGAAAATAATTAAATAATTAAAAATTATTTAATTATGTGAGAGGAGATGGAAATTAGTGTGAAAATGTTACTCAGACTCGAGACATTTTTGAGTGTCTACATTTTGCCTCCTTAGGAAATTTAACAAATTTTTGAAAAAATTCCAAATCATTTGGTAAATTTACCAATAAGTCCATTTGATAGGCGCAAATGCATTGGTGATGAAAAACTAGGCTTATAGGTCGATCTAGGGTTTGATATTTGCATGTGGAGGAGAAATATAATATGGCCAGATATGAAGATAGGGGGCCCACTTAGGTCAAAAAGGTTATAAATAGGCCCTAGGGGAGTGAAAATAGGTCATTTGAGCATTTTGATGCTAGAATTCTAGAGCGCTGAGTTGAAATCCTATCATGGAGGAGTTGGAAATATGTCATCCATTCTAGTTGCTGCGCATAGAGGATACCGAGTTAGGACCCACGGACAGTCAGTAGGCTCTGGCATGGTAGTATGTACTCCATCTTTGCCTTGTATTTTTTTCAATTTTTGCCAAATTTAGGGGATCAAAGAAGGGAAATCATATGTGGTGTGGTTTTCTACACTGCATATGTCATCATGTTTGCCACATGTGTGGGCTTGTGTACCGCATATGTAATTCTATGATGCATCTGTAAAACAAAGTTGCAAGGGTTTAGGGTTGCATGCAAGTGTCAGGTGCACTGCATTTGTTTTTCTGTAACTCAATTATCAAGTTTAATGACGCATGTGTATTCCTCCACCGCAATTGTGAGATAGTGTGATGCATTTGCAAAAGGGCAACACATATGATAGATTATGCAATGCATTTGACTGATGGTAAAATTTTCTTAGATTTTGGCAAAAATTCTGATAGGAAAAGCATCCAATAGGTTGGTTTAGGTGTTTTGAATAACATGGCGTGCTTTTTATGAGCGCAAGTTAGATTACCACCAATCTATACCCAAGAGAACCGACCGTCCTGCTTTAGGTTACAAGATCATTTGAGCATGGAGGAGACAGATACACTACATGCACTAGGATTGTATCATGTGATGTTCATGCCCATAGTTTGGGCTAATAGTGGATTACTGATAGCACTTGCAGAGAGATGGAATTTAGAGACGAGCTCATTTCATATGCCAATCGGAGAGGCTACTATGACTCTAGAGGATGTTTGGAGGATACTGAGGCTTCCTATTCATGGAGAATGAGTGATTTATGATCCAGAGAGAGGTTTAGCAGCTATTTGATGATGCTTCAAGATAGATGACCTACTGCAGCTAGGTGTAGAGGATTATGAGATCCAGTGGGATACGTTGGCAGAAATATATGATAGGCTAATTGTGGTGGTATGCACTGTCATTGGTGGCATTGTGATCCCCGATCAGTGAGGACATGGGTTCCATGTAGGATGGGACAAGATGTTGGAGGGCATGATGGACCAGGCCATAGTATATGCGTGGGGGCCATGTTTACTTGTGATGCTATACTTTTAGCTACATGATGTAGGTTATAGAGATTCTCAGTCTATTAGTTGTGGGATGACATTACTTATGGTGTGGGCATAGGAGTATATAGCCGTGTTCAGACTACCGGTGGATAGGGATTTATCCCAAGAGTTGCCATATGTATATCTTTATGGAGGGGCAGTGACACAGACTTGGATTAGGGATGTTGGTTATTGGAGACATAGGATCGATTATTTAGATGGCTTTACATGGAGACCATATAGAGACTGCAAAGCTTGGGGGAGTATGCCGAGCACCTTCCTTATTGTCGACATATGAGATATTTTATCAGATGGAAAATATTGACCCAGCATATCATTGAGAGGCATCTTCTAGAGCGAGTCCTCTAGCAGTTAGAGGAGAGACAGGGTGTACTAGTGGGTATAGTAGAGTTTGCATGATCAGCTAGGAAGGTTCCTCATTGGGTTCCTATGATCAATGTACATGTTGCATTACAGGAGATTACAGGATTATAGTCGATTCAGTGGGGAGTGGCAACAGATGTAGCAAATATGGACACTATTACTAAGTATGATGCCTGGTGGGCATTGCACAAGCCTACTCCATTCTTAGATCCAGATGTACCTACCCCTGTGGAGAGGCTCGGGAGAGGTCCTCATGGGAGATTGTGAGGGAGATGTCGAGGGAGAGATGGAGGCCATGGTGGAGGATGAGGAGATGATGATGATGGAGGTGATGGTGGAGGAGGAGGAGGGGATGGTGGGAGAGGTAATAGAGGCAGAGGTAAATATGATAGAGGTAGGCATGCATCAAGGATTCCTAGGAGATTATCCCCTATTTGGGAGGAGGGAGATACTAGAATCAGGATGATATAGGTAGAGATGGAGGACGTTAGGGTAGAGGAGGTGATGGAGGATATGGAGGGAGATGTAGCGAGGGGATAGGTTAGAGTAGATGAGACAGATGAGGAGATGGATATGGAGGAGAGAGTTCAGGAGGTGGCTATTGGGGAGGGCTTACATGATATCCTGATCAAGGAGACCATTTTAGATGTACTGGAGGAGGTAGAGGATAGGGGACAGGATCCCTAGGCTCAGATTTAGGCACATGTGCAGGAATTATAGGCTCAGGTAGATTAGGTGTCAGTGCTGCAGGGATAGATATCCCAGCTGAGGATAGAGCAAGACTTGGCTATCATCCAGGCATAGAGAGCTGAGCAGAGATCTATTGATTTTATGGTTATTATCAGTTGTCCCACGATAGATCTAGCATAGACATTATATCAAGCTAGCTGGGAGGGCCAATATTATAGGGATTTATATGAGAGTGTTGTACTAGCAGCACAGAGGGTACCAAGCTTTTAGAGTCAGAGCCAGAGTAAGACACACTCATGAAGATCTCAGAGCAGCGGAGGGGTATCCTAGTACAAGAGATCAGCTCCATATGAGAGAGCATTGGGATCAGGGCATAGGTTATCCCCTTCAGGATAGGCACCCTCAAGAGATAGAGGCAATACAGGCTAGGCTTGTTTGTAGACATGTATTTTTTATCGAGCTTGTGAGTTCCATTTTTTGACAGACATCTGATATTGTACTATGACACATTTTTTTGATATGTATATGAGATGTAGCATTTTGGTGGTGACTATATGATGTGTTATGTTCTATATTCATGTTATGTGATGGATTTATGTGATGTGATTTTATGATATGCATTCTATGGTTATGCGATGCTTTTCTATATGATATGCATTATGGATTCATGACATATGGTTTATTCTTATATATGTTATGATGTATGGATGGATGCACATGACCTATGGATATTCATTGCATTGCAAGATGGTACTATATGTTTATGACATACATATACAAATGATAGTTCTATATGATGCTATGCTATCTATGTTTTTGTATTATTATTATGCAATATGGATGACCTACCATGTATATGATGATGTCTATATGATGTTCTAACATGATGATATATGCTAGATGATAAAACTAGCACATTTATTTTTATGTGTCATAAGACACCATCAAGATGATTGCAGGGATGGACAAAAGAAATGTTAATGTGAAAGAGATGGTGTTAGCGAGAAATGAAGAATGATTGGGCAAGTGAAATGGAATGAGATCTTGCTTGATAGATTTTGAGCTTTAATTTCATTGAATGATTATCATCATAGAGCTTTTATTATGGCAATGGATAACGAACACCATGGCATGATATAGACCAAGGCGCAAGATGCGATCCCTTGCAGAACATGCACATGATAGACAAGGAATGCCATGACATAGACTAGTAACCGTAGAACCTTGTCAGAATATGAGGAAATAACCATGAAGCATGTTAGTCCTAGTACAAGAAAGCGTTAGATGACCTTTCACTTGCAAATGATATTTTGCTTATGCCAAATGGAATCCTAATCACACATAAGGAACTTAGTTGCCCCAGTCATATTGCCAAGACAAACCACAAACAAAAATCAAAGAGAAAAAGGTCATGATCCATCATCGCTCCTCTCATCACTTATAGACTTCCTTGAGGGGCATAAGAACATGACCAAAGATCAATCAGAGAAAAAGATAATACAAGCTAGACCAACAGAGTCAATAGCCATTTATATCTTCTTGCTAGATAATGAGTATTTGTTTGATTGGATTGCGGGATAGCATCTAGTTTTAGGGAAGGAAACATGTCATATAAGATGTCAAGTCTGGTTTTGACAATGCAACCACCTGTATAAGGCAAAATGATAAGATTGTGTTTGGTTTCAGAAATGAGATACCTCATATAAGATGCCTAGTCTAGTTTTGAGAGTGCAACAATCTATATAAAACACATTATATGATTGATATGTGATGATAGTGTCTTGTTTCAAGAAAATGAAGCATGCTATATAAGACGTTGAGTCTAGATTCGACAATACAACATTATATATAAGACAATTGATAGCTGATAAAGGTAACTGATAGTGATGAACAATCATGACTAGGCAATTGATTGGTTAGGATTGGAGACTTATGGATAGTTCACCTATTGTTTCAAGATTTATTGAGCTCAGTTCTTTGTGGAAGATAACTAGTGTATGTCTGATCAAGGTGTCAACCTTACCAAGGGAAATTTATTATAGGATATGAACTATGGTAGACTTGACTCAACGAACCCTAAGGGACTGACCTAATGTCTTGGGGGCTCATCAATGATGGCCTTGCCTATGTGAAGCACAGAGACAATGTAGTTCGACAAAGTGGATTGACATGGACTCAATGACTGACACTATTTTTTGAAAAAAATTGACTTTTTTTATTTTTTTGGATTTTTGAAATGTTTGGATTTTTTTTAGATTTTTTGGAATTTTTTGATTGATGTCCTTTGATACCATGTCTAGGATCCCATATGAAAACCTAAGTCAAGGATTTGCCCCCAGTCAGGTATAGGACTGGTCAAATTATTATGAAGTAAAATGGATGGGGTAATGTTTATTATGGATGGATAGGGGAAGCAAGAGATGCAAAATGCCAACTATTCTCAGGCTATGAGAAGGACAATAAAGCATTATTTTGGATTGGATAGAAAAGTGGAATTTTACTGTGGATGAGGCTGTGCACAAATATTGAAGGGCGAAGTGAAAGAGTAGATAGAATGATGGTAGATGGTAGAGAAAAGACTGACTACACATGGTGCATGTTTGCCAATTTTTCACCATGCATGGTACTTATCCAAAGTGCCACCGAAGTGGTTTTCACTATTGGATGGATTATTTCTCTTTAATATTTTGATTTTTTTTAAAAAAAATTAATAGGATTATCTGAGGATCAAGTATAGTACTTGTGAAGGTGCATGCTATTGATGGGTTCTGGTAGCAGTTCACCTTCAGGAGTAGCAAGTTGATAAGCATTGGATCCATATACTGTAGTTATGATGTAAGGACCCAACCAATTAGGCTCAAACTTTCTAGGTTTCTCATGGTCCAACTATATCTTTAGATTTTTTTTAAAACCAAGTGCCTAATGTTAAAATGTCAAACACATCCTTTCTTGTTATAACTACGATGGAGACGATTTTGATAGGCTTGTATATGGACCAATGCGTTTTGTCATCTCTCATCTAGAAATTCTACCTAATGCAATCTGCATATGTGATACTCTTCATCATCAATGAACTGTTGTATAGATACTCTTAGGGAGGGTAACTTGACCTTGATGGGAAGAATAGCTTTGGAACCATAGACAAGGGAATACAGGGTGGCTCCAGTGGGGGTATGAATGTTGGTTTGATAAGCCCATAAGGCTAGATTAAGCTGGATGTGCCAGTCACGGCCAGCAGCATTGACGGTCTTCTTTAGGATTTTAATAATGGTCTTCTTAGATGCCTCAGCTTAACCATTACCCTAGGGGTAATATGGAGTGGCGAAATGGTGGTGGATATGGAATTTCTCACACAGTTCATGGAAATCCTAATTTTTGAATGGATGACCATTATCTGTGATAATGGATTGGAGGACACCATACTGGCATATGATGTAATTAAGGATGATCTTGGATATTTTCTTTCCAGTAATATAGCTCATGGGAATGGCTTCGACCCATTTCATGAAGTATTCAATTGCAATGATAATAAACTTATGGCCATTAGCAGAAGTAGGATGAATCTTTCCCACAAGGTCAAGTCCCCATTGAGAGAAAGGCCACGGTGATGCAATTAGATGAAGTTCTTGAGCAGGCACATGGACAAGATCTCCATGTATCATGCATTGTCAACATCTCTTAACAAAATTATATGCATCATGTTCCATAGTAGGCCAATAGTATCTAGTTCACATGATCTTCTTAGCCAAGGTAGGACCACTAGAGTGAGCTCCACATATACCATCGTGTACTTCATGCAAAGTTGTTTGCACTTTCTTAGATTGAGACACCTAAGGAGGGTACTATCTAGGCTTCGGCAGTAAAGGGTATCACCGATGATGACATATCTAGAGGCTTGATGGATAAAAGATTTTCATTGATTTGAAGACAAGTCACGGGGAATGGTCTGGTCATGTAGGTAGTTGTAAATATCTCTATACCAAGAGGAGTTAGGACCAACAATTTCACACACAAGCTCAGATTTGGGGATATCAGATGTTGGGATCAAAAGTTGTTCCACCAAGAACTCATACTGAGGTACATTGCACTAGGTATATCCAAAAGAGATCCTATGGTGGCCATTGTATCGACTGCTTTATTCTGAGTCATTGGAATTTGACTAAAGATGATGACATCAAAATATAGCTTGAAACTATCAAACATCCACTTGTATGGTGTGAGCTTTTCATCCTTTGTATCATAAGCATCATTAACCTAATGGATAACCAATTGTGAATCACCATAGACTTGAAGATTTTTAAATTTCCATTGAATAGCCATGTGAAGTCCAGTCATCAATGCTTCATATTTGGCTATGTTGTTGGTACAAGAGAACACTATTCTAAATGACTTAGGTATTGTGTCTCCTTGAGGTGTGACAAAGATAATTCCAGCCCTTGAATCATGATTTGTACAAGATCCATCAAAATAAAGTTTCCATGTGTTTGAGTTTTCTACTGTAAAAATTGACTCATCAGGAAAATCAAAAACCAATGGATGATTTGCTATTATTAGAGCATCTGCAAGTTGATCGGCTATCACTTGTCCTTTCATTGCCTTTCGATCAACATACTCTATATCAAACTTGCTAAAGATCATGACCCATTTCGCTAGTCAACCTGTTAGAGATGCTTTGTTGAGTAAATACTTCAATGGATCTATCATTGCTACAAGCTTTGTCTGATGGTTTAACATGCAGTGTCGAAGCTTCCAAGTGGCAAAGACCATCGCAAGGCATGCTTGTTCAATAGAACTATAGTTAAGATCATACCCCACAAGTGTTCAACTAATATAATATATGGCTCTTTCTTTTCCTTCTTCATCATTTTGTGCCAAGAGGGCTCCCAATACTGATGAGGTTTCTAATATATACAATATCAAGGGTTTACCATCAATCGATGGCATGAGAACTAGAGGGGACAATAGGTAATCCTTGATTTGTTGAAAGGATTCCTGACAACGATCAGACCATATGAATGGGACTCCTTTGCGAATCAAATGTTGAAATGGGTGACACTTATTGGCCAACTGTGCTATGAACCTTCGAATTGATAGTAACTTTCCTTGAAGACTGTGTAACTACTTGAGATTTGTTGGTGGAGGCATATCCATAATAGATTTCACTTTTTGTGGGATCAACTTCAATACCTCTGTGAGACATAATGTACCCTAATAGTTTACCGGAGGTTACGCCAAAACACACTTCTTTGGATTTAATCTGACCTTGTATTCTTCCAGCCTTGTGAAAATCTTATCTAAAATATCTAGATGACTATCTCTTGTAATGGATTTAGTTAAAAAGTCATCAACGTAATCTTCCATAAGTGTATGCATGTAGTCATGGAAAATTCTGGTCATAGCCCTTTGATATGTTTCCCCAGCATTTTTAAGGCTGAAGGGCATGAGATTCCACCAATAGGTACCCCAGGGGCAAGTGAAAGCCATCTTATGTTGATCTTCAAGAGAAATTATGATTTGGTTCTGTAATGTACCATACCTGTTGGTTCTTTTTAAAATCTTAATAGTGTTATTTTATTATAATTAGAATGTGTTCTTTCAAACTAGACAGAAGATGTAGAATGGGTTTCAATTTTCTTGAGATGTATTTGATTTCTTGCCATAATACATAGAAAATATAACATGCAAGTGAAACCTAAAAAAAGTACAATAGATATGAGGAAAATATGAAAGACCTAGATCATAAAATACCATATAATGAATTACTATAACATACCCATTTACTAAAATGAAACTTTGTACGTATGTTGAAGTTGGACCATCAAGTGGGTAGTATAGAAACTCCTCCAAAGCCACTACAAATGATAGCCAGATGCATTACAATGAAAGATATAAGATATAAAGCCTTAGACATCCAAAACAAGATATATAGTTGTTGCTAACAAGAGGAAATGACACCTCGCAAGCTCCACATCAATCCTGGCTATGGTACGGCCTGACTGTAGCAAGTTCCAGCCATATACAATTGCAAAACAATCCAAAACAACCTCTGATATATTTATTTAGACTTGCAGATTCCAAACAACCATGGAAGAGGAACTAATATGCATCAAACCCAACCCAAAAGCCTCCAAAGATGGTATGGCCTCCCTTAAGTTGGTATGGCTAGAAAAGTATGAATAATCCAGTCTTTACAGCACCAAAAACTCCTCCAATCTATCACTGAAAATGAATCTCAGCTGTTCACAAATAATTCTGCAAGTGATGCATCAATAAATCCTCAAACCCTCAACATTTCAAACTCCATTGAAGCACAACTATGAATACTAGATGCATCCACCTCAAAAGCAACTTTGGATGGTATTGTACATCTGTAGAATGTTGTTACTCATGGAGGTTTTCATCTCCAAGAGCTACCAAGGGTCAAATCCCTTCAAACCCTCAAGAAACCCTAGCAGAGCCAAAAGCAACAATTTCATAATATCCAAGCATATCCAAATGAAGCTCACTTTTCCCCTTTTTATAATTCTCCAAGAGGGGTCAATGCACTTTGGAGGGAAATATTTCTTTTAATTTCACATTTAATATTTCCCAAGGTGAGCGCTCCAAAAAATGACTTAAGTGTCTTTTAAATATTTTATTTTCCATCACTTAGCCATTATAACCCAAAGTCCAATATTAAATAATATTATTAATTTACGGACTTTAATATGGAGGCCCTAATGAACTTAGAATTCAGTGATATATAGACTGTTGGAAAGGTCTCGTCAAAACGCTCCATCTCCAACACTGAAATACCTGTAACGGACCAAAGCCCTAATTTGTCAAAAATAGTAAGTACGGGCCCAAAGTCTGAAATCACCTAAAAAGACATCACTGCAAACCATCTAATATCACAGAGCTCAATCCAACATCTAGGATAGCCAACAACTAACTACCAAGTCACCAAAACAATGCCAGTCTGACACTTACTGTAAATAGCAGTGTTCTTTGACGACCAAAGAGAACAAACCTAGAAAATCCCAGAAAGATTATCGCCATGCAAGCAATTACTATAAATAGTAAGTACGAACAATTTATCTAAAATCTCTCTAGAAAGTGTCATACAGCTCTAATGGAACAGCCAAACACCCCAATGACATCGAAATACTCCTCTGATTATGCTGCCATCAACCCAGAAAGTCAGCTCTGATTAAGCTACAAGAGAACTCAAAAATGGGGACATTACAGATTATATCCATAGAAGCCATCCATGAGTGATATCATTTCATATCCTGCCGTCAGGTCGACTATGATATCAATGTTAGGCAATGAGAAGTCATCCTTAAGACAAGCTCTGTTTAACTCCATGAAGTCTTCACAAATTCTGATTCCTCTATTTGGTTTAGTTACAGGTATAAGATTGGAAATCTATTTTTCATAGTCTATAGGTCGAATAAAACCAACATCTAACAATTTCTTCAACTCTTCCTTCACCAAAAGTGTGATCTGGGGGTGCATCTTTCTCAACTTTTGTTTAACCAATTTTGCATTTAGAAATAATGGCAAATGATTTAAAACTAACTTAGGATCTAACCCAGGCATATCAACATATGACCAAACAAAGTTGATTTGTCTTGCATAAAAGAAAGCCATAAATTCTGGGGTTTTTTAGTTTCTATCAAGGATGCTGCAAAGTGAACAATTCTAGGACTATCGTTGGTGCCAATGTTTACTTCCACTAATTTCTATTTTAGTAATGGTGATCTCTCTTGAGTTATAGGGAGCAAATCCAAACCTCCATCCTTAGACACCTCAAGGAGGTTTTCACCCTTGGATACATCCTTTCTTTTTACTTTTTCATGGTCTAAAGGCGCCTTTCAGTTTTCACCTAGAGACCTTGTTGTGCCTTGCACACACACCCCATTTTGACAAATGGAGACCCCCTCTTTTTCAAAATTTTGGCTTTGCTTTGATCGGGTCAGTCAATTCTTTAGAGAGGAAATGTTCAAGTACATGGTCAAATGGTCCATCTGAAAGTCAAAATTGCAATTTTGCTTGATGGAAAGTGTTTGGGTTACTTGAGACCTCAACTTGCTAAGTCATACCCTCTTTTATCCTCAAAATTCAAGTCCCAAAAGACCTTTGCACTAAAAACCTAAGTCATTGACTCTAGCGCTAAAAACTAAACTCATTGCACAAAGTGCTAAAATCATGTACGTCACTGCCCTTGGCACTAAAAATTCATGTCACTAATTTACACTTCAACTATGTCTCATTGCCTTTTGTTGGAGGGACCTGGAAGTCGTGCTAAGTCGGTGGAAGGCAAAAATAGTGCTAGGTCTGAAGATGGGAAAACCCGCACTGGTCAGCATCTTCACAATTCCCTGCAACCAAAAAAGATAAAACCTTTGCACTGAAATCACCTCTATAGGTTTTGCACTAAAAGTGCCCTCAAATGACCCCAAAAGAGTGAAGTCAACCAGTCGCTCCAAAAGATCCCACTAGAACCCAAAGAATTGACTTAGTGCTAAAATCTTAAGCTACTGACCTAGTGCTAAAATTGGTCCTCACTGACTTTGGTGAGATATCATCAAAATTCCCGCTAACTCACCAAACTCTAAAATCCTCGTCGATGGCTAACCTTAGTTTAGCACTAAATTACCAATCCGCTGACTTACACAAAAATAACCTTCTACTAACCTTCAGTCAGTCACCTCCTAAAATCATGGTGGTTGGTTGTTGTTAAAACTCGCGGGTAAAAGCACAAAGTTGTGCCACACTTTTATAAAGGAAATGGCCAACACTAATCCAACTTTTAAATTTGAATCACTAAAAAGTGACATATATGTTTTGAATTTTGAAATGATGTAAACTAATAAAATGTTTATTTTTTAGTATATTTTATGTTTCTATTTTTTGAAAAAATTTAAAAAATTATTTGAATATAGTTTTTAATAAATTGACACTATAATTTAGTTGCTGAAAAATGAAGTTACATGAGACGTCAATCTTTATATAATAAATTTTATTTTCTTTTCTTCAATTTTTTTGTGTGTATTTATAACTTGAAACTTTAGTGCATGGATATATTTTTTTCTAATTTTGATAAATATATATTTTTAAATAAATAATAAAATGTGCGTGTATTAAAATGTAGTTGTTTCCAGTGGGTGGTTGGGAGGGAGCCTTGCCACCCCATGATGGGTGGCAAGGCCGAGATAAACTAGGAGATAATGATGGCCCGCAGAGGCAGAAAGAAGGTATGAGTGGAAGGGATGTTGCATTTATTAAGGTAAGTGTTAGATATGGAATGAGTTGGGAGTCCAGTTGGAAGTTGAGAAACTTCGGCAAGCCTTAAGATAAGCAGTCTAAGGAGGTAGCAGACTCAACCCGTTATCTCCCTCCGTAAGTAGTCAAATGCCTTCGCATTTTGTAGTTATAATCTTTGTAGAAGCCATTAGGTGTGGGGGAATGGATACCCTGGTTAGGTTCACCAGTAAAAAAAGATAGATGGCCTTCCTTGGGGTAGTCACCAATCTTAGGTTGCAGAGAATGCTTCATCAATCGGATGAACTGATGGTCGGGGCTGGGAAATTGCTCCTAGGGAAAGCCTTCATGAAAAACAGTGAAAGGTATAGGGTGGATACAGACATCTCCTCCCGGGTGCTGGTCATGTTTCTTGAAATTGGGATAGATAAAGCAGAGGTAGCGATGATTATGAAAGGAATCTTTAACTCTGAACATTTAGGGGATCTAGAATTCTCCCTGCAGGTTGCTAAGCCAAGCATTGGTATCCCTCAGCCAAGAGACTGGCCTCTACTCGCAGATCCTGGGGAGGTCATCAAACTGTTCCCTTTCATCCTGGACACTAGAGGCTTTGAGCTGGTGATGATGAAGGAACAGGTAGAGATAGCAGTGGACTACATCAAAAAATCCCTTGGCATGGTGATGGTGGATGGGCTCGACTGGGTTGAAGACTTCAGTAGGAAGTTGTCTGAATATAGTAATTAGATGTAAATGGTCCCTTCGCTTCCTTTTGTATAGTTGAAGCAATGCTACTATAGGTTTTTATAGATACAAGAAGGCTAATATTCCTAGTGAATAGATTTATGGGGTGACCCTGCGTGGTCATAGCTATTGACCCCGGTCTGCTTTGGGCTTCTGAGTGGTCCTTTTTTGCCAGCCATGGATAGGCTGTAAACTCTGTATTTCTTTGCCAAAAACTTTAATATAAATCTTTATTATGAATCAAAAAAAAAAAATGTAGTTGTTTCCATTCGATGTCAACTTTCATATTAATTATTTATCTAAAATAGAAAAAAAATTATACCATCTTGATATAGATTCTTTTATCCAGTGCATCATATTTTTTTCAATTTTTTTTAATTAAGTTTTATTATTTTTCCTTGACATGGTAATTGACCTAATGTTTTGTGCTGATAACCTACTTTTAGTAAAAATAGAAAGGAAAATATAAATCATATATATATATATATATATATATATATATATATATATATATATTTGAAAACTAAACTTATAGATCTACAAAAGGGTATTTTTATATTTTTTAAAAAATGTTATTTACACGAGTAGAAGTTGTTGAAATATCAAGTTTTTCAAATAATTTTATTTTTTTGGTAAATTGGCCTCATAGTGGTGCCACATATGCATTTAGCCAACAATTTTAGTTGAAAAAGTTGTGGACATATCTAACTTAGTTAGAATGAATCTTACAAGATCATATGTTTGACCAAAATTGATTTTTAGTTAGAAATACTTAAATTCACTTGTGTTGATAAGCCAGCTAAAAGTGTGACAACTTTGTGCTTTTACCCTCGTGCTAAAATACATAAAGGAGAGATTTCTACCTTCAGCGCTAAAAATGAATAACGCCGACTTGCACCAAATTGACCTCTAACCAACTTCCAAAATACAAAAGGGTCAGTTATGGCCAAAACCCGCGCTAAGTCAGATAGAGCCAAAACTAACGCTTTAGTATGAAACAGGTCCGAGACCCCCTAAATTCACACACAATGATCTCAGAATGGTTTTTCTTGAAATCTTCTAAGGCAAATGGGTCTATTTAACCATGATGAACATGGTATGAGTGAATCTAAGATGATTTGCATAATTTGAAGTCAGATTTTTAAGTAATTAACATTTATTGCATGAATTAAATAAGATTTCAAAGTACTTTTTTCATTCTTCTCTTTGTTTAATTTATGTAATAAATGATATAAGATGGAATGCAAATCTCAGACTTATGTATTCTAAGAGGACTTTGTAGGTGCTTCATGAAGAGATGTTGTATATTGCGAGTTTTTGAAAGAAACCAAGTGATTGAAATTTAGAGCTAAATTTGTCCAAGACCCTGATCCAACCGATATCAATCCAACATTAACAGCAGTAGTGGCCTATAGCAACAGAAGGGTAGAGAAGAAGACAAAATTGACTCGAATGAGGATGAGCAATAAAATATTCAAGTCACATGTGAGATCTTGTCAATCCACATCAGCCCATGTTTTCAAGGGTCATATAACTTCATTTTGATTTTATTTTGCCTTGAAAATGGGCTCTTTGTCATATACAACCAAATGGGTATCCATTTTGACCAAATTCAATGTATTTAGAGGCTGTATTTTGTCTTTTTCTATCAAGACAAAAGCAAATCCGGGATTGTAAATACCCACCATCCACAATTAAATGCCATGTAATCTAGACCATTGGTGTTGAGTTAATCTCCACCGTCCATTCAAAAACTTGGTATGGTGCCTTGTCTATAAAAGGGCCATCATTCTCTCATTGTAACAAGTAAGATTTGACAATGAATTGCTAGGACTCTACCAAAATACAGTCAATACAAAACAAGTTTTGCAGGTTGCTGGGAATTTGTGTCTATGTGTTATCTTATTTTGGATTTCATGGTTCATATCAATCTGAAATTAGTTGATTTTCAGTTGCATTAGTGATTAATTATTCAGATATTTGATTGATTTCTTGTCCATACCATTAAAGGCTTGTTGATTGTATGTCATCATGCATGGTTAGTCTAGGCATATTTTATGAGATAAGTTCAATTGTATGAATTCATTGAGCTACGCCAGAGATTGGGTGTTTGATGAACCCTCTACAATTTGAAAATCATTGCATTTCCTTAGAAGATTGCACAATCTTTGTAGCATTGTGGGCTGTTTGGTTAAGCAGATATTTGTTTATTATTGGGAATCCGTCTATCTGTCTGATTATTATTTCTTGAATTGTCTATAGGATTTTGTATCCCTTCTCTCTCTCCCTTTCCTTTTGCATTTTCTTTACATCAAGTTTGGTAGATCTAGGATTTGAGCAGTATTACATTGATCATTTGCTGGGTTTCTGCATACATACTTCTTTCATATCTTAAAATCCCTATCATTATATGTAAGACCCCTTGTTGGCACAGCTAGTACATCCCATTAAGATATTCCACGCAAGCTAAGACCTAGTTGTATTATCCTTAGGGCAATCTTATCTTGGGTAGGATACCTTTTTTCAAGAGAGGTGAGATACCTGTATTTCACCTACGTTGATGTGTGCTAAAACCATCCTCAACAAAATTGGTGCTAGGAGGGCAGATTGATGCCATTTGCAGACCAAAGCCATTTTCTGATCAAAGCCATTACTGAACCAAGACATTACTCCACTCAGTTCCTATCCTTCTTCTCCTAATGCCCATCAACAGAATTGGTGCTAGAAGGAGGACCAAACGAAGATTTTGATAATGCAAGCTTTCAATTTTGGTGTCCATTGCAGATGCTGAAATGAATTGACTATTCAGGAGATTTACTTCTGATGGGTACACATAAGGGTTTCAGTCATGAAATCCCTTTGTTCTTTAGAGGACCATCTCAGCAGTCATATCATGAAGAGAACTTCCAAGTGAACATCCCACTTTTCAAAGAAGTGTTAGATAGGCAAACTAGGCTGAAGTATCCTCCATTTACATTACTTGATTTTAGTTCACCTTAGGTCTACATTGTACACCCTGGAGAGCTACATGACAAGATTGATTGTTTAACCTTCCTCCAAAGGTTGGATCTACACTTAAAAGGACTACTCCCTATCTTTGAGATTTAAAAGCCTGAAGTAGGATAAAGGCATGACAAATGTATTCATATTCAGAGCAAGACCTCACAAGGAGTTGCAAAACAGATGGATGCATATGCATGTGATCATGTCTTAGTTGATAACTTCCAAAGAGTTGAGGTAGCAGAGACTATAAATCTACCATTCATAAGAAATCACAGTCAAAAAGGTCACCCAACTAAGAAGTATACAGTCCCTGACTGGTTAAAACCTAGTTTTCGTTCATCGGACCTTCTAGCATGGTTGAACCTGATTTTCATTCACAAGACAATGAACAAAGCAGTACATAAGATCACATTTCTACTACTGAGGATGTCAATGGGAGGAATAATGAATCAGATTTGATGAACAATCATGTTAGGGATGCATATCAGCAATCAAATGCGTCAAAAATATCAAGTTCTGAGTCTAAATTTGTTGCTGCTGAGGTGCAGAACATTAGTTCATTGTAGTTGGCTAATAATTTTGAGTTGGAATAGCAATATGATTAGATCATATATGTGCAAAAATAAGAGTAAATTAGCCCTTCAGATGAAGAAAATTCATGGACAACAATGCAAGAAGAGCCATAGTCAGATTATCCAGAGAAAAGTGATCAAGTACTTAGCTGGATCAGCTCAGTATGTCAACATGACTAGTCATATCAAGATGATACAATTGCTACAGAAGAGTCCAGATGAGTAAAATGAAGAAGATGATATATCACTTCAAAGCATCATTGACATCGTAAATCCAACTATGCAAGAAGAAAGAGACCTTGTTGATGCCATCGACAATGGATATGCAGTCCAACAGAAGGGTGGTTGGTTGATATAGAGGAAGAAAAGGGCTCTATTCTCGCTGCAGACAGTGAATTGCCAACCCAATTCCAACCCTTAATTGAAACAGGAAGGTTGCTAATTGATGCAAATAAAGTTTTCTCAGAACATGTGACTGATTTTGATAAAGAAAATTCAAGCATATCATATATTCATCAGGTTGATTCTGTTCACACCCACAATAAAGAAGAATTTCATCTGACTAATGTTCATCCAATGATGGCAAATGTAAATAGAAGTATCCAATCTGAGAATAAAAATCAAACTATTATGCAAAGTGATGGCTTGGAAGCATTTTCAAGTCAATCACTTGATCACATAATTGAGTTGATATCAAGAATGAGCAAGGATATGCTACTACATGGGAATTCACTGCATATGATAGACTTTGCCTTGACTAATTCATGCAGAGTTCATCCAGATGATCCACACTCTGAAGGAATTTATCCAAACTTTTTGTTTGCTTGGGAAATGGTTGTAGCATTTAGTGATCCAGAGGTATCTGATGCACATGATATGACCCAGCATGAATTGAGATGTCCTGAAGATGCAAAAGTTAGTGATGTAATGCAGCAAGGTGATGAACTTACATCTCTTACCGATGGTACTGCAAATCAAGTTGTATCTTCCCTCTTCTCACTTGGTTTTGAAAGTTATCAATTTGATTACAGTGATTTAGGTAAGACAACTTGCATTTGGATTGATCATAGCCCTAATGAACTACCCCAATTGTTGATCTTATGTAACAGGTACCCTGAACATGAGTCCAACCTGCTTATACCCTACTATTTAGAGTTTAAAGATGAATTTTCCAGACTTGAGACATTGACCTGCACCTTGTTACTCCTACAAGTCTTAAGAAATAAATCATGGGGAAGTGTAAATATTTGTTTTCCAAGGTCTTTGTACATAGTTTTGCCTATTTTTTGTTAGGTTTTAGTTAGTTGTTTGTTGTCTTAGATTAGTTTCTATTTTCTGTTCTTGCTTTTCCTTAGTTGTTAGTTGTTGGTTATTGCTTTTGTTTGCTTTGGTTAGAGTAGTTTGCTTTGTTTAGGTTATCTCTTTTCTTGCTTTGCTTTCGCTCCCTGTGCTTGTTTTGCTCGGGGTTCTCCATTTCTTGAATGCGGTGGCAGTCATGCAGACCTATAAGTGGTCCTTTGTTGGGTAAGTAATTTGGAATATTTCTTTGAGAAGCTAAAGTTTTCTACTTAGGTCTTCCTGTGGGATCCATTGTTATACTCGGATGGTATGATGCTTGTTCATGGGAAAAGAGTCAATAGTTTGGTGCACTTGAAGTATTTTCTAGTCATATATCTTTCACATTTTAATAATCCTGAAACTTTCAAGGGACTCATGGTAATCCTAGGTTAAGTGAAAAATCTATAGGCTAACCTTTTCCACCACTATGATTCCCATCCCAACAAAGTTGAACCAATTCATAGCCCATGTGATATTTATAATGTGCTGCAAGGGTATGCGGTACTTTCTAGTACTCATATCAAAGAGCTAAGCTCAAATGCAATACCAGAAGAAAAAACTTTGTTAAAATTAATACTTCCTAATTTCCTTATTAAAATATTCAATCAGCTAGAGGATTCAAGTAACTATATCGGGGCTATGGATGCCCTGCTAGTAGTAGAGCAATTCTTGAGGGAATCATAGAGACAACTCCATCAGGGCTATAGACGCTTGCTGGTAGCAGGGCAGTGTCCAGGTAGTTCAAAAGGTGTGTATCATTACATAGCTTAATGCAAGTGAACCTCGATGATCTTGGTTTTCGAAGGATGGGAATGAATACAAATGCACACACTCAGACTTTCAGAATATGGATAGTTGTACTAGGTTAGTGAGTTCTCCTTCTTTGATATTGTATCATTCTATCCAGTCTAACATGTGGGAAGCACAGAGATTCTGGGTTTGAAACTATTGTTTATCTTTGAAATGCTTTGGAGCATTTCCCCAGTAGAGTCACCATTTTTTGTGCCTTGCACACACGCCCCATTTTGACAAATGGAGACCCCCTCTTTTCCAAAATTTTGGCTTTGCTTTGATCAGGTCAGTCAATTCTTTTGAGAGGAAATGTTCAAGTCATGTGGTCAATGGTCCATCTGAAAGTCAAAGTTGCAATTTTGCTTTATGGAAAGTGTTTGGGTTACTTGAGACCTCAACTTACTGAGTCATACCCTCTTTTATCCTCAAAATTCAAGTCCCAAAAGACCTTTACACTAAAAACCTAAGTCATTGACTTTAGCACTAAAAACTGAACTCATTGCACAAAGTGCTAAAATCATGTACATCACCACCCTTGGTGCTAAAACTTCATGTCACTGACTTGTGCTTCCACTATGTCTCATTGCCTTTTGTCAGAGGGACCTAGAAGTCGTGCTAAGTTGGTGGAAGGCAAAAATAGCACCAGGTCTAAAGAAGGCAAAACCCACGTTGGTTAGCATCTTCACAATTCCTCGCAACCAAAAAGGAGAAAACCTTTGCTCTGAAATTACCCTCTACGGGTTTTGTGCTAAAAGTGCCCTCAACCAACCCCAAAAGAGTGAAGTCAACAAGTCACTCTAGAAGATCCTGATGGAACCCAAAGAATCGACTTAGTGCTAAAATCTTAAGCTACTGACCTAGCGCTGAAATTGGTCCTCATCAACTTTGGTTGGATGTCATCAAAATTCCCACTAAGTCACCAAACTCTAAAATCCCCGTCGATGGCTAACCTTAGTTTAGTGCTAAATTACCAATCCGCTGACTTGTGCAAAAATAACCTTCTACTGACCTTTAGTCAGCCACCTCCTGAAATCACGCTAGTTAGTTTTGTTGAAACTAGCGTTAAAATACATAAAGGAGTGATTTCTACCTTGAACACTAAAAATGAATAACGCCAACTTGTGCCAAATCAACCTCTAATCGACTTCCAAAATTCAAAAGGGTCAGTTATGGCCAACCTGCGCTAAATTAGATAGAGCCAAAACTAGCACTTTAGTATGAAACAGGTCTGAGACCCCCTGAATTCGCGCATAATGATCTCAGAAAGGTTTTTCTTGAAATCTTCTAAGGCAAATGGATCTATTTAATCATGATGAACATGGTATGAGTGAAATTAAGATGATTTGCATGATTTGAAGCCAAATTTTTAAGTAATTAACATTTATTGCATGAGTTAAATAGGATTTCAAAGTACTTTTTTCATTCTTCGCTTTGTTTAATTTATGTAATAAATGATATAAGATGGTATGCAAATCTTAGACTTATGTATTCTTAGAGGACTTTGTAGGTGCTTCATGAAGAGATGTTATATATTGTGAGTTTTTGAAAGAAGCCAAGCGGCTGAAATTCAGAGCTAAATTTGTGCAAGACCCTGATTCGATCGACATCAATCCAACATTAACAACAATAGTGGCCTACAACAATAGAAGGGTAGAGAAGAAGACAAAATTGACTTAGATGAGGATGAGCAATAAAATATTTAAGTCATATGTGAAATCCCGTCAATCCACATTAGCCAATGTTTTAAAGGGTCATATGACTTCATTTTGACTTTATTTTGCCTTGAAAATTGGCTCTTTGTCATATACAACCAAATGGGTATCCATTTTGACCAAATTCAATGTATTTAGAGGCTGTATTTTATCTTTTTCTATCAATACAAAAGCAAATCCGGGATTGTAACTACCCACCATCCACAATTAAATGCCATGTAATCTAGATCGTTGGTGTTGAGTTAATATCCACTATTCATTCAAAAACTCGGTATGGTGCCTCGTCTATAAAAGGGCCATCATTCTCTCATTGTAACAAGTAAGATTTGACAATGAATTGCTAAGACTCTGCCAAAATACAGTCAATACAAAGCAAGTTTTGCTGGTTGCTGGGAATTTATGTCTATGTGTTGTCTTATTTTGGATTTCATGGTTCATATCAATCTAAAATTAGTTGATATTCAGTTGCATTAGTGATTAATTATTTAGGTATTTGATGGATTTCATGTCCATACCATTAATGACTTGCTGATTGTATGTCATCGTGCATGGTTAGTCTAGGCATATTTTATGAGATAAGTTCGATTGTATAAATTCATTGAGCTGTGCTAGGGATTGGGTGTTTGATGAACCCTCTATAATTTGAAAATCATTGCATTTCCTTAGAAGATTGTACAATCTCTGTGGCATTGTGGGCTACTTGCTTAAGTGGAGATTTATTTATTATTGGGAATCTGTCTATCTGTCTGATTATTATTTCTAAAATTGTCTATAGGATTTCTTATCTCTTCTCTCTCTCCCTTTCCTTTGCATTTTCTTTACATCAAGTTTGGTAGATCTAGGATTTGAGTAACATTACATTGATCATTTGCTAGAATTTTAGACTTTACAGTCTGAACCACCTAGGGTTTCTGCATACATATTGCTTTCATATCTTATAAACCCTATCATTATATGTAAGACCCCTTATTGGCACAGCTAGTACATCCCACTGAGATATTCCATGCAAGCTAAGACCTAGCTGTATTATCCTTGGGGCAGTCCTATCTTGGCTAGGATACCTTTTTCAAGAGAGGTGAGATGCCTATATTTCACCTACGTTGCTATGTGATAAAACCACTCTCAACAGACCTATCTTTTTTTGTTTTATTATTTTCACTTTTGTGACTAGAGAGCGGAGTGGACTCCCCAAAGTAAGCCATGCTATCGAGATCTATGATGAATCTAACTTTAAGATCCCCACTAGGTATTCCTTCTTGAAGTCCCATAAACACAGTGATTACTTCATCATTTTTGAATATGTCTAAGCTCAGAGGTCCTTGTTGATCCCAATCTATCATTTGCAGGTAAGCTAAGGGTAGATCATCATCGATGTTTGTATAGCTCAAGGATAGGTCAGATATGGTAAATATTGAAGTATCATTAGGGTCTCAAAAGATATCAATCCAAGCAAAGCCATCGATTTGTTCAGTTTTAGGGGGATTAGTCTCGGCATTTTCCTTAGATGTCTCAATGTCTTTAGAAACATTAGCATCTTCACCCAATAGTAACTTAGTATGAGGAGAATTCACTTTTAATGGTGTATACCCCAACCCTTTATTCTTTGGTAGCCTTTTTGATGTAGAGCCGCCAATGGAAACATGCAAAAGAGGTATCAATTCCTCATTAACATAGATTGACCTTCGTATGTTTACCTATCGGTGAGATCAACTTTATCAGTCAACCACATTCCTCTCGCACCGAAACCCTACTTTCACAACGACATGTCTCTGACACTTCTATCGTGAAGACTTGTCCCTTCGGCATATCTCACGAGCCTTCTACTGATCTCATACTTCTTACCAATGTATGTGCTTGCATTGGTTGCCTATCGGTAACACATCTCCTATCAACTTCCCTGATATGTTTCACGCCGATGTCTACAGTCGCACCGATGCAATCATCTTGTACATACAACCGCCGACTTGTTGTGCTGGTTCTTCCTACCACTCCTACCGGTCACCTCATGCATATATCCCAATGTATCTGCAGAATATATATCCCGATATACATTTAAAACATACAACACAAAATATACATTCGCCGAATATGCCTTCGGAAGATGCTCTCCAGGGAAGTTGACCGCTGACTTCTTTGTATCAACCCGATGTACATTCACAATGTACAATCCGCCATAAACATCTGCGAGATACTCACAATCATGCAACTACAGTATACACAGGAATTGAACCTGATATACATTAGCGATATACACATAGATTGTATATCAACACTTTCAACATACAAATCCGATGTGCGATTGTCAGATACACTCAACCTGGTACTCGGATGCAAAAGCGATATACACATGAACTGTCCCCGACAAACAAAAGTGATATATGCAAGAAATGTATATTCAATTCAAATATGTGTTTGACCAAACTTTGACTCCATTTGTATGCCGACGGCCTTGCACATTTCCGATGTATGTTCCTTACATACAACAACGATAGACAAATGCAATATACGTAGGGATATGGGATAGTGATATACTCACAACTTGTATATCCCGCATACAAAAGTAATATACACACAAATTGTATAACTTTTGAAACCCACAGATTTTCTTGGTTTTTGATCTGTTTTATCCCTGCAATTGTTCTAAACTATTTCTCCCACCAATATGCAGCCCTCTGCACTTTGTCAGCCTAGCACATACACATGCTAGGATTCTTCACTGATGTAACTGATCCTGCGCATCTGAACATGAACAAATAAAATAAAACCCTAAACTAATATATACAACCATTCCACTGATTGCGAAGTAAGCAACCAGTGGAATGGATTAAAGAACCCATCTCGGCTGCAAACCTAAAAATTGACTACACAGGGAAATTGAACACCAGCAAACAACACAAACATGATCTTTCTTTTATTGTTTTCAAAAGTTGATACAGATATCTGATTTCACAACTTTAGAACTTCTTTGTTTCCTACAGAAATCTCAATCTATCTTATTCTATATTCCTCTCTCCAAGTGATCTGAGATGAACTATTTAACTACTTGGCAACAGTAGTACAGACTTGATTCCTAGCGGCTGGGAGACAATTCCAAGCGGCTGGGAGAGATAACCTTCTAACAAAACTAACAATCTTATCATGACAGCTTGATAAGTGTCCTAGGGATTACAAACAAAAACCAAATTACAAACACCAATGACAAGTCTGGTCAAACAGACCTTATTACATTAAATATAGATATGCATAAGACATATAATATTAAGACTCTAGTCTTTTTGTTGAAGGGGTGCTCCTGCACCATACTCCTTGAGAGAAGAAATCTCAAGTCCACGTGAGATGAGAGTTTGAAGCTCTGCACCCTGTTTGATGATCTATGCTTCAGTCATCCAAACTGCCTCTGAATCAGGTTTCCCTTGCCAAGCCACCGAGTATTCCAGATACTCTTTGTTCCTAGTCTTCTTTGTCATTCTAGAGTCTAAAATCTTCTGCAATGTTGGTGGATCATGCTTAGGAATATCCTCATCTGTTGTGCCTTGTAGTGGTTCCTGTTCTACATCTGCATTATGTTTGTATGGAGTTAAATCACATACATTGAAAATAGGTGACAATCCAAGATCAGAAGGAAGTTGGATCTCATAAGCATTCTGTCTGCACTTCTTTAGAATCTGACATGGTCCAATCTTCCGCTGCATGAGCTTAGTATATTTTCCTTTTAGGAGTCATTCCTTCTTCAAATTAACCCACACCAAATCTCCAACATCAAATTGTACATCTCTCTTTTTCTTGTCAATATATTCTTTGTACTTCAAAGTAGTTTGCTGGAGTTGGTTTTTGACTTGATCATGTACCTCCTTAATGGCTGATGCAAAAGCTTCTCCATCTATACTAATAGATTCTCCTGTAGGAAGATCTCTTAATTCTAGAATACCTCTTGGATGAATACCATACACCACCCAGAAAGGTGATTTCCCTGTACTCCTATTGACAGTGTCATTATAGGAAAATTTGGCTTGTGATAGGATGTTATCCCACTTCTCTCCATGCTGCCTTGTCAAACACCTTAGCAAATTTCCCAATGAATGATTAACCACTTCATTCTGTCCATCAGTTTGAGGATGATAAGTTGATGAGAAGGACAAATTGGTACCAAGCTTCTTCCAAAGAGTCCTCCAAAAATGGCCAATAAATTTCACATCTCTATCTAACACTATGCTCAATGGCAATCCATGAATCCTCACTATCTCCTTGAAAAATAGGTCTACAACAAATGAAGCATCACAAGTAGTTTTGCATGGCAAGAAATTTGCCATTTTACTAAATCTATCTACTACCACAAAAACACTGTCATATCCCTTCCTTGTTCTAGGTAAACCTAACACAAAATCCATGCTTATGCTCTCCCATGGCCTAGAAGGAATGGGTAGTGGCTGATACAAACCTGCATTAGTGGATCTCCCTTTTGCTTTCTGACATATCACACATGCTTCAACAAATTTCCTCACATCGGACAGTAACTTAGGCCAATAGTAATGTCTATTTACAAGATCTAGAGTCTTGTCTAGACCAAAATGTCCTGCCATGGCCCCACAATGTTTCTCCCTAATGATATTCAATCTCATAGAACACCGTGGAATGCATAACTATCCACCTTTGAAAAGTAATCCATCTTGACTCAAAAATTTAGAGTACTCAACATGATATTTGTCTCCAAAGGAAGTACATACTTGGTAGATTTCTCCAAAGTCTTCATCAGCATCATACATAGTCTTTAAGGAATCAATACCAACACTCTCCAATTGTATCTGATTTATTGTTAGAACCCTCCAACTCAAAGCATCTGCTACCTTGTTCTTGACTCCCTTCTTATGCTTAAGTGTGAAAGTGAAAGCTTGTAAAGTCTCCACCCACTTCATGTGCATATGGTTCAGTTTCTCCTAACTGTTTATGAAACTAAGGGCCTGATTATCTGTAAATACTATGAATTCTTTTGGCATCAAGTAATGCCTCCACTTTTTGAGTGACTGGACTAGAGCATACATCTCCAAATCATAGGATGAGTATCTCTTCTTAGCATCATTTAGTTTCTCACTGAAAAATGCAATAGGCCTCCCTTCTTGACCGAGTACTGCTCCAATTGCCATGTGACTTGCATCACATTCTACTTGAAAAATTTTATTGAAATCAGGAAGTGCAAGGACTGGCTGCTATGCCACCTTCTTCTTCAATGTCTCAAATGAATCATCTGCTTCTTTTGTCTGAGTAAATCTGCACTTTTGTCCTCCTTTTATGGTGTCAAGCATGGGTGCACAGATATGACTAAACCCTCTTATAAACTTCCTATAAAAGGTTGCTAACCCATGGAAGCTTCTGACATCATTCATGGTTCTAGGAGTTGGCCAAGACAATATGGCACTTACCTTCTCTTGATCCATTTTCAGTTTGCCATGTGAGATGACAAAACCCAAGTAGATGATCTCCTCTTGCATGAACAAACACTTGTCCAAGTTGATCATTAACTGCTCTTCGTGTAAGCTTTTGAGGACCAGGTCTATATGGTTGAGGTGTTCTTCCCTTGTATTACTGAAAATCAAAATGTCATCTAGATATACTATGACAAATTTGCCCATAAATTCTCTCAAGACCTCATTCATCACCCTCATAAAGGTACTAGGAGCATTGGATAAACCAAAAGGCATGACCTTCCACTCATATAACCCCTCATTGGTCTTAAATGCAATTTTCCATTCATCTTCTGGCCTAATCCTAATCTGATGATAGCCACTTTTCAAATCTATCTTTGTGAAATATTTGGCACCTCCCAAGCAATCAAGAAAATCTTCTATCCTAGGGATTGAGAACATATACCTGATTGTTATCTTGTTGATAGCTCTTGAATCAGTACAAAGTCTCTAAGTGCCTTCCTTCTTTGGTGCTAGTACAGCCGGTACTGCACATGGGCTTAGACTTTTGCCAATTAGGCCTGTTTCCAACAATTCCTCAATTTGTCTTGCTACCTCTGCATTCTGTTCTGGGGTAAGCTTGTATGCTGCTTTGTTTGGAAGTGTAGACCCTGGGATCATGTCTATATAGTGACTGATATCTCTTATAGGTGGTAGAGATCTTGGCATCTCCTCAGAGATGAGGCCTTTGTATTTGTCCAATAACTCTTGGACAACAGGATCTATGAACCTTTGCCTCTTCTCTCCCTTGATTTCTTTTTGCTGCTCCTTGCTCACCAGTAGGCATGGAATGAGGGCATATGCAACTGTTCCTTCACCTACTATCTCCTTCATGAATTGTTTGCCTTCTACCATCATCACCTTGACTTCTTTCCCTTTTGATTCTACCTCCTTCTCCATTAATGGTAGTAACTCTGTCTTCTCACCATCCTTGGTGATTGAATAGGTGTTTCTAACTCCATCATGTTGGGCTTTCAAATCGTATTGCCATGGTCTTCCAAGTAGGAGATGGTAAGCATCCATCTGAGCTATGTCAAACACTAATTTGTCCTTGTATGGTCCAATTTGAAACTCTACCCAAGCCTGTTCTTCCACAACTGTTTGCTGACCTTGAGTGAGCCATGAGACCTTGTATGGGTAGGAATGTGGTAGCCTTCTAAGTTTGAGCTTTTCTATCATTTCAACAGAAAAAAATTTTTTAGTAGATCCAGAGTCAATCAGAAATTTACATACCTTTCCTCCTACCTTGCAAGTAGTTTTGAAAAGAGAATTTCTTTGTGGGGATTCTCTGTCAGGCACCTTCATAGTGGCCATTGCTCTCCCAATCATCAAAGCTTTTCCTGTCTTAGGATACCCATATCTGACAGTATCATTCACACTCTGATAAGTGTTGGAGCTTGTCGCACTTTGACAATCAGATTTGTCCTCCTTTCTCCCCCTAAACTTGTTGCTTTTTCTGGATATCTACTAGCTATGTGGCCTTCCTGATTGCAATTGTAACATCTAATAGCTCCTTTGCCCTAAGATCTCCCTCTGAATGGTGGTCTTCTGCCCCTAAAATTTCCTTTTTGATCATAACTTCCCTTTTGAGTTTGACTATTGTCTCCTTTGCTATTCTCTTGATTGGATTCACGTTGGTGTCCAAACCCATTTCCTTTGCCTCTGAAAGGACTTCTTCCCCCTCTTTGCTATCTTCCTCTTCCTCTATTGTTCTACTCTTGTCTTCTCTTTAGCTTCTCTTCCACCTTGAGTGCTAATTGGTAGCACTTCTGAACTATATCTGGATTATGTAGATTTAGGTCTTCTTGGATGGCAAACCTCAACCCATTGAGATACCTAGCTACCTTTTCTTCCTCATTCCCCTTCACCTTTGTCTTGAGACATAGTTTCATGAACTCTTCAGTGTATACACTGACATCTAACTCCTTCTGCTTTAGATTTTGTCTCCTCTTATGTAATTGGATGTTGTAATCCAATAGAACATAGGCTTCCTTCACTAAAGCCATCATCTTCTTCCACGTAGCAACTCTGTTCTTTCCTTCTTTCACCCTATCATCCTGGATGAAATTCCACCAGGTTAGTGCAGCTCCTTTCATTTTGGATTGAGCTATCTTCACTCTTTGGTGGTCTGGTATTTCATCTGTTTCAAAGAAATTGTTCAAGGAGTCTATCCACTCCATCACTGAATCAGGTTCCATTTTTCCTGTAAACACTAGCAGGTCTATTTTCATATCCATGGTCCTTCACTCCATGGATTTGAGGGCATTAAGTAAGGGTCTCTGGTCTGCAGGAACCTCTATCTCTTCCTGCCTAGGGATCTCCTCTTCATCCCTATCTTCTCATTCACCGGAATCTTTTCCCCTTCTGACTTTGTCCCTCAATCTTTCCAACTCATCTTTCAATGCTTGATTCTGAGCAATAATTGCTTTGCTCTCTGCAATTTGTTTCTTTACCAGGACAACCAATTCAGCGTTGGTCATCCTTGCTGGGTACTCTTCTGACCCTTCTCCTTCTGACATTTTGTTGTCTTCTCCTTCCCAAAGATACAACCTTCACTCTGATACCACTATGATGCAGAGCCACCAACGGAAACGTGCAAAAGAGGTATCAATTCCTCATTAACATACATTGACCTTCGTATGTTTACCTATCGGTGAGATCAACTTTATCAGTCAACCACATTCCTCTCGCACCGAAACCCTACTTTCACAACGACGTGTCTCCGACACTTCTATCGCGAAGACTTCTCCCTTCAGCATATCTCACGACCCTTCTACCGATCTCATACTTCTTACCGATGTATGTGCTTGCATTGGTTTCCTATTGGTAACACATCTCCTATCGGCTTCCCCGATATGTTTCACACCGATGTCTACAGTCGCACCGATGCAATCGGCTTATACATACAATTGCCGACTTGCTGTGCCGGTTCCTCCTACTGCTCCTACTGGTCACCTCATGCATATATCCCAATGTATCTGTGGACTATATATCCCAATATACATTTAAAACATACAACGCAAAATATACATTTGCCGAATATGCCTTCAAAAGATGCTCTCCAGGGAAGTTGACTGCTGACTTCTTTGTATCAACCCGATGTACATTCACAATGTACAATCTGCCATATACATCTGCAGGATACTCACAATCATGCAACTATGGTATACATAGGAATTGAACCCGATATACATTAGTGATATACATAGAGATTGTATATCAACACTTTCAACATACAAATCTAATGTACGATTGTCAGATACACTCAACCTGGTACTCAGATGCAAAAGTGATATACACATGAATTGTCCCTGACAAACAAAAGCAATATATACAGGAAATGTATATTCGATTCAAATATGCATTTGACCAAACTTTGACACCATTTATATGTTGATGGCCTTGTACATATTCGATGTATGTTCCTTACATACAACAGTGATAGACAAATGCAATATACGCAGGGATATGGGATAGCAATATACTTACAACTTGTATATCCCGCATACAAAAGTGATATACACACAAATTGTATATCTTTTGAAACCAGCGGATTTTCCTAGTTTTTGATCTGTTTTATCCCTGTGATTGTTCCAGACTATTTCTCCCACCAATATGCAGCCCTCTGCACTTTGTCAGCCTAGCACATACACATGCTAGGATTCTTCAATGCTGTAACCAATCCTACGCATCTAAACATGAACAAACAAAATAAAACCCTAAACTAATATATACAACCATTCCACTGATTACGAAGTAATCAACCGGTTGAATGGATTAAAGAACCCATCTCGGCTACAAACCTGAAAATTGACTACACAGGGAAATCAAACACCAGAAAACAACACAAACAGGATCTTTCTTTTATTGTTTTCAGAAGTTGATACAGATATCTGATTTCACAACTTTAGAACTTCTCTGTTTCCTATAGAAATCTCAATCTATCTTATTCTATGTTCCTCTCTTCAATCGATCTGAGTTGAGCTATTTAACTACTTGCCAACAGTAGTACAAACTTGATTCCCAGCGGCTGGGAGACAATTCCAAGTGGTTGGGAGAGATAACCTTCTAACAAAAATAACAACCTTATCATGATAGCTTGATAATTGTCCTAGGGATTACAAACAAAAATTGAATTACAAACACCAACGACATGTCTGGTCAAACAGACCTTATTACATTAAATATAGATATGCATAAGACATAAAATATTAAGACTCTAGTCTTTTTGTTGAAGGGGTGCCTGCACCACTTTTTAGTTGTAAAGGTTTTTTCCTTCCATTCTTGTGTAGACCAAGTCCACTATGTCCACCATAACCTTTTTACTTCATGAATTTGAAACCTTTTCCATATTGTTCAATTGGTAATTGTACAGGTTCAGTTTCTTCTTCATCCTTGTAGATCCATGTAGAAATGTTGATGCAAGAGCATCCCAAGTTGCAAAGCAATCTTGCATCAACCAAAAATATTTGCACTCTTTTGTTTACTTTCATTTTTAGTTTAGTTCAGTCATTTGCAGTTTAAACATTTTGTACCACATTTATTGCATCTTTATATCAGAGCTCACGAAGCAAGACTTAGCATCTACATATCATGATCTACATCATATCAAGATTTTAGGATATTTGGATTTGTTTCCTAAAATTTATCGCTATCAGAAGATCATCAATTTTCACAGAACAGAGCATCCAGATAGTTAGTTGAAGGATAAGGTTTGCAGAGCACTTCCATGAATTGCGGAGTAGTTTTGCGACTTGCAGAGCCTAATGAAACATATCACAAGGCACACAAGGATTAGATAGACCTTCCTTGAGGTCCGCACTAAGTTTCATCTATTTGTGGAGCAATACCATATGTTGTAAGCTGACTTACATGTTTCTACACACTACATCTTTCATTTGATTTGTAACCTCTTGTGGCTAACACGGAGGATTCTTTGACCTTGGAGATGATATATATAGATCTCTTAGATGAATTAGGAAGTTAGTTCTTAGTTAGTAGATTTAGAATGTGATATAGAGTTTGATTTTCTTTCCGAAAAGGCACTTCAATGCCATATCTTGCATATTTATTGTAACCCAAAAAATAGTCCTATGAGCCCTTTGATTATAGTTCACATGTTGCTAGCATCTAAGCATTCTAAATATATGATATATTGAGTATTTAAATCTTCCATTACATTCTATGTTTGCATTGTTTCTCTTGTGTTTACTCTAGCTGCATGGTTTGGACAGTCCCTTCTTAGGACCCTCCTACCATGACTACACCAAGTGGTATCAGAGTGAAGTTTTGAATCCTTTGGGAACTGAAGGCATTCCAGAAGATCTTGTGGTTAGTAGATTGCCGACCTGAGGTAGTCTACTTGCATTTGTCAATAGAGCACCGATTATGAGGCAATTGCAACCTTGTAGCTAGATCACTGAATTGAGGTAGTTGCACCAGATCCTAGTAAGAGATGTTGTTGACAAGGATGCCTACTATGGCCAATGTTGCTGGAAGAATGGAAGAAATGATTAAGATGATGAGAACTATGAAGTTTAGATTGGATGTTGTATAAGAAGATAGAAGAAGAGGACTAAACCCTATACATGAATATGAAAGTGATGATGAAGAATTTTTAATCACCTGACCAAAATGAAGAAGCCCTAGAAGAAGAAGAATCAGATCAGGTGAAAATGTTGAAAGATATTTCTAAAATTGATAAGAGACCTAGAGTGGAAGTATCGAATTATACTAGAAATTTGAATCTGGAGGAATTTATTGATTGGATAAATGACTTGGAAGAATACTTTGAATATGAAGAAATTGAAGATCTAGAGAAAGTAAGATTTGCAAAAACTAAATTGAAAGGACATGTTGTTATTTGGTGGAAAGAAGTTTAATTGGATAGAAATAGGAGAGGAAAAGAGAAGATCATAAAATTGGAAAGGATGGTGACAAAGTTAAAGAATCAGTTCATACATGTTGACTATGAGTTGGAATTGTTGAAGAGATTGCAAAACTTAAGGAAAAAGGAGAAATCTATGAAGGAGTATACAAAAGAATCTCATAAGATGATCATAAGGACTGGACATAGTGAAGTAAGCAAGGAGAAAGTGGCAAGATACATAAATGGATTGAGGATGAACATTCAAGAAGAACTAAGCCTAGTTAGGATGACAACAATAGAAGAAGCATATTAGTTTGCCCTGAAATTTGAAGACAAATTGAATAAGAATCATGAACAAAGGCAGAGAGGTAGAGGAGGTAAATTTCAAAGAGGTAGAACATATTCTGGAGGAGAAAGATCATATGAGAAATAGAACAAGCAAAATAAAGAAAGTAGTCCATCTAAGAAGGAAGATAGAGATAGCAATTCATACCAGAGGGATGATAGAAATTTCAACCACAGAGGGAATCATAATTCTTACCGCAATGAAGTATACAAGAGAGATGAAAGAGGGTTTGATAAGAGAACATTCAGAGGAACTTGTTTTAAGTGTGGAGGTGAAGGACACAAAATATTTTAATCTCATCAAGGAAGTACATGAAAGAGGATAGAAAACAGTGCAAGAGCAGCTTATGCGAAGGAAGAACTTGTTGGATCACCTAGTTTAGTTGGAAAGCCAGAGAAAGGAGAATCATTAATCATGAGGAGAGCATTATTTCAAGTAGAGACAACCAAGGAACCACCACAGATGAAAAGTTTGTTTTGGAAAAGATGCAAATCAAGAGGTAAATGTTGTAAAGTGATCATTGATAGTGGTAGTACTGATAATTTGGTTTTAGAGGAGATGGTGACTAAGTTGAATCTGGAAAAATTGAAACACTCTAAGCCCTACAAGATAGCATGGATTCAAGATGAACATAAGGTACTGGTGAGTGAACAATGTTTGGTGAAATTTCATATAGTATCTTATAAGGATGAGGTATTGTGTGATATTATGCCAATGGATGTATGTCATATATTGTTGGGTAGACCATGGCAGTATGATAGAAATGCTATACATGATGGGAGGAAGAATACCTATACTATAACATCTAATGGAAAGAAAATTACCTTGATTCCTTTGGAAGAAGAAGAGGAGAAAAGTGAAGTATGTGGTAATGCTTGAATCTGTTTAGTTGATGGAAGGAAATTTGTTGATGGTTTGAGGCACGAGAATGTGTTTTTCTTTGATTCCAAAGAAGTGCAAAACCCTAAGTGTAGAAACTATTATCGGAAGAGAAGAAGAACCACCAGAGGAGATAACTAAATTATTGACAAAGTATGAAGATATCATATCAGATAATGTACCTAAAGGATTGCCACCAATTTGGAGTATCAGTCATCATATGGACCTTATTCCTAGAGCTAGTTTTCCTAACAAAGCAGCACACTGGATGACACCAGCAAAGAATGCGGAGCTAAATAGATAGATATATGAATTATTGAGGAAAGGATTGATAAGAGAAAGTATAAGCCCATGTGCGGTACCTGTAGTACTAGCACCGAAGAAAGATTGAGAATGGAGGATGTGTACAGACTCTAGAGAAATCAACAAGATCACAGTTAAGTATAGATTTCCATTGCCAAGGATGGATGACATCATGGACTATTTGAGTGGAGCAAAGTATTTTACAAAGATAGACTTGAAGAGTGGATACCATCAGATTAAAACTAGAGAAGGAGATGAGTGGAAGACTACATTTAAGACAAATGATGGATTGTATGGATGGTTAGTGATGCCTTTTGCATTGACTAATACATCAAGTACTTTCATGAGATTGATGAATGAAGTTTTGAAGAAATTCTTGGGTAAGTTTGTTATTGTATACTTGGATGATATTCTAGTTTTTAGTAAGACAAAGGAAGAATGTTCATTTATGGCATATTAGACAAGTATTACAGAGGTTAAAAGAAGATAAATTGTTGATAAACATCAAGAAATGTAGTTTCATGAAGGAAGAGTCGGTATACATGGAATTTGTAATTTTTGTGGAAGGATTGAAGATGGCCCTTGAGAAAGTTAGAGAAATCGTTGAGTAGCCAAAACCTGTGAACATTTGAGAGGTAAGATCATTTCATGGATTAGCTAGTTTCTATCGAAAGTTCATTAGAAATTTCAGTTCAGTATGCACACCTATGACAGAGACAATGAGAGGTGACAAAAAGGGTTTTAAGTGGACATATAGAGCAGAGAAGAGTTTTGAATTGTTAAAGTAGAAATTGACAGAGCAACAAGTGTTACCACTACCAGATTGCAACAAAGCATTTCAACTAGATTGTGATGGCAGTGGAAATACAATAGTAGTAGTATTAAGCCAAGAAGGGAGAACAGCAGCATATTTTAGTGAGAATTTGAATGGTGTCATTAAAATATATTTAGTTTATTATCAGGTCTTATATAACATAATTCAAGCTTTAAAGAAGTGGAGACATTACTTGTTGCCTAAGGAATTTGTGTTGTACATTGATCATCAAGATTTGTGCAATATTTGAGTAGTCAAGGAAAGTTGAATTAGAGACATATGAGATGGGTAGAGTTCATGCAGAGTTACACATTTGTATTGAAGCATAGGAGTGGAAAGTCAAACAAAGTTACAGATGCATTGAGTAGAAGAAGGAATTTGCTAACAGAGATGAGGATATAAGTATTAGGATTTGAATAATTGAAGCATATGTATGAAGAAGATCTTGATTTTGCAGAAGCATGGAAAGCATGTAAGGAACCTGTTGTGATACATAGAGGTAAGTGGTTGGGTTATTTCATTCAGGAAGATATGTTGTTCAAAGGCAGTCAGTTGTGTATACCTAGGAGTTCAATGAGAGATAATCTAATAAAGGAGAAACATAGTGGTGGAAAGGCCAGACATTTTGGAATTGATAAGGTAGTATCTTTCGTAATTAAACATTACTTTTGGCCTTAGATATATAAAGATATAAGGAAATTTGTCCAAAGTTTTAGAGTTTGTCAAGTTGAAAAGGGGAGTAGTCAAAATACTGGATTATACAAATTTTTGATAGTACTAAAGAGACCTTGGGAAGATATAAGCATGGATTTCATATTAGGTTTACCAAGAACACAAAGGGGATATGATTCTATATTTGTAGTAGTGGACATATTTTGAAGATGGCTCATTTCATTCCTTGTAAGAAGACAAATGATGCAGTGCATGTTGCTGACCTATTTTTCAAGGAGATTATGAGATTGCATGGATTACCTAAGAGTATAGTTTCAGACAGGGATAAAAGATTCATTGGATACTTTTGGAGAATATTGTGGAAGAAGATGAAGACAGACCTGAAGTTTAGTTCAACATTTCATCCATAGACAGATGAACAAACAGAAGTGGTAAATATGAGTTTGGGTAACTTGTTTAGATGTTTAGTACGAGATAAATCAGGGAATTGGGATCTAATTCTACTATAAGAAGAGTTTGCATACAATAATTTAGTGAATAGGAGTATAGGGAAGACACCATTTGAAGTTGTGACAAGAGTAACGCCTAGAGGAGTTACAGAATTGAGAGACATCGGTATGGAGAACAAGAGAAGTGCGGAGGTAGAGGAATTTGCAGGATACATGGAGACAATACATAAGCAAGTCAAGAAGCATTTAGAGGAGATGAATAGTGAGTATAAGGAGAAAGCATATGAGAAAAGGAGACATAAAGAATTTTCAGAAGGAGATGAAGTAATGGTATATGTAAGAAAGGAGAGATTTCCAGTGGGAACATATAACAAGTTGAAGATGAAGAAGTTTGGACCATGTAAGATTCTTAAGAAGTTTTATTCAAGGAACACATATGAAGTGGAGCTACCAGAGACATTTGGTATATCACCTATATTCAACAGTGCAGATTTATATTAGTATCATGAAGGAGAAACAAGTGACAGCATTAAAGAAGGTTTGAAGAATCAGTTACCATAGCAATCACTAGAGCAAATAGAGAGCATCTTGGACAATAGAGTTGGATGTAGTACGAGATGGAAGAAGTATAAATAATATTTAGTAAAGTCGAAAGGAAAACCAAAAGAAGATTCATCATGGATATCTCAGGTTGAGGTAGTCTGCCTTGGTTTTTCTCTAGCACCGGCAAAGTGAGGGACTCACTTTTTCAACAAACCTAGGTGTCTGATGCAGGATCATCCCAAGTTGCAGAGCAATCTTGTATCAACCAAAAATATTTGCATTCTTTTGTTTTCTTTCATTTTTAGTTTAGTTCAGTCATTTGTAGTTTCAACATTTTGTACCACATTTTACCGCATCTTCATATCAAACGTTATGGAGTAGGACTTAGCATCTACATATCATCATCAACATCATATCAAGATTTTAGGAGATTTGGATATGTTTATGAAAAGTTATCTCTATCAGTAGATCGCCAGTTTTCACAGAGCAGAGCATCCAGACAGTCAGTTGAAGGAGAAGGTATGTGGAGCACTTCCATGACTTGCAGAGCCTAATGAAACATACCACAAGGCACATAAGGATCAGATAGACCTCCCTTGAGATCCGCACTATGTTTCATCCATTTGTGGAGTAATACCATATGTTGTAGGCCAACCTACATGTTTCTACATGCTACATCTTTCATCTGATTTGTAACCTCTTATGGCTAACTCAGAGGATTCTTTGAGTTTGGAGATGATATATATAGATCTCTTAGATGCATTAGGAAGTCAGTTCTTAGTTAGTAGATTTAAAATGTGATATAGAGTTTGATTTTCTTTCCGGAAAGGCACTTCAATGCCATATCTTGCATATTTGTTGTAACCCATAAAATAGGCTTGTGATCCCTTTGATTGTAGCCCGCATGTTGCCAGCATATAAGCATTCTAAATATATGATATATTGAGTATTTGAATCTTCCATTGCATTCTATGTTGTAGCTATTTTTGTTGTGTTTACTCTAGCTGCATGGTTTGGATAGTCCCTTCTTAGGACCCTCCTACCATGACTGCACCAAATGTCCTCAGCTATGGTCTCTTTGCTCAATTCACCCCACTTGGTAAAAGTGGTGGGGACAAAACATAGTTTTCCATGGGATTTTGTTGACATAGGTAGCTTACCAATGCAATAAGAAGTCTCAATGTTATATTCCCCACACCCTACGTCATGGATTTGGACCTTAGGTTTGAAAGAGGGAGTGAATATAGTGGAAGATTTGGATAATGTGGAAGGATCAATGTAATGGGTTGAAGCAGAAGATGAAACCTCCATGTTAATAGTCACTTGATGTTCAAGTGTTCCATTTAGGTGGCTACAATATTGAAAGGTATTAGGATCACCAGCTATTGTGATTTCAGTGCCATTATAGGGAAATTTAAGGCATTGATGGTATGTGGACAAAATGACCTTCATGGTGTGAATCCATGTGCGACCGAGGATGAGGTTGTATGGGAGGTCCAGATCCAAGACATGGAATATAGTATCTAGAACAACGGGTCCTACTCTTATCAGAAGTGAGATCACACCCCTAGAAGAACGCTCTGCATCATCATAAGGCTTTATAACAATTTTCTTAGATGTATCTACACAAGCCTCAGGGAATCCCATTGTTGTGACCAATTTCAAGGTACATATGTTTAGACCTGCTCCACCATCTACCAAAACTCATATGATCTTATGTTTATTAATGAATACCTCAAGGTGTAATGGGTCATCATGATTAGGTCTTTGCAAAGGAAGGTCATGTTTGGTGAATGTGATGTGATGGGTGGTAGCTAAGTATCCCACCATGGCTTGAAATTGACTAACATTAAGGTTGGTGGGAATGGATGACTCTTGCAAGGCTTTGTCCAAGATGGCTTTGTGTTCAGGGGATATGCGAAGCAACTCAAGGATGGATATATCTGCGCGGGAGTTTTTCCTAAATGATCTAAGATGGTATATTGAGCTTTCAGCTGGGGATTAGAAACAGGCCCTTGTAAGGTCACCTTGGATCTTTGGGTTGTAACAACACATTCTGGACTAGCTTTGATAGTAATCATGGAGACATTGTTGTCGAATGCTTGGATATTATTGATGGTATACTCATAGGAAACATGGGTATAATTGGATTGGTCATTTGTTTTTGTCCCTGAACTGGAGGCTTTTCCTAACCCATGATCTTGTAATGGATTAAATAAGATGACATGATCATTTTTTGAGGACCCTTGTGGATTATCTAGTACTATCTCACCTTGTTCAATGAGGTCCTGAATTATGTTCTTCAATTTGTAACAAGAAGATGTATTATATCCTTCCATTCGATGATATTCACAAAAATCATTATCATTCCACCAAGATGGTTTGAAATGCCCTGGGTCATAATGTCTGATTTCGAGAAGTTGGATGATGTTTGATTGTAACAGTTTCTTCAAAGTTGATTCAATAGGTTCCCCTAAGGGAGCATAATTTCATTTTGGAAACTTATTTCTTGGAGGACCTCGTCATTGATTGTTTTGAACCACATTAGTTGTTTTTTCATGAGTATGTGTTGGATTGTTTGATATGGTTAGTCCTTTGAGAGTAATGGTAGGGCTAGCTTTGTTTATGGTTTTTGCATAAACTACCCCATCATTTGTGATATTTTTACTTCTAGACCAAAATTTGCTCTTGTCATTGGAAGTGTTTTGGTTATTTTGGTTCTTATTGAAAATTTTGATCAATCCTTTTGCAATAAGTGCTTTCTCAATGGTTAATCCTTTCTCAACAACATCTGCAAAGGTGGTACAACTATGAATTTGAAGTTGGTGCATCAATTCGGTGTTTAGGTTTTCAACAAAATTATGGACAAACTGTTTCTCTAGTATGTGACACAGGCACTTACTAGCCATGCTCCTCCATCTCTAGAAGAAAGAGATAAATGATTCTCCCTCATCTTGTTTTGTATGACACAAGGTTGCAACATTCATGTCACTCTTGATATTATAAGAGAAATGTGCTATGAATTTGTTAGCTAATTCAGTGCATGTTCTTATCCTAGGAGGTAGATGTGTAAACCACTAGAGTGCTTGTCCCACGAGACTTCATAGGAACAACCTCATTAGATATGTATGGTCAAATGCAAGTTCTAGGAAAGTGGTATGAAACTCTTGCACATGTTCTATTGGACTCCCCTTTCCTTTATACTTGTTAAAGTTTGGCACATTGTAATTTTGAGGAAATGGAGGCATATATATACTCTGATCAAAAGGATGTGGACATAAGTCTTCCATAGAGTAAGTCTTCTTTGTCTCGGATACTTTAATGTTGGATATTTGTTGTTGTAATGTGTGCATTTGGTGTGCTAAGACATCCACAGGGGGGTAATGATGTGTTTGTGGCATTTACGAGTACATTGTGGTATTGAGAACCCATGTTTGAAATGAATGTGGTCTGAAATCGAATACTCAAAGTGGAAGGGTTGGTGTTTGTGTTAAATAAGTTAAAGTGATTGTGTGATGAAGATAGGCTTTGATTTTGGATGTTTGGTATGAATGTGGCATTTGGATTGGTGTTTGGTGGTGGTAAATATTGGTTGGTGTGTTGAAAATGAGATGGGATGTTTGTATTAGATTGATATTGAAATGGGTTTGAGTTTGCTTGCTGAAAATGAGGATTTGGATTGATTTGTTGTTGAATGGGACTTGAATTGGTGTTTTGTTGGGATGGATCAATGTTTTGATGAGACACATTAATGTTTTGATGAAATTGATCGATGTTTTCACAAGACATATTGATGTTTTGATGAGATGGATCGATGTTTTGATTAGACCAAAAGTTTACATTCATGTTTTGTATGGCATTAGTCCCTTGGGATTGTGTTTTTGGAGAAATTATATGTATCCTTCATGTTCTTTTTGATGCATTTGAACTCATTGTGTCTTGACCCATGGATATGGTATTGGTTGTTGGTGCAGTAGTTTGAGATGATGATGTGACAAATGGGTTTGGCATACCCATGGTATGGGATGTAGAAGCAAATGGATTTATGGACAAGGAGCTTAATGATTGAGACATAGAACTTGTGTTTTTCACTCCAAATGGTGGGGTTTGAGGTATATTGACAGTCATCATGTTATGTGTAGTTTCTCTCAATGGTAAGCTAGTATGTATTTGATGTGAATTGGCATGACTTGATGAAGGTGTTGTATGACCTTGTATTTGTGTCACATTGTTTGAAGAAGACCCTGGATAAGCATGTTGATGTCAAAACTAGGAGGGAGTTTAGTTCTAGTTTGAAGGAGTTGCATAAGATATCTTTGAGGATCTGCAGCTAAAATCTCATCTAGAAGATGCAATATCTTAGGGTCTTGGGCAACCTCATCACTTTCTCGTTGGGTCAAACCTTGTTCTACCTCATGTAGGGTGATATTTTTAAAAATATTTGCAACTCAAGATTGTGACTCTAGTGGTTCACTTGAAGATGACCCAAAATTCATGGTGTTTTGGGGATTATTGTTGGGGTGATTCAAGTAGTCCATTTCTTTTCATTTCCTTTGTGACCTTGTTTGAACCATATAATACTTATATGGGTTTTGGGATGAATGTAAACTAAGGATGACAATGCAAGATGGCTATGCAACTATGCTATATTTTGGGATTTTTTAAATATAAGGATGCCAAATGACAATGCAACTATGACTAAGGTGTGGGATGCCAAGTGATAATGAATCTATGGCTATGACAATGCTTGAAATTTTGGGTATGCAACTCTAGAACTTGAAAAGGATGCTAAGCAACACTATGATGGACCAAGGTAGCTAATAGGAATGTCAAGACCTCAAAAGGATGAGTGCTAAAATGATGATGATTGGATAAAGTGAACCTAAACTAGACACATGATTTTAAGGCTCAACTTGATAATGATGGTTGATAGGTAATGACAAGGTCTATAAAATCGAAGTATGTGACAATGGTGTGATCAAGTATGACAAGCTTCCCAATTCCAAGTCTCAAGGATGACTATGACTAGGAATAACCTAGGATGACAAAGGCTAACTAGAAAATGTAAGCTTAAACTAGGCAAATGCAATGGAAGGATTGGATAGACTGAACAAAGTCTCAGGGCTGAATGTATGGTCACTGTCCAGATTAGATCTGAAATGTGGATACTCTAGAACTTCCCCAAATTTTTTGATTCTAACAGATGCGATGCTATAGGCTACAGTTGCGGTGTTACATGCGACAGATGTGATGCAAAAATTGACAATTGTGGCTCAGAAGGTAACATTTGTAGTTTTATGTTTGACAAATGTAGTCATAAATGTGGCAGTTGTGTCTCTATGTCTAACAGATGTGTTTTTGTATATGACAGTTGCGGTTCAGTGTCTGACAGATGTAGTGAACTATTTTTGTAGCCTAAGATCAAGGGTTTCTAAATGATTTTTCATTTTGGGCAGTCTGTAAAGGTGATTATAAAATACATCAAATACTTGAAATGCAGATCTTGTCTATTTTGACTCTTGGAAAAGGAGGTATTTTGCAAGTTTTCTTCCACAAAACTTGCTAGGCCTTGGTTCACAAATAATTCAAACAAGCACAACCTAGCTAGTAGTAAACGGTTGTCTACTATAGTGGGCTTACCACACCTTTCGGTGTTCTTAAATATGAGAAAAAGGAGTGGGTAACTAGAGTATGCAAAGTTCCTTGACCACCTTAACACCTCTCCCCTTGGAAGGATGAATCCAAACAAGGAATTGTGTCACCTCAACCAAGAACCATACGTGGTAACTTTGGGTATGGTCTACAGCCCTTGCACCAAAAATAGTAGATGACCAAAAAGCTCTTAGGCTTCTAAAACAATGGTTCATAGTGGAGGAACTCCTAAGAACACCACGACATAGTAGCAATGGGAGACCAAAATCTCTAACCCACGTCTAGAATCACTCGGGACCGCAAAGGCCCACCCCCTATAGCACAAGTGGATTGAGCTCACCTTTCAGTTTTTGTCCCTTTATATAGCCTGTTGGAGATATGTGCTTGTGGTCAAACCCTGGGGTGAACTCCTAGGTAAGCCACCTACTAAAAAAAAAAGGGAAAGCTTGTGTATTGCTCTTTCTCATCACCTAGGAATCGCACATAGTGCAAGGGGAGAGGATACTCAAGACAGCATGGTGCCGCTATTTCTCATCACCCAGGAATCACATGTAGCACAAGGGGAAAGGATACTCTAGACAAACAAGCTTTTGGTAACTGACTCACATGCATGCAAGTGCACAAGACATAGAAGACACTTGTTCTTTTTAAGCACCAAATCAAAATGTTCCTAAATTAAAAATCACAAAAACATAATGAAACCTTGCAAGAAATTGGATTAGTAGTTTGATTCAAAAGGTCTTCTCCCAACAATCGCCACACAGCTAGAAATCTGATATCAGTAACAAAAAGCTCTACCCTAGTGAATGCAAAAAAAAAGAAGATAATGAAAATCATAGATTTATACCCTCTTTATGCTTGATAGTCAAATGCAGTGCAGAACAGATCAAATGCAGTGCAGGACCTTATAGATGTGTCATAGAATCTTACAAGTGCATCATAGAATTTGACAACTGCGGCTCTATATTAAATGATTACAGCTTTATAGGGAATGGATGCAGCTCTATAACCTAGATCTCAAAAACACATCAAATCTGACAAACAATAGCCCATAGAAAAACCCTAATGATGTAAGGTCATTGTCAAAATGTTACAGAAATAGCCAAAACCCTGTAAAATTATTAAAAAAAGCTAGATCCCTGCAAACATGATCAGAAATAGCAACGATTAAAAGATTTTGAAATTTTCCAAAGAGTAGTCAGATGCGGCACCGCATGGAACGAATGTGGCACTATGCGTAACAGATGTGGTGCTCTACGTAACAAATGCATCGCACTATTTGAAAATCACAAATTCACAAAATTTTCACAAAATTTGATTAGTTCACGTCAGTTTCACCAAATGTAGATTAGAAAAAATCAGGGGAAAGCAATGAATCATCAATAGCAACCACAAAACTATCTAAATTCAAGCTAGAAAGACCCTAATCTAACAATGAAGCACAAGATGACAATAAAAATCATATGATAAATCCATAATATCTCAATTCCTATGCCAAAGTTGGTTCACCTCCATTGCTCTTCTCAACTTTACTTTGTTTGCTCTCAAATTTGTAGTATGCAAGATATATGATAAGCTCAATATGGATGTATGATAGCAAGATCTCAAGATGAATGATATGAATGATAGAAAAATATTGAAGATTGTGGTTAACCTTGAAATGGAGATGAAGGCTTGCTTTTATATAGGATTGGATTTGAATGAAGGGTGAGGATTGAAAGGTCAATTGTGTGATGTGGATGGCTAAGATAAAGAGATAATTTAAGACAAGGCCCTTTCATTTAATAAAGATAGTGGTGTTACAACTTTTTTTTAAATGAAGGGGGTAGTGTGATACATAATTCAAATAAAAAATTACTTAAATTATGAGAGAGGGCCATGTGTTGTGATGAGAATAAAGGTGAGGGATAATTTAAATAAATATTTTATTTATTTAAATTGGATGATGGAGGAAATGCAAAATTATAAAATAATTGAAAACCATATTTAATAATGTATAGAAGATAGATAATGACTAATTAAATAATTAAAAATATTTATTTAATTATAGAAGGGAAGAGGGAAAATGGAAATGAGTAATTAAATAAATAAGAATTTATTTAAATAGATTAGAAAGAGGTAATTATTTAAGAAGAATAAAGGAAAAGTGAATTAATTAAATAATTCAAAATTATTTAATTAATAGAAGAATATGACATTAGAAAATAATTAAATAATTACAAATTATTTAATTATGTGAGAGGAGATGTAAATTAGTGTGAAAACGTTACTCACAGACTCGGGACATTTTTTAGTGTCTACACACATAAATAGACAAGGAGATTATTGGGCATGTAAAGACTGATTATGTGTGATCTTGTTGTCTATACAACACCATACAAATAATAGCATGACACATAGATGTCCACGCAACATGTTGGTGTCTTTGCCGAGACTCCACTCCTGAGGTGATAGGTTCATTGTATATTATATTTTTAAGTTTTCCTTCTATTTATCAAAATTCTTTTACATCATCTTGTAAACAACAATTTATTCTCAAGTCTGCTTATTGCTTTCATCTTAGAAAAGTTATATTTTCTAGTTAATAGCATATCTAGAATATCTAGAATAGTTTTGTAAGTATAAAATAGAACTTCTCATTTGAAGCTAGACATTCCAAAGTAATTCCCTGTAAGATCACTTTTTCTAGGGGTACAACTCTTTAGGCTGAGTTGTTACTTAATGTGATACATATTGTAATCCAATAGAATTGATTTACCAGCTGGCACTAAGATTACTTTAGATATGTGTCCCAAGTTTGAAGATGATTTTGAGGATATGTATAACATTCATATGATATTGTGGTTGGTAGTTTGATGTATGCAATGGTTTACACTAGGCTAGATATTACCCAAGTACTAGTGGGAGTATTGAGCAAGTTTATATCTAACCCTGACAGAGAGAATTGGAATTATGTGAAGAGGGTGTTAAGATATTCTCATGGTACTTTTGATTATTATTTTATTTATTCTAGTATTGACATTATGGATAAGACATCAGACATATAGGGTTTTGTTGATGCAAATTGGGTAGGTGACTTGGATAGTCATAGGTCCACTAGTGGGTATGTATTTATTTTATTTGGTAGTGTACTGAGTTGGATGAGTAAGAGGTATCCCGTGGTTGCCTTATCCATCACTAAAGAGAACTATATGGATACTACCCTTTCTCTAAGGAGGAAGTATGGTTACAAATATTGTGTGCAAGTATTGGTTTTGATTACAAGACAATTTAGATTGGTTGTGATAGCTAGAGTGTAATCTATTTAGCTAAGAATCCTATGTACCATGCTCAAACTAAGCATATGGATGTTCAGTACCACTTTGTTTGGGAAATTATTGCAAATGGATAGATTGAGTTGAAGAAGGTTGACACTCAAGAGAATGTTGTAGATTCTCTTACCACGATTATGAGCATAGATAAGTTCACTTGTTACAAGGAGGCCATGTGCCTCGTATCTTGTACTTAGTTGATTTATGTTTTCCTATGGATGTATTTACAATGTATTATGTCAAGTGGTACAATATTTAGATTAAGGTGCCATAAACCTTGTAAATCCTATGCCATTTGTTTATTCCTAACATTATTTGTAAATACATTCATAAGGGATGAAGGATCCATTGACAATGGTAAATATTTAATTATGGTACCAATAATAATATCAATTTTACCTTGGTATTACTACAAGTGAAAAGTGGGAAACTTATTTTATTAATAGATTATGATATGTGTAAGTGTATCTTCTCTATTTTTCTCTTACATGCTATAACAAATCAACTATTTTTAGGACCGCCATGAGTTAACATTTTATGACAACCTGTAAGAGGTGTAAGAGGCTATTTTTAGCCTATTGTTGACTTTCCCAAAGGCAGGCATTAGGATTTGGCCATCTTGGGCACAATATTCATGGAAGATGGTTATGACATATGTAAGAGGCTAATAATACCCTAATTGTTGGATTCCCCAAATATGACATTAGATTTTATCAAGTTTGGGCATCACATTCTAGGTATTCTACCTAGTGCTTGTATTTTCTATATAATGGAAGCTAGAAGAGTGTAGAGATGTGTTAATTTTTGCATAGGTACATAGACACTATGAGATTGGATGTTTAAGGAGTGTAGGATGTGATTGTATTATATTTTTGATTCAAAAATAATACAGACTTGGCCTCTCTTCTTGGTGGAATTTTTTTCCAAAAGGTTTTGTCCATGTAAATCTTTGTGTCATGTGTAAATCTCTTGAGTTTGATGATTTTCCTTCTTTCTGATTTTACTTGTTTAAATCTCCATTAGGAAATTCTACTATTAAAAATTAGGTTTTTAGTTTAAATTTAAATTTCCAATCTATAGTGGTTTGCCTTCATTTCTAACATGGATTTTGTTGGTCCCAAACAATGAGGTCAAGATATTGAAACTTGGAAAGTCAATGATAAAGATGGCATTATCTACGAATAGGGAGGAGACATCAAGGTCTTCAAATAAGGATTAATGGTTATTCCCATGATGTTTTCAATGACATCAAAGGGATTTTACACTTACAAAATTAGCATGAGGTTCATTGGTTTCTATACTAATAGGCATGCATCCCAATCCACAATGATCTACAAAGTACTATGCCTGGATCGGCTCAAGGATTTTACCCTCGTAGTTCATGTTTTCACATATATGTACTAGGATAGGGTAATTCTTCTTCAAGTAGCCAAGCACTAATTCTTCATTATCTGACTTATCTTTGTACAAATAAGAGTCTATGGAATCCTATATCTATTCTTTCGCCAATATTCTTATAGACACAAAGGTATTGGGCCTAAACTATTTGGTCTTAGGTGTCTTTGGGTGAGGTCATTTTTGAGGATGACCATAGGATTATGGAGAAAGAGGCAATTATCCCACATGAAATGAGTTGTGTAGCTCATATTTTCCATGGCCTTTGTTGTTGATCTTGATCTTTGTGGATGGGGGATTTATTGAAGGCGATGAAATGGAAGTGAAGGAATCAAGATTGATGTATGAAGAAGAGGCATTAAGATTGTCACAATTAGTGACATCAATGCTAGGGTAATGATGAGTTTTGTGATAATAAGCTTCCATAGATTTGTAATATTCAAAGGGTTGTGGATCAATGTGAACAATGACTTTAATATCATTGTTAAGGGACTTCAAGTATTGATGGTATGTGGATGGGAGTGATTGCATGGCATGAAGCCATGGGTAGTTGAGGAGAAGGTTTTATGGAAGATTAAGATCAACAATGTGACATGTTGTCTACTATAAAATGTGCCCCACATGGCTGGGGAGATAAATGGTTCCTTATGATTCATGCTCTACATTATTATAGGCTTTAATAGTGATGACCTATCATTCCAAGTTAGACACAAAATATCCCAACTATTTTATGAATTTAAGGTTATACAGGTTCAAGCTAGACTCATTATCCAAAAGGAATCATTTTACCTTGCGTTTGGTGACAGAACCTTTATATTGAGGGATTTATTGTGGGATGTGTTAGGATTTAGGTGCAATTAACCTTGTAAATCCTTGTAATTATTACTCCTAATATTTTTTGTAAATCACGCATAAGGGATGTACAAGTTTCAATGACAGTGGTAAAAATTAATTATCAGGGATAGTAATTACCGAGTTACTACATCAGTAAGTTCCAGAGTTATTGGTGGTAGTTATGGAGTAACATTTAATGATGGTAATTGTAAAAATCAAGAGTAATTGAGGGTAGGTGCCACCTTCGAGGAATCCTTTTTTTTTGGTAGTTATAACACTTGTCATAAAGTTGGTAAGTGGTTGTAAGAGAATCTATGACAATATGACAACTTATGAAGAATATTTATGAGTTGTAAGTTGCTATTCTTAGCTCTAGGCATCCATATTGGGAAGATGATATTGAAGGGGTGTTATTATGGAATCTATGATGTTTATGATAGTATTTATTACCCCATAAGTGTTTATTCTTGTCCATGGGTGCCCAATTTTGCATGGTTGACTATTGACAAGTGGCATGAGCTTGTAAGAGGTCATTTAATGTTGCATGTTGTAGTATCCAAGGTGAGAGAAAGTGGACATCTAGTTCAGGGAGTGAAATACCTCTATAAATACAGTTCCTTGTATGTTTTGTTCTATTGAACACACTATGATACTGAGAAGGGGGTGAATCAGTATCTAATCAAACTTCAAGTCCTTCAGAGCAGCTTAAAACTTAAGCATTACATCATCAGCATAAGCATGAAAGATTAACACAATGCACATCAACACATAACACCAGATATGTGTGGAAAACCCAAGAAGGGAAAAACCATGGTGAGGATTAACTCACAATATATGAAGCTCAAAATTACAACTTTGTTTTAGGGCTACAACCCAAGGAAACTACTACTCCCTGAAAACTTTGATTTAGGCTCACTCCCAAGGAAGATACAACTCCTGTAGACTTTGTTTTAGGGTCACTCCAAAGGAAGAAACTACTCCCTGAACTGAGAACAAACTTAGAAAAGATTATAGTATGACAGTCCTTCTACTACCTGAAAACTGACATTGAAGTTCACACTTTTGATGATTGCAATTATGCTTCTTCTGATGATTAGATCAATTAAACACACTCTTCACTTCCCTCTTGACACAAAAATGTCTTCAAGATGAATCAGGATAGCCTCTAACACATATGTTCTTTCTCCTTCAGTCGGACATCCCAATGCATATGATTTTCATATTCTACTCTTCACACTTTCATATTTTCATTTTTACAATCATACCTCACCTAGACCAACTAGGTTTTAAATATATACATGAAATTACATTGAATTCATTACAAGTTGGCCAATACAACAAAAATATTACATTTTACAAGTTAGCTAAAGATCACACAACATGAAACATGCATAGGGCAAGTCCTATCATGAACTACAGGCTACTCCAAAAGGAACCACACACTTTGTGGATCTCAATTCATGCTTAGTCTAGTCCTAAACATCCTTCATAGCATCTTTCTTCAAGGAATCACCTCTACACACATTACTTATTTGAAATAGGATAGCCTTAAGTAGGAAGACATGAAATTTGAAGTATAATAGTCACAACCACTTGAAAATCTTGTGCGGTACAGGAAACACAAAAGATCTTCATGAAATTCTTCCAGATGAGTCTTCATGATTCATACAACCCCTTCAAATACACATCTAACTTTGTACAACAAATGCATTGTGTCACATACCTTAAAACATGCACACTGAGATCAAACAACCATCTAAAACACACTGTAACACACTTTCATTGAGAAGCTAACCTCGTGGAGCATCTAAACACCTGAAACTGCGACGATGCATGTAATACACATCCCTAGACATGTCCACCAAACCACATAGGCAATTCTTCTCTTCCAGAGGATTGTGGAACATTTCAACAAGCCTTCAACATTACTTTTCTTAGATAGAATAAGGACCTAAACCTTTGGAAATAGCACCTCCATCAGACACTGAACTTAACTTTTGAACCGCAAGACCTTATCTTCAAATGTGGAGAAATGTGGAGACTTCAAAACAGTCTTCATCATTACTTAATTCTGCTAGAGCACAGACCAAAAATTTGTCTTTCATAACTTTCACTATGGAGGGAAAAATGATCTGAAACTTTGGATTTAGAACCTTTACATCATACTGGACTTAACTTCTAAACTGCATGACCATATCTTCAAATGTGAAGGCCTGTGGAGAATTTTACTAGACAGTCTTTTAGGCACCTCTCTATGGCAGAAACCTTCACCAACTTTTGGAAGACAAAATCTTCATATAACAACACATACGTCCTTGGGAACAATAGGAAGGATCATAAAGCATGCCACAGATCCTCAATATAGCTTAATGTATCATCATTCATCTTAGTGCTTCTAATTCCCATCTTAATCATTCATCATGAAATAATTTTTGCTAACCACAAGCATGCTCAAGACAACTTGACTTGATCCTTATTAGGGCATGACATCTAACCATGAACATCAGCAACCCTAAACATCAGTATCACCACTATATCTCACCGCATCTCTATATCTCACGGGTATAACATCATCACAAACTAAGTGCTAACCTTACTCTAGGTGTTGACATCAATGAGAACATAATGCCAGCACATATTGCCAACAACCTCCCCTTTGTCATTGATGGTAACACATGCTCCCCCTTTGACATCAAGGACAAAGGGCAACTACTTCTTCCCCTTAAGGCACAAACTCTCCTCCTAAGGTGCACATTTTTGAGCTCTCTCTCTCTCTCTCCCTTTGATGTTCATATCTTCTTTCTTGAAACAACTCAGGGATCCCCCTGTCAACAACAACCACTACCTGCTCTCCTTGAGAGGTAGCCACCATTAGTCCAAGAAAAAGGATATAGCATGAACTCCCCCTAGACAGATGCACCACTATGCATCTAGAAGGAAGGAGGGGCAATTACTTTTAACCTCTACAAGAGCCTTTGTGAAAATATCTATAATTTGATCCTTTGTAGGAACATATTCCAACCTTACTTCCTTATCTACAACTTTCTCTCTCAAAAAATGATACCTAATTACTATATGCTTGGTTCTAGAATACATCACTGGATTCTTGGAAATATTGATAGCACTTATATTATCACACAAAATAGGAATAGGCTCATCATACAATACCTTGATATCCTTTAGATTTTGTTTCATAAACAATACTTGTGTACAACATGATGCTACTGCAATATACTCTACCTCTATAGTTGATAATGACACTAAATCTTGCTTCTTTCTTTGCCATGAAACTAATTTGCTTCCCCAAAAGAAAGCACCACCACTTGTACTTCTTCTATCATCAACACAACCAGCCCAATTAGCATCGGTGTAGGCACATAGATCAAATTCATTACATCTTGGATACCATAAGCCATAATATGGAGTTCCCTTCAAGTATTTGAATATTCTTTTCACTGCCTTCTCATGTGTTTGCTTGGGATTAGCTTTATATTTGGAAACCACACATATTGCATGCATGATATCATCAGTCAAGTACAACAATCCTCCAATCATAGCTCTATAGGAAGTCTGATCAACCTCCAGAGACTCATCATCTTTTCTCAAGTGACATCTAGTTACCATAGGAGTACTCATTAGTTTTGAAGCCTCCATACCATACTTCTTCAACATCTCTCTAACATACTTAGCCTAGGAAATAAAGATACCATCATCTAGCTGAGCAATTTGAAGTTCAAGGAAGAAAGACATCTCACCAATCATAGACATCTCAAACTCTTTTTGCATCTCCTCTGCAAACCTCTTACACATATCATCATCTCCACCAAATATGATATCATCAACATACACTGCAACTATCAATATCATATCTCCTTCTTCCTTGATGTAAAGATTGATATCTATAGTACCATTTTTGAAACCTTGCTGAATTACGTACTTATCCAACCTAGCATACCAAGCTCTAGGTGCTTGCTTGAGACCATATAAAGCTTTCTTGAGTTTGCACACCATGTTTGGATCTTCTGATATCTAAAAACCATTTGGTTGCTCAATGTCGACTTCTTCCTCTAGATTCCCATTCAAAAATACTGACTTGACATCCATCTGATAGACCTTGAAATTCTTATGAGTAGCAAGGGCAAGAAACATCTCGATTGCCTCCATCCTGGCTACAGGAGCAAAAGTCTCCTCAAAATCAATGCCTTCAACTTGAGAATAGCCCTTACACACCAATCTTGCTTTGTTCCTCACAACTTCACCATCTTCATTTAGCTTGTTTTGGAACACCCACTTAGTTCCTATAACATTCTTGTTGGCTGGTATAGGAACCAATTCCCATGTCTGATTCTTCTCTATCTAATCCAATTCTTCTTCCATTGCTTTTATCCATCCATCATCTTTGTTGGCATCAGCAAAGGTTTTGGGTTCTACATTTGATAATAAAGACAAGTTTACTTGCTCATGTACCTTAACAAACCTTCTCCTAGTCTACACACCTTCATTCTTAGCTCCAATGGTCTGATCTCTTGAATGGTTCTTATGAACATACTTTTCTAGAGTCTTAGGTATCTACTCTGGTTCTTGTTCATTCTCTTCTTTCTCTTCTTCCTCTTCACCTTCAATGCATGGAAAGATATCAGATCTGGAGTCCTCTTATTCTTGTGAGATCTGATATAAGTCCTTATCTACTTTGACATTTGTACTTTCAATCATCTTTCCTAATCTCTTGTTGTAGCATCTATAGGCCTTTCTTCTAGTTGAGTAACAAAGAAAGATCCCTTCATCACTTCTTGAATCAAACTTTCCTAGGTCTTCTTCATCTCTTCTGATATAGCATTTGCTGCCGAAGATCTTGAAGTATCTGACAGTGGGAGGTCTTCCATACCATAGCTCATAAGGAATCTTAGTGCTATTGACCCTCAGTTGTACTTTGTTAATTATATAGACAGCAGTGTGAAGTGCTTCCTTTGAGTACATGTCAGGTAGATCTGCATCTTTCAACATTGCCCTAGCCATCTCTGGCATGGTCCTATTCTTCCTTTCCACTACCCCATTTTGTTGGTATGTCCTAGGAGCTAATAGATGTCTCCTAATACCATGATCTTCACAAAACTTTTCAAATTCATTTGAAGTGAACTCACATCCTCTATCGGACCTTAAACATTTAATCTTAGTATCTATTTCATTTTCAACAATAGCTTTGAAGACCTTAAATTTATCAAGGGCATCTAATTTTTCTCTTAAGAAAGTAACCCAAGTCATTTCGGAATAATCATCAATGAGAAACATAAAATACCTTTCACCTTGTTGACCCTTTACTCTTGTAGGGCCACATAAGTCAGTGTGAATCAGCTCCAATGGCATTGAAGAAGAATGCTCCTAGCTCTTGAAATTTGTCTTTGTTTGCTTTCCCATTTGGCACTCCTTGCATAATGTGTTTGCGGGCTTGGTTATCTTAGGCATATCTCTCACCACATGAATAGAGATGATCTTTACCATATTGTCAAAGTTAGTGTGTCCCATTCACTTTTTCCATAGCCAACACTCACTGGATTGAGCCAATAAGCATGTTCTTCCATTTACCTCCTTCAAATGATAGATATGACCTGCAACTAGTTTTCTAGACACTGCCTTCCTAATTTCACAACCTTTGGCATGAAAGGTAAGATTCTATCCTTTACTACACATCTGACTGACATTGAGAAGATTGTGCTTTAGCCCTTTGACATAGAGGACATCGTCAATCCTATTCTTCCCATCAATAGCTAAGCACCCTTTCCACAAATTTGTGCTGACACATCACCACCAAACTTGACAGCTCCACCATTCCACTTTTCAAGGGTGATAAACTTCTCTTTGTCACCAGTCATATGATTAGATCAACCATTGTCAATTACCCAAGCATTGGCTTCTTCTCTTGCATGGAAGGCAGTCCATACAACCATTGATCTATCATTGTTTTGGTCAGCTTGCAAGGCATTGGTCTTTTCACATTTTCCAACATCATCCTTTTTGTCACCAATTCTCATGGCCATGAAAAGTGTTCCATCATTTGAATCATCATGATCCTCATCTTCTAAAGAACAACTGCTCTCTATGGAATATAGACTTGTTTTGAACTTGTCTCTCTTGTTACTACCCCTTGATTCTTTAAAAGGACATTTAGAAGCAAAATGACCAATCTTTCCACAATTGAAACATAACTTACCTCTGTATTTGTATGTGCCTTTCATTAAGGTTCTTACAAAGTTTACTTTTACTTCTTCAAGGTTATCATCTTGATCAGCTGCTTCATCTCATGTCTTCTTACTTGCTTTGAATGTTGCTTCCTTCTTTGGGGCATCTTTGTCAAATTCTCTCATTTCGGCTATGAGAGAGCCAAACAATTGATCTACTATATATGTATCCAAATCTTGAGTCTCCTCAATCAAAGATACCTTATGACTGTAAGATTTGGGAGGAGTTCTTAGAAACTTCTTCACAATTTTGTCTTCTTTCACTTCATGACCAAGACCTATGATGTCATTAACTATTTCATCCACTCAGAGTATATAACTAGCAATGTCTTCATCTTTTGTCATCCTTAGGGTCTCAAATTTACTCTTGAAGATTTGCATCTTGGCTTGCTTCACTTTACTATCTCCTTCATAAATGCTTTCAAGTTTTACCAAGACATCATTAGTAGATTTACAACTCATTATTTTTAGAAGTTTTATATCCTTTAGTCCACTCATGATAGTACTCTTTGCCTTGGCATTATTATCATACAACATAATCTCATCAGCATTTGTAGGCTTAGAATCAAGAGCAGTGTAACCCTTCAAAACAACTTGCCATACATCAAACCCTAGAGAAGATAGATAGTTTTCCATCCTTAGCTTCCAAAAGGAATAATTTATTCCATCAAACATAGTTTACCTTGTGAGATCCATTAGGATCCATCCCAAACCTTCCTCAAGTAGTTAAGCTTCTTTTGAGTAACTTGGCTCTAATACCAATTGTTGAACACACTAGGATATTGAGAGGGGGGCTGAATTGGTATCTAATCAAACTTTATGTCCTCTGGAGCAGATTAAAACTTAAGTATTACAACATCAACATAAGCATGAAAGATTAACATAGTGTACATCAACACATAACACCAAATATATGTGGAAAACCCAAGGAGGGAAAAACCATGGTGAGGATTAACTCACAATATATGAAGCTCAAAATTACAACTTTGTTTTAGGGTTACAACCCAAGGAAGCTGCTACTCCTTGAAAACTTTGATTTAGGGTCACTCCCAAGGAAGCTACAACTCCCTACAAACTTTGTTTTAGGGTCACTCCAAAAGAAGCAACTACTCCCTAAACTGAGAACAAACTCAAAAAAATTATAGTATGACAATCCTTCTACTGTTTGAAAACTGACATTGAAATTCACACCTTTGATGATTGCAATTCTGGTTCTTCTAATGATTGGATCAATTAGGCACACTCTTCACTTCCCTCCTGACAAAAAAAATGACCTCAAGATGAATCAAGACAACCTCTAACACATCTACTCTTTCTCCTTCAGTTAGGTATATCACAATGCATATGATTTTCATATTCTGCTCTTCACACTTTCATATTTTCATTTTTGCAATCATGCCTCACCTAGACCAACTAGGTTTACAATATATACATGACATTACATTGATTTCATTACAAGTCAGCTAATATAACAAGAATATTACATTATACAAGTCGATCAAAGATCACACAACATGAAACATGCATAAGGCAAGTCCTGTCATGAACTACACGCTACTCCAAAAGGAACCACACACTTTGTGGATCCAAATTCATGCTTAGTCTGGTCCTAAACATCCTTCATAGCACCATTCTTCAAGGAATCACCTCTACACACATTTCTTATTTGAAATAGGATGTCCTTAAGCAGGAAGACATGAAATTTGAAGTCTAATAATCACAACCACTTGAAAACCTTGTGTAGTACTGGAAACACAAAATATCTTCATGAAATTCTTCCAAATGAGTCTTCATGACTCATACAACCCCTTCAGATACACATCTAACTCTATACAACACATACATTGTGCCACATACCTTAAAACATGCACATTGAGATCAAATAGCCATCAGGAACACACTATCATTGAGAAGCTAACCTTGCGGAGCACCAAAACACCTGAAATTAGAAGGATGCATGTAATACACATCCCTGAACATGTCCACAAAACCGCATAGGAAATTATTCTCTTTTGGAGGAATGCAAAACATTTCAACAAGCCTTCAACATTACTTTTCTCAAACATAATATAGACCAGAACTCCAACACTTATAACTTTCACTGCTGAGGATGTAGAGACCTAAACCTTGGAAATAGCATCTCCATCAGACATTGAACTTAACTTCTAAACCATAAGACCTTATCTTTGAATGCAAATAAATGTGAAGCCTTCCAAACAATCTTCATCATTACTTGATTCTGCCAGAGCACAGACCAAAACTCTGTCTTTCATAACTTTCGTTGTAGAGGGAAAAATGATCTGAAACTTTAGATTTAGATCCTTTACCTCATACTCAACTTAAATTCTGAACTACATGACCATATATTCAAATGCAAAGGAATGCAGAACATTTTACCAGATAGTCTTTTAGGTACCTCTCTGTGGCAAAAACCTTCACCAACCTCTGGAAGCCAAAATCTTCATATAACGGCACATACATCCTTGGGAACAATAGGAAGGACCAAGAACCATGCTATAGATCATCAGCAACATCTTTTCATCCTTGACATAGCTTAATGTATCATCATTCATCTTAGTGCTTCTAATTCCCATCTTAATCATTCATCATGAAATCATCTTTGCTGACCACAAGCATGCTCAAGAAAACTTGACTTGACCCTTATTGGGGCATGACATCCAACCATGAACATTAGTATTGCACTATGAACATATAGAATACAGATCGAAACTCCACCACTTATAACTTTCACTGCTGAGGATGTAGAGACTTGAACCTTTGGGAATAGCAACTCTATCAGAACCTGAACTTAACTTCTAAACTGCAAGCCCTTATCTTCAAATGCGGAGAAATGCGAAGCCTTCAAAACAATCTTCATCATTACTTGATTCTGCCAGAGCACAGACCAAAAATCTATCTTTCATAACTTTCACTACAGAAGGAAAAATGATCTAAAACTTTGGATTTAGAACATTTACATCATACTAGACTTAACTTCTAAAATGCATGACCATAACTTCAAATGTGGAGGCCTGTAAAGCATTTTACCAGAAAGTCTTTTAGGTACCTCTCTATGGCAGAAACCTTCACCAACTTCTGGAAGCCAAAATCTTCATATAATAGCACATATGTCCTTGGGAACAACAAGAAGGATCATGAACCATTCCACATATCCTCAACATAGATTAATGTATCATCATTCATCTTAGTGCTTCTAATTCCCATCTTAATCATTCATCATTAAATCATCTTTGCTAACCACAAGCATGCTCAAGACAACTTGACTTGATCCTTATTGGGGCATGACATCCAACCATGAACATCATTAGCCCACTATGAACATCAAGAACATCACTGAACGTCAGTAACCCTAAACATCAACATCACTACTGTATCTCACTGCATCTCTATATCTCACTGGTATAACATCATCACAAACTAAGTGCTAACCTTACTCTAAGTGTTGACATCAGTGACAATATATTGCCAACACATATTGCCAACATGTTCATCATAAGTTTTGTACACAAGGTCTACCAGACTGAAGGTTGTTCAAGGACAGAGGAAGTGCATGTATTATGTATTTCAGATTTTAAAGATAATACAACTTGAGCCTCTTTTCTTGGTGGAGTTTTTTACCTAAAAGTTTTTTCTCCACATTATATCTAGTGTTGATATGGTCTATTCTTCTATGGTGTTTATTCCTATTTTGTAATTCCATTTCCATTTGCAATCTATGTTCATATTACATTGCTTTAATCTCATAAACATATTGTAATCAAATTTCAATTGGGTAGTGGTTGCCTTCATTTCTAACATTTGGTATCAGAGCCTGGGCAATTTTGATTGTTGGGTGGTAGTGTGAAGGTTGTTTAGCTACAATTAAAGATTTGGTTGTTTTCTTTTGTAGACCTTGTGTTGTATTCATGGCTTAATCCACTATTTCAACCTCTCATTTGTACATTGAGAAGTTCAGTGATACGGGGTATGAATTGTGGAAGCTAAAGATGGAGGATTTTCTTGACAAAATAAGCCAGTGGTTGGTTGTTATGAAATAGAAGAATCTTGATGATGTGAGTGTGGAAGAATGAGAAAGGTTAGATAAGAAGGCATGGGGAACCATCTGACTGTGTCTTGCAGATTTTGTCCTATTGAATGTCTCGAAGAAAGAGACTGCATTCAAACTCTGGAAGAGATTGAATGAGATATATCAAGCCAAGAGCATGGTAAATAAGTTTTATTTAAAGAGGAAACTATTTTTAGTTAAAATGAAAGAGGGTGATTCTATTGCAAAGAATTTAAATAATTTTAATTTACTTTTGAGTCAAATTGATTTAGTTGATGCTATATTTGAAGAGGAAGATAAATGTATACTTCTACTTTGTTCTTTACCTGAATCTTGGGAGAATGTTATCCTTGCTATTACTAAGTACTAACCTTAAAGATCTGAAGTTTGATCTCTTTGTTACAACTTATTTGGCATAGGAGATGAGGAAGAAGATTTCTTAGGGTAACACAGAGGCTCTCAATGTGAGGGGAAGGTCCAAGGAAAGAGTTTTGAAAGGAGATCAGAAGGGATCTAAAGAAAAGACTAAGGGTCATTCTAAGACTTCCAGAAAGAAGAACAGAGTTAAGTGTTGGAATTGTAGAAAAAGAGGGCATGTGAAAAAGGAAACATTAGAAACCCAAAGAAATAGTGGGATTCTTCTACTAATAAGTCCTTGAATGCAGGTGGAGATATTTTACTTTCTGCATACAATTTTTTTCTAATGATCATTAGTTGGTTGACTTAGGATGCTCGTATCATGTGACCCCACATAAAGAATGGTTTTCCACATAAGAAGAGTATGATGGAGGTAAAGTGTACCTCGGGGACAACTTTACATATCTGATAGTTGGGAAAGGAAATGTAATGTTGTATTTTAGTGATGGGAGAATTAAAACCCTCCCTGGTGTTTTGCATGTTCCTAGATTGGCTACAAATCTTATTTTAGTTTTGAAATGTTGAATTATTTGGGAATGCATGTAACATTTGATAAGCATGGTTGTAGATTGGTGAGAGGAAACTTGGTGGCAGCGAAGAGGAAAAGATTAGGAACCTTGTTTAGGCTAGATGCCACTATAGTTTGTAATTCCTCTTATATTTCTAAGGCTTTTGAAAACACTTGTGTGTTGTGGCACTGTAGATTGGGTCACACAAGTAATAATGTTTTAAAAATAATTATGTTAACAATCAGGATTGCACCCATAGCAAAGATAAACTGATGCAGGAGCATCCAGTGGTGTAAGGGCAATCTTGCATCACCCAAAAGAAAATATGTGTTTCAAAATTGTTGATGTTCTTTCCATTTCTTTTCAAAATTTGTGGTTCTGGTTCCATAATCATTTGAATAATGATGTAGAACTTTCAGTTTTTCCAAACTACTAAAATAGCAACCTGCTATTTTTAGAAAGTTTGCATTTGTGTGCGGAATGAAGTGAAATTTTACAGGAAGTTTCGTAACTAAAAAATAAGACCTTTGGTGAAGGAATCACACAAAGATCACTTGCGAGATGAAAGATATTAAAGTTTTTGTTTCTCAAAAAATACTTGAAAATTATTCAAACTCAGGTTTAAGGCACTAAACGGCCTCGTACAGGCCCGAAAATGGCTGGAACTAGCAGAGTGGGTTCTTAGTGCATAGAGAACTCCGTGAACTTTCTGATGCATAAAACAGTTCGTCAATCGAACACCTGGATCAAAAGTTATGGCTCCCGGAAGTTGACCTATTTTTGGAGGGAGAAGCAAATTTTGAAATTAGGTTGTTGGCCGCCAAAAAGGCTATTAATAACCATTTTTGGGAACCCTGGGTAGTAGTAGAGTTAAGGGGGCAAGTGTGGAGTCAAGAATAGGCAGGAAAATAGAAACCCTAGTTGATTTGGGGTTATAGAAGGCAGATGATTCTAGAGTCATGTGATAGGAAGCTATAATGTGTTGCAGCCTGTGGAGGGTTGATTCCTCTGATTGTAATTGAGCTTCTGTAATGTAATGAGTTGCCTAGATCAATAAAGAAATATTCTATTTCTATTGTTGTATGATTTATCCCCCTCATCAAGTGGTATCAGAGCATGGGTTATTGAGTGTGTAGACAGATTGCCAACCGTGAAGCAGTTTGCACCAGGACTTGAGGTTGTGGGTTTGCTATGGAGATCAAGATGCCTCCATGAAGAAATCATATTGGGAGGAATGCTTTGATGGAAGAGGGTTTTAGATCCCTGCAAAGGCAAATCGATGCATTGCAAGAGGAGCTGCGAAGAGGGTTTGATCTAAGAACAAGAAAAGAAAGTGAAGATGAAGTTGAAGAAAGGCTATCTGAGGAAGAACAAGAAGTTGCAGGAGATTCTGTAGAAGTTAGGTTGTTGAGGGCCATTTCAAAGATTGGAAAGAGGCCCAGGATCAAAGTTTCTACATATTCTAGAGATTTGAATCCAGAATAGCTTATTGATTGGATCAATGACATGGAGGAGTATTTCAAGTATGAAGATGTGGAGGACCTAGATCAGGTCAAGTTTGCAAAAATAAAGTTGAAGGGCCATTCCAGTATTTGGTGGAAGGAGGTCTAGTTAGAGAGGAATAGGAGAGGAAAAGGAAAGATTACCCGATGGGATCGGATGGTGGAGAAACTGAAGAAGTAGTTTATTCCTGTGGACTATGAGATGGTGTTGCTGAAGAAGCTACAAGGATTGAAGCAAGGTAACAAGTCTGTTAAAGAGTATACAGAAGAGTTTTATAAGATTACTATTAGGACAGGCCATGCAAAGCCAAATAAGGAGAAGGTAGCCCGTTACATTAATGGGTATAGGCCAAGTATTCAAGAGGAGCTGAGCCTGGTCAAAATGACCCCCATAGAAGATGCATACCAATTTTCCCTAAATGTGGAAGAGAAGATGAATAAAAGATTTGATAGCAAGCATAGGGGAAAAGGTCAAGGCAGAAGGAATGGTGGAAGACCTTATGGGGGGTAAAATGAAGATTCAAACAAAAGTGAAGAAGCTGACACCAATCAAATTCAGAAAGGAGATAATGCCTACCACCCTCATGACCAGAACAATGGTGAGCAAAGAGGAAGAGGAAGAGGTAGACCTGGGCAAGGACCTGGAAGAGGAGGTTTCAAAGGAACTTATTTCTAATGTGGAGAAGAAGGGCATTGAGCATACAAGTGTCTGCAACATCAAGGAAGGATGAATAGAAGACCTGAAGGTAATGCATGAATTGCACATGTAGATGAAGATGCACAGTCTAAGCATTTTGAAGACGCTAAAAGGAGAGAAACCCTAGTGGTCAGAAGAACCTTGTTGAATGAGGCGAAAGAACCCAATCAGAGGAAGAGTTTATTTTGCACAAGGTGCAAATGTGAAGGTAAGTGTTGTGATATTATTATTAACAGTGGAAGCACTGATAATCTTGTTTCAGAGGAGATGGTTGACAAGTTGAAGTTGACAAGAAGAAAGCATCCACATCCATATCAAATTGCATGGTTGTAGAAGGACGATAGAGCTTTGGTCAATGAGTAGTGTTTAGTGGAGTTCTAGATTGGAGACTACCATGATGAGGTGATGTGTGATATCATACAAATGGACGCATGTCATATGCTGTTGGGGAGGCCGTGGCAGTATGATAGGAGTGCTGTCCATGATGGCCGTACAAACACATATTCCCTAACAAAAGATGGAGTTCGTCATAAATTGAAGCCCTTGAAAGAGGTGGAAGAAAAGGTATGTAGTACTGCCAGAATTTGCTTGGTAGATGGTAGAAAATGTTTGGAGGGTATGAAGCATGAACGACATTGCTTTGCATTGATTCCTAAGATTAGTCAAGAGAAATGTGAAAATGTACCAGCAGAAGTCTTGGATATGTTGGAAGAATTTTAGGATATTATCTCTGATAATGTACCAAAAGGTTTACCACCAGTGAGGAAGATAAGTCACCAAATAGATTTGATACCAGGAGCTAGTTTGCCAAATAAGGCAGCCCACAAAATGACTCCTGCAGAGAGTGAAGAGATAAATAGATAAGTTTAGGAGCTGTTGAGGAAGGGATTGATAAGAGAGAGCCTAAGTCCATGTGTGGTACCTACAGTACTAACACCAAAGAAAGATGGAGAGTGGAGAATGTGTATAGACTCTCGGGCCATCAATAAGATCATAATCAAGTACAGATTTCCATTGCCCAAAATGGATGACATAATGGACTGTTTGAGCGGAGCCAAGTACTTCATGAAGATTGACCTGAAAAGTGGGTATCACCAGATTCGTATCAGAGAAGGAGATGAGTGTAAGACAGCCTTCAAGACAAAGGAATGTTTGTATGAGTGGTTAGTCATGCCATTTGGGCTAACCAATGCACCGAGCACATTCATGCGGCTCATGAACGAGGTATTGAAAGAATTTTGGGAAATTTTGTTATTGTTTATTTAGATGATATTTTGATTTTCAGTAAGACTTGGGATGAGCATATGATGCATATTAGAAGAGTTTTGGAGAAGATGAGGGAGAAGTTGTTGATCAATATGAAGAAATGTAGCTTTGCAAAGGAGTTGATATACCTGGGATTTGTTGTCTCAAAGGAAGGTCTTAAGATGGACCCAAAAAAAGTAAGGGCTATCATTGAATGGCCTATGCCAAGGAGTGGAATGGAGGTACGCTCTTTTCATGGTTTGGCAAGTTTTTATAGAAAGTTTATCAAGAATTTTAGTAGTATTTGTGTACCCCTAACTGAGACAATGAGAGGTGATAGAAAAGAGTTTAGATGGACTAAATGAGTAGACAAGAGCTTTGATACATTGAAGCAAAAAGTTGTAGAACAACCTGTTTTGGCACTTCCATATTTCAATAAGGTATTTCAGGTAGATTGTGATGCTATTGGTAGTGGTATAGGAGCTGTTTTGAGCCAAGAAGGTAAGCCCATTGCCTATTTTAGTGAGAAGCTTAATGATGCCAAGAAAAAGTATTCTATTTATGATCATGAGTTTTATGCAATAGTTCAGGCTTTGAAGAAATGGAGACATTATTTGTTGCCAAAGGAGTTTGTTGTATATACTGATCATCAGGGTTTACAGTATCTTAATAGTCAAGGAAAGTTAAATCAAAGGCACTTAAAATGGGTTGAGTTTTTGCAGAGCTATACTTTTGTTTTGAAGCACAGGAGTGGGAAGTCCAATAGAGTTGTAGATGCCTTAAGCAGAAGGCAAAATTTGTTGACAGAAATGAAGATAGAGGTTGTTGGCTTTGATGAGCTCAAAAGTTTGTATCCTGAAGATCTAAATTTTGCCGAGGCCTGGAAAGCTTGTTTGGAGCCTATTACATTGGATAGGAAAAAATGGTTGGATTTCATAATCCAAGATGGCATGTTGTTTAGAGGAAGCCAGTTATGCATTCCAAGGAGTTCCATGAGAAAGAACCTAATTAAGGAGAAGCATAGTGGAGGATTGGCTGGACACTTTGGTCAAGATAAGACCATTGCTATTGTTGGTGAAAATTATTATTGGCCACAGTTGCAACAAGATGTGAGGAAATTTGTGTAGCGTTGTAGAGTATGTCAGATGGTGAAAGGAGCAAGTCAAAATATAGGTCTATATCAGCCACTACCTATACCAAAGAAGCCATGGGATGATATTAGTATGGATTTTGTTCTTGGTTTACCAAGGACACAGAGAGGATATGATTCCATTTTTGTGGTGGTGGATAGATTCTCGAAGATGCAACATTTTGTTCCTTGCAAGAGGAATAATGATGTTGTTCATATTGCAGAGTTATTTTTCAGGGAGGTGGTGAGATTACATGGTCTACCAAAGAGCATAGTTTTAGATCAAGATACCAAGTTTGTTGGTTATTTCTAGAGGACATTGTGGAAGAAGTTGAAGACATATTTGAAGTTCAGCTCTACACACCGTTCACAGACTGATGGACAGACGTAAGTGGGAATAGGAGTTTAGGTAACCTGCTATGATGCTTAGTAGGAGATAAGCCCAAGGGATGGGATTTGATTTTACCACAGGCAGAATTTGCTTACAACAATTCTGTTAATAGGAGTACTGGTAAATCACCTTTCCAGATTGTATATGGTAATAGTCCAAGAAATGCTTCAGAGTTAAGGAATCTAGACAAAGGAGAAAAGACAAGTGCCAAGGCTAAGACTTTGCAGAACACATGAAGAATTTGCATGAAGAGGTGAAAAAGCACATTAATAAGATGAATATTCAGTACAAGGCTAAGGAAAATCAGAAGAGGAGATATAAGGAGTTCTAGATAGGAGATGAAGTCATGGTTCACTTGAGAAAAGAAAGGTTCTCAATTGGAACATACAATAAGCTGAAAATGAAGAAATTTGGACCATGCAAACTTTTGAAGAAACATGATTCAGGAAATGCATATGAGGTGGAGCTGCTAAGTGAGATCAACATTTCCCCTATTTTCAACATTGCTGATTTATCAGAATATCATGAAGGTGGAACAGAGGATGGACCAATAGAGGAATAGTGGAGTATTCCAACATCTACTTCAACAAAGGAGATAGAAGAGATCTTAGATAGCCGTGTGGGAAGAAGTACTCGAAACAGACAATATGAAGAATATAAGGTGAAATGGAAAGGAAGGCCTATTGAAGATTCTTCTTGGTTATCTAAGGCAGAGGTTGACTGTTTGGGTTTTCCTCACACAAACACCTGAGACATGATAGGATCACTTCTCAAATTACCCTGGGTGTCTGATGCAGGAGCATCTAGTGGTGTAAGAGCAATCTTGCATTGCCCAAAAAAAAGATGTGTTTTAAAATTGTTGATGTTCTTTCCATTTCTTTTCAAAATTTGTGGTTCTGGTTCCATAATCACTTGAATAATGATGTAGAACTTTCAATTTTTCCAAACTGCTAAAATAGCAACCTGCTATTTTTAGAAAGTTTACATTTGGGCACGTAATGAAGTGAAATTTTACAGGAAGTTTCATAACTGAAAAATAAGACCTTTGGTGAAGGAATCACACAAAGATCATTTGCGAGATGAAAGATATTAAAGTTTCTGTTTCCCAAAAAATGCCTAAAAATTATTCAAACTTGGGTTTGAGGCACTAAATGGCTAGAACTAGTAGAGCAGGTTCTTAATGCGTAGAGCACTCCCTGAGCTTTCTGACGCATAAAACGGTTTGTCAATCAGACACTTGGATCAAAAGTTATGGCTCCCGGAAGTTGACCTATTTTTGGAGGGAGAAGCAAATTTTGAAATTAGGTTGTTGGTCACCAAAAAGGCTATTAATAACCATTTTTGGGAACCCTGGGCAGTAGTAGAGTTAAGGGGGAAAGTGTGGAGTCAAGAATAGGTGGGAAAATAGAAACCCTAGTTGATTTGGGGTTACAAAAGGCAGATGATTCTAGACTCTTGTGATAGGAAGCTGTAATGTGTTGCAACCTGTGGAGGGTTGATTCCTCTAATTATAATTGAGCTTCTATAATGTAATGAGTTGCCAAGATCAATAAAGAAATATTCTATTTTTGGTGTTCTATTTCTATTGTTGTATGATTTACCCCCTTCATCATAAACTTAGCTATCCTATTGCAACATGGGAACACTCCTAGGCCTGTGGGTTGCTTCCCTTGGTTACTTCACCTAGTCTAAATGGATTTCTGGGAAAAGGGATAGAAAGATAATTGAAAATTAAATTCTAAATCCTAAGGATATTTTACCAAAACTTATCTTGACTCACAATCAGCCTTGCAAAGCCTTTTAATCCTCACAATTTCACTATATTTAATGCAATACATTAGTGATTTGCATAAAAGTTTGAAAAGCTAGATCTCTTCGAAGGACAAATGGGAATTTTATCACAACTTTAACCCGCTAAGCAAACTTAAACATAACATGCAACTTGTATCACATATAGCTTTCACACTCAAACTTGCAATAATGAGACATAGGAAAAGGATTTGGAAATTGAATCACAATTGAATATCAGATCATTGATTGCAAAAAATGAATTAGAAAAATGAAAAGAAGAAATCTGCTACTTTATTAAGATTGAAAGGAGGAGAAACTATGAGAATCTGAGTACAAAAGTTTACAAGCTCTTTGCAGGTGAACAAGAGAGAGGAAACAATAATCAGAAGAGAGTTAAAACATACATGTCTACATTCCAGATTAGAAGGAATAATTGAAGTAAAGTTCTCTCCACACAATACAAAAAGTGCCTTTATTTCACAAGCTCCAAAACTCGTGAGAGTTTCTATACACAGTTAGATGCAGAGAGCTCTTCATGATGGGTTGAGCCATGTTGGTTTCAAAATGACAAGTTGGTGTTGCAGAAATAAATGATAAAGTAAAGTGTGTGTTTCTATCCATGGCTAGAATAACGGAAACCCATTTCAAGTTTCAACCTACAGGTGCAAAGAATGGGAAATTGCCAGTCATAGTTATGGGCTTGTGCATGTGAAGCTTTTCTTCCTCATAGAAGACACTACCCACTTGGGGTTTTAACAAAATAAAGATATTTAAAAGAGATGAGAAGTTTAGATCTAGATGTATAGAGATATAGTCATGCAAGCCGCAACCATGGAAGTTCCAAATACAAGTGTTATGTTTGCAACCGCAGCCATTCCAAAAGGTCAAACACAAAAATGAATATGTATACCTGAGACAATGCATCATGTGCAGCAAAACGATGTATTTTCCCATAGAATGATGAAACCATATTATATGCAAAAAATATCAGATACAGAGACAAAGAAGAGTTTCAGCCAAGAAAGTATGATGTTCATAAAAAACTTAATACACTGTGGTATTATATATGGCTGCAGGTTTTAACCCACCAAGATCTACAAAAAGCCAGTAGAGAGATGAATAAATCAAAGAAATATATATAGGGTTCAAAATCTTAAAAAAGACTCACCTTGCCATATACTCACAGCCGAAGATTCTTCTTTTTGGTTCATTTTTTTTGGCTCTCAAATGGAGCTTAGAATAGGTTATACATGGCGGCCCATACATGGAAAAATGACAGAAAACACAGAGCAATAAGATGTGTTAGAAATAATGCAGAGGTTGCGGCTTGGAGAGCCTTTTCAGTTCATAAATTGAAAGGAAACCAAAGACATGAGTCACATATGCCTAAGACAAAGTCTTACCTTCAAAATCTGCATGATATCCAACAAGAATACATGAAAGTCAACTTAGAAATTCCAAGTTTCAGCTTCAAACCCTATGGTTTGAAGGCGGCTACAGAGCCCCATCCCAAAAATGTGAAAAGATAAATGATGCGAGAAATTAGGGCTTCAAATGAGTTTTGTTCTATGGTTCACTTTGGATCCCTAATCCGAATGGTGAATTTTTATCACATTTTATTCATTTTTGGAGACCTCACTAATACCCCTGAGAGTACTATGTCTCATATTTGCATATGCTTAGTTTTTGGCTAGGGATGCATTGAATGCCTTAAGACATTTTTGAATGTTTATTTCCTAGGCTTGATGCGTTTGTGCAAATTTGATTTTATTGCATAGCCATAAGATCCCATCATGATCACTTTGAAGAAAGGTCAAGTGCCCTTAGGAGATTGGCAGGTCATATGGAGAATAAGTCTTAAGGCTTTTATTCTTTTATTTTTTGCAAATTATATGTAATGCCTTAAATATTTTTATGATTTTTTATACAAAAATCAATTGTCATGTAATGCATATACTTGGTGAAATTATAAGCCATGTATCTTTTTTTTTGCAAAAAAATAAATCAAATGGGGATATAGAATAAAATTGCAAACATTGTAAAGTTTTATTTTAAAGCAATAGTTTATAAATTGCTTTAAAATCAAAACTATTTTTATGCAGTTAAAAGAAGATAAAGAAAATGAAATCTAGCTTTCTTTATTTTGCTTTCTCCTAGTTAGATATGGGCATAAACTAAGATTACTTGGGCAGATAAAGAAAATTTTTGGTGGGGCCACATGAGAGGATCTTTTTGGTAGTTTGTTTTCATAGTTTGGAGACATTTTGAGGGCTTTATTTTTGTCTTTTCTGAAAAGATTGAAAATGGATTGGCATATCTATTTTTAGAGGCTTTTTTATAGCTTTCAAGAGGAATCATTCTACAGTATATATTGTAGAGAGCTAGTTTATTTGGGCAATCCCAATGTTAGCAGAGTAGCAGTAGAGATCAAAGTTTAGGATATCAGAGTCTTCCTCTCACTCTGAGAGAGTTGTATTCTAGTTCATGTACTCATTATTCCTTTAGTTTATAGAGCAGCAGTTTTCCTTCACTTTTCCCTCTACTTTTGTAAAATTGATTTGATATTGCACTGTGATAAGTATTTATCCTCTGTTTTGTCTTGATTTTGTGATAGTTATGCAATTATTTTTCTTGATTCAGGTTGCACGTCATGTTCTGATTGAACCTTCATACGAGATATTTATGAATTAGGTAGAATCAAAGTGTTGTGAAAATTAAAGTTCTGTATTCTGATTGTGAGTAAGATCTGATAGTAGTATAGTATCGGTGTATCGCCTTAGAGGTTAATTCCAGTTATTTATTTCAGTACACCTCTCTTATCCCTTTTCTCAGACAAGTCAATAATTTAGGAAATCATTAAGAGAACCAACTCACTCTGGAGGTTCACTCCAAGTTTAGGCAACCCACAGGCCTAAGAGTGTTCCCATGTGTCAATAGATAGTTAAGTTAAATAGCTTAGCATAGGGTGCATATCTGATTGATAACAAATTAAAAATAAAGAATTTTTGGATGGTTTCTCTTATTCTGATGAGCACTTAGATTTCTATGAGCATTATGTGTTTGGTAAAAAAAATAAAACATCATTTTATTTAGTAAGTAATAGAGCACAAAAGAAGTTAGAGATTATTCATTTAGATGTGTTTGGACCCGTGGATAATGACTCTATCAAAAAATATTGTTATTTGTCACCTTCATTGATAATGTATCCAGATTTACATGGATTTATTTTATGAAACACAAATCTGAAGTTTTCAATAAGTTTAAGGATTTTAAAGTCTTAGTTGAAAACCAATTAGGATTAAAGATAAAAAATATTAAGATCTGACAATGGAGGGGAATATTGCTCTAAGGAATTTGTTGAGTTTTGTAAGCATGCAAGTATAATCAAACAAAAGAAAACTCTGTATACACCACAATAGAATGGTGTTGCAGAAAGGATGAACCAAACAATCATGGAAAGATTTAGAAGTATGTTGAGTGATTCATAGTTGGAGAAATACTTTTGGGAAAAGGTTGTGTGTGTCACTTGTTACTTGATTAACATAACTCCTTATAAGGCTCTTGATTTGACACCTTATGAAGTGTGGACATGTAAGAAACCTTATGTTTCACATTTAAGAGTTTTTGGATGTGAGGCTTTTGTTCATGTGCCTAAGGAAAAGTAATCTAATTTGGATCTAAAAGTGCAAAAATGTGTCTTCATTGGATATGGTGAGAATGTTAAAGGTTATAAGCTTTGGGATCCATTAACTAGAAAAATTGTTTTCTCTAGAGATGTTATTTTCAAGGAACTTAGAGTTATTTCTGAACCTAAATAGGTAAAAGAGAAAGAAACATCAAAGGTAATGTATTTTGATTTACAACAGGAAGATGCATAGACAGAAGTATAGAATCATGGATTGGGGGTGAAGAAGAAGAAGAAGATTCAAGTGAAAGTAGTTCTGATGAGAAAGACTCTATTGTTACAGAAGAAGTTGAGAATTTAGAAGAACTAGAAGAATCTCTTACTCCACCCTTGAGGAGATCCACAAGACAACAAAACCCAGTTGACAGGTATAGCCCACTAGATTTCTATTGTGTATTTGCTTTATTGAGTACTGACGATGAGCCTAGATCCTACAAGGAATCTATTCATGCAAATGATAGTGAGTCTTAGCAGTTAGCCATGTAGGAGGAGATGATGTCTTTAGACTCTTGCAACACCTAGGATCTTGTTCATTTTCCCAAAGGAAGAAAAGCCATAGGTTGTAATTGGGTCTTCAAGAAGAAGTTTGGAGTAGACAGTTCCTTGGAGAAGTACAAGGCTAGATTGGTAGCCAAGGGCTACTCCAAAAGAGAGGGAGTTGATTTCGATGAAATATCTCTCCTATTGCTAAAGTATCTTCTATTAGATTTCTCTTATCCATTTCTTCAACTTTTGATTTTGAGGTTGAACAAATGGATGTTAATACTACATTCTTGCATGGAGATCTTGAGGAAGAATTTTACATGCAACAACCTACAGGTTTTGAGGTAAAAGGGAAAAAACATTGGGTTTGTAGATTGAAGAGGTCTCTTTATGGTCTAAAACAATCCCCAAGAATGTGGTACCAGAAGTTTGATTCATTTGTTTTGGAATTGGGTTTTGTTAGAAGTGAGGAGGATCACTTACATTCGTTGTATTGATAATTCTATACTAATCATTACATTGTATGTTGATGACATGTTATTTTTCAGCAATACTAAGGGTATGATCAGTGAATTGAAAGCCTAACTTTCAGGTGCATTCAATATGAAGGATCTTGGATAACCCAAGTATATTCTAGGAATGGAGATGAAAAGGGATAGAGGTAAAAAAATCCTTGGTTATCTCAAAGTAAGTATGTTAATACCATTTTGCAGAGATTTAGCATGTAGGATTGTAACCTAGCTAGAATTCCTTTGCCCATTGGTACTAAGATTTCATTAGACATGTGTCCAAAGAATGAGAAGGATATTATGTAGTGCCCCTCTAGTTTCACCTTGTATGTGCAGGTGGTCAGACTATGAAGCATGAAGATGAAGGTAAAATACTCAGAATACTTAGGGTATGTTAGATAGGTTGAAGGTAGGTTTACTGTTTTGATGTAGTTGATGACACTCAATGATGGTTATTATGATGACATTGTTGATGTTTATGATTAATACATTATGCTTATGATGTGATCATTTATGGGTTAATTGATTATGTAGATTAGTTTAGTATGTGATTTATGCGACTATTTGATAATGTGTTATCAGGTTGTTTATGAACTTGGTTAATGTGGATATTTTTGATGTGTTTTATGAAGGGATAGTGTAGTATTACTCATGTTGAGTACCCTACTACGCTGCGATTCCCTGTCACAGTGTCCCTATTGGATGATTATATATATGTTGTACTCGACACTTTTGTTTGCTGTAGGATTATAGGTACCAAGCATTGACTCCACCTAATTTAGCAGGTCTGAGCGTGCCTTTACACCAATGGATAATGTGTATGGGAGATAACATGGGGTTCCCTCTATCAGCCAATGTCTTCAGTTTGTCTCAGTTGGTACTTGTCCTCGAGTGTTGGTCATCCTTTGGTATGTGGTTGTTATTCTTTATTTATTGTAGTTTAAGGTTCATTTTATTGAACTTACTGACCAAGGTAATAAGTTGTTGATTATAGTTGTTTGGTTCATTTTATAGAATAAGTGATCTATGTGTATAGATGTGTTGATGTTTGATCATTTTGGTTATATAGTCAATGTGTATTTTTTGGAGATTTATTAATTCTTATAATAATAATAATAATAATAAGTTTATATATATACATCAATAGTAGTTATTTAATTAATGTAGAAGATTGAGAATATTAATTAGTTGATTTTTATATTAAATTAAATTAGTAGCTTTGAAAGCTAGAAATAATAATAATATTGTTATATTTGGTACTTTATTGATTTTATCTGACATGAGAGATTTTATTTTATTTTGCCATTAATTTATTGTTGGAGTGGGTTGCCAGAAATTTGAAAAAAAAACTATTCATGTTAGTGGTGTTATGAATGCATTTAAATTTTGAGGAAGTGGATTGCTGCAACGGAAGTGTGGAAGTGGCGAATTAATTGGTTTATCTATTTTTATGATAGTGGGGATATTTGAAGGGGGTTCTGTGGAAAATTTTAGGGGGAGTTTTGCAGATGAAGTATTTAGGAAGGAAGACAACAGAAATCGAGAGGAAGAAAGAGGATTCATCTGGAGGAGGCTCAAGGATAAAATTTCTGGGTATGTCCATTTGAATAATGTGTATGCTTGTTGATCTGAGCATTTCTTCAATTTTCCATCATCATGACTTGATAAATGTAAATACTCTTCTGTCGCTTTTTGTTTTGAGAGAAAGTTTCTTGTAATCCTAGCTTGGGTCTTTTTATGAACACATTTCAATCTTCCATAATTGATCATCCCTGTAATCACCTTTACACCATGCTACCCATAGCTTTGTCTCAAAAATTTCCATAGCTTCTTTTCTACAATGATCCAAATGGTGCATATCTTGAATTTTTTTTTTTATGAGGAGACTATTGGGATTTTATGCACTTTGTTTTTTATTCCTACAATTATTGCTTCTCTCCTGGATAGACCCATCGTGTGCCCTGTGCATTCTTCTTCCTCTTGCATGATTAAGAATTGTCACTTCTGTAATAATTATTCAATTACTGTATGAGCTATCATGATCTCCTTGACCTTGACTACAAAAAAAAATATTAAGCATACTATCATGCATTCATTGTCAATCTCACATATAATGTTTTTATATTATCTTTGTAGATCATTTTGTAGTAAGGCTCAAGAATACTTTACCTCACTGTCTTTATTACAAATTATTCTCCATTTAATCATCCTTGAGTCATAGCCAAACTTTGCTGCTGTGTAATCCTTAATAAGTCTCCTTGCTTCTAAAAATTCATTTGCTTTACCTTCACCTGGTTCTTTTTTTTGGATTTTTTTAAAAACTTGATTGCAAGCATAAATTATGGGAATGATTCTTCTCTTTAAAACATTAATAATCATTGATTTTATTCTTTTTAAACATTATAATTAGAAGTGAAAATTTAGGGATTCCCTTACAATCTCTTTAATTAGAAACTAAAATTTTCTTTCCTTATAACCATAACTTCTTCTTAAGTAATTTATTTAGTAAGAATGTTATCTTATTCTTTTGAATTTGATTTAATTAATTATTGCATATAATAACTTATTTTAATTTTAATTTAAGAATTTAGCTAATTAAATCTTATTAGCTAAATATTAAGTTTTGTTGCATAATGTTTTTTATAAAGTTTTATTATCTTTAAAAGTGTCCTTTAATAAATTAATATCTTAATTTGAGTTTTATTTATTATTTGAAGGTGTGATGTCAACTCCCTATTTAATAGGGAAGAATAGTTTTATGGATGTGTTTTATTTTTTTTTTAGTATTTTTTTTTATAGAAAAATCAAATTCCTATTATTAGGATGTGTTATATTTAAGTATTATTATATTTCAAATCAAATCCCTATTATTAGGATGTGTTATATTTAAGTATTTTTATATTTCAAATCAAATCCCTATTATTAGTAATGTGTCATATTTAAGTATTATTATATTTCATTTATGAAAAATCAAATCCCTATTATTTTGGGATGTGTTATATTTAAGTGATATTTTCTTTATGAAAAATGAAATCCCTATTATTTCGAGATGTGTTAGATTTAAGTGATATTGTATTTATAAGAAATCAAATCCCTATTATTTCAGGATGTGTTACATTTAAGTGATATTTTATTTATGAGAAATCAAATACCTATTATTGTGGGATGTGTTATATTTAAGTATTATTTTATTTCATCCTTGTTATTGAGGCATATGTTATATTTAAGCACTACTTTATAAATAAAAAAATTAAATCCTTTTAAAATAATTTATTGATTTATTATTTTATGCCTCATTTAAAAGACTTGAATGTAGAAGTGATTTAAATTTTGGGTGTGGATATTGATATTTTTGTTGCATATTTTAAATATAAGAATATTAAAAAGTATTATTCAATTAGTAATTAAATAGAATATTTATTTACCAAGTTTTATTTAATTAATGAGTATTATATAGTATATAAAGTGGAGTTAGATGCTTAGGTAAAATTTATCATATTATAAATATTGAATTGTTATTTTAGATCTAGTCATAAGGTGTGTATGAAGACATTTGTTCTTTAATTTTAGTATGAATTGTATATTTTAAGTAGTGTACATAGAGTTGGTCTATGAATTTAAGTTATGATTGTTATATGTCTAGATATCTTTGATATATTTTGGTAGAAGGCAACATTTAGTTTAGATTTAATAAGGCTTGTCAAGTATGTATATATATATATATATATATATTGCTTCCTCTTCACCTTAAGGAACTTTGTGGTCATATAATGGAGTCTAATCTTATTTATGACTTAAATTAAAAATTGTGCTTAGTTACGAAATTAGGTGTGTATGTGGAGGTTAGGTTTGATATGATATAAAACGTTTAGCATTTAACTCATATACTTTCTAAAGATTTAAATGGATGATCAGTTTTAATCTACTTTATGATCCTTTATGAAATTATTTTGAATAGAAATCACAAAGTTGTCAAGAATTTTAATAAGATCCACATTAGTGTAGAAAGAGGTTTAGTCCAATAACTGGTAGTATCTTGTTTGACTAAATTTTTTGTTATAGAATAATTGGTAACCCTTTCAAGTTATTATTGTTCTATATTGTTGGGATAGAGCTCTCTTATGTTATTAGATGATTTATCATGCTTGGAATAATGTTACATTCTTTAAGACCATTATTAGTGCATCTAATCATATGTTACCTTTGTGGGTTTGTTATTGAAGTATTGATGAGGGATCTTGGTTTATGATGTGTTTTGGAAGTGATCGTGATGTGTGACCATTACGTTTTAATGGTGTCATGTGTTGTGTAATTGGGGAAAGTGGTTTCCAAAGGCCTAGGAGAGTGTGATTGTGTGGGGGTTGGCTTTGTGCATCTTGCGAGTTGAATGAAATGTATTCTTGAAATATGGTTTCTTATTCATGTTGGTATGATACATGTGCAAGATGGGTAATGCCTTGCTCATAGTGCCTATTCTTGTGGTTTTGTCTTGAACTCATGTTGATGTCATGTTCGTGATGTGGTTGTAGAGTCCTTCTTGAATGTTGGGGTTCATTATTGTATTGAGCATGGAATAAAATATTGTGTTGGTTTATGTAATTGGTTGTATTTGGGAGCAAGATGACCCATGCATTGCTCTAGTTTCATGTTGTTTATGGTTGTCATGACAATTTCAACTAGAAGTTTTAGGACAATGATTCAAGAGTTTGTCCATGAGATATGATTTGTATGCAAGAGGATAGATGCCATGCAGTGTCATTATCATGCATCTCATTTTGGTGATTTCTATTTTTTTATCCTGATAGGGGTACTAGTTGTATGTAGGAGAGTGGCTTTCATGGTGGGGTTGGTGCCCAAAGTGGCTGCCCGGATAACCCCATGAAAGTTGTAATTAAGTGATAACATAATAATTAACCTAGATGGGTTGGGTAGTTAAACACATAATAAGATAATTATGATGCCTCACCCATGCCTATAGCACTTTCTTAGACTAAGGATGGGATGAGAAGGCCTGGTTGGCAAGATTGACCTCCTTGTCTTCATGAGAGGATGTGTCGGTTCTGAATGTGTCACCCTATGGGGCCAGTGCCTAGAGAGAGGCTGCCAGGATAACCATAGATGGAGGCTGGTTTCTAGAGAGAGATAGCCAGGAGAACCCATGCTAGGACCATGCAATGACACTCTTCCTACTGCAACTTAGTACTTCCTTTTGTTATCTTTTGATGTTGCCTCTAGAGTAGTGTTAGCCATTGTTGATCTATGTTTCTGTGTTAATTTTGTATCTTCTTATTTGTACCTTGTGATCTTTGACTTAGTGGAACCTCATTGTTATCTCCTAGCACAGGGGGTGGACCTCAGGGTTCCACATGGTTGGGTGGTTGTACTTCATCCCATTGGTTTTCTAGCATCATGGCTCATGTGTAAAGAAGATGTATCTCTCTTGATTCTAGTTTTGCACTTGTATCGAAGACGGACATTTGTACTAATTGTATTTAGATCTTTTGTATCAAAAGAAATCCTTATGTAATTGATGTATCTAGAAAGAGAGCTTCTGTATCAATGAAACTATGTAATTCCTCTTGTAAGATATATTATTTTGTACTTATAATCTTAATGCAAACTTCTTGATGTATTTGGATGTCGTAATGAAAGATGCTAGTTGGTGTATTTGATTAAACTATGTATGTTGTTGGTTGTTGTTATATTTCAATAATGTAGCTATGTAATCCCTAGAGATGTTAGTTTAACTTGCTACTATTAGACCATGTTATGTTTTGTTATTACCACTTCTATAGAAAAAAAATATATTCCATGCATTTTATTGCTTAGTTAAAATTATCTTTAGGGTTGCATGGTGGGGCATAACATTTTAAGGATATGACTAATGTGTCATATGCTAGTGTTGTAGGGAGTTTGATGTATACTATGGTTTGTACTAGGCCAGATATTGCCCAAGTAGTGGGAGTTTTGAGCATTTTTATGTCTAACACTGGTAGAAAACATTGGAATTATACGAAGAGGGTATTTATATATTTAGTTGGTGGGTATATGCACAAAGATGGGGTACCAAAAAGTCACCAAATGGACTTTTTGGTCACATAGAAAAAAAAATGTGAGTGCTTTATAATGCACTCATGTTTTAGGCTTGGTAACCGAGCCTATTTCTGAGCCTAAAATGTGAGCGCATTATAACGTGACACACTCACATTTTTCTTTGCTTTAGAGAGCAAAACAAAACTCTGATTTGTTCATTACCTATGGCCAAAAGTGTGAGAGTGGAGAAAAATAGACATCAAAGCATGAGCGCATTCAAGGAAGGTGAAACCAAGCAAGTGCAAGAGAGAAATCAATGTTTTCACAATGCCACCTCACCAAACCTGCTCTCAAAGATGTTGTGAAGCAAATGTGGAGGGTCTAGCAGCCAAAGAAGGTAGGGTTTGATTAATTTTTGTGTTTGAAAAGAATTTTTTCCTTTTTCAATGTTTGATTAGTTTTTTATATTGCATTTATAGTTAATGAGGCAGGAGAAAACATAAATCCAGCTAAGGAGGGTCAAAACAACCCCCAAAAACCTCCAAACCCTCAAAACCCACCTTCACATCCTCACAATGTAAGAGATACTCAACAAAAGTACTTAGGGCAAATAGAAGAAGACAAAAGACATCTTCAAACCCTTATTGAAATGTTAAACAATCCAAGTACAAGCACCGATCATTAGAGAGCACTTACGAAGTCATTATAGATGATTGTTTCCCACACTCAATTGGTGATGAAACAAATCACTAAATTTCATGAATATAGTGAGAGGTGTCAGAAATACTATCCTGACAAATTGTCTTATGAACAAGTGAAGAATAAAAAAATTACAAAAAATTTGCATTTTGTGCACACTTTATTAATCCTAAAACTGGCCAAAGATTAGAAGAAACTTGTAAACGGTTCCCTATTCATTGGTGTAGGAATCAAGATATATCCAAAAACTTTTGGGATAGATGGTACATGGTCTTCGATGAGCGCCCATGCAATAACAATGAGGTGTCACAATATTTCTTGAGGAATCTCCATTGTGAGTTCGTCCTCAAGAAGATTCCCAATTATTTTGACATTCGAGAGTTCTAGGGAAGAGGTGGTGGCTCTGCCCAAGATAGAGAGGGGGCTCAGAGAGACCAAAACCATGTACCTAGACCCCTGTTGACGCCAGAACGTGTGTCACTCCCTTCAATTTTGAAGGAGAGTGTTGAGGTGGAGGCATTACATTCATTGACTACTCTCACGCAGTCTCTAGCATAGCACACTGATGATCTCACCCGGGCCGATGAGGGTGAGAGTAGTAGGCATCATTTGTCCCCACATTTATGTAGTTGATGTGGGAACCTATGCAATTATGGGAAGCAGGACTCACGTCAAGACTTTTGATAGGGTGCTCCGACGTAGGGGCAACATCCAATGATGGACACATCCATATTGGATGATGTCTTACAACATACATTTGGTATTGACTCTTAGGTAATTTTTTACAAGTTTCATCTTGATTTAATATATTCTTATTTGAAATTTGTAATTAATTTTATATGACTATCTATATTATAAGTCAAAAATAATGTATGTAATTGTCTGTGTAATTAAATTCTAGGGTTAGAGTCTTCATCCTATCTCCGTTAGTCATCCATTCATAGGTTATGAGAGGAGGTCAAATTAGTAGTTATGTAATTTATCACATGATCATAATTATTGTACATATATCAATGGTAATATTATTTTGTGACAATTTGATGATTTCAATAGGGAGCTTCACCAGCACCTCCATGGTTTCCTTGGTCCCCTGGATGAAAACCAACTTATATAGAGGTAAATTTATCCATTTCAAATCATTATGCATTTAAATAATGTTATTTATTTATTTTGGTTGAATAATCTTGAACTCTATTTTTAGATGCTGAATATGCAGACTCCTCCTCATCTTCGCGAGTCAGTGCAGGTAGGCATTGCTACAACCATGATGTCTTCAAATCCTTTGATTGAGGTATGGGCCAATAATATGAAAATGTTATAATTTTGTATTTCTTGTTTTATCTCATGTCATTTGATGTACATAAATGATATTTATGTTTAGTCAATTTTGCTTCTTGATGCTTCTCATAGGAGGTCACAACTCCAACCCGTCCAACTACAGACAAAGAGAGAGAAACGATGATCGAGAGTGGTCATCGGATAGCAGTAAGTGATCGATTACATATGTGATGTTATATATTTCATTTTTTTTATATTAATGTGCATATTGTTTGACTATATTAACAGGTGGATTTGCAAGAATGTTTGTCGAGGAGGTCTACTTGATGGGAGAGAGAGAGTGAGTCACTGATTGGCTCTCCATCTTCATGGTTAAGCAAGGGCCACTGATTATTTGATGAAAGTCTATAGTAAACTAGTTTTTGGGATATTTTTTGTGTGCCTAGTTGGCTTTGTATACATACTTTTGTATGTTACCAATGTATATTTTTGTATATGCTTGTATGGATTTGTTTGGACATGCCTATATGGCTTCGTATATAGACTATATGTTATGTTCATGACATTATGTATATGACAGTTTGTATTAAATATTTAATATGATGATCAATTATCATTATAGGAATTTGGTTTTACACGTGCCAATTACATTTGCTTGAAAGTTTATAAATTATTTTCAAATAATCTATTTCGTGCATATCTTGCAATCATTGCATTCCATGAGACAACATTTATTTGAGGCATCATGTCAAATAGTTCATGTTCCTTGTATATGCTTCCACAATTTGCATACATGTCTCGTAGGGTAGTTACAACTCCAACATTTGACAAAATTCCCATATCCTTTATGCTTTGATGGATGTCTATACCATGTTCCAAAGATACCATTTCCAAAGTTTTAGAATTTGGCTTTACACACGCCAATTGCATTTGCTTGAAAGTTTTTAAAGCCTTATCAAAAAATCTATTTTGTTCATATATTGAAATCATTGCTTCCATAAGGCAACATTTCTTTGAGGCATCATGCCAAATAGTTCATATGCCTTTTCTATGCTTCCACACTTTGCATACATGTCTTCGAGGGTAGTTACAACTACAACATCTAATAAAATTCCCATAACTTTGATCCTTTGATGGATTTCCATTTTGGCATAGGCAAGGAGGATACTAGCTAAGGTTGTGAAATTTGGCTTTACACCCGCCAATTATATTTTCCTGAAAGTTTATAAAGCCTTATCAAAAAAATCCATTTTTTGCATATCTTGCAATCATTCCATTCCATTAAATGGCATTTCATTTCAAGGAATCATGTCAAATAGTTCACATACCTTGTCTATGCTTCCACACTTTGCATACATGTCTACAAGGGCAGCTACATTTTGGTAGAGATAGGGAGGATGCTAGCAAAGGTTGTTGAATTTGGCTTTACACATGCCAATTGTATTTTCTTGAAAGGATCTAAAATCTTTTCAACAAATCCATTTTTTGCATATCTTGCAATCATTGCATTCCATGAGAGGACATCTCTTTGTGGTGATGTATCAAACAATCCACATGCCTTGTCTATGCTTCCACACTTTGCATACATGTCTACAAGGGAATTTGCAATTACAACATGTGACAAAATTCCTATATCCTTTATGCTTTGATGGTTGTCCATGCATTGTTCTAAAGGTCCTATTTTGGTAGAGATAGGGAGATGCTAGCAAAGGTTGTGGAATTTGGCTTTACACATGTCAATTGCATTTTCTTGAAAGTTTCTAAAGTCTTTTCAACAAATCTCTTTTTTGCATATCTTGAAATCATTGCATTCCATGAGAGAACATCTCTTTATGGTGCCAAGTATCAAATAGTCCACGTGCCTTGTCTATGCTTCCACACTTTGCATACATGTCCACAAGGGCAGTTGCAATTACAACATATGAGAAAATTTCTATATCCTTTATGCTTTGATGGTTGTCCATACGTTGTTTCAAAGATCCTATTTTGGTAGAGATAGGGAGGATGCTGGCAAAGGTTGTGGAAGTTGACTTTACACATGCCAATTGCATTTGCTTGAAAGTTTCTAAAGTCTTTTCATCAAATCCTTTTTTTGCATATCTTGCAATCATTGCATTCCATGAAATGGCATTTCATTTCAAGGCATCATGTCAAACAGTTCACGTACCTTGTCTATGCTTCCACACATTGCATACATATGTCTACAAGTGCAACTGCATTTTGGTAGAGATAAGGAGGATGCTGGCAAAGGTTGTGGAATTTGGCTTTACAAGTGCCAATTGCATTTTGTTGAAAGTTTCTAAAGTCTTTTCAACAAATCCATTTTTTTGCATATCTTGGAATCATTGCATTCCATGAGAGTACATCTCTTTGTGGTGTTGTATCAAATAGTCCAAGTGCCTTGTCTGTGCTTCTAAACTTTACATACATGTCTACAAGGGTAGATACAATTACAACATGTGATAAAATTCCTATATCCTTTATGCTTTGATGGTTGTCCATACACTGTTCCAAAGATCCTATTTTTCTAGATAGGGAGGATGTTGGCAAAGGTTGTGGAATTTGGCTTTACACGTACCAATTGCATTTTATTGAAAGTTTCTAAAGTCTTTTCAACAAATATCTTTTTTTCATATCTTGCAATGATTGCATTTGATGAGAGGACATCTCTTTGTGGTGTTGTATTAAACAATCCACGTGCCTTGTCTATGCTTCCACTCTTTGCATACATCTCTACAAGGGTAGCTGCAATTACAATGTGTGACAAAATTCCTATATTCTTTATGCTTTGATGGTTGTCCATATGTTATTCCAAAGATCCTATTTTGATAGAGATAGGGGGATGATAGCAAAGGTTGTGGAATTTGGCTTTACACATGCCAATCACATTTGCTTGAAAGTTTCTAAAGTCTTTTCAACAAATCCATTTTTGCATATCTTGCAATCATTACATTCCATGAGAGGACATCACTTTGTGGTGTTGTATCAAACAGTCCACATGCCTTGTCTATGCTTCCACACTTTGCATACATGTCTACAAGGGCATCTATAATTACAACATGTGACAAAGTTCCTATATCCTTTATGCTTTGATGGTTGTCCATACGTTGTTCAAAAGATCCTATTTTGGTAGAGATAGGGAGGATGCTAGAAAAGGTTGTGGAGTATGACTTTACACATGTCAATTGCATTTGCTTGGAAGTTTCTAAAGTCTTTTCAACAAATCCATTTTTTTGTATATCTTGCAATCATTGCATCCCATGAGAGGACATCTCTTTGTGGTGTTTTATCAAATAGTCCACATGCCTTGTCTATGCTTCCACACTTTGCATACATGTCTACAAGGGTAGTTGCAATTACAACATGTGACAAAATTCCTATATCCTTTATGCTTTGATGGTTGTCCATATGTTGTTCCAAAGATCCCCCAAATAGAATAGTGGACACATTGTTATTGGAGCCTCATCAAACATTAAAGAATAGTTTCATACAAAGATCAAAGATAGCCCTAGGTTGACTATCATGTATCAAAGGCATTATTGACTTGCTAGAGGATACTTATACCCTAGTGTTACAAATGTGAAGTCTACAAATAGGGAGTGTAGAAGAGAGAAAGAAGAGGATTGTCATAATGAAGAGACAGTTGTGTTGGTAATCAGGGAATAGAAATCCTAAATTAAGAAGGGAAGATAGTCCCATCAAGTCAAGCATGTCATTCCCACATAAAGACAACCCTAGCAAGGCCAATAGACCAACTATGACATAGTACACTTATGGACAAGCATGCAATCATAAATTAGTCTTAAAGTCAAGAATGTGATAGTCATCAGCAAGAAGAAAATCACTTAGCTTTGGGACTGTTATGACAACATTAAAGTCTTCTCCCAAGCCTAGTCACTTGTTTATCAAGAAATGGATATTCATGATAATCAGAACTCACTCACACATCATGTAAGGTAATAGCCATAGGACTATGTGGACTGTAATAGGGAGCCAAATCACATGTTAATTTAGTCCTAGGTATAGAAAACTGACCTTATTAGAAAAGATTATTGTTTTGTATCTCAAACCGAGGGTATGTACAAAGGAATGCTGCAAGTTTACATTAGTAATGCATTCAAGTGACTTCATTGACATAATGAGATAGTCAAATGCCACATTGTCATGTTATTACGATGGTGTAATATGAGGGTGAGATTATTATATGATGAGTAAAACTTCCATTTGGGGGGATCTAGCATTTAAAAAACTAGTCATATGATTGCTAGGATAGTCATCAAGGTCCTAAGAGTATTTACTATTCATCATACCATTATTCACATTTCAGCACTGTCAACACATATTCAAATAGTGTTGTCCCAGCAAAATAGAGAAGGTTGTTATAAAGATCTTAGGACACTCATCTTATAAATGTACAATTATATGCAAATGGTAGCAGTCATATGTCAAGCTTAGAATGGTCATATCAACCTAAGGACTACTTGATCTTACCCAAAAGATCTACCACAATGTTAAATTGTTGTCGTGACAACCTCAAAATTAGTCATGGCACTGAAAACAATCATGAAGACAACATGTTAGGACAATCATCAATATGCCATAAAAGATTTATCATATTGCCTAGGATGTTGTCCTAAACCATTATAGACTATCATACATTTCTAAATGACTATCATGAGCAACAAAGAACTGTCATCAAGCAATTTTAGGTATCAAATTCACCTAGGACAGCTCTGACAACTAAAGAGTAGTTTTGACAGTTAGATAGTGTTATAACAATAATAAAGAGCTATGATTAGTGCCTACAAAACATTCTATGAATAGTCAGAGTAGGCATAGTGCATATGCATATTAGCATCTTGGCAAACAAACATTGACATCATAACTCTGTTATACACTCTGAGAAAGTTGTTATGGCAATAGAATAGTTAGTGACCATTGGGACAACAACTAGGACTATCATGAAACAAGATTTGACCTAACCTAGCCCCTCCAAGGATAGTCAACATCCAAAATTTAGAGATTTCACCTGAAAACAATCAAGTTATGCTAGTAAAGCAAAGCAAGATCCCTAAGAGCAAAAAACTGCCAAACTATGACGGACTAGTTCTCAGAATTCATGGCAGCTAGGAATGTTTTTATTTGGACCTATAGGTACATATGGGGTCCGTCCACAATAACCTCTCTCAGTTTTGGTCAACTCCAATCCATTTGATAGTGCCGAAGCCAAATACAATCTTGCAAAATGATTCAGTTTCATGTAGTGCAACCTTGCTAAGGGCCATATTTTTCATTATACAACTCATGGGGCCAAAACGACTATGCCAATGCATCGCGGTGGGTGGGTAAATACTAGGGGAGGTCTTATTTCATGTGTCAAGTGTCCCATTCATTCTGGGTTGTAAGCTACCAGCAAAGTCGAAAGGTGCTAGTAGTGAGATTTTGCATTCGATAACTCATGGGGCCGAACAGATTGCACCAATGTGTCAGGGTGGGTGGGTAAATTCTAGGGGAGGTCTTGTTTCATGGGCCAAGAATCCTAGTCATTTTGGGCAACAAGTTACCGGCAAAGTTCCTTAGGATCCCTAAGACCAAAAAACTGCCAAATTTTGACGGAATAGTTCTCAGAATTTGTGGTAGCTGGGAATGTTCTATTTGGACATAGAGGTGCACGTGGGATCCATCCATAATAAACTCTCTTATTTTTGATTAATTCTAGTCCATTTGATCGTGCCGAAATCAAATGCATTCTTGCAAAATGCTTCAGTTTCATGCAGTGGAAAGATGCTAGGAGTGACATTTTGCATTCCATAGCTCATGGAGCCAAACGGGCTGCACCAATGTGTCAGGGTGGGTAGGTAAATACTATGGGAAGTCTCATTTCATGTGCCAAGGGTCCCAATCATTCAAGGTAGTAGGCTATCGATAAAGTCACTTAAGATCCCTAAGACCAAAAAACTTTCAAACTTTGACAGAATAGTTCTCAGAATTCATGGTAGCTGGGAACATTCTGTTTAGACCTATAGGTGCATGTGGGGTCTGTCCACAATAACCTCTCTCAATTTTGGTCAACTCCAGTCCATTTGACCGTGCTGAAATCAAATGCATTCTTGCAAAATGCTTCAGTTTCGTGCAGTGGAAAGGTGCTAGGACTGACATTTTACATTCGATAGCTCGTGGGGTTGAATAGACTACACCAATGCATCAAGATGGGTGGGTAAATGCCAAGGGAGGTCTTGTTTTGTGTGCCAAGGGTCCCAATTGTTTGAGGTAGCAAGCTACCAGCAAAGTCACTTAAGATCCTAAGAGAAAAAACTACCAAATTTTGATGGAGCAGTTCTCAGAATTTATGGTAGCTGGGAACATTTCCTTTGGACATACAGGTGCATGTGGGGTTTGTCCATAATAAACTCTCTTAGTATTGGTCAACTCTATTCTATTTGACCATGGTGAAATCAAATGCATTCTTGCAAAATGCTTCAGTTTCATGTAGCACAACCTTGCCAGGTGCCATATTTTTTGTTCTGCTCATCATGGGGCTGAACCAACTACACCAACACATCAGAGTGGGTAGGTAAATTCCAGGGGAGGTCTCATTTTGTGTTCTACGTGTCCCAGTCATTCTGGGTTGTAAGCTACCAACAATGTCAAAAGTTGCTAGGACTAATTTTTTGCATTCCACAGGTTGTGGGATCAAACTGACTGCGTAAACACATCTAGGTGGGCGGGTAAATGCTAGGGGAGGTATTGTTTCATGCACCAAGTGTCTAAGTCATTCCAGGTTGTAAGCTACTAGTAAATTTGAAAGGTGATAGGAGTGAGATTTTGCATTCCATGGCTCATGGGGCTAAATGAACTGTGCCAACACATTGGGGTAGGCGGGTAAATACCAGGGGAGGTCTAGTGTAGGAGCACCCCGAGACACTGAGGATCAGGAGGATCCCTACTCTATTTTGTCTAAGTTGTCTTTTCATGTTTGTAAGGCCTTAGTGCCATATTGAATCATAGTTGGCCAAGTAGCAGTATAACATTGAGTTTGTATACGTGTCATTAAAGATTGTAACTGATTTGAATAGATGTAACCGAATGGCAGAGGCGGTTGTAGGATGATTCGCTTTCCACCTTATGTAACTACCGATATGAGATTCTATATAGCAGGGTTGTGTTCATTAAGGGACACAGACACAGAGGCAGAGAAGATTGATGTATGTATATTTTTTCTGAGAAGGAGCAATAAAAAGTTTTGTTTGGTTTACTTGCAGAGATGTAAATTGAAAGCATTCCACTGGTTGAGATTTCTTCAAAATTAGTGGAATGACTTCCTTAGAGTTAGATTGTTTTCCATTCTATTGAGTTTTTATTTCTGTATACTTGTTTAGTGTCTGCATAGTTGCAGAGTTACAGAAGTTGTCATCAGTGTAATACAGCTCCTCGGGGAAGCTTTTGGAAGTTATATTGATCAATGGTGTTGGACCAATAGGAGGAGCATCAGTGCAGAATGACTTTGGTCTCACCGAAGACAACATATATCGGCATATTGGGAGAATAAACAAGGAGTTTGCCGATGGGGAGTGGTCACACCAAAGTGTCAGGGGTAGTCAAACGAAGTCAAGCGTATCGGCACATCGGCCAATGTTCATAAGTGTTCGCCGATGATCTAAGTCCTGCCGATAGTGAGTTCGAAGGTTCAACAGGTTTGATAGGTTCAAAGGTTCAAATTATTTTTTGATAAAGTGTCCATTTCCACTGTGCGCTCCGCATCAAATTGGTATTAGAGCTAGCGAAAGGTCTAGGCAGTTGTGTATTTGATTTCTGTCACTAAGAAGGTAGATGAAGAGTTGAAGCAAAATGTTTGGTTGGTGACCATTTTGAAAACAAAGATCATAGAAAGTATTTTGAAGGCTGACAGTAGTTGCTAGACTATTGCAGATGCTCATGCCATCTAGTTGCGAGAAGGAATAGGATTCCTATAGTGTCGGATAGACAATGATGAGGTCTGTCGTGACCATTCACCAATAGAGGTTTGGCTAGAAAAGGGTGCAGAGTGAGGCTACTATGAGAGAGAGTCGTAGTGCATCTCCAGGATCTACTGTTGGATGAGAGGAATGGGTCTGTAGTAGCGTGTAGGATGGACATCTGATTGAGCATTGTGTTGCAGTCATTGAGGATTTGATCAGTCTGAGAGTACTCCATTGCTAGGAGTAGAAGGAGCCTGAAGATACTCTGAAATGCTGATAGTAGTTTCCCTTTGTTGGTTGGTTGGTCACCACTATTCCATTGATGTGAAGATTTGAAGCTTGAAGCTGAAGAGGTAGAGTGAAAGATAAAGACCAGGACAAACAGAGATGGAGACGAAAACTATTTTGTTTTACAGATACATTTCCAAGGGACTTGGAAATCTTTGTTGGTTGGTTGTATGGTGCAGGAGCACCCCGAGACACTGAGGATCAGGAGGATCCCTACTCTATTTTGTCTAAGTTGTCTTTTCATGTCTGTAAGGCCTTAGCGCCATATTGAATCATAGTTGGCCGAGTAGTGGTATAACATTGAGTCTGTACACGTGTCATTAAAGATTGTAACCGATTTGAATGGAAGAGGCGGTTGTAGGGCGATTCACTTTCCACCTTATGTAACTACCAATATTAGTTTCTATAAAGCAGGGTTGTGTTCGTTAAAGGACACAGACATAGAGGCAGAGAAGATTGATGTATGTATATTTTTTCTGAGAAGAAGCAATAAAAAGTTTTGTTCAGTTTAATTGTAGAGATGTAAATCAGAAGCATTCCACTGGTTGAGATTTCTTCGAAATCAGTGGAATGACTTCCTTAGAGTTAGATTGTTTTCCGTTCTATTGAGTTTTTGTTTCTGTATACTTGTTTAGTGTCTGTGTAGTTGCAGAGTTACAGAAGTTGTCATCGGTGTAATACAGCCCCTTGGGGAAGCTTTTGATAGTTATACCGATCAACGATGTTGGACCGATAGGGGATGCATCGGTGTAGAATGACTTTGGTCTCACTGAAGACAACATATATCGGCATATCAGGAGAATAAACAAGGAGTTCACCGACGAGGAGTGGTCACACCGAAGTGTCGGGGGTAGTCAAACAAAGTCAAGTGTATCGGCACATCGGCCAATGTTCATAAGTATTCACCGATGATCTAAGTCCTACCGATAGTGAGTTGGAAGGTTCAACGGGTTCGATAGGTTCAAAGCTTCAATTTTTTTTTGATAAAGTGTCTGCTTCAACTGTGCACTCCGTATCAAGGTCTCTTTTCTTGTGCCAAGTGTCCCAATCATTCTAGGATGTAAGCTATAGGCAAAGTCACTTTGTTGATAGCTTACAACCCAGAATGACTCAGACACTTGGCACACAAAACGAGACATCCCTTGGCATTTACCTGCCCACCCTAATGTGTTGGTGTAGTCAGTTCAGCCCCATGATGAGCAGAACAAAAAATATCGCACATGGCAAGGTTGTGCTACATGAAACTAAAGCATTTTGCAAGAATGCCTTTGATTTTGCAATGGTCAAATGGATAAGAGTTGACCAAAACTGACAGAGGTTATTGGTGCAGTCACGGCAAGAGGGTTCATAGAATGAACTGTCTAGACCATGCAACAAGAGTAAACACAACGGAAACAACTTAAAGATATGAAACAAATGTAGATTCATTCATTCAATATATCATAGAATTCAAGTACAATCTGGCTGGCAACATGCGGGCTTACAATTAGGGCTTAAAGGCCTGATTACAAAATATTAGAGTATGCACAAGATATAGCCTTGAAGCTCCTTCACACAAAATCTAAACTATCAACTTATGAATCAACTTCTAACTATCAAAATCTGCTTTCCTAGGGATCTATTACATCCTTATATATCATCTCCAGTACAGAAGATTCCTCTACGTCAGCCAAGGAAGATCACAAACTCCAATGAAGAGTTGTAACGTGTGTACATGGATAGGTCGGACCTAAATGCATAGAACACCTCCACAAATGAATGGAATGAAGTGTAGATCTCAGGGAAGGTCAAACATGAACCAAAGATCATTGAATGATGTGTCTTTAGGCTCCACATGTCAAGGAATGCTCCGCAAGTCTTCTCTTTTAGCTGATTATCAGAGATTGTCAGGATGCTCCGTTCTGAGAAAACAGTCGATCTTTTGATAGTGATAACTTTCCCGTAACTGATTTAAGATATGATGTAGATGAATGAATCAAGATGCTTAAGTCCAACTACACAAGATGTGAAATGCAACTACAGTAGAATACAGACCAAAATACAGAAACTACTACTGACTGAACTAGAAAATGAAAAGAAACAAATTGAACTGTAAACAAACTGAATTGCAAATGTTTTTGGTTGCTGCAAGATTACTCTTGAACTAGGGATGCTCTTGCATTAGACATTTGAGGTTATTGAAAAAGTGAGTCCCTCACTTTGTTGGGGCTAGGAAAGAACCAAGACGATCCACCTCAGCCTAAGAAATCCATGATAAATCTTCTTCTAGTCTGCCTTTCCACTTCACAAGGTATTCTTTGTATTGTCTTCCTCTGGTGCTGCATCCAACTCTATTGTCCAAAATGTCTTCAATCTGATCTGATGCTTGTTGTGGTAACTGCTTCTTCAAGTCCTCTACCATGTTGTCATTGAACTCTACTTCATGATACTGGTATAGGTCTGCAATATTGAAAATTGGTGATATGCCCAATGTCTCCTGTAGCTCCACTTCATATGCATTTTTTGAATCAAATTTTTTGAGTATCCTACAAGGTCCAAACTTCTTCATCTTCAACCTGTTATATGTCCCAACCGGAAATCTTTCTTTTCTCAAGTATACCATCACTTCATCTCCCACATCAAATTTGTTATGTCTTCTCTACTCATCTACTTGCTCCTTATATTTTCTATTCATATCTTCCAAATGCCTCTTCACCTGATTATGCACTGTCTTCATGTGATCTACAAATTCTTCTACTTCTACACTTTTCTTTTCTTCTATACCCATGTCTCTCAGTTCCATCACTCCTCTAGGATTCACTCTGGTAACAATCTTGAAAGGTGTTCTTTCGGTACTCCTATTTAATGAATTATTGTATGCAAACTCTACTTGTGAAAGAATCAAATCCCAACTTCCTGTCTTCTCTCCAACTAGACATCTCAACAAGTTTCCCAAACTCCTATTCACTAACTCTGTTTGTCCATCAGTCTATGGATGAAATGCTGAACTAAACTTCAAATCTATCTGCATCTTCTTCCAAAGTGTCTTCCAAAAATATCCAAGAAATATAGCATCTCTATCTGAAATTATACTCTTAGGTAATTTTGATGATGATTGTTAGTCATAACAACATGCATAAAAAATTTTCACAACAAACCTTTATTATCTTTTAAAGTATGATCAGCTTAGGATAAGTTGATGACTCCAAGTCTTCGTTGATCAGGTCATGATCATCTGACATTACTCAGAGGTTGATGTAACATGCTATTTTCCATTTCAAGGGGCCTTACATTTGTCTAGATGATCAGTATTGCACTGTTTCATGTAAATTCACTCCACAGACAGGTTAATTCCACTCTATTTCCAAAGATAGCTGATATATTTGCAAGTTTGATCAATTCTTCTGATCATTGATCATTATGAACTTGTTCTTTCTTCTACACTGTATATTTATTCAAATGATGTGTCTATAAGTAGATATTTGCATGGATTTCATGGATATTTGTATGAATTTGCATGATATTTGTCAAATTGACATGCTTTTACTCTAAATATGCTCTGTATTTTCAATTATCTACTGGATATCTACATATTTCATGTTATTTATAGTTATGGTGATGATCTGTTATGAAATTCAAAGAAATTTAAAAGAATACTTCTACTTTTAGCGAATCTTTAGTCATTAAATCACATACATACAAGATACTTTCATGAAGAGAAGAAATCAAACCATAGGTCACTAGGATGTTCCACAGCTAGATATGTTTGATGCTAACTTCAAAGGAACTAGGGATGAAAACAACACAAGCAAGCTGAAAATCACTCCAAGGGACGCAACTAATCAATGCATATATCTAGATTTCAAACATAGATTACTCAAGATTTATGATGATTTGTAATCAAATATGCTTCTCTTTCATTCAGTATGCATAACATGTACATTTACAACAATTTTGAAATGAGTCCTAAAATTTCCGCAATCAAATTTCAATTAAGTTTCGAATGTTCAAAATATTGTACCCCTGTACCTTTTATAGAATAAGGTGAGGAGGCAGTTACAATTGACCAATGGTTAAGATTTGTCAATTAAGATCAACGGTTGACAATTACCCTATGACTTTGTCAACTCTTCCTCATGGCACAGGTTGCCAGCTGGCAACCATCTGTTTGACTCATTATTTATGAGTACCTTATGCATATATTCACTTAGTAGTGCATCTTCATTCATTGCTCAAGTTCCTCCTCTTCATTTTCTTCTTCTTCATCACTATCATCATCTTCATTACTTTCAGCATCATTGTCACTTTGGTATACATCCTCCTATATATGGACCTTCATCGTTGTCCTGATGTGTTCATATGCCTATACTATTTTATCCACCTCTCCCCCATCTTGTATTCTAGCTTTTGTTATGGCATGTTTATGAGAATGGAACTTAGCCTTGAGAATTTCCAGCTTACCTTTTTTATTGTTCAAAGTCTCATTGTATGTTTCTGCGTTGACTTTTATCCTCATGATTTTATCCATCACTTCCTCTGTTAGGTAGTTGAGTGGGTCATCTGTTACCGACTTGAAATTATCATGCAGAGCTTTGATAGCAAAATCTACATCTTGATTTTCAATTTTCCCTTCTATTTTACCTTCTAGGGCTTCAAGGATCTTTGCTTCATATGCCATCATGTTGTGCATCTTTATACTTATATCCCTAAGCTTGCCACTACATTTCTTCAAGATATCACATTCAAACCTGATATCCTCATACCATATGCCTATCAATAGGGTAGTATTATTATTCAACACTTGATTGCTTATCAAGATTTGCGGATCAATTCTCTTTATTTCACTTAGAGCAGTCAAGTCCTTTTCCAATTGGAATGACCATTTTCCTGTTTCATTTTGCATTTTATCTACCTTTCTCTTCAAACTGCTCAAAGAATTCCACCTCTATAGTGAGGTTCTCAAAACATCCTTAGCCCCAGTGAGAGCTGACAGCATCCATTTCTCCATGATCATTGCCTCATGTCTCATTAGGTCTAGCTTGGTGACCTCTTCCTAGGATATGACAGTCAATGAGACTGCCAGATCAACTGGTGTATTATCAGGGTTAATTGACCCTTTTATGTAAGAATGTAACTGAGCAATGTGCTCTTTATGCATTTTATTTTTCCCTTTCTCCTTCTTTACCCTTTGGATTAAAGAATCAATAATGTCTTTCCCTTCCTGACCTTCCTGGTCCTCATTGGCAAAACCCAAATCAACAGTTGTGATTTGGAATTCCTCTAGGGTGATCTTGCCCTTCTCCTTCTCTACTATGGGAAGTGCTACCTGTGCAGTCCTTCTACCTGTAGCAGGATCTCTCTTTATGGCCAATGTTAATCTGGCCTTCCTCTTTGGCTTCATCATTGTCTTAGCAAACAAGGTGGAAACATCAAATTCCTGAATTTTAGACCCTTGTTCCATACCTAATTCTCTTCCTAGCCATTGAGGCAGATCATCTCTAGATCCTTGATGCTCTTTATCAACGTTATGTCTACCCTATGTTCCAGTATCTACTTCTATTATTGGTGGAGAATGTAGTTTCTTAAATTATTCCTCATGTACTTCTTCATGAGGGGGATCTTGTTGCATTTCTTCTTGCTGAGGGGCTTCCTTCTGCAAAGGAGGATCCTGTGGAATGCCCACATTCTGAACCTACACTTGATCCTGTACTCCTCTTTTTGACTTTCATGTACTTTATTATTTTCCTTATCCTGAGGCATATTGACATCCGTGGATGTCTGTGTATTTTGGCCTTGTGCATCACCCTGATCAAGGGTCATTTCTTATTCTCCACCTGATGCATCGATATCCTGTGGTTTGGGGTCCTCCTGGCCTGATTTATCTTCTGTTCTTGAGGCATCCCCAGGATCTTCCTGAGTTTGAGCAGCAGCAGCACCTAATACATCTTTATCACTCCCACTCTTCTATTGAACTTCTACTATTTTTGGCTCTATGCGTATCTCATAGTGTTGTTGACCCATATGAGGAGCAGTTCTTTCTTTTTCTACCTGCTTGGCCACTTCAATCTTCTCTATTTCATCAGGTGCACCTACTTTATCCTTAGGGCTTACATCACCCTTGTATGTTAAATCTACAACAGTAGGGATAGTCACCTGCTCAACCAACTTATCAAGCCCTATATGTTGGGCTACCCTCTCTGGGCTACCTTCTTTTACCTCTTCTGTTTGCTTTATTTCTTCCAACATCACCATCTGTGCTAATGGGGTCCCATGAGGGGTCATGCGGGTGTTGGAAGTGAGAGTCTCCATTCGTTGAGAAGCCACACTTTGAATGACTTCATCATCAGACAAGTCCACAGTGTCCTCCAAAGAGAAAGGACCACCCTGACTTGCTTTGAACATTTCTTTTGTTTGTTCCTCTGCCTTCTTAGTTTTGAATTTTATTATGGTGGGAATAGGAACATCATGTTGTAGTTCCTTCCTGAATACTTCACCACCAGCTCCTCTCAATACAATAGGGTCAGCCCTGATATCCCCCCTCATGGATGTTCTTTGCTTCTTGGGTGGTGACATCAGTGACATCACCCTCCTTTTCTTACTGACCACAATCAGGTCATCACCTGCAGATTCCTTATTTACCTACTCTTCTTCCAAAGGGATGGCCTCTCCCACATCCTGCTGCAAGGCCTGGCTCTCCTCCTGCACTTCTGTAGTTTCAACAGTTGGCCTCAAAATCCTCTTAGTCTTCAGCTTTTCAACAGGAGGCTATGCAGATGATGCAGATGCCTAAGCTAATGTAGATGCACCTACAGCTGATGTGGCAGTTCATTCAATTATCACCCCTTTCGATTCATCTTCACTTTTATTACCTCTAGGGGGACCTTTCCTTTGTTTTTGTGTGGGCAATCTCTCCCCATTGGATTTTCTCTTTTCACTGAGGAAATCATCATATTCCTCATCAGATATTTCTTGCCTCTTCTTTTTGGTATCAACTATAAGGGCAACACCCCTTTTCTTCAATTTGTTTATCTCCTCATCCACCCAAGCTTAGGTTAACTGTATCACCCCACCTGTCAGTTGATCCAGGGATATATCCTCCGGCTGTGTAAGATCAAGGGCTGATATGGTGTCATTGTAGACCTTTTTGTCTTCATATTCATTTGACATAATCTTTCCATTATCTTTCCTCAGCTGCACTAGCACCGGGATGCAGTCAAAGGTCTTTATTTGGTTAAAGGTGAGCCTCTAGTACTTCCTTCTCCTCACCTCAACTTCATCCTCACAGTTGATCCAAAAATCTTCTAGATGCTTCTGATGTATCAGTTTTCCTAATATTTTATGCATCATGCCATAGGGATCATAAGATCTAGCCAATGGAAATGGCTGCAGATACATCAGTTTTAGCCCTCCCATGACATGTTTTATGCTCTCTAAGTCTAAACACATATACTAGCCCACAGACACTGGGAATAACATTGGAGGTATCTTCTTTTGTTCCTTGTAGGCTTCAACTATGGTAAACAACTGCCTGACAAATTCCATCAAGACAACCCCATCAGTAGGGTATCTTGGTAGCATAAGAGGTTGTCCTTCAAATCCCTCTATCCTGATATATGAAAAGGTGGTAAACTGGATAAACCAAGCCCCATGTCTATAAACGACTTCCCGAGCTTCCATGCTCAGCCTTTTGGTCATGTCCTCCATGGTTCTTACTAGATGCATAGAGAATGCATCATTTACCAATTTGTAGTCTAGGAGGTAATCTTTTCTTTGTCACTGGGGATAGTGATCCCATATGTGGGCATCATCTGCATCACCACCAGCCTTACCCACTGTCTTCAAGGCATCAACGATTCCCTTATAAGCACATGAGTATACCACATATGAGGTCATATAAAAAAAGCATGTCTGGCCTCCCAGGTTCCTTATCCCTTCATCTAGTGCGTCACTGATGATCTTGGCCCATAATTGCATGTTATCTGCATATAAGACCATCTGGATGATTCCAAACATCCAGTTCTCAAAATTTTCCTAATGAGGTTTACCTGTCATCGTTCTTAGTAGGGTAATCATATATTGGTACTCATCATCAAAATCAAATTTGTATAAATGTATGGGCAATTTGGCTGATGCAGTGTATGTGCTACTCTTTGACCTCCATTGATACATCCTCTTCCTTGCATTCTTTGTACTCTGTTTCCAGCTTACGTAGGTCCACACTTACCACCTTCTTCCCAACTTGCAGATTAAAAGTGGCGGTAATGCACTTGATTGAAAAGTCTGCATATATTCTTCCATGCTTCTCCACCCATCTGGTTTCAGGGTTATAATTTCTAGCACATTCTACTACTAGCTCTGGGGTGTCCATAGCATACAAAAAGCTAGTTGCATGCCACATTCCCAAAACATATACCCCACCCAGAATGGGATTATCCTTATCATGATCTACTCTTGTCGACCATGCTGCCAAGTCTGTATCTCCTTGGTGAGTGTCACCAATAACTCCATATTTAAACTGTACCCCCTCGGGCTGAACAAACATAGGCTTGAGAAACTCTGAGTCAGACCTATTCCTTCTAAGATCTGCCATGGATTCCTACAACAAACATGATTTGTCTTACCTTACAATGTCCACATGCCTTCATACAACATTATGTACTTCTATATCATGCATACTCTATCTATTATTCTTTACTTCATCATGATATGTATATTCACAGAGCCAAACCACATGAAAGAATCATAAACTCTACCTGAACATGCAGAAAATGATAATAGGAGGGTTTTCAACTACTTACTTGACAATTTTTTCCTCCTGGATTAGGTGACTGATTACGGAAAAGGGTTGTGAATACTGAAGATCACCCATTTCGTTATGCTGAAGGATCCAATCCGTTAACAGGTAGCTATATGAGGATTTGACTACTCTCCTCTGTAATTTCTCATTTTTTCATAAGGTAAATGAAAATAACCTTCAAAAATTACATTTAAATGCATCTATAGGACAAATTAGGGTAAAACTACATTGTCATGATCAAATCCGTTGATCTTCTGCAGGGAATCCATAGATGCTGCCAAGTGTTTGATTTGTATTTGTAATCAACTGGAATTCATCTACCACATTTAAGTGCATTTAATGTCAGGAAACAAGAGGGGGGTGGTCTTTGAAAGATCAGGTGATATTCAAAATATGACCTCTTTGGGATAAAATGGCCCGCCGCCTTTGAGCGGCAAAACTAATGCAAAGAGGATCGGGTGATGTGGTCAACGTTGACCACATTTATATTGGGTCACGAAATTAAGATTAGGGGATGTTCAAAATATGACCCCCGCAAATAAAATGACCCCCTCAAAATATCAGGGTGACATCACCGTGTCGACGACATTGTTTAAGCATTATGTTTTAATGATGTCACCATCATATTTAGGAATATGATGGTCGTCGAATATATACCTCCGCGGGGATAGAATGGAACAATGATGTCATCATTAGTGTGACTTCTTCGTTCATTGGACTTAGATGACATCACTGTCATATTGGCATAGGGTGATATTTGCGAAGAGGGTGATATTCGTAAGATGACTTATGTTAAAAATATGACCCCCCGCAAGATAAATGAAGTTGTTTGAAGTGTAAATATCAGCTCTTTATTTAAAGTTGATGTCCACACCTCGCGGACTGGGTGAATATCAGGTGATAATACAAAATCGGGGTGATCTTGTCTAATATTACTGATGTTTGAAATATGACCCCCCCTTTAGAATATTAGGTTTGACCAAACTTTGACTCAAGATAACTTTCTTCCCTTAGACAATTTTGGGGTGATCTAAAAGGTAAACCTACTTGGAATTCTATGTACTTTCTGACCATGAGGTCAATAATGTGAAATACTGACTTTGGCAACTGACCTCATCATGGTGACAAATCCACCCTCTTGCAGGGCTACATGCATGACTAATTTTACCAAACCGCCCAAAGCAGAAAACAACAAGCCAAAGCAGCAAGAAAAAGTTGGGTCCCTGTTTTGTCAAGTCAAAATGGGGTGTGTTGTGTAACCACACAATAACTTGCCACCAAAGAATATAACCAAATTTGAATGATTCAAGTGATGTGATCACATTCTAACATAGTATTTTAACTCTTTCTTAAGTATAAGTATTATAATCTTTCTGAATGATAAGGTTTTCATCATGGCAACAATGCTAGAAAAGGATTAGGTGTGTGTAGATGATTAATTATCCTCATCTTGAAAGGAAGTTGAAAACAGGAGTAACTAGTGTTAAGCTACATAGTTTGGGAGCATCCCTCATAGCTAACCTGGATAGAGCCTTGCTACCAGCATGCATCTATAGCCTCAACAAGGTTATCTATACAATCCCCCTAAGTAGAACCCCACTGCCAGCAGGCATCTATAGCCCTAGTAGAGTTACTTAGATGGCCTAATTTTATTCTTTTTGGATTTTCAATATTTATTCTTTCTGTTCATATGATGTCATCATGTAAGCTTGATGTGCAAGGCATGGTCACTTGCTGATTTAGGTTGGAGATTGCATTGGTAGCAAGGGAGTCCCTTTAGATTTTTCACTTAACACCTATACTCGTGTGTTCCACAAACCCAACTCTATTAGGTGAGTCATTGTGAGAAATCACTTTGGTTAAGAAAAGGCACCCTAATGAAAAGGATATCACAGACATGATCACCAATACTCCTCAAAATGAGTCATAACCTATATAGGAATTTGTTCTCATCACTTGAATCTTAACAATTTGGTTATTTTCTTTGGGTGATGAGATGCATCATCTTGACTAACCAAAACAAAACTCAACAAGCAACAAACAAACAAACCAAAATTGTACAAACAACTATACAATATGCACACTATGATACACATGACTTTCATGACACTGTTTCAGGCTTGAAAATAATGCTTGAGGAACTGTCCATTAACTGGTAATGGGACATCCTCACTGGTTAAGCTTATAGGTACTGTCTCCTAAAATTTTTGAAACTTGAAAGGGCCCTATCCAAAGTTTATCAAATTTACCATGATCTCCTTTCCTTTCATGTGCTTTGTCCCACATAAGGACTAAATCTAAAATTCTAAAAGCCTTAACTCTGGCTCTTTTGTCAAACAAACACTTGACAACAGCTTGATGTTTAGCAAATTGATCAATTGCTCTATTCCTTTTTTCTTCTAGGTGCATCCACTGAAGCAACCTGACTTCTTTTTTGTTATCTATACCTAGATATTCTTGTGCAAATTGCAATGTGGGGATCTTTAGGTTAACAGGGAGGATGGGATCCACCCCATAAACTAGGTGAAAAGGAGAATTTCCTAATGCAGCCTTCATCCTGGTTCTATCTACCCATAATGCATACTTTAATAGGGTGTTCCACTCCCTTGGGTTTTTTTCTATCAATTTCTTTATGATGTTCAATAAATTCTTGTTTGTGGATTTTGCTAACCCATTCCCTTGAGGATAGTAATTTGAAGAAAACTTCAAAATAATTCCATGGTCAAAAGCCCAACTTGATAATCTTATTGATGCAAAGGTAGACCCATTGTCACATACTAAAGCATAAGGAACTCCATACCTGGTTACTATGTTTCTTTCCAAGAACTTGATTACATCCTTAGCATTGCAAGTCTTACTACTGATAGCTTCAGTTGACCTAGTACAATAATCAATAACAGTCAACACATACCTATGGCCTAAAGATGATGGAGGGTTGATAGGTCCTATGAAATCCATTCCCCATTGAGCAAATGGGTGCATCTCCATCATTGGTTGCAAGGGCTGAGCAACATACTTTCTCTATTTGCAGCAACCTGACACATATGACAACATTTGATGTGTTCAGCAGTATCTTTAAAAATAGTGGGCTAGTAATATCCTACTCTGAGGATAGCATGAGTGGTAGCTAAGTATAATCCATGTGCGGTTCCAAACTTGTCATGTAATTATGTTATCACTTTGTCTACTTCTTGCCTTTCTAGGCATCTGAGGTATATTCCCTCATAATTCTTCTTGAAAATAATTCCTCCTTTTATCATGTATTTTTGTGATCTTATTTTTAAGGCTCTCCTCTGTGAGACCTATAATCTTGAAGGGCATCTTCCAGTAATCAAGATATGCCTGATGTCTAAATACCATTCTCCAATTTCCTTTGCATTTATGACATATTGCTGACTCATGATGTTAGGATCAATTTTAGATATCATCTGACTCAAGGCTTGTCCTCTCACTAATTTCATGGGTGTTATGTCCATATCATACTCTTGGAGCACAGTTATCCATTTGGCTCTTTTTTCACCTAGTTCACTTTGCATTAAAAGCATCTTTATTGTTGCATCTGGTACTACAGTGATCACTTTACTTCTCAAGATGTAATGTCTAAACTTCTTGACTGCTTGGACCAAAGAAAGTTCTTGTCTTTCAACATCCATGTATCTAAGTTCTACATCCCTGAAAGGACAACTCATGAAGGCTATAGGCTTTTCTTCTTTAGCCTCATTTCTTTGTGTTAGTACTGCTACAGATGTATGCTCTGAAGCAAACGAGTAAATGTAAAAATCTTTGATATAATCTGGACTAATTAGAACAGGAGCATTAGATATGGCTTTCTTGATATCTTCAAAAGTTGCTCTAGCTTTAGGTGTCCACTCAATTTTGGCATCCTTCTTGAGCATGGAATTCAATGGTCTGACAATTTCTACAAAACCAGTAATGAATTTTCTAATGAAATTGATCTTACCAAAATAAGATTTGAGTTCTTTCTTACTCCCAGGGAGTTGTATCTTCATGATTGATTCTACTCTCTTAGGGTCAATGATGATCCCATTCTCTATTATCAGGTGACCTAATAACTTCCCTGTGATTACCCCAAATATGCACTTCTTAGGGTTTAGGGATATTCCATAATGTTCACATTTCTTTAGTGCCTTCTTGAGGTCTTCCACATGATTTCCTCTATCTTTAGAGAAAACAGTCAAGTCATCCATGTATATGATGATGCATTTACCAATTAGCCCCCTAAAGGCTATATCCATTGCTCGCTAAAAACTGGATCCAACATTTATCAATCCAAAAGGCATGTGCCTGTAGGCGAATATTCCCCACTTAATGGTGAATACAGTCTTCAATCTATCTATCTTGTCTACCATCACTTGGTTGTAACCTAAAAAACCATCCAAAAATGACATCATCTTTGCACCATTTACAATCTGCAAGACCTCATCTAGAGAAGGCAAAGGATAGTTATCTTTTTCAAAAGCTCTATTTAAATTTCTACACACAATCTAATGTCACCATTCTTCTTCCTTACTGGGACCAAGTTAGCCACCCATGTGGAATGTCTCATGTGAAATATGATCCTGGCATTAAGCAATTTCTTCACTTCTTAAAAAATGATGGGCTCCAGCAAAGCATTAACAAGTCTCTGTTTCTATCTAAAGGGTTTGACATCTGGCTTTAATGGTATAGTATATGTGATGATTGATGTATCATAAGTTTTCAACTCATCATATGTCTAGGCAATAACATGAATATAATCTTTAAGTTCTTGGGTTATCCCTTCCATTTCTTCTTCTGTACACACTTTTCTAATCAGGGCATTCCTTTTCTCTTCATCATGTCCTATGTTAACTTGTGAATACTCTCCTCCATCTTCTTTAGGGAGATCTTTCCATTTCAGCATGTCATCTAAATCAAATGCTCTTTCCAACTCTATCATTCCTTTGGGAATCTTGTTACTGGGCAGCTCTATGATCTCTTCTTCTTCCCAGATATGATCTTCCACATTTCTTTCATCTATGATCTATGCATCAAACACATCTCTATTGGATATGAAGTCTAGAATGTGTTGGTCATCATCAAACACTTGAAGGTTAACTACATTGTCCAGTACAGAGGGTACTAACACTAATTCAACTAAAAATCTCTTCAAACCAGATATGGACAATGGTTCTAGAGTACTTGCGGCTTGGGCAAAGGCATCTGCCCTGTGATTTTGTTCTCTAGGCACATGGGTTATGTTAAATGCATCAAAATCTTTTATCAGATCCCATACCCTATGTCTGTAATTAGAAAACTTCTTGTAATTACAAGAATATATGCCTCTTACTTGTCTTACTACCAATTATGAGTCTCCATAGACATGCAGAATCTTTACTTTCTTTCTGAGTGCAAACAATATGCCATGAATCAAGGCTTCATACTCTGTCACATTATTTGTGAATGGGAACTATAATATGTAGGATTTACCAGCTGGATCAATAAGATATATTCCTACTCCAGCCCCTTGCTTTGATTTAGATCCATCAAACTTGAGGATCCATGGCTTATCTTCAGTTAAAGGCTTGTCTAGGCCTTCTCTTTTTTTTTTAGCTCTGGCATCTGCACCATTTGATATCCATCTTAATTTTGGTGTTTCAATCTTCTCAAACTTCACCTTATCTGGCTGATGTGAAGCTGATATTCCTTCTTCTTTACCATCAGAAGGAAGATCTTCTGAACAAGGCAAAACCTACCTTTTCAGAATATGCAAACATAATGAACAAGTAGTTTCTAAATGTGGTGCTTTATGTAACCTGCACCATCCCTCAATTAGGACATCTTGTGGGGACCTTTGTTGTTGTATCATCTTCTAAATCTGTTTTGATAAAAATTCATCGAACTTGGACAAATTATTGTCTCTATCTTCATTAGATATTTCATAATCTAACTCAACCAAGCAATTGGTTCCTGGGGTGATATTCTTGTTACTCTTAGGATTACTCTCACTACACACCAATATCTCTTCTATCATCTGGATAGGACTTTCATCATGATATGTGCTTTCTTCTGTTCCTGCAAATGATAGACAAAAATCAGTATTAGTATCACTACCTGCAGAGCTTACCCCATATGATGATGATGATGCCTCACTGCATGCTTGTTCCAGTTCCATCAAGTCTAAGAAAGCATCACAGGTTTTTTCAGAATGCGCCTCATCATGTAACCTATACTATTCTTCAATTAGAACATCATGAATAGGCACTTTTAATAATTGGCAACATTGCACCTCTTTGGACAAGTGCATCTCAAAATTCTTGAAGTGATCTACTTCTATCTCATTTTTAGAGCTACAATCAGGCTCTAAAATTATTCTATCATCCTAAAGATTATCATTATGAACATGAACATTATACATGAGGATCTCCTCTATCTTGATGGTTTGGGGTCTGATGGAGTAGACTCCGGGTTCAACATCTACATACATGATCTCATTAGTTTTATTGTATTTAGTGATCATATGTTTCATGTGAGGTTCAGCATCTATCCTTATTTAATTAGGTATTCCCTTCCAAGGTAACCACATGTGACTAAAATCAGTGGACATGTATCCATTGAGTGTTTTTGACCAATCCCTACTGAGAAGCATCCCATAGGTATCAGGTATATCTACTACTTGAATATCAATGTAGTATTGGATTCTTGGATCTGATGCTAACTGCATATGGATGTGAGTTAATTCTCCTACTACACTCACTTTTGTTTTATCTAACTGTGTTACTTTCTTTAGTGACTTAGCAGGATGCAACCCCAAGGCATTACATATGGACAGGGGCATCACATTAGTAGATGCTCCTAAATCTACTAAGCAATTATGCAAATTCTTACTAAACATCCTTATGGTAAGGAGAAAAGGAGGTGACTCAATTTTCTCTCTATAAAGAGTCATGTGTGAAGTCTCTCTAGCTTGAACAGTGGTTGGAGCTTTGTGTTTAACATTAACATCCCTAATGGCATGATCTTTATTCCCAGTCTGACTTGAGGTATGATTATCCTCTTTTGGAGCAGGATCATCTAAGGATTTCATGAAGGCTTTTTTGATAGCTGGGGTTTTGAGTAGTTCTAACAATGATAGACTGATCTTGATATTTTTCATTTCATTTGCTAAGTATGTTACCAATTTATTAGACTCAGGAGGCAGATTACTACTATATTTTGTGGTGCTAAGTACTGAGCATTAACTTTAGGAAATCTAGGGTTATTTCTTGCCTTAGGATCAAGAGAAGTGTTGAAATTATTTGGAGGCAAGGATGTAGTCAAAGGATCAACAGGTCGGTTGGAGTTATTCCTTAGGTTGTAATTATGTCTACCCTGATACTACTGTTGATAAACATGCACTTCTTCATGTTCAACTGATGGTTCATTCTCATCCTCAAATGGAAAAACATAATTGGTTTCAAAAGTCATGGCTGACTCTTCACATGCTAAGGTGTAATTCTGATGAGGTGACATTGTCTGCTGATGAGGATAATTGATGAAACTTTCTAGTACAAGAGCATAATCATATCCACAGGGGACAATTTCATTTCCTTCAACATAAGGTGGATTACCTACAGTATTAGATAATATACTGGCAGCAATCCTGAACTGAGGACAGTCCAGCTCTGCATGAGCATTGGTATTATGTATCCTACACTAGTTTGTAAGAGCTGCCTCTACCAAGTTCACTCTAGTGGTCTTCTTAGGTTCACTAGGAGGCTAATTATCCAGGGGTGATGGCAAGGAACCATTGTTTGGCCTAGTGTTCCACACTCTAGGTTGCCTAGGGGGATTATTGTTACCATTGTTGTTATTGTAGTTGCTATTGTATCCCCTATCAGGATAATTAGATCTATCATTGGCATATCCTCTATTCTGATTTGGTTGAGAATAGAAATTCTGACTCCTCAAATGAGTGATCTCAGTGGTGAGTTTCCTCAGTTGTACTGATATCTCTTTAATTTCTTCCTTTTCTGCCTAAAATTTGGCTACTACATTCTCTGTTTGAAGTTTGAAGAAGGAAGAGCCATTGTTATTATTATTAGACTATTCCACACCCTGAGGTACCTGTGTATGTCTTGGATATTGCAACATTTGACAATTTCCATTTGGAGGTGGCATGATACTGAGTGGAGGTATCTGTAAAGGGCTTGGCATTATAGCTAGAGGTATCATGGCTCCATTGGTCTATTGTTGAGCAAGATATGTAGGATAAATAGGTAGTGTAGGAAAGGCAATATTAGGTGTTGGAGTAGGAATCAACTGCTGACTGACTTTGACAGCTTCTTCAAAAGCTCTTGTCAAGGTTGTGACACCAGGATGTGTCCTCCTGATAAACATAGAAGTCAAGGGATCTAAGGCTAAGTAGTATATACTCCTAGTAGCTTCATCTGTTATGGTATAGGGAGCAACTAGCTTTGAGAGCATCTTTTGGAATCTTGCATTGAAATTAGCAATTGGTTCTCCCTCAAATCTCTTGATTGTGGCAAATAGATGATAATTCGTTAAAGGATCTATAGGTATTTTGAATCTATCCTTAAAGGCTTTCTCCAAGGCAGTCCATGAACCGACTGAACCTTGACCAAGACTGATATACCAATTATATGCCTCTTCCCCTAAGGAAAATGGAAATAACCTGCATACCACATCCTGATGTTCAATTCTAGCCCTACAACAGGCTTCCTTGAATGTTCTAATGTGATCATCAGCATCCTGATATGGATGATATTTAGGACAAATCTTGTCAGGATTTTTAGGTAAAGGATGATATGCAGTGAAAGTCAGAGGTGACTCTGTAGTAAAGAATGACATTGTGACTGGTGGAGGTTGGACTTGAAGTGTGACCGGTGGTCCTGTAGGTATTTGTAACCTGATAGGAGTTATTGGAGTATGTTCTTGTGAAGCTCCTGACACCCTAGAACCAGGAGAATGATGAATATCTACTGTTCTAGGCCTAAATCCCTGGATAGGCAATTCTTCAAAGAGTCCACTGGATCTGGACCTGGTATTTAGCCTGAGAGCCAGGATTTCTTGAATTTAAAGAAAATTTAGCTTGTTTATTGTAAAGATCAGCTAAAACACTCTAGCAAAGGACGTATTTATGACTAGAATCTAAAACTGATGGGATATTTATGCAATATTTTGTAGAAATGAGGCAAATATGACGTGATGTGAGACTTTTGAACACAAGCAACAAGATATCAGGTTTCTTAAGAAAATTACCTCAATGCTTTATCAAAAAGACTTGAAATAGAGCTTATCTTTGATATCATAGTGATCAACCACAAAGCTTGAAATATTTATGCTTAATTTTGAAAACTTGCAATGGACAAGCATACACGGACTCAAAACAACAAATCTTTGCATATGACTTGAAATACAAAGCTGCATGAGTATTACCTTTCTGTCTATGTCATCAAATCAAACAAATCTGTTGATGAAAGGCCCTCCTTCTAGTGACAATTTATGTTGATGATGATTGTTAGTCATAACAACATGCATAAAAAATTTGCACAACAAATCTTTATTATCTTGTAAAGTACGATCAACTTAGGATAAGTTGATGACTCCAAGTCTCCGTTGATCAGGTCATGATCATCTGACGTTACTCAGAGGTTGCTGTGACATGCTATTTTCCATTTCAAGGGGTCTTACATTTGTCTAGATGATCAGTATTGCACTGTTTCCTATAAATTCACTCCACAGAGAGGTTAATTCTACTCTATTTCTAAAGATAGCTAATATATGTGCAAGTTTGATCAATTCTTCTGATCATTGATCATTATGAACTTGTTCTTTCTTCTACACTGTATATTTATTCAAATGATGTGTCTATAAGTAAATATTTGCATGGATTTCATGGATATTTGTATGAATTTACATGATATTTGTCAATTTGACATGCTTTTACTCTAAATATGCTCTATATTTTAAATTATCTATGGGATATCTGCATATTTCATGTTATTTGCTTTTGATTATCTGTTATTTGCAATTATGGTGATGATCTATTCTGAAATTCAAAGAAATTTAAAAGAATACTTCTACTTTTAGTGAATCTTTAGTCATTGAATTGCATACATACAAGATACTTTCATGAAGAGAAGAAATCAAACCATAGGTCACCAGGATGTTCCACAACTAGATATGGTTGATGCTAACTTCAAAGGAACTAGGGATGAAAACAACACATGTAGGCTGAAAAGCACTCCAAGGGATGCAACTAATCAATACATATATCCAGATTTCAAACATAGATTACTCAAGATTTATGATGATTTGTAATCAAATATGCTTCTCTTTCATTCAATATGCATAACATGTACATTTACAACAACTTTGAAATGAGTCCTGAAATTTCAGCAATCAAATTTCAATTAAGTTTTGAATGTTCAAAATATTGCACCCCTGCACCTTTTATAGAATAAGGTGAGGAGGAAGTTACAATTGACCAATGGTCAAGATTTGTCAATTAAGATCAATGGTTGACAATTACCCTATGACTTTGTCAACTCTTCCTCGTGGCACAGGTTGCTAGCTGGCAACCATCTATTTGACTTTTATGAGTACCTTATGCATATATCCACTTAGTAGTGCATCTTCATTCATTGCTCAGGTTCCTCCCCTTCATTTTCTTCTTCTTCATCATTGTCATCATCTTCATTACTTTTAGCATCACTGTCACTTTGGTATACATCCTCCTGTATGTGGACCTTCATCATTGTCCTGATGTGTTCATATGCCTGTACTATTTTATCCACCTCTCCCCTATCTTGTATTCTAGCTTTTGTTATGGCATGTTTGTGAGAATGGAACTTAGCCTTGAGAGCTTCCAGCTTACCTTTTCTACTGTTCAAAGTCTCATTGTATGTTTATACCTTGACTTTTATCCTCATCATTTTATCCATCACTTCCTCTGTCAAGTGGTTAAGGGGGTCATTTGCTACCGACTTGAAATTATCATGCAGAGCTTTGATAGATAAATCTACATCCTGATTTTTAATTTTCCCTTCTATTTTACCTTCTAGGGCTTCAAGGATCTATACTTCATATGCCATCATGGTGTGCAGCTTTATACTTATATCCCTGAGCTTGCCACTACATTTCTTCAAGATATCACATTTGAACTTGATATCCTCATACCATATGCCTATCAATAGCGTAGTATTATTATTCAACACTTGATTGCTTATCAAGATTTGTGGATCAATTCTCTTTATTTCACTTAGAGCAGTCAGGTCTTTTTCCAATTGGAATGATTGTTTTCCCGTTTTATTTTGCATTTTATCTACCTTTCTCTTCAAACTGCTCAAAGAATTCCACCTTTGTAGTGAGGTTCTCAAAACATCCTCAGCCCCAGTGAGAGCTGACAACATCCATTTCTCCGTGATCATTGCCTCATGTCTCATTAGGTCCAGCTTGGTGACCTCTTCCCGGGATATGATAGTCAATGGGATTGTCGGATCAACTGGTGTATTATTAGGGTTAATCAACCCTTTTATGTAAGAATGTAAATGAGCAGTGTGCTCTTTATGCATTTTATTTTTCCCTTTCTCCTTCTTTACCCTTTGGGTTAAAGAATCAATAATTGCTTTCCCTTCCTGACCTTCTTGGTCCTCATTGGCAAAACCCAAATCAACAATTGTGATCTGGAATTCCTCTAGGGTGATCTTGCCCTTCTCCTTCTCTACCATGGGAAGTGCTACCTGTGTAGACCTTCTTCCTATGGCAGGATCTCTCTTTATGGCCGATGTTAATCTAGCCTTCCTCTTTGGCTTCATCATTGTCTCAACAAACAAGGTGGAAACATCAAATTCCTAAATTTCAGACCTTTGTTCCATACCTATTTCTCTTCCTAGCCATTGAGGAACATCATCTCTAGATCCTTGATGATCTTTATCAACATTATGTCTGCCCTGTTCTCCAGTATCTACTTCTATTCTTGGTGGAGAAGGCACTTTCTTAATTTCTTCCCCATGTACTTCTTCATGAGGGGGATCTTGTTGCATTTCTTCTTGCTGAGGGGCTTCTTTCTACAAAGGAGGATCCTATGGAATGTCCACATTCTGATCCTGCATTTGATCCTGTACTCCCTCTTTTTGACTTTCATCTACTTTATTGTTTTCCTTATCTTGAGGCATATTGACATCCGTGGATGTCTGTGTATTTTGGCCTTGTGCATCACCCTGATCAAGGGTCATTTCTTGTTCTGCACCTGATGCATCGATATCCTATGGTTTAGGGTCCTCCTAGCCTGATTTATCTTCTATTCTTGAGGCATCCCCCAGATCTTCTTGAGTTTGAGTAGCAATAGCACCTGATATATCTTTATCACCCCCACTCTTCTGTTGAACTTCTACTATTTTTGGCTCTATGGGTATCTCATGCTATTGCTGACCCATATTAGGAGTAGTGCTTTCTTTTTCTACCTTCTTGGCCACTTCAATCTTCTCTGTTTAATCAGGTGCACCTCATTTATCCTTAGGGCTTACATCACCCCTGTATGTTAAATCTACAACAGTAGGGCTAGTCACCTACTCAACCAACTTATCAAGCCCTATCTGTTGGGCTGCCCTCTCTGGGCTACCTTTTTACCTCTTTGGTTTGCTTTATTTCTTCCAACACTGCCATCTATGTTAATGGTGTCCCATTAGGGGTCATGCGGGTGTTGGAAGCAAGAGTCTCCATTCGTTGAGAAGCCACACTTTGAATGACTTCATGATCAGACAAGTCCACGGTGTCCTCCAAAGAGAAAGGACCACCCTAACTTGCTTTGAACATTTCTTTTGTTTGTTCCTCTGCCTTCTCAGTTTTGAATTTTATTATGGTGGGAAGAGGAACATCATGTTGCAGTTCCTTCCTGAATACTTCACCACCGGCTCCTCTTAATACAATAAGGTCAGCCCTGATATCCCCCCTCATGGATGTTCTTTGCTTCTTGGGTGGTGATGTCAGCGGCATCACCCTCCTTTTCTTACTGACCACCATCAGGTCATCACCTGTAGGTTCCTTATTTACCTGCTCTTCTTTGAAAGGGATGCCCTCTCCCACATCTTGCTACAAGGCCTGGCTCTCCTCCTGCACTTCTATAGTTTCAACAGATGGCCTCAAAATCCTCTTAGTCTTCAGCTTTTCAATAGGAGGCTGTGCAGATGATGTGGATGCCTGAGCTGATGTAGATGCAGCTGCAGCTGATGTGGCAATTCATTCAATTATCACCCCTTTCGGTTCATCTTCACTTTTCTTACCTCTAGGGGGACCTTTCCTTTGTTTTTGTGTGGGCAATCTCTCCCCATTGGATTTTCTCTTTTCACTGAGGAACTCATCATATTCCTCATCAGATATTTCTTACCTCTTCTTTTTGGCATCAATTGTAAGGGCAAGACCCCTTTTCTTCAATCTATTTATCTCCGCATCCACCCAAGCTTGGGTTAACTATATCACCCCACCTATCAGCTGATCTAGGGATATATCCTCTGGTTGTGTAAGATCAGGGGATGATATGGTGTCATTGTACACCTTTTTATCTTCATATTCATTTGACATAATCTTTCCATCATCTTTCCTCAGCTACACTGGCACTGGGATGTAGTCAAAGGTCTTTATTTGGTTCAAGGTGAGCCTTTGGTACTTCCTTCTCCTCACTTCAGCTTCATCCTCACAGTTGGTCCAGAAATTTTCTAGATGCTTCTAATGTATTAGTTTTCCCAATATTTTCTTCATGCTGCCATAGGGATCATAAGATCTGGCCAAGGGAAATGGTTGCAAATACATTTGTTTTAGCCATCCCATGACATGTTTTATGCTCTCTGAGTCTGAACACATATACCAGCCCATAGACACTGGGAATAACATTGGAGGTATCTTCTTTTGTGCCTTGTAGGCTTCAACTATGGTAGACACCTGCCTAACAAATTCCATCAAGACAACCCCATCAGTAGGGTATCTTGGCAGCATAAGAGGTTGTCCTTCAAATCCCTCTATCCTGATATATGAAAAGGTGGTAAACTGGATAAACCAAGCCCCATGTCTATAAACGACTTCCCGAGCTTCCATGCTCAGCCTTTTGGTCCTATCCTCCATGGTTCTTACTAGATGCATAGAGAATGCATCATTTACTAGTTTGTAGTCCAGGAGGTAATCTTTTCTTTGTAACTAGGGATAGTGATCCCACATGTAGGCATCATCTACATCATCACCAACCTTACCCACTATCTTCAAGGCATCAAAGGTTCCCTTATAGGCACATGAGTATACCACATATGAGGTCATATAAAACAAGCATGTCTGGCCTCCTAGGTTCCTCATCCCTTTATCCAGTGCATCACTGATGATCTTGGCCCATAATGGCCTATTATCTGCATATAAGACCATCTGGATGATTCCAAACATCCCGTTCTCAAAATTTCCAGCATGAGGTTTACCTGTCATCCTGCTCAGCAGGGCAATCATATACTGGTACTCATCATCAAAATCAAATTTGTATAAATATACGAGCAATTTGGTTGATGCAATGTATGTGCTGCTCTTTGACCTCCATTGATACATTCTCTTCCTTGCATTCTTCTTATTATTATTGTACTATGTTTCCAACTTGCATAGGTCCACACTTACCACCTTCATCCCAACTAGCAGATTGAAAGTGGTGGTAATGCCCTTGATTGAAAAGTCTGCATATATTCTTCCATGCTTGTCCACCCGTCTAGTTTCAGGGTTATAATTTCTAGCACATTTCACTACCAGCTCTGGGGTGTCCATAGCATACGGAAAGCTGGCTGCATGCAAATTCCTAAAACGTATACCCCATCTAGAATGGGATTATCCTTATCATGATCTACTCTTGTCGACCATGCTGCCATGTTCGTATCTCCTTGGTGAGTGTCACCAATAACTCCATATTTAAACTGTACCCCCTCGGGCTAAACAATCATAGGCTTGAGAAACTCTGAGTCAAACCTATTCCTTCTAAGATCTGCCATGGATTCCTGCAACAAACATGATTTGTCTTACCTTACAATGTTCACATGCCTTCATACAACATTATGTACTTCTATATCATGCATACTCTATCTATTATTCTTTACTTCATCATGATATGTATATTCACAGAGCCAAACCACATGAAAGAATCATAAACTCTACCTAAACATGCAGAAAATGACAATAGGAGGGTTTTCAGCTACTTACCTGACAATGCTTTCCTCTTGGATTAGATGACTGATTACGGAAAAGGGCTATGAATACTGAAGATCACTCGTTCCGTTACGGTGAAGGATCCAATCAGTTAATAGGTAGTTGTATGAGGGTTTGACTTCTTTTTTTTGTAATTTCTTGTTTTTTTGCAAGGTAAATGAAAATAACCTTCAAAAATTACCTTTAAACGCATCCGTAGGACAAATTAGGGTAAAACCGCGTTGTCATGATCAAATCCGTTGATCTTCTGCAGGGAATCCATAGATGCTGCCGAGTGTTTGATTTGTATTCGTAATTAGCAGGAATTCATCTACCGCATTTAAGTGCATTTAATGTCAAGAAACATGAGGAGGGTGATCTTTGAAAGATCAGGTGATATTCAAAATATGACCCCCTTTTGGATAAAATGACCCCTCGCCTTTGAGCAGCAAAACTAATGCAAAGAGGATCGGGTGATGTGGTCAACGTTGACCACGTGTATATCGGGTCACGAAATTAAGATCAGGGGATGTTCAAAATATAACCCCCGCAACTAAAATGACCCCCTCAGAATATCAGGGTGACATCACCGTGTCGACAACATTGTTTAAGCGTTATGTTTTAATGACATCACCATCATATTTAGGAATATGATGGTCATCGGATATATACCTCTGCGGGGATAGACTGGAACAATGACGTCATCATTAGTGTGACTTCTTTATTCATTGGACTTAGATGATGTCACCATCATATTAGCATAGGGTGATATTTGCGAAGAGGGTGATATTCGTAAGATGACTTATGTTAAAAATATAACCCTTCACAAGATAAATGAAGTCGTTTGCTGGGTAAATATCGGCTCTTTATTTAAAGTTGATGCCCGCACCTCGTGGACTAGGTGAATATCAGGTGATAATACAATATCGGGGTGATCTTGTCTAATATGACTAATGTTTGAAATATGACCCCCCCTTCGGAATATCAGGTTTGACCAAACTTTGAATCAAGATAACTTTCTTCCCTTAGACAGTTTTGGGGTGATCTAAAAGGCAAACCTATTTGGAATTCTACGTACTTTTTGACCATGAGGTTAATAATGTGAAATACTGAATTTAGAAACTGGCCTCATCATGGTGACAAATCCACCCTCTTGTAGGGCTACATGCATGACTGATTTTACCAAACCGCTCAATGCAGAAAATAACAGGCCAAAGTAGCAAGAAAAAGTTGGGTCCCTGCTTTGTCAAGTCAAAATGGAGTGTGTTGTCAGAACTACACAACAGGTAATCCATGCAATCTCACAATCTCCTTGAAAAATAGGTCTGCTACATGCACTGCATCAGTTGTCTTCTTACAAGGTATGAAATGCGCCATCTTTGAAAATCTGTCTACCACTACAAATATAGAATCATGTCCTCTCTATGTTTTAGGCAATCCCATCACAAAATCCATGCTTATGTCTTCCCAAGGTCTCTTCGATACTGTCAAAGGTTTGTATAATCCAGTATTCTGACTACTCCCTTTTGCAACTTGAAAAACTCTACAACTCTACACATATTTCCTAACATCCTTATGTATCTGTAGTCAAAAGTAATTCTCACTCACTAAAGCCACTATTTTATCAATGCCAAAATGTCTTGCCAATCCACCATTATGTTTCTCCTTGATCAAATTATCTCTCATCAAACTTCTAGGTATGCACAACTAATTTCCTCTGAATAACACATCTTCCTAAATGCAATAATCCAACCACTTACTCCTATCTATCACAACAAGTTCCTTACATGCTTTCCAAGGTTCTGCAAAATCAGTGTCTCCCTCATACATGTTCTTCAATTCATCAAACTCTATCGCTTCAACTCTCATCTCTGTCAATAAGTTTCTTCTCCTACTCAATGCATCAGCAACTTTGTTTGATTTACCACTCATATGCTTGAACACAAAAGTATAACTTTGCATGAACTCTATCCATCTCATATGTCTTTGATTCAACTTACCTTGACTATTCAAATATTGCAAATCTTTATGATCTGTATACAACACAAATTCCTTAGGCAACAAATAATGTCTCCACTTCTTCAGGGCTTGAATTATGGCATAGAACTCTTGATCATAAACTGAATATCATCTCCTTGCATCATTCAACTTCTCACTAAAATATGCTACAGGTATACCCACTTGACTTAACACTGCTCCAATTGCACTACCACTTGCATCACAATCAACATGAAATACTTTATTGAAATCAGGTAATGCTAAGACAGGTTGCTCTGTCACCTTCTACTTCAATAGTTCAAAACTTTTATTTGCTCTTGATGTCCACTTAAAGTCTTTCCTGTCACCTTTCATTGTCTTTGTCATAGGGTTACATACTGAACTAAAATTTCTAATGAACTTTCGGTAGAAACTAGCCAATCCATGAAATAATCTAACCTCTCCCATGCTCTCCAGTTTAGGCCATTCAAAAATTGCTCTTGCTTTATCAAGGTCCATCTTCAATCCTTCCACAGAAATCACAAATCCCAAGTATACCAATTCTTCCTTCATGAAACTACACTTCTTGATGTTGATCAACAAATTCTCTTCTCTCAGTCTCTGCAAAACTTGTCTAATATGCCACAAATGTTCTTTTGTCTTACTGAAAATTAGAATATCATCAAAGTAGACAATCACAAACTTACCCAAGAATTTCTTCAAGACCTCATTCATCAACCTCATGAAAGTACTTGGTGCATTTGTCAATCCAAAAGGCATCACTAACCACTCATACAATCCTTCATTTGTCTTAAAATCAGTCTTCCACTCATCTCCTTCTCTGATTTTGATCTGATGGTATCCACTTTTCAAGTCTATCTATGAAATATTTTGATCCACTCAAACAATCCATGATATCATCCATCCTAGGTAAAGGGAATCTATACTTAGCTATGATCTTGTTTATTGCTCTAGAGTCGGTGATAGCACTGCAGGTACTGCACAAGGACTTAAACTTTCTCTCATCAAACCTTTCCTCAACAATTCTTGTATCTGCCTATTCAATTCTTCATTCTCTGTTGGTGTCATTCTATGTGCTACTTTGTTAGGAAAACTAGCTACCGGTATAAGATCCATGTGATGACTGATACTCCTTACAGGTGGAAATCCTTCAGGTACATTATCTTATTTGATGTCTTCATACTCTGTCAGCAACTCTATTATCTCCTCCGGTTGCGATTCTTCAGTCTCCTTCTTCAACATTTCTGGCTTCTTAGGAATCAAGGCATAACACATGTTATCATGTCTCAAACCATCCAGAAATTTCCTTCCATATACCAAACAAATTCTAGCCTTTCCACATACTTCACTCTTAGGATCATCCTCCAAAGGAATCAAGGTCATTCTCTTTCCATTTGCTGTTATAGTGTAGGTATTCTTTCTCCCATCATGTATAACTTTTTTATCATACTACCAAGGTCTACCCAATAAAATTTGACATACATCTATAGGCATAATATCACACAAGACTTCATCATGATAAGATCCAATATGAAATTTCACCAAACATTGTTCACTCACCAGTACCTTATGATCATCCTAAATCCATGCTATCTGATAAGGCTTCGAGTGTTTCAATCTTTCCAACTCCAGCTTAGTCACCATCTTCTCTAAAACTAGATTATCAGAACTACCACTATCAATTACAACTTTACAACATTTACCTCCTAATTTGCATCTGGTTCTGGACAAACTCTTCCTCTGTGGTGGTTCCTCATTTGTCTTTGCTTGAAATAGTGCTCTCCTCATCACAAGTGATTCTCCTTTCTCTGGCTTACGAACTGAACTAGGTGATCCAACAGGTTCTTCTTCAACATAGGCTACTCTTCCACTATTCTCTATTTTCTTACTTGTACTCCCCTGATTACATTCAAATTTTCTATGTCGTTCACCTCCACACTTGAAACAAGTTCCTTTGAATGTTCTATTATCAAATCCTCTTCCCTCTCTTCTATGTCCTTCATTTTGGTATGAATTGTAATTACCTCTGTGATGAAAAATTTTGTCATTACTTTGGTATGCACTGCTATCTCTGTCATCCTTCTTAAATGTGTTGTCAAACTTATTCTGCTCCGGATGTGATCTGTCTCCTCCAAAAAATGCTCTGCCTCTCTGAAATTTACCTCCTCTTCCTCTTTGTGTCTAATCATGCCTCTTGTTCAACTTCTCTTCAACCTTTAGGGCAAACTGATATGCTTCCTCCAAAGATGCCATCCTTACCAAACTTAGTTCTTCTTGAATGTTCAATCTCAGCCCATTGATGTATCTAGCAACTTTCTCCTTGCTTGCTTTACTCTGTCCTATCCTTATGATCATCCTATGGAATTCTTCAGTATACTCCTTCATAGATCTCTCCTTTTGTCTCAGGTTCTGTAGTCTTTTCAACATCTCTAACTCATAGTCAGCAGGTATTTCTTCAATTTTGTCACCATCCTATCCCACTTTATAATCTTTTCTTTTCCTCTTATGTTTCTATCCAGCTAAACTTATTTCCACCATATAGAAGCATGTCCTTTCAACTTTGTGTTTGCAAATTTCACCTTCTCCAAATCTTCAACTTCTTCATATTCAAATTATTCTTCCATGTCATTTATCTAGTCAATCAATTCTTCAAGGTTCAAATTACTAGTATAATTCGGTACATCAACTCTAGCTCTCTTTCCAATCTTTGAAATAGCTCGCAACATCTTCACTTGATCTGATTCTTCTTCTTCATCACCTCCTAGGGTTTCACCAATTTGTTCAACAGATTGAAATTCTTCTTCATCATCACTTTCAATATTAGGTCTCAGTGTTAATCCTCTTCACCTATCTTCCTCAATAGCATCCAATTGAATCCTCATTGTTTTCATCATTTCCATCATCTTCAATCCATTCTACCAGCCATTATTCCAACAATAGAAACTCTTGTCAGTGGCATTCTTCACAGGATCAAGTGTAAATTGCCTCAAGTTCGGTGATCGGGCTACAAGGTGACAATTGCCTCACAATCGGTGATCGATTGTGACACAAGTAACCTGCCTCAATTCGATGATCTATCCACAACAAGATCTTACATAATTCCTTCACCAACTTCACTTAATTCACTTCCAAAGATTCAAACTTTCACTCTGATACCACTTGGCACAGTCATGCCAAGAGGGTTCATAGAATGAACTGTCCAAACCATGCAACAAGAGTAAACACAACAAAAACAACTCAAAGATATGAAACAAATGTAGCTTTAGTCATTTAGTATATCATAGAATTCAAGTATAGTCTGGCTAGCAACATGCGGGCTTAGAATTAGGGCTTAAAGGCCTGATTATAGAATATCAGAGTATGCACAAGATATAGCCTTTAAGCTCCTTCACACAAAATCTAAACTATCAACTTATGAATCAACTTCTAAATATCAAAATCTACTTCCTAGGGATCTATTACATCCTTATATATCATCTCCAGTACAAAAGATTCCCCTGCGTCGGCCAAGGAAGATTACAAACTCCAATGAAGAGTTGTAACGTGTATACACGGATAGGTTAGACCTAAATGCATAGAACACCTCTGCAAATAAATGGAATGAAGTGCAGATCTAGGGGAGGGTTAGCCATGAACTAAAGATCTTTGAATGATGTGTCATTAGGCTCCACAGGTTGAGGGATTCTCTGCAAGTCTTCTCCTTTAGTTGATTATCAGAGATTGTCAGGATGCTCTGTTATGAGAAAATAGTCGATCTTCTAATAGAGATAACTTTCTGGTAACTAATCCAAATGCTCTGAATTCTGGATATGATGTAGATGAATGAATCAAGATGCTAAGTCCAGCTCTATAAGATGTGAAATACAACTGTAGTAGAATACTGACCAAAATACAGAAACTACTACTGACTAAGTTGGAAAACGAAAAGAAATAAACTGAACTGCAAACAAACTGAATTGCAAATGTTTTTGGTTGATGCAAGATTACTCCTTAACTAGGGATGCTCCTACATCACTTATTGTGGATGGACCCCATGTGCACCTGTAGGTCCAAATAGAACATTCTCAGCTGCCACGAATTCTAAGAACTGCTCAGTCAAAGTTTGGTAGTTTTTTGGTCTTAGGGATCTTAAGGGACTTTTCTGGTAGCCTGCTACCCCAAATGATTGGGATGTTAGGGCCATGAAATAAGATCTCCCCTAGGATTTACCCACCCACCATGATGCGTTGGTGCAGTCTGTTCGGCCCCACGAGTTGTGGAATGCAAAATCTCACTCCTAGCACCTTACAACTTTGCTAGTAGCTTGAAGCCTGAAATGATTGAGACATTTAGTGCACAAAATGAGACCTCCCCTAGAATTTACCCACCCATCTGGACATGTTGGTGCATTTGGTTCAACCCCAGGACCTATTGAATGCAAAATTTTAGTCCTAGCAACTTTTGAGTTTGTTGATAGCATACAACTTAGAACGACTGGGATGCTTGGCACATGACACGAGACCTCCCCTAACATTTAACCACCCATGCCAACATGTTAGCATAGATGGTTTGGCCCCATGAGCTACAAAATGAAAAATATGGCTCTTGGCAAGGTTGTGTTGCATGAAACTGAAGCATTTTATAAGAATGCATTTGATTTTAGCACAGTCAAATGGTTTTGAGATGACCAAAACTGAGAGAGGTTATTATGGATAGACCCCATGTGCACCTGTAAGTCCAAACAAAAGATTCCTAGTTGCCACAAATTTTGTGAACTATTCTGTCAAAGTTTGGTAGTTTTTGTTCTTAAGATCTTAAGTGACTTTTCCAGGAGCTTGTTGCCTTAAATGATTGGGAACCTTGGCTCATGAAACAAGACCTTCGTTGGCATTTACCCACCCACCCTAATGTGTTTTCATAGTCTATTCAGCCCCACGAGCTATGGAATACAAAATGTCACTCCTAGCACCTTTCCACTACATGAAACTGAAGCATTTTGGCAGAATGCATTTGATTTCGACACGGTCAAACAGACTGGAGTTGACCAAAACTGAGAGGTGTTATTGTGGATGGACCCCATGTGCACCTATGAGTCTAAATGAAATGTTCCTAGCTACCATGAATTTTGAGAATTGCTCCATCATAGTTTGGTAGTTTTTTGGTCTTAGGGATCTTAAGGGACTTTGTCGGTAGCCTGCTGCCCCAAATGACTGAGATGCTTGGCACATGAAATGAGACATCCCATGGAATTTACCCACCCACTCTGATGCATTGGCAAAGTCTGTTCAGCCCCACAAGCTATGGAATGCAAAATGTCACTCCTAGCACCTTTCCACTACATGAAACTGAAGCATTTTGCAAGAATGCATTTGATTTCAGCATGGTCAAATGGACTGGAGTTGACAAAAACTGAGAGAGGTTAATGTGAATGTACTCCATATGCACCTATAGGTCTAAATGGAATGTTCCTAGCTACCACGAATTCTGAGAACTATTCTGTCAAAGTTTGATAGTTTTTGCTCTTAGGATCTTAAGTGACTTTGTTGGTAGCCTACTGCCTCAAACAATTGGGATCCTTTGCACATGAAATGAGATGTCCCTTGGCATTTATGCACTCACCTCGATGCTTTGGCAGAGTCTATTTAGCCCCACGAGCTATGGAATGCAAAATGTCACTCCTAACACCTTTCCATTGCATGAAACTAAAGCATTTTGCAAGAATGCATTTGATTTTGGCACAGTCAAATGGATTGGAGTTGACCAAAAATGAGAGAGGCTATTGTGGATGGACCTCGCGTGCACCTCTAGGTCTAAATAGAACATTCCCAACTGTCACAAATTTTGAGAACTGCTCTGTCATAGTTTGGTATTTTTTTGGTCTTAGGGATCTTAAGGGACTTTGCTGGTAGCCTACTTCCTCAAATGACTGGGATGCTTGGCACATGAAATGAGACCTCCCCTAGCATTTATCCACCCACCCCGATGTGTTGGCATAGTCTGTTTGGCCCCACAAGCTATGGAATGCAAAATGTTACTCCTAGCACCTTTCTGTTGCATGAAACTAAAGCATTTTGGAGCAATGCATTCCTTGCCACCATAGGCAAATGAAATTGATTTAGTAAAAATCAAGGTAGGTATTTGTAGGTGGACTTGACATCCACCTATACATGCAAAGAAGATTTTCCTAGGTGTCACAGTTTGATGGAATAGTCGGTCCAAAGTTTGTCACCTTTTTTTTCTTAGGGCTCTTGAGAAATTATCTGTGTTTGATATAGCAAATAATGACCATGAGACTTTTCCACCGAAAAGACATCCCCCCTAGCATTTAATCATCCACCCGGATGTGTTGGCACCATTTGTTTGGCCCTAGTAGATTATGAATGTAAAAATTCAATCATAATACCTTTCTGGTAGATGAAAATTTAGTACTATAAAGGTGTTCTCATTTGATCCAATATCTTGTAGGGCATCAATTTAGGTTACCATTCCTGCTGCTCTCGATTGTTTGTCATTAAAACTCATTAAGACTCATTATGAAATAGTAACATCATTAAAACGAATTAAAACTCATAGTAACATCGTTAAAATTCATTAAAAATCATAATGAAATATAAAGTAAAGGACATATCATCATAAAAACCTACCTTACTTTCCTTCCAAAGGTAACTTCATAAGGATTATGCCTACCTCCATCATACTAAAATCCTGCATGCAAATGTAATTGCACTATTTAGCTAAAATGAGTATCTAAAATATACAAGGTGAAATGAGGACATCAAAGAAAAATAACACACCTTTCCATCATTCCACTAATTGAATCCAATGAATTATCGAGGTGTGCTCTACTCTTTATTATGTTGAGTATTGCCTCATGATCAGACTCACGTACCTTCCACAAGGTCTTGTTTAATGGTCTACCCCCATATTTGATCAAATGAATGTTTGATGCCACAACAAGGTTAGAATAATGAAGAATCTTCCTATGTGTGTCAAAGTCCTCGAACAACCACACATCAGACTTCTTCATTGGGTACCTTCTAAGCCATGTTCTAGTAACAACCATTGATCTTGTAGGGTACTCGATGTTTTATCCATCTATAACAGGGGAATCTAATTTCTTTTTTTCCTCAACACAATGACACAAATAATAATTCATTCCTTCTTCATTGTCTTCAGCTACAATAATTGCATAAACATGCCCTACATTGATACGTACATTTAGTTCGATGAATATAGTCAACAATACAAGAAAAACAACAAAATAAGATGGCATATTGAATTTTATTAAATTTGAATGTTGATAATACCTGGTTGAACTAGATCTGAAACATGGTAAAAATCAATCGATGATTCAATCTCTATTATTTATAGTGTTGTTGGTGGTTGATACATGTCAATAGGGCTTAGGCCTCTTGTACACCAATCATCAACCCATTCCTTTGACTCACAATCATACCAAGCTTCATATGTACATGAAGAACAAAAGCGTGCCATCCACCGCGTATGAATACTCCATGAACCTGCATTAGAGCTTCTAAAAGGGTGTCTCTCACTCGATCATGTCAATGTACAATAGTCCTCATATTTTGCAATGTTAGTATCATCAACCAACCAAAAATATCTATGAACTGTAGACTTACCTTCATTACCTAGACCTATTGTAGTGTTACACCATTCGACAATAGATCTCGCATCTGTCAACTTTACATTGTCTTTGTACTTCAACTCTTCTTGTGCTAATACTCTTTTGATACATGCTCCCCCTTTCCATGTCTGGCCTCATAAAAATTCCACATATGTTGAACACCATTCATCGTATGCATCTTGCTCAACCAATATAACATCCGTGAGTTCTTGAATTGTGATGCACAATTATCTAACCATATGATATGCTGACAAAATGATATGCTCCTACGAGCCAAATCATGGTAGAACATCTAAAAGTAACCTTGCATGAATTTCATAGAATGTGTACGATCATCACTAATATAAAAATGATATTCCCTCAAGATCTTCTTGTCATCCTCTATACTATCTTCTATATGAATGAATGTTATTTGCACAAATATAGCAACCTGCGTAGAGTTGTAATATTGTGATTGCACCTCATTATGTGTCTATAGTGTGTAGTTCTCTGCAAAGTCAACAACGAAAATGATGGTACCAAGTGGAAACGTGTCCTTGCATAACTTGAATTGCAAGTCCAACCATCGAGCTCTATGGGTATGCCTTGCATTCTTGTACACTATACTATCACGTGTGGACATAAACTAATACACTGGAATCTTTTGAATAACCAAATCACACATCTTTGCTTCTTTACTATCTTTTATATTGTAGGCCACTATTTTATACATTCCAAACTCTACTAGTTCATTTCCAACTGCATGTGTGCTTTCCATATGTTCACATATTGGCATACGTTGCAAGCCACCGCAATGCTAACATGTGCCATCCAAGCATAATTTCCTATAAAATATTTGACCTTCAGGTCTCTTTCACATAAAATTATTGATATGAAGTCTCTTGAAGATGTTGGTGGGGCATGTATGCCATGCAATCCTGCAAATCATTGTTAGTATGCAAATCTAAACATATAGACTGATAAACATCAAAATGGTTAGAAAATTCAATATATAATCTACAACAAGTACTGCATGTGTGATTTATTTTGACATAGAAAGGTTTAGCATTTCAAAATATCTTTGACAAATTTTAATTTGAGGATACATCTCTTGAAATTTCTCAAAAAATTGTGTTTGAGTCACATCCAAAAAATACTTTGGATGTGGCTCATGGTTTCAACAACCAATTCTCCTTCTCACAACATCTCTTGCATACCCTTGTGTTATTTTTTCAAAATTCTTCGATGAGGGATCTTAAGGCTTTAACAACAAATTTGTCTTTATGTGGGAGTCTCCTAGAGAATGCCTATAATTCATTGGTGTTTCAGTCCTCAACTCTTTCATGTCTTCCAACAGTTCTCATTAGAGTTTTTCTACTTATTTTTAATGCTTCACTTGTCTTTCTAATGAGGTGAGATTTCTTTGTTTGTTGGCTTACTATTGTCAATGTAATTACATGCCATGTGACATTACTATCCTTGGTGTGTGAGGTGGAACCCACACTCTCATATGCACTTATTAGATTCTTTACAATTGATTTTTCACTTGAGGCATCTGATGTGCTTAGGCCAAGAATCTTCATAATGGGCCTAAATTTTAGATTTCTCATCAATTCAACAAATAGTTGACATCTTCCGGTTTCATTCAAGTTCTCAAAGAATGATTTCCATATCTTATTCACATATCTTTGGCAAGTACACTTGGAAATCTTATCATGCATGGGCTTCAAAACATTCTCATTGATATCAATTAGAAACTTAGGCTTCCTATGCAAAATTCTAGGAGGTGTTTTCATTGGTAAAGTTGACTCAACATTAGGAATTTCTTCAATATTTACTTGAGATGGGATAGATGATGTACCTTCAGTTGGAGATGAAAAAGATGAAAAGGCTTAAATTTGCAATGGATAAGATGGTGTACCTTCTACTTGATGTGTGAATGATGGCATTCCACCAACTTAAGAAGAGAATGAAGATGTACCTTCAACTTCACCTGTGAAAGATGGAGTGCCTCCAATTTGAGAAGATAATGATGGTGTTCCTTCAACTTGACCTGTGGATGATGGAGTGCCTCCAACTTGGAGATTTAGTTTCCTCATTGAATAGAGGTTTGCATTTGTTCCCTTTGTGCCTCCAATTCCATCTCTCTCTTAGCTTCATTAGATGTGTCATGTTCCTCTTCAATTGGCAATGGTGGAATGTCTTCTTGTATGGTTGACAATTTCCTACTTTAGTGAATTCACCTCATTCTTTCTCTTTTCCTCTCATTCTCAGCTTCACACTCTTCTGGTGTTAGAGTGTTTTATTGTTTCCTCGGCATGATGATAATTTATATATGTGTCATGAATAATCCAATGATGAGTTCTACAGTTGATGCATTAGGGTTTGGGAAGATTGTAACAATAGACATATTCTTCCTTTATCAACCCTCATTGAAGCCTATCCTTGCATAATTTGGTATGTACTTGTGTTGATTCATAACAATAGATCCTTATATATGTAATTTGGCATGATCTCCCATTGCTTGATGTAATAATCAAACTTCGTATTTAGCTTATGACAACAGTATATATATGTTCATCATTCTTGGTATGGTTCTACATGTTTTATATGCACTTTCATGCTAAATCTTTTCTACATAGTGAGGCGAATCATTTGGTATGACCTTATGAATGTTTTCTATGATTTATGATTCATAATTTCCATCATTAGAAGTCTGATTTCCAACTGAGTTAGGGTTAGGGCAAAATAACAAGGTGCAAAAATTAAGTTTCTAGTTTTTGTTTTTGTTTTTTTAGAAAAAAGGTACAGAGCACCTGAAAGGAATAGAGGTTATTGTGATTTATTTTGGTCTCTCATGTTATTCTATTTCTTAATAAATCTAGTGGGTCCATAGAGCTTATTGTAATATGTTTTGGTCTCTTGTGTTTTGTATTTCTCAAGATTTGGGAGATGCAGAGAAGCAAATATGGGAAAGTCATGTAGTGAGGGCTATCATGCTATATAAAAAGGAGATGGATGAATATAGGAAAATGTAGAGAAAACACAAGATGAGAATACAATAAAGACTTGACAAAAGGAGAAAAATATTGACCCTAATAGGCCAATGAAGCCCCGTCATCATTCCTAAATTTTTAGGTATTAAAATCCCTAGTTAATTATATGGTCTCTTTAAAATTGATATTCATTGGTAAAATATTTCCATTTTCCAATGCTAATGTGGAAATGATTTCACTTAAGTGTTAAGTCTATTTCTTTATTTTTTAAAGAAAAGTCAAATGGATTATGGTTATAACAAGGAGACAAAGAGAAAGTTAGTAGAGTAAAGGCCTAGTATTAGAAATGCTATAAAGTCACTAGGATTATTTTTGTCAAGTGGAGGGTAATAGTTCTTCCATATATCTTAGTGATCTTACCTAACAAAAATGATCTATCATCATTCTAGTGTAGAGGTTCTTATCTAGTCTCTTTTCATCTATCATTTTCTTTATCTTTTTGGAATTAGGAGATGTAGAGAAGAAAATATGGGAAAATCAAGCATCAAGTGCAATGGTACAATAAAAAAAGGAGATGAAAGGATACACTAAAAATGTGAAGCAAACACAATAGATCTACTTCAATCAAGAGATTGGGCCTCTCTACTTCATCCACAAGAACATCATGATTACGTACAGGTGGGCATCGTGATTATTTATAGCTAAAAACATGCTCAATCATTTTAGTTAAACATGTCAATTCTAAGATTTTTCCCTAAATTTCAAGTGTATGTGAATTAAAATAAAATCAATTGATGGAATGATCAATCTTGATAGTTGAACATCTAATGTTTCCATTGCAAATGTGTTTATTAAAAATAGATGCTCTAAAAGAAACTCTTGAGGATGCCAGCTGGTTATGTCATGGTCAGTATGGTCAGTTGACCTTTAAAGAGTTGAACTTGTTACATACTAAGATTTGTGGATTGTTAAAGATCTTGTTAAAGAGTTTGATCATAAATTGATAAGATAGCGATAAAAGCCTATGTGGTAACCATGCATTGAGAGTTGGACATTGTTCTATGGCATGGATATTTATTACAACCAAGTGTTACAACCAAGTGTTTCTTGGTGAAGAACTCGCTATTACATCATGAACTAAGTGAGTTGTTAGAGCATGTGGCAGTGTTGGAGTGCATGTAGTGAAAATTGAGAACATGTATATGTTCTAGAGAATGTTCTAAGGTATCACAAGTGATAAGAATCATTTGAGAGTTTCTCTTTGTTACCGCAATCCATAGTTTGATTTTGGTTGCAGTGTAGGAAGACATGTACACGGTTCATGTGTTTTGGTCAACAACTTTTGACTAACTATGAAGACAAGTATGACAGATTCAAGCTAAGTATGGTGTACCCTTGTAAGCACTGAAAGTGTTGAATTATCACAGTCAATCAATACAAATCAATCAATTGGTAGTAAAGAAGACATTGAGTATGATGGCACACCTAGTCCCAATGATGAGCATGAGTTCAATGGCCAAGAGGATGAGAGAGAATGATGATAATACTTTGTTATAGGGAGGTATCAATGACATAGTTCAAATTCAAGATACAACAAATTCTATTAATGATTCAAGATATAACAAAATCATGTATGTATTATATTTTAATGATTCTAATTCTATTAATACACATAATGATGACTTTTTCACTTAGATAGTTCCACTTTTAGTGATTCTGAGTGTTCTAAACAACATATAGTGAATTAAATTGGACATAAAGAACATACCTTAGAATTTGATATTCGAGTTGACCAATCCTCCAAAATTTGGCTTCAAAATCCTCAAATTGATCTTTTGGCAAGTTTGATTATGAATTCTATATAACTCTAGAATAGGATTAGAAATTTTTGAAAAAACAAACATATATCATCAAATTCAATCTATATCAATGGTAATTAGCTTTGAAACAATATGAAACATGAAACTTTCAATTCAAACAATCAAATTTTGTCCAAAAACATGCAAAACTAGTTCTTCTACATTGAAAAAACAAAAAGGGTGGTGGATTTATCAAACAACGATTCTGAAAATGTCAAACACCATGAAAAAGTGTTTTTTTGTCTGATAGCACACATGAAAAGTAGGGAATAACAGACATGTGGGGTTTGAATACGGATCCCACATGTTTTTTCCCCATTTTTTTGCTTCACAAAATGTGCTTGCATTATAACACAAGTGCATTTTGCGAAGCATGAATCTTTATGCTTTCATGCATGCAATCAAGTATTTTAGTGTGTTCTCTCTATGTATAAGTATATATTTATAAGTATATATCTATAAGTATATATCTATGCAAACCTTTATGTATAAGAATATATCTATGCAAAAATTTATGTATAAGTATATATCTATGCAAAACATTATGTATAAGTATATATCTATCTCTATCTCCCTCTCTCTCTCTCTAAACCCCTAAACCCTAAATAATGCCCCTGAACCTTTATCTCCCTATCTCTCCCTCTCTAAACTCCTAACCCCTAAACTCTAAACCCGATCAACCCTAAAACCCTATCTCCTTGTCTCTATCATCCCTCTACCTCTCAATCTCTCTACCTATGTCTCTAGCCATGTCCCTCACCCTCTATCTCCCTATCTCTCCCCTCGGTCTCCTCTATATCTCCCAATTGGTCCTCTCTCTCTAAACCATAACCTAAACCTTTAAACCTTAACCCCTAACCCGTAAACCTTAAACCCTAAATAATGTCCCTAAACCCTAACCCCTAACCCTTAAACCCTAAAACTGAGCAACCCTAAACCCCTAAACCATAAACCATAGAAGTAATCCTAAACCTCTATCTCCCTATCTCTCCCAATCTCTATCAGTCCCCTCTCTCTATCTCTCTCTAAACCTTAAACTCAAGAAACCCTAAAACCCTAACCCCTGAACCTAAACCCCTAAACCCTAAATAATTCCCCTAAACCCTAAACTTAAGCAACCCTAAACTCATAAACCCGACCAACCCTCTCCCTCTCTCTCCAACATGGATCCCACATGTTTTTTTCCCATTTTTTTGCTTCCCAAAACGCGCTTGCATTATAACGCAAGCACATTTTGTGAAGCATGAAATATTTATACTTTCATGCATGCAATCAAATATTTTAGTGTGTTTTCTCTATGTGTAAGTATATATTTATAAGTATATATCTATAAGTATATATCTGTAAGTATATATCTATGCAAACCTTTATGTATAAGTATATATCTATGCTCTCTCTCAAAATCCCTAAACCCTAAATAATGCCCCTAAATCCTAAGCCCTAAATCATAAACCATAAACCCGAGCAACCCTAAACCCTAACCCCTAAACCCTAAACTTAAGCAACTCTAAACTCATAAACCTAACCAACCCTCTCCCTCTCTCTCAAAAACAAGAAAACTAGGACTCTCTCTCCCTATCACCCTATCTCTCCCCTCTTTCTCCCCTTCATCTCCACCCTCTCTCCCTCTTCCTCTCTCTCCCTCTCCCTTATTAACAAAGAACATGGAAACACAAAAACTAGGACATGTAAAGAGGAATGGGGATATAAATTGGGATGATGAAATGGAAACAAGATAATTTAAGAAAGTTCATTTGATAGGAAGAATGATGAGGAGAGGTAGAGATGGGAGGGAAGTAGAGAGTGACAGAGAGTGTGTAGGAGGTAGACATAGGAAGGAAGAAGAGAGTGAGATAGAGGGTAGGAGGTAGAGAGGGGAGGGAAGTAGAGAGTGAGAAAGGGTAGGAGGTAGACATGGGAGGGAAGTAGAGAATGGGAGAGAGGGTAGGAGGTAGAGAGGGAAGGGAATAAGAGAGTGAGAGAGAGGGTAGGAGGTAGAGAGGGGAGGGAAGTAGAGAGTGAGAGAGGGTAGAAGGTAGAGAGGGGAGGGAAGTAGAGAGTGAGAGAGAGCGTAGGAGGTATAGGGGAGGGAAGAAGAGAGTGAGAGTGATGGTAGGAGGTAGAGAGGGGAGGGAAGAAGAGAGTGAGAGAGAGGGTAGGAGGTCGAGAGGGGAGGGAAGTAGAGAGTGGGAGAGAGAGTAGGAGGTAGAGAGGGGAGGGAAGTAGAGAGTGAGAGAGGGTAGGAGGTAGAGAGGGGAGGGAAGAAGAGAATGAGAGATAGGGCAAGAGGTAGAGAGGGGAGGGAAGTAGAGAGTGAGAGAGGGTAGGAGGTAGAGAGGGGAGAGAAGTAGAGAGTGAGAGAGAGGGGAGGAGGTAGAGAGGGGAGGGAAGAAAAGAGTGAGAGAGAAGGTATGAGGTGGAGACAGGAGGGAAGTAGAGAACTAGAGAAAGGGAAGGAGATAGAGGGGGGAGGGAAGAAGAGTGAGAGAGAAGGTAGGAAGTAAAGAGGGGAGGCAAGTAGAGAGTGGGAGAGAGGGTAGGAGGTAGAGAGAGGAGGGAAGTGGAGAGTGAGAGAGGGTGGGAGGTAGACAGGGGAGGGAAGAAGGGAGTGAGAGAGAGGGTAGGAGGTAGAGAGGGGAGGGAAGTAGAGAGTGAGAAAGGGTAGGAGGTAGAGAGGGCAGAGAAGTAGAGAGTGAGAGAGAGGGTAGGAGGTAGAAAGGGGAGGGAAGAAGAGAGTGAGAGAGAAGGTAGGATGTAGAGAGGGGAGGGAAGTAGAGACCTAGAGAGATGTTAGGAGGTAGAGAGGGGAGGGAAGAAGAGAGTGAGATAGGGTAGGAGGTAGAGAGGGGAGGGAAGTAGAGATTGAGAGATAGGGTAGGAGGTAGAGAGGGGAGGGAAGAAGAGAGTGAGAGAGGGGAGGAGGTAGAGAGGGGAGGGAAGTAGAGAGTGAGAGGGAGGGTAGGAGGTAGAGAGGGGAGGGAAGTAGAGAGTGAGAGAGGGTAGGAGGTAGAGAGGGGAGGGAAGTAGAGACTCAGAGAGAGGGTAGGAGGTAGAGAGGGTCCGAGGGAAGAAGAGAGTGAGAGACAGGATAGGAGGTAGAGAGGGGATGGAAGTAGAGAGTGAGAGAGAGGGGAGAAGGTAGAGAGGGGAGAGAAGAAGAGAGTGAGAGAGAGGGTAGGAGGTAGAGAGGGGAGGGAAGTAGAGAGTGCGAGAGAGGGGAGGGAAGAAGATAGTGAGAGAGAGGGTAGGAGGTAGAGAGGGGAGGGAAGTAGAGAGTAAGAGAGGGTAGGAGGTAGAGAGGGGAGAGAAGTAGAGAGTGTGAGAGAGGGTAGGAGGTAAAGAGGGGGGGAAGAATAGAACGAGAGACAAGGCAGGAGGTAGATAGGGGAGGGAAGCAGAGACTCAGAAAGAGGGTAGGAGGTAGAGAGGGGAGGCAAGTAGAGAGTGAGAAAGAGGGTAGGAGGTAGAGAGGCGAGGAAAGAAGAGAGTGAGAGAGGGGAGGGAAGCAGAGACTTAGAGACAGGGTAGGAGATAGAAAGGGGAGGGAAGTAGAGAGTGAGAGAGTTGGTAGGATGTAGAGAGAGGAGGGAAGTAGAGAGTGAGAGAGGGTAGGATGTAGGGAGGGGAGGGAAGTAGAGAGTGAGAGAGAGGAGGGAAGTAGTGGTGAGAAAGAGACAGGAGCGGAGGGAGAGAGGAGGGAAGGGAGTAATTTAGTTTAGCATAATGCGAGCGTGTTATAACGTGCTCACATTATGCTTAGGCTTGGTAATTACCGAGCCTAAGGCTTGGATTTGCCTTGGGCTTCCAACCCAAAGGCTTGGACTTGTTTAGGTCATCCAAGGAAATGTTTTTGTAGATTCTAACAAAATTCAGATAATCTAGAGTGTGCTCCCCATCAGGATTGCACTTTTTTCAATGAAAAGTCAAAAAAATACCACCATAATCTTAAGCTTTCTGTTAGCTATCTAACCATATAATTTTTTTAACATTTTGAGTACATTAAGGGTTTCATCTTTAATTTCTTTTTTTAGTGTATCTGTTTTTTGTCAAAAACCAGTGTCTAGTATTTTTGACTTTTTTTTAACCGTTCATTGAAATTTCAAATAAGTTACATTTTTAGAAACTAGACTTCATTCTACACGTATTAAAAAAAATGATTTTTGATTAGTTTTCAAAAATTTTAGGGGGGAGCATGCTCAATTTTCTATTTTTCAGGATGTGTCCACATTGAAAATTAGTAAAAAAATTAATTATTCATGAAAAAGTTATCAAAAAAATCAGGGATAAACTACATGGTGTTAACTAATTTTTCACCAAAGAAATTTTTGAAATACTAAAAAAAGTTAACATTTTAGGGAAGCACACTAGATGCTATGTTATGTTTTTTTAGAAAAATAGGATCAATTTGTGTGTTCTCCCCTTTTGAAACCCTTAATCTCAACTATTTTTGAAAAAAATTAGTAGTTTAGAAACTAGATTCGGAGCACTATGACTCTTTTTTTTGTTGTATCTTCAAAATTTGAGTGTAACTATCTTCAATTTATCATCCAACATCAATGTTTCCTGATTTAAAAAAAAGTGTATCTTAAGACCCCCTTTTGGTCCCTCATCTTTGTGCACTTACCCTGGTACTTCTAATTATTGTTTGGTTTGTTTTAGTACTAATAGTGTGGACAAGACATTGGACATACATGGTTTTGTTGATGTAGATTGAGCAAATGACTTGGATAGTCAGAGGTCCACTAGTGGCTATTTGTTTACTTTTTTAGGAGCAGTGAGTTGGATGAGCAAAATATAGCCCATGGTTGTTTTGTCCACCACGGAAGCATAATATATGGCTTCTACCCATGTCTCTAAGGAGGTAGTTTGGTTGAGGAGATTGTGTACAGGTATTGGTTTTGATTATAGGGTCATTCAGATTGGTTGTGATAGCCAGACTGCTATTTGTTTCACCAAGAATCCTATGTATCATGCTTGGACTAAGCATGTTGATGTATAGTATCACTTTGTTTGAGAAATGGTTGCAAGGGGATAGATTGAGTTGAAGAAGGTAGACACTCAAAAGAATGTTGCTGATTCTTCGACCAAACCTGTGAGCATAGAGAACTTCATTTGGTGCAGGGAGGCTATGGGCCTTGTTTCTTGTACTTAGTTGATTTATGTTTTCCTATGGGTATTTACAATGTATAATGTTGAGTGGGAGAATGTTAGGTTTAGGTGTCATTAACCTTGTAAATCCTTGTAATTATTACTCCTAATATTATTTGTAAATCACCCATAAGGGTTGTACAAGTTTCACTGGCAGTGGTAAAAATTAATTACCGGGGATAGTAATTATGAAGTTACTACATCGGTAAGTTTTAGAGTTATCGGTGGTAGTTATGGAGTAACATTTACTGATGGTAATTGTAAAAATCAAGAGTAATTGAGGGTAGGTACCACCTTGGAGAAATCATCTATTTTTGGTAGTTATGAGACCCATCATAAAGTTGGTAAGTGGTTGTAAGAGAATCTATGACAGTTGTAGGTTGTCATAAGATGATGTGACAATATGACAAGTTATGATGGATATTTATAAGTTGTAAGTTGCTATTCTTAGCTCTAGGTGTCCATATTGGGAAGATGCTATTCAGGGGTGTTATAATGCGATCTATGATGGTTATGACAACATCTATTACCTCATAAGTGCCTAGTATTGTCCATGGGAACCCAAGTTTGCATGGTTGACTATCGACAAGTGGCATGAGCTTGTGAGATGTCATTGAATGTTGCATGTTGGAGTATCCAGATCCAAAGGTAACTCAATATCTATTTAAGACTCTTATAAGAAGTTTGGATATAGAAATTAATGAAAATTTCTATATAAATTATAATATCAAAAATTATTTATTTTTATTTCTATTTAAATTATAATAAAAATTTGACACTTATTTTAAAAATTTGATATTTGATATACATTTGATAAAATAACTTATGTTTACAAATAACTTCACAATCTATCTCAATCAAATTGACATACATTTCTATTGACATACATTATAATTGAATTAAAATGTTCAATTTAGATTTTTAATTATTAATATATTTAATATATACAATGTTTAAATTTATTTATATTTTAATATTTTAAATGTATTTTAATATTATTTAAATTTAAAATAATATTAGTTTATTTTTAATAATTTAATTATAATTTATATAGAAAATTTGATTAATTTCTATATCAAAAATATCAAATTTTTTTATATTTGATATATTTAAATATATGATATCAAATATCAATGTAAACATAAATTGACAAATGTCCATAATATCTAGAACATAAATTTCTATCTCTGAAACATAAACATAAACACAAATTTCCATGTGATATCTCAAACATAAACTATAATTAATTTATATAAATTAATTAAACAAATAATTAAAATAATTAACTAAATAATTAAAATAATCAAATCTACATTAATTAACGTAGAAAATAATTAATCTAAAATAATTTCAATTTAGATAATTATCTAAAATTTTATGACATAAATTATTTAAAAATTGTAATTTAAATTTTAAATTATTTGGTTAATGATAGACATCATATTTCCACAATCCATAATGAAATGTAGATCAATGTCAATGCTTCAGGATTTAATCTGTATTGTAGAGTAATAAGTCCAAATTATTTAGATTATTCAATACAACCCAACCCATTTTTTAGGAATAAGTTTAATTTGTGAAAAATTAACCAAATAATTCAAAATTTAAATTAAATTTTTAATAATTTTTATTGAATGTATTCCTATTAATGCCCAATGGGTGAAGAATGTATGTCAATAGAAATGTATAGAGGAAATACTACAAGAACAAGCATAACAGAAGTATTAGATCATTACCATTGTTTTTTGTTTGGAATTTTTTAACTTTTGAAACAATGTATACACATCATATTAATTATGTGATTAAACAATGTAAATTTGTTTAATTATTTTTAATAATTAAACAAATCTATCTCAACCAAATTGACATACATTTCCATTGACATACATTATAATTAATTTAAAACGTTCAATTTAGATTTTTAATTATTAATATATTTAATATATATCATGTTTAGAATTATTTATATTTTAATATTTTAAATTTCTTTTTTTTATTTGTAATAGAGAGATTATATTGATTTCTAAAAAGGGTTATAGTCTTCTGTTGAGAAGATATACAAAAAGCAGAGGTTCTCTGTTCAAACCCCAACCAAAACAAAACTATCCTTATTCCAAAATTGTTCTCCTATGAGGACTGCCCTACACATCCTTTAGCCATGCAAGGCGGCCAAAGCTAGGTGCATAATAGATGACCAAAAACAATACCCAACCATAACTAGTATGAGAGTTTACAAAGAAGTTGTACACCCATAAAATTTGACTTTACAATACTGCACCATCCCAACTGCCTAATGGGAACCAGTAGTTGAATTGACACCTAGATTTAATTTATTACAAATTTCCTCAAGTTTGAGAACAATTTTCCTTTTCTATTCAATGAGCCCTTTCATGCCCCCGAAAAGCATTCGTTCCAAAGAACTGAAATTTGAATGAGATCGAATTTGCAAACTATTGTGGACTTCCCTGGTTTAATTGGTATTCTTTTTCTTTCTCATTATTGTTTTCCATTTGTTTCCCCCATCCCCATCAGAAAGATCAGTTGGAATTTGAGGAGGAGCTAGAGAGAGGGAGTGCTCAACTTCAATTTTATGAGGTCCCAAGCCAGAAGAAGTGGCACTTGAAGACTATTGAAGTGTTTGCATAGAGGTAACCATGGGAGAGGGAGAGGTGGAAATTGTGCCACCAAGACCATTAAGACAACAAGAGTCATTCGAAGAAGACAATTTTTGATCAATCTTTAAATCTGCAGTCGATTCTACAATCTTCCCCACACTGATACTATTGGGAACAATCTTTGGGGACTCACAACTCTTGGGTGAGTTCAAAACTGAATAATACTTAGGAGGAGCATGTAACGCCCCACCATGAACACCTTAGAGAACAACACATCTATGCTATGTAATGCAGAATAATTTTTTTTAAAATGAATAAGATAACAAAGTAATGTTTAACACATCAATATACATTATTAAACTATCAACTTGTTACTCTAAGGTTCCATGGTTGCATTACTTGACAAATCAATTAACATAATCTAGCATACATCATTAACTAACATTAGTAAATCATTCTAAATCTATTGCATTAAATGAATAAACATATACATCTCTAAATCATAACATCAGATAAAAAATTGACATGATTATGTATATAGAAATACATGTGCGTACACAAATTCCTTACACATGAGTACATCATTATGTAGTTTACATTATCACCTTCTGATTACATCTAAATACATACATTATGATTTGACTGTTACACAGGACCATTACATGAGCATAAATAGCTATCTTCATAAACATGTACAAGATCTGATGTCTGATACACAAGATACATCTTCTTCGCACACACACATTGGCAAGGGAAACCCAATGGATATAAATCACATCCACCCGACCATGTGGAACCTTGAGGTCCACCCCCTATGCTAGGAGTTAACATAAGGTCCCTGCTATGACAACAGTCACGTAAACAATGACTATAAGGAACAAGGACAACACTCGACTCCAACAACACAAGTTAATATCACAAGCAACTCAATAGCACTTCTAGAGGCAAACACATACAAATGAGGAGAGCACAACTAGGGAATACTAGTTTGCAGTAGGGAGAGTGTCATCGCATGGTCATGACATGGGTTACCCTGGCAGTCTTTCACTAGACACCGTACCCCATCTTGGGTTACCCTGGCAGTCTCTCACTAGACGCTGGCCCCCATCTATGGTTACCCTGGTAGTCCCTCACTAGACACCAGCCCCATAGGGTGACACATGTGGAACCAACATTCCTTTCATGAAGACAAGGAAGTTGATCTTGCCAACCACAACCTTCTCATCCCATCCTTATCTTGAACAAGCACTACAGGCATGGGCGAGGCATCCAATTATCTTGATTAGTGTAAAAACTACCCAACCCCTAGATTTATTATTAGGTTATCACTTGATTACAAACTCCCAATGGGTTACCCTGGCTAGCCACTTTGGGCATTGGCCCCACATTAGAAGCCACTCCCCTACCTGCAACTAGAAGACCCTACTCAACAACCATAGCAAACATCATCATGACAATGAGGATACATGAACCATGCAAGGCATTAACCATCTTGCATATCAACTTAATCATAGGGATAACTCACAAAACATTGTCCATAGTAATACATAAACATTACTCCGTTACAGTACTCGATGTCTCCCCATTTCAAAATCTAACACAAAACTCAATACAAGATAAATACAATTAAACGAACATCAATACATCCACAAGGGGATTATTACCTCCTCATAATGCACTCACAACTCTGAATATTCATCATTTCACATTATCATTTACCAAACTCTCATACATAACAAGAGGCAACATACTTTTATAACTTCATTATCTCGAAACACTTATCAACCCAATGCATGAAGTCAAGACATAACCATTCTATGCCTCTGGAACTAACCACTTAGGTAGATGTATTAACATAGGGACCATGACGACATATCTAATTCACTTTCCACAAATCAAGTTTTGTAGCCTTATTATGTAAGCAAATTGCACTCATCAACAACAACCCATCTTATAAATATTTTATGTTTATTTTAAACACTAATTGACTATATCATATTACAATTAACATTGTCGTTAAAATAAATTAACATTATCAAATTGAAACATAACTTGCAATTGGTTTTTAACTTAGAATAAATCAACAAATTACATTTAAATAACTAAATAAGATTATTCGCTAAATCTATATTTAGTTACATTAAAAAAAACACAACATAAATATACTTCTTATTATAAAAGAATAATTAATTTCCAAGGCATAGACTTTGGTTATCCAGTTTGAGGCCTCCTTACTATTGTCTTAGATTTAAATAAATTATGAGGATATAGATATAATTACATATCAAAATGCATAATTATAAAACTATAATACCTATTAAACAACAAACACTAGAAAATAATGTAAATTGGGTAAATATCTACTTTGTAAATTTAAATCCCAACCCTAATATTAATAATATCATTCTATATTTAATTTGCAAAGAAAACTAGTATTATTATAAAAGGAACACATAATTAACTCTCATATAACAGAAACCCTAAACAATATTATTTAAACCATTGAGTTTATATATTATTAACAAGTTAATTAAATAATTACAATGTAGTTTAAATTCAACCCTAGATGATAAATTTGAGGGAACCTGTTTATTTAATAAGCATATGAAAATCCTAAAATCTCCTAATAACTTATTTAACTTAAAAGTAAAAAGAAACAACTCTAATTACTCTACATAAACATCATTCCTTCTATGGTCAAGCAACCAATAACAATTTACAATAAAAGTGCTAATGTTTGCTTTAAAAAAATAACCCTAATTTTCCAACTTAACCTAATGATTTTACCAATAACAATATTATGGATTTCTAAAATATTTAGGCATTTAACTAATCAACTACTATGGTTAAAATAATAATAATAAAATACCTTAAATCTTTGGTTAATAAATATTTTCCACCCACTTAAAATTTTACTATTACTACATGAATTTTTTTTGTATAAAATGTAATAACTTTCCGTAATAATGCTTAAGTAATTCTATTACCTAACAATTCTAATTAAACTATTGTATTTAATATTTCTTTATTAATTCCAATAACTTAACTAAAATATTAAATCTATATCTGTTTTTTTTTTATTAATAATCCAATACTATATATATATTATAACTCATTTTCCTATTAACTTCCTAATGATTTTAGGAATAACATTATTATAGGTTTCAAATGATTTAGGGATTAATAAATCAACTACTATAATGATATTAATAATAAAAATATTAAATACAAAGACCGTAAATATTTTCATTCAAAGAGGAGTAAATTTTGTTATTATTATTTACATTAAGCTTGGATTTGACAATCAACCTTGATTATGAATTAATTTTTTTTTTATATGACAGTTATCTATTCAATAGTGCCTTGAAAAATACTGTAAACTACCTTAATGTGAGTAATTTATATAAAAACTAAAAATACATATCATCATAATCCTATATAAATTTTGACAGTTTAATCAAAATCTCTAATTTTATATAATACACTCTTTAAAATTTTCAGCTATATAACTGTATTTAGGCATTTAAATTAATTCATTCTATTATTTCATTGTTTTCCAGCTGTTCTAAATAAGACATATTGACATTGCTGTATTGCGGAGTTATAATCTGTTACTTAATATATATATATTTAGTTAGTTGAGGGAGACTAATAATTGTAGAAGAGTACACTGTTGAACATGAGAAAGAGAAGCTGGTTGTTGTAGGGTTGAAAACTTTATTAGCTGCCAAATCTAATTTTTAAAACATTTATATGAGGTAATAGATTAAAAGTGAAAAATCGCCCATAGAATTATACTTTACACTCATTTCCTACCCTAAATATAACATTGTGAATTATGTGCACCCGAAATTATGAAATGATAAGAATGTTGGGTGAACTGGAGCATGGGACGGCTGGGAGCGCCCAGCTCAAAAAGGCAAATTAAATTTAATTTGACTAAATTTTAGATTTTATTGTCGACTAAGTACGGAAATATAATCTCGTAAGGCATTAATGTGCATTAACTTATCCTAAGACAAAATGCATAAATGGAACGCAGCTCTCATTACAGTCATGAGATGCCAAAGAATATAGATTATGAAGGACGCATGGCAGTAAATTCTCAAATAAAGTTATTAATTCAGTTTTTTTAATACTGATCATTTTTACTACAACCATAAACATCGAAGCCTGATAAATGATGATAGCTATAAACAAATACGGGAAGGAAGCTATGGAAAAGCAACATTGACTACTTTCCAGCAAAACAATTGGCAGATTTTAACGGCACGTGGCCCTAATGAGGGTGCCCTAAACTTTATCATTGAGATACCTGTTAAATCTGTGCTGGTTATAAGATTATGTCTTCTTGGCCACCGTAGATTACATGGGAATATAGGCTCAGGAGTATTTGCAAATCTTATATGAAACAAATTTGTTGTCCTGGTATACATACATGCAAGATTTGGACGCATAGAGAAGGCGTGTGAGCTGATCGATGGTTTGCCTCAGAATAAATCTCTTAGAATGCAATGGTTGCAGAATAGCAACAAAATGGATTTGTTGAGAAGGATTTAAAAATGACTTCCTAACACATGCATTTAGCCTGATACACGCATAAAGGCGTTGTTAAAAAGGCTATAGAAACTTTCAAACAAATGCGATTTGCTAATGCAATTAACAGGTATAAGTCAAGTATCAGGGATGCACTAAAAGATATTGGCCGATCCATTCAAAGAATAAATTTTAGTTTCTTTTTAAAGGTTTTACAAGGCGTTTAACAAAGTATGTGACATTTAATCTTATCCAACATCCTTTATCATTGAATTCCCTGTTAAATCTGTGCTAGTTGTGACTATGTATTTTCTTGGTGCCTGTAAATTACATATGAATAAAAGGCTTGGGAATAGTTCAGCGACGCTATCATTTAATCACCCGACTTCTGTTCTTCTCTCAAACGTATAGGCAGAAGTGGACAGGTATGATGAGAAAACATATGGAATAAATGAAAGAAATGGTTCACATCTCTTGCAACAAAAACTGTTGCATGCTGCCGATTGAGGACACCCTAACCCAAGTCAATAAAATGCTAATTATATCAGCGGTGATCGCGTGGATGCATTCTCTCAGAGAAGATCATATAAGCTTATATTCTAAATTTATTTGCTGAATAAACTGTAGAACACTCAAGCAAATGCAAGGATTACAGGACATATACGAATGGATGGGTCGAGAGCTATAACTCTTTCTGGCAGAGGTAATTGGTGTTAGAAATCTAATCCCAACTACTACAATAAATTCCTTCTCTGTTCATCCTCAGCCTTGCTGACCTGGAGTGACTTCTCATTAAATCCTTCCGCTTCACACATCACCATGGGCATACAAGACAACATCACGCAAGCAAGTACATCCATGAGTGTGCCCCCACCCAACCCTCAAACCATTGCATACCTATGGCAATTATTCTCACAACCACCTCGCAACACATCTAACCAATCCAACGTCCATATACCCAACATCAATCCATCTAATGTCACCTACCCACATAATCCCATAAATCAACATAATCCCAATCCCCAAATACCACCACATGTTCTCCAACAACTCTACGCGCATCAACAACATTAGGCACCAATCAACCCTAACAGCAACCCGCAATACCAACATCTCATTCAAACACATCCCCAACATCAAATCCCACCCCATCTCCAACATCTCACCAACCAACAGACGTACATACAACAACCACAACAACCACAGGATCTCACAACCGTCCTACAAGGCTTAATCCAAAAGGTAGATGACCTACAAACTAGGGGCAAATTCAAACACTATTCCTTTGAGGATATTTGCCCCTACCCATTTGATCGCACATTGTATATGGCCCCTTTCCCCAAGAACTTCGAGACACCTAAATTCGATAAATACAAGGGAAAGGGAGACCCTAGGGACCACCTTAGGGAGTTCTACATCGCTTGCTTAGAAGTCTCTAATAATGACACCTATCTAATGAGACTGTTCCCAAGAAGCCTTGGCGGTCAAGCCGCAGAATAGTTCGCACATCTTCCCCCAAGCATTAGGACTTTCCCTGAGCTTGCGGAGAAATTTGTAAACCACTTCTACAATTTTGAGCATGAAATGTCCATGACAAACCTTTGCAACACCAAACAAAAGAACGGAGAAGCCTTCGCTTCTTTCTTGCAAAGATGGAGAGCCTTAGCAAGCAAACTCCCATGGCCCATTCTTGAAAAATATCTCGTCACCATGTTCGTGACCAATATCAATCAGGAATTAGGGTTTCATTTACAAATTCTTTGTGCATCCACCTTTGAAGAGGTCATCGACAAAGGCACCACCATCGAACGGGCCCTCATTGCCAAGGGCTCCATCAAACTATACGACTACAAATCCAACAATAACAACAACACCAACAACAACAATAACTACAAATCCAATAACAACACCCCCAATACAAACAACAGTACCAATACACAATCAAATGACAAATCACGCTATTGGGGGAAGAACAAGAACAATCTGAATGACGGCATCACGGATGTGAAAGCCGTCCAACATGTACAAAACCAAACACCTACACACACATATGCAACAAATGTAAATAATCAAGGAGGTCAAAATAAACCACGCAAACCTCAAAGGTAATTCACACCCTTAGGGGAGCCCATCAAGGACATTCTCGACAATGTCTCAAGAAAAATGTGATCATGCTTCCACCCATTAGACCACGGCAAGAGAATGAACTAAAAGCTGTGGTACAATGAGAATGACTACTGTGCATACCACCGTGTTGCGGGTCATAAAACAGCTGACTGCATGCAACTAAAACATTGCATCCAAGACCTTATAGAACAAAATCTAGTCAGCCTTGATCACACCGCGCAACCATCACCAAACGCCAACCTCGGAGCTTACAAGGATCCCCTACCTAATCATAACAAAGCCTCCTCATCCAACCAAGCATACAATGTCACCCCACCACCCGCGTCCTATGACTCTATCGTAGGACGGATAGAACCATCATCCCATTATGTCAACACAGTCACCATTCGGGCACAAGCACCCAATTGCGCTATTACAACCCACTGTGGCCGTGTATCCATCCGCACAGCCCCTCCCATTGAACAAATGCCTGCATCCACATCAGATCCTCTACCTTCTCATCCAACTGCACGTCCATCACCTACCCACTAGTATAACCTCCTAGAATACCTAAGAAAGACACCCACACAAATCTCCATCCTTGAGTTGCTCCACACATCTCCCCTTCATAAGGACATCCTCGATAAAGTGCTCTTGCAAACACAAGTTCCTACCAACTTGAATATAACTCAATTCCAAGCCATGGTAGGACACATCGCCGCACCCCACCATCTCACCTTCTCAGAAAAGGACCTACCCACCTCTGACCACATACATAACGACGCCCTGCACATCGAAGTCTGCATCCACAAGCACACCATTAAAAGAGCCTTAATAGATGGTGGCTCCGGCCTCAACATATGCACTCTAAAAATGCTAAAACACTTGGGGTACTCTGATGTGGTTGTCAACACCAGCGAGTGCATCACCATCAAAGGCTATGATGACACTGAATGGCTCTCTGAAGGCACTATCAAGCTTCCCATTCAAGTGGGACAGAAAATATTAGAAACTAAATGTCAGGTTCTTGATCTCAACCTCCCCTACAACATCCTTCTCGGCAGACCATGGATTCATGCCATGCAAGCCATCCCATCCACTTTCCATCAATGCATCAAATTCCCTCACAATGGCACAGAAGTCACCGTCTATGCTGATCCTCGCCCCTTCCAATATTGCAGTTTTCTGGAAGGCCACAACCAAACATTCTGCCAATATAATAAAGCCACCACTGAAGCCAATCCAACAGCATCAAATTCATATGTTGAGCCCGCCAACATCGCCACCACTTCATCCCAAGCACCTCCACCACCCAAGGTCAAGATCCAGCTCAACAACAAAGGATGTGGGGAATATAACCTGCACAACACCTTTTGTGTAGGCACATTACCCACTCCCAAAGCCTTCGGCATCCCAAGAATAGAGGCAGCCAATACAGTCATCATCAAGTGCAAAACCTCACCCCTCTTTGAGAAGAAGCACCTCCTGGATTAGGATGTACTCGAAGATATCTCATCTTGTCTTTACAAGGATGAAGAGCCTGAGCACGAAGCCCACACAATCCTGAAAGAAATCTACGGCAAAGGTTCTAAAATTGTCAAAAGCATGGGCTATAAAGGACAAGGCAGTATTGGCCTTCATGAACAAGAAATCATAGAACCACTACAAGCAACCAGAAATCCCTATACTCAAGGGTTAGGGTATGGTCAACCACAACAGGGCCTTCAAGACTCCTTTAGTGACTTTACCGACTTCTTCAACTCATCCATTTGTACCATCTACTCAGTCACCACTCTCGCTTCACCCTCTAATGACTTACCACTAGTTTACCCTGACCTCATTGATTGGGACCAACGGGGACCACCTGTCTTCGACATCGCACCTAACGATGAGGCCATCACTAAAATGATGGGGGTCAAAGATCACTTCCCTTTGGGAGATCACAGAGCCGGATACATCATGGAACTCAATCCAGATGCCTATTTCAAGGAGACAATCCCTACTTCCAGTCATCAAAACATAAAAATAAAAAATGGATCTGATGGTGAAAACTGTTCTGCAGCAGTATCAGATCCTAACAAAGTAAAAACAAAAGACGTATCTCCTGGTGAAAACCTCCACGAGGCGCCAGGAGATGGAAGCATGGGCCTTCCTGAGATAGAAAAAGTCTATCTAGATAGATCACCCATCTTGGTCAAACCAGCTCAAGAAATGAATTTGGGGACAGACGAAGAGCCGAAAATCACATACAGAGCAGAATCTCTTAGCATACCGGAATAGGAGAATTTCTTGTCCTTCTTCACACGTAGAAATCACAATTTTGCATGGACCTATGCAGACATGCCAGGGCTAGACCCTGCTTTAGTGGTTCATCACCTTGTCATACGCCCTAATGCAAAACCAGTCAAATAGAAGCTCAGAAAAATGAATCCTTAGGTGGCTCTCCTCGTCAAAGTAGAGCTAAAGAAATTATTGGATGTTGGGTTCATTCGTCCAATCAATTATCCTGAATGGGTTTCAAACCTTGTAGCAGTTGCTAAACCAGATGGCCGAATCTGCTGTTGTACTGATTTCAGGGATCTCAACAAGGCCTGCCTGAAAGATGACTTCCCACTACCAAACATCGACATGATAGTGGATCTCACGGCAAGATATGAAATGTTATCCCTCATGGATGGTTCCTCAGGATACAACCAAATAAAAATTGACGAAGAAGATTAACACAAAATAGCTTTCATCTGTCCATGGGGAACATACTGCTGGGTGGTAATGCCATTCGGCCTAAAGAATGCAGGAGCCACCTATCAAAGAGCTATGACCATCATCTTCCATGACCTCTTCCACCACATCATGGAAGACTATGTGGATGATTTGCTAGGGAAATCCAAGACCAGAGAAGAACATCTGGATGTATTGGCCAAGATCTTTGATCAGTTGGAGCAATACAATGTCCGTCTGAATCCAAAGAAGTGTGTCTTCGGTGTGACTTCTGGTAAACTCTTGGGATACATAGTCTCCAGATGAGGAATGAAGGTAGATCCTGCAAAGGTCAAGGCCATAACTGAAATGCCTCCTCCAACCACACTAAAACAACTGAGAACCCTGCAGGGGAAAGTACAGTCCATTCACCGATTCATTGCTCAACTTGCTGACAAGTGTCAACCATTCCAACATCTCCTCAGGAAACATACGGCTTTTGCCTGGACCAATTAGTGTCAGAGTGCCTTCGATCAACTAAAAGAATATCTGGCTAATCCCCCTGTTCTAACTCCACCAAGACAAGGAGAGCCCCTCCTCTTGTATATCTCAGCAACAGACACAACAATTGGGGCTTTGTTAGCACAACATGATGAGCATGGGAAGGAAAGAGCCATCTACTACATCAGCCGCACCTTGATCTCATATGAGCTTAACTACACACAAATTGAACGAGCATGTCAAGCCCTCGTCTTTACATCACAAAAGTTAAGATATTATATGCTCAATCACAAGACCAAGCTCATTGCTAAAATTGACCCACGAAGTACCTCCTCAATAGAGCTACTCTCACTGGCAGAATGGCTAAAAGGGTCATGATTCTCATGAAGTTTGATATAGAATACACTGAGAGAAAGGCCATCAAAGGGCAAGTAATAGCAGATCAGCTAGCTGAGGCACCTATTCTAACAAAACACCCTACAATAGCAGAGTTTCCTGACGAAGCCATCTTGACAATCACACCAGCCACAGACACATGGAAGATGTATTTTGATGGATCATACACTCACAGAGGCTCGAGGGTAGGCATCTTGTTTGTTACCCCGCAAGGCAACACAATCCCTAAATCCTTCAAAATCACATTTCCATGCACCAACAACATAGCAGAGTATGAGGCCCTCATCACAGGTCTCCGAATGGCCATCCAATGAAAAATTGAAAAGCTAACTGTGTATGGTGACTCTCAACTGGTCATCAGGTAGGTAAATAATGAATACAAAACCAAGGATGATAAGCTCCTTCCCTATAAGAGGATGGTCGATGATTTCAAAGATTATTTTGACAAAATTCACTTCGAGAAAATCCCAAGGCTCAACAACAAAGCAGCAGATGCCATGGCAACCATCAGATTTCTGGTAGACATGAAGAAAGACAGCAAGAAATGTGAATTCCTAATCGAAAAGCTCCCCATCCCAGCATACGACGTTCCTCAATCTAAACTAGTGTGCGAAATCATTGGTCCTCTATCCCCCTGGTATCAGGAAACCTACCTCTACCTTCATGATAATATCCTCTCCCCCAACCTATCCACATCACAGAGAAAATCCTTCATCCATCGAGCCTCCCGTTTCACACATCTTATATATACCTAAGACCTGCAACCCCCCTGGCATCTAACCTATGCAATGAAACAACAATTACCAGTAGGAAGGAGCAAGGTACCTTTTCTCATCTAGATGCTGAAGTCTGAATAGCACATTTTTTTGTCACAATGCACACATCAACTTTCATGTGCACCTGAATCTTTCTTGCAGAGTCGCCACCTCTCCAGAGAGGACAAAAATTTACAACGGCTGAAAGCTATTTTTCTAGGTTCATTCCACCAGCAGAGCCAGGCAAAACTTCACCAAAGGCTGTAAGATATCACTTTTTCTGTTAAGTCCCTAACAGAGTCGCCACTTTGTTGGTGACTCAGATGGGCCATAGGTATCTCACCAGAGACGACTAGATAGTACTTTGACTTCAGATCCCTAGAGGAGCCACCACTTTCTGTTAGTTTTTTCCCTGACTGGATACTCATTCCCAGATATCCCTACAAGGTAGCCATCGGTGAACAACAGGATCTCTGGGCCAGGGGCCAACAGTATAGGAGATAGACTCTATTTTTATCTCCTCTTCTTCTTCAGGCTCTGCAAAACCTAGGGGGTATTCCTTATTCAACACCCATTGAGATATAACTATGCACTGACTGGGATGCTGACACAAAGCAGATAAATCCTCCTCTAAGTAGAATCAAACTGTGAGATAAGAGCAAAGGGGCTAGCTTTGGGCCTATGTTCAGTTGTGAATTAGAGGATTTTGGTCCTAAACTACTTTTACAGTCCTAATGGTTGTGGTTGAAGTTTGAGTTTGATTTTGTTTTTGAATGCAAACCTGGACCTGGGTCACAACAAAGATACCAAGACAGATCGGTGCCTATCTAGGGCTCGGAGTCAGTAGACATACATATGTGAATGTTTAGCACAGACCTAAAACATCAGATTTCAAGGGGTTTTTAACATGTCTGCCTTACAGACAATACCCAAGAGAGAGTATTAGGTTATTTCTGCTTGCAACTATCCTTTCTACAATGTATTCTCCTCAACACATAGTCCAAAACATTCAATCTACTCCTTGAGCAGAGGTAAGAGACTAAGCATTCAATATAGAAAACCTATATTCTAGAATCTATAACACCCCTTAGATGTTTAGAGTCAGAAGAAAAACACATTCAGTCTAGAGACAAATAACCAAATACATGTTATGAAACATTATTCATTTAAGTCAACATGAAATTGATAATTCTATGCATAATACATACAACATAAAATTCATGAACTACCAGAGAAACCTAAAATAGGGTCACCAGAAGGTTGTATTCCTATTGCAGCACCAAAAAATTGTCCAAGTTTCCAACAACCACAGAAAGAGTAACACAGTCTGCTTAAAACAGCCAGAAAGTGTACCTTGAGCAATTAATTACATGGCAAATTCAAAATTTGCCAGATACATTCATTTTGAGGAAGATGGCCTTCAAAAATTAAATGCAGCTGGGGACAAAACATGGAGAAGCAATAGAAGGACGAGGGGCAGAAGAGCTCGAGCCATGTGCCACCATTGGAGAACTCTTCATCACAAATCTAGTACATGGCTGTCAATCACCGGCCCATGCCTCTACATAATCTTGCCATTAATGGCTCAACCACCCACATCTTCGCATGGAGATTGTCGCAATGCCCAAATGGAAATTTCCTGCTCAAAACACACCTGAAGGCACAAGAGAAACCCACACTTCAACTTTAAAAGACAGCCGTCGATCCTTCCATAGCTTGAAAATTGATGGCACCAAATTCATGTTGAAAAGTCACTGTCCTATGAGAATGTGCCACGTAGGCACCCGATACATACATGCTCTACACTGCATATCACGCCATCGACCTGACCAAGACTATCGGGAAGACCTTTATGTCCGCATGATTTAAAATCCCACATTGGTCCTGCGGAGACTATTCCAACACTTTATAAGCATGGCCACGAGCATAATAAGTGTCAAGCGTTTTGCCCCGCTCAACCCATGAACCTTCCACTAATAGCTTATCAGCCTAACTCCTACCGATAGCCCACTTCCTTCGACGAGACTGCCTCCATCAGCTCGCCCAAAAATTCTCCCACCGATCACATCAATCTCACCGACGAAGCCTCTGCAATCCCCTGTTAGCCAAACAAAGACTATCGGAGCAACCAAAAACCCTCTGGCTGACATGCTGATCACACCGATGCTTACTTCACATCCCCATCATCAACCAGAGTCTGATCATCAGTGAAACCCTCGCCGGCTCACCCAATAGTCTATGTCACCCCGATGGTCACCAGCCTACCCTCGTCGGCGAGACCACGACCGTCAGCAAACCCTTCACCTACTTGGCTGATACACAATGCTACTTTGACAGATCTCACCTTCGGCAAGACATGCGCCATCGGCGAACAACCTGTCTGTCTACCCAATACCCTTCATCATGCCAATGACCACACTCTCGCAACCCTCGAGCCATCTGCTATCAGCCAAACTAGCCTCATTGGAGGATCCTCCATCGGCTAGGCCGATACACAATGTTACACCGATGAACATATCTCCATCAGCAAGAACAACCTCGTCGGCATAACTCTCCAAGATTTACTCAATAAGCAAAGTCACACCGATGGCACATCATGATGACCCCCTCCTCAAGAAATATGATGCTGATGCTAAAACATGCTGAGGAGGCCCCAAAACTTAGAAATTTTTTGGATTTTTTGGGGAAGGTGCGTGCATGAAAAATTGCTCAAAAATTGGCAGTCAATTCAGGCACCAACAATGGCTCTATCTGGGGATGCATGCCTCTTGCAGGCATGGCAAGAACCTCAGATCTCTAGAATGCAGACCAGTCCCCTATCCATTGGGCATAGAGTCATGAAGTTACAATGATCTGCATCACCAATCAAACTTGATGGCCTAAGGCCACCAAGAAAGGGAAAACCTGTATTTCCCCTTGTCAAATACCTTGTTTTCATCTGCATACACTGGGTCAAGCCTGAGAATGCTGCCATGATCTGACCATAAGCAACCTTGGTCATTTGCATATTCAACCTTCTGATTTAGTTTGTCACTGTCAACCCTATGCAAACAACCCTCAGCATCAGGCAACAAGTGGATGTAGTATTTATAAAGCAATGCATATTCAAATGGTACATAACACTTGTCATCATCTGCATCAGCAATATGAATTGCAAAGTGATCCCCTAGCTAGACTGAAAACAAGAAACATTCAGAGTCCACCACGTAGCTAGGAAAAACAAGGCTCTCCTGATGAGCTGGCATATTAAAGGAAAAGCTTTCAAATTCATAATTGTGCACATCATGTACACAACCAACAGCAGCACCAAACTAGAAAAGATCAGGCTCTAGCACCTCTTTACAGTCAGGCACATTTTCACAGTCACTTACCTGATGTATGTTGGTTTCACTTTCATCAGTATGAGAAACAGAATCCAAGTCAAAAACAATGCTCAAACCTTCACCATACTCAAATAGATCCTCATCACCATATGTGTCAAAATTGGGTGATCCAGGTACATCAGCTTGATCATAATATGCCATTTGTTCATGGGCAGTAGAGCATGCATCTTCATCACCAATGGGTTCATTTTGTGGAAGAATATCAGCTTGTGTGTCATAAGCAAAATAATCACCAAATTAAAAAATAATCATGCTCTGCACTAGCACTTGTTTTAATCTCTGACTGCTCTTCATGATCTCCATGTGTTTGAAAAGAAGGCAATAATTCACACATGGAACTGTTTCTCTATTTGCTTATATCTTCTCTGTCTTGAGTACAATACTCACAATTATCTCCACAAATCCATTCGAAAAGTTGCTTATTGCTATCCACAACCTCATTATTGCTTTCATGGCCAGATGCCTCATCATTGCAATGGGAGTCCTCATTAGTCCTTTCACTCGCATCTTCACATGATGCCTTAATCTCTTGGTCATTTGTAGCTTCACAACCATTTCTCACACCAAGGCCTGGAGATAGGGATTTCTGCAGGTGCTCATTTCTTTTTTCTTCTACATTTTCTAAAAAAATGTATGCCATCTGCATACTTGTTATCTTGAATTCCCTCAACAATGCACTAGAGCCCTCCTCAAAAGCCTCAAAATATATGCGAACACAGGCTGAAATATCAAATCTGAAGACTTTTGGGATCTGTGAAAGGGCTACTGCAAATCTATGACTATAAACAACACATGGCTCTTCATCTTGTTTTCTGATTTTCATTAATTCTGCAACAAGATCAGCAGGTTCTCTTGCAAATTCTTTTTTGAAATAGTCAGCAAGCTCATCCCAACAGGCAAAGGATCTCTTTGGAAAGCTCAAATACCAGTCTTTTGCTTTTGCATCAAAGGATCTAACCAAAAACCTCATCCACATATCCTCATCTCTAAATGAATGTTTTTCCATAAAATTGCAAAAATTTTGGATATGTGCACCCCCATCACATACACTGTGACCACTAAATCTAGGCATCTGACAGTATATCCTAGCAGGCATACTTTCTACTTTATAACCAACCCATGACAAATTGAGTTGGTCATACAAAGGATCAAAAGGGCTGAAAAGAAGTTTAGCTTTTTGACTGATAGACACAATAGGGTTATCATTATTCAACTGAGCCTGCCTAGCCTCTAAGAGTATCAATCTATTTCTTATCTCTTCTATTCTTTTTGTCAACATATTATCCCCCTTTTCACTGAGTATGGGTGAATACATGTTTGGATTCATATAAGTCCCATTTTCAGACATCTTATATATACCTAAGACCTACAACCCCCCTGGCATCTAACCTATGCAATAAAACAACATTTACAAGTAGGAAGGAGCAAGGTACCTTTTCTCATCCAGATGCTGAAGTCTGAATAGCACATTTTTTTGTCACAACACACACATCAACTTTCATGTGCACCTGAATCTTTCTTGCAGAGTCGCCACCTCTCCAGAGAGGACAAAAATTTACAATAGCTAAAAGCTATTTTTCCAGGTTCATTCCACCAGCAGAGCTAGGCAAAACTTCACCAGAGGCTGTAAGATATCACTTTTTCTGTTAAGTCCCCAGCGGAGTCGTCACTTTGTTGGTGACTTAGATGGGCCACAGATATCTCACTAGAGATGACTAGATAGTACTTTGACTTCAGATCCCCAGCGGAGTCGCCACTTTCTATTAGTTTTTTCCCTGACTGGATACTCATTCCCAGATATCCCTACAAGGTAGCCATCGATGATCAATAGGATCTCTGGGCCAGGGGCCAATAGTATAGGAGATAGACTCTATTTTTATCTTCTCTTCTTCTTTAGGCTCTGCAAAACCTAGGGGGGTATTCCCTATTCAACACCCATTGAGATATAACTATGCACTAACTGGGATGCTGACACAAAGCAGATAAATCCTCCTCTAAGTAGACCAAAACTGTGAGATAAGAGCAAAGGGGCTAGCTTTGGGCCTATGTTCAATTATAAATTAGAGGATTTTGGTCCTAAACTACTTCTACAATCCTAATGGTTGTGGTTGAAGTTTGAGTTTGATTTTGTTTTTGGATGCAAACCTGGACCTGGGTCACAACAGAGATACCAAGATAGATCGGTGCCTATCTAGGGCTCGGAGTCAGTAGACATACATATGTGAATGTTTAGCACAGACCTAAAACATCAGATTTCAAGGGGTTTTTAACATGTCTGCCTTACAGACAATACCCAAGAGAGAGTATTAGGTTATTTCTGCTTGCAACTATCCTTTCTACAATGTATTCTCCTCAACACATAGTCCAAAACATTCAATCTACTCCTTGAGCAGAGGTAAGAGACTAAGCATTCAATATAGAAAACCTATATTCTAGAATCTATAACACCCCTTAGATGTTTAGAGTCAGAAGAAAAACACATTTAGTCTAGAGACAAATAACCAAATACATGTTATGAAACATTATTCATTTAAGTCAACATGAAATTGACAATTCTATGCATAATACATACAACATACAATTCATAAACTACCAGAGAAACCTAAAATAGGGTCACCAGAAGGTTGTATTCCTATTGCAGCACCAAAAAATTGTCCAAGTTTCCAACAACCATAGAAAGAGTAACAAAGTCTGCTTAAAACAGCCAGAAAGTGTACCTTGAGCAATTAATTACATGGCAAATTCAAAATTTGCCAGATACATTCATTCTGAGGAAGATGGCCTTCAAAAATTAAATGCAGCCGGGGACAAAACATGGAGAAGCAATAAAAGGACGAGGGGCAGATGAGTTTGAGCCATGTGCCATCGTTGGACAACTCTTCATCACAAATCTGGTACATGGCTGTCAATCGCCGGTCCATGCCTCTGCATAATCTTGCCATTAATGGCTCAACCACCCACATCTTCACATGGAGACTATCACAGTGTCCAAATGGAAATTTCCTGCTCAAAACACACCTGGAGGCACAAGAGAAACCCACACTTCAACTTTAAAACATGGTCGTCGATCCTTCCATCGCTTGAAAATCGATGGACCAAATTCATGTTGAAAAGTCACCGTCCTGTGAGAATGTGCCATGTAGGCACCCAATACATACATGCTCTGCACTGCATATCAGACCATCGATGTGACCAAGACTATCGGGAAGACCTTTATGTCTGCATGATTTAGAATCCCACATTGGTCCTGCAGAGACCATTCCAACACTTTATAAGTATGGCCACAAGCATAATAAGTGTCGAGCATTTTGCCCCGCTCGACCCACGAACCTTCCACCAATAGCTTATCAGCCTAACTCCTACCGATAGCCCCCTTCCTTCAGCGAGACTGCCTCCATCGGCTCACCCAAAAATTCTCCCACTGATCACATCAATCTCACCAACGAAGCCTCCGCAATCCCATGTCGGCCAGACAAAGACTATCAGAGCAACCAAAAACCCTCTGGCTGACATGCCGATCACACCAATGCTTTCTTCACATCCCCATCATCGGCCAGAGTCTGATCATTGGTGAAACCCTCGCCGGCTTTCTCGATAGTCTATGTCACCCTGATGGTCACCAGCCTACCCTTGTCAGCGAGACCACAACCGTAGGTAAACCCTTCACCTGCCTGGCCAATACACAATGCTACTCCAACAGAGCTCACCTTCGGCAAGACATGCGCCATCAGCGAACAATCTGTCTGTCTACCTGATACCCTTCATCATGCCGAGGACCACACTCTCACAACCCTCAAGCCATCCGCTATTGGCCAGACTAGCCTCATCAGAGGATCCTGCATCAGCTAGGCCAATACACAATGTTACATCGATGAACATCTCTCCATCGGCAAGAACAACCCCGTCAGCATAACTCTCCAAGATTTACCCAATAAGAAAAGTCACACCGATGGCACATCATGATGACCCCCTCCTCAAGAAATATGATGCTGATGCTAAAACATACTGAGGAGGCCCCAAAACTTAGAAATTTTTTGGATTTTTTGGGGAAGGTGCCTGCATGAAAAATTGCTCAAAAACTGATAGTCAATTCAGGCACCAACACCACCTACAGGCATATCAGAACCACCTCCGAAGAAGCTACAACAAGAAGATCAGATCTTGAAAATTTGAGGTAGGTGACCTTGTCCTAATGGAAAATCAGAAGAACCTACAAGAGCGTCCTAAGCAAGGAAAGTTTGAACCTAATTGGCTAGGACCTTATGTCGTCACGGTTGATTATGGGTCAGGAGCATATCAGTTGGCAACACCTGAGGGGCAGCCTTTAGATGGGCCGATGAACATCCTGCATCTCAAGAAATTCTATGCATAACCCATCTGGTACCCCAAGTCAAAAAATCAAAAAAATAGAAAAAGCAAAAAAGCAAAAAATAAAAAAAAATCAAGAAAAACCAGAGTGCAATAAAAAACTTCCAATGGTGAAAATCACTTCAGTGACACCTTGGATAAGTACCGTGGTGAAAACCTGTTTTAGGCGCCATGTGTAGTGGCCGGTTCTACCATCTAATAAGTCCTCTTTCTAACACACCACTCCATATCACACATCCCATGGCTTGGAATTCTAAAGCATCAAGTCACATCGCCCATCCTGCACTATCTCACCCAAGCCCAACCCATGGAACAAGGATCCTTGTAAGCTTCCCCTTGTACAGCTCAAAAGTAAAAAATCCAAAAATCCAAAAAATAGTAGAAAAACATAGAAAATCCAAAAGCAATCACCCCATACATTGATCTCACTACAAATCACAATCATCAAACACACAATCAATCTTCATCACATCACACTCACCCCGAACCCTTCCCACATCATCGAGTCATGCCAGAACTACATATTCATTTTGCCCGCACCTTAAAAGTACCTTGATCCCGTGGACACAGGGTATGTAGGCAGTCTAGAATACGAAGGATGTTTCTAGTACTTAGGTATATAAGATGCACCCATCCAACCTGTTTGGATGGTCCCCATTCACTGAGCTTTCTAGATCTAGTAAATTATACACACGCTAAGTATACGCTTGAAGCATGGTCCCTAATGCAAAAATCATCCATCAACATACCAACTATAAGTCAACACATGGCTTGACTATTCTTTTGCCCATCTTCCAAAAACTTTTCCAATCAACACCAACTGACCTGCGTCCTAGGATATATCTTTGCTACAATGGACAAAAATCTATCATTCTATCACCACGTCTCTTGGCAAGAGCACACAAAGGTTATTTGTATCTTTTTGTTGGTCTTTTTTGATTATTGATTTTTATCTTTTTGTCTCGCTCTAAGTCATTTCCAAAGGTACCTTGATCTCATTATATCATGGTAAGTAGCAGATAACACCTAGAGTAGACATAGTCATTGTTTCTGTATGTTGTGCTTGTGGGTTGGTTTCATTACTCCAAGAATAGTTTCCATATCTTGAAAGTCTGGGTCAGTTCTAGCATGATGTGTCCCATTTGCATATATAGGCATTAAAACCTTATATGTATTATTTGTACTCATCGCTATGAGTCCCCTTCCTAGGCTAGGCAAGATTATCCTACCTTGGGCACGCATGAAATCAACCTATTGTTTTTGGGTCTAGTCCATGCAATCGTGGGATATACATCATCACCTAGGTCATTTCATACCTTTGTGAACTGTATCCAACATTGCTATAATAAACTAAGAAATGCTATCAATTAATCTTTTGCAAACTACTGTTACTAGCTCAAAATCACCATCCTAATCAACATTACCATTTGGGCCTAGATTTCATAATCACCTACCCTATCCCCCCCATGTAAAATTCCTTAACTAACCCCATTCCCCCACCATATCTCCACTAAACACATCTTGAACCACAGTAAATCCTCCCTCAATGACGTGACATCTATGACCTAAACAATCCTCTCGTCCCCCCATCTCCATTCTCTAGACGCTCCCAAACCTATCCATACCCCATCCAAACACCCCTATCCTCTCCCCACCCAATACCCTTTCCCACAACCTCACCACCCAAGGTCAAACAAAGAACATCATGTGTATCAGGACTTGATCATCTAGCTTGCATCCCATCTATCAGCTTTCTTCAAATTTGCATATCATTATAGGTTCATTTTAATCCACTTTGCATATCATTTAGATCCATTTAATTTGCATATCATTTTAGGTTCATTTTAATCCACTTTGCATATCATTTAGATCCCTTTAAATTGCATATCATTTTAGATTCATTTTAATCCTTTAATTTGCATATCATGTAGATTCATTTTAATCATTTAATTGGCATATCATATAGAATTCATTCTAAATCATTTAGTTTGCATAATCATTTAGATTCATTTTAATCCTTTAATTTGCATATCATGAAGATTCATTTTAATCCTTTAATTTGCATATCATGTAGGTTCATTTTAATCATTTAATTTGCATTTATCATTAGGATCATTTTAGAATCAGTTTAAATTGCATATCACTTAGGTTCATTCCAAATCATTTAAAGTTAAATTGCATATCATTTCATTAGATTCACCATTACCACCTGATAGTTTGCATAAAAATTAGGTTCATTCTAGAATCATTTAGTTACACATTATACATCACATTGCATATCATCTCATAACCATTTAGTTACATTACAGCATCACAATCATTGTCACATCACATTGAAGCATCCATAATAAATGTTTATTAGTGTGAACAATCATTTGCATCATATATCATATAGTCCATAACATCACAACACCATGCATATATCACAATAAATCCATAAAATCAAAAACATAACTGCATAAACATAACACATCCACAACATATAAAATCCATAAAGAGATATTGCATCCATCACATAGGCATCATCATAATAGAGAATCATAATCATAAGCATCATAAACCCTCAAAAAAGCATCACATCACATATAATCACCGCAAAAAAATGTACATCACTCATATATATATCAAAAAATAAAGTGTCCTGATACAAAATGCCTCCAAGGGCTATCATGATATGGCTATCACATAGAGCATCCCCTCTCTGATGGAGTGGGAGACTCTAACCCTAGCCGAGCTTGTGACCTTATCAACGGCTGCGGCTATGGCTATGCCTGCACCTAGGGAACCTGCTGGGGCACGTGTGACAGAGGAGGCATCGTCTACTAAACTGACTGAACAGATCTCGATCTATGAGACCTAGAGGCCCTCGATCTACTAACCTGGCTATAGCTCGGTGCTCACTGTGCTGCTGGCACGGCCGCATAATACAGGCCCCTATAGTACTCCATCCATCTACTTCTCTCTGTCAAATCCACCTGTACCTGCATCAGCTACCCCTGTGCCTGACTCAACTGTGCATGCAGCTGATAGGTCTGTGTCTGCGCCTAAGACAACTGAGCCTGCATCCCTGTCAAAACTGGGGCAAGGACACCACCTGATGCCTATAGACTACCCAATGAAGTCTCTACCTACTAGGCCCTGATGAGTGTGGCGTCTCACTCCCTTGTCAAAGTGCCTATGTCACCCTGAGCCTGTGCTAGATGTGCCTACAATGCAACCACCTGTCCATCTGCCCCATCTAATAAATCCAATTCACCCCACAACTACACCAACTCTGCATCATGGCCCTCTAGTGCCTCCTCCAAGCTCGCCACCTATGCTCTCATGGTCTCCATCTCCTCCTCCTCATCCCGTCGTTGTCGACGGGGTGTGAGCCTCTCAACCTCAACCTCTCTAGCTGTCCCTGAGGGCCCTGCCTACCGCCCTCCCCCAGTAACCTGCTAATGCCCTACCTGTGGTGGGGACAGATCACCCATATCCGCCCTCAGCTATTCCCCATGCCACCGAGGTCCTCTAGGCTGTCACCTTGCTCCAACCTGCACCTGCTCAACAGGAACCTGCTACACAGGTACCTGCTGCCCCACCTACCCCTGCCTTGCTGCCACCACCGCCAGCACATCTATCAGCTGGCCATCCCTACCAACCACTCTCTCCTCTCCATCATCCCCAACCTCCATGAGGTAGTCCTCGATAATCTCCTCCCCCTCCTCCACAAGGTCATCCCCATCTAGGTCATCTCCATCACCATCTGAATCATCCCCCCTGAACCTGCTGTCTCTACTGCTGAATCTGTCAACTGAGTAGGCCGATGCATATGCCACCATATATCATATGCAGCTGTAGTCCCTGCATCTCTCACAGTGCTCCTCCAATCTCACCGCACTGGCCATAGAGCCGCAAAATCGGCTAAGGCAACCTATGGCTGTATGGCTGCAGGCCAATAGGCCGCATCTCGAGGTGTCTGCACGAATATCGCCATCTACTACAGAGTGTCCTGTACCAAACCAAACTATCACATGACTCGCGAGGGTAGATACATATCTATAGTATGGCCTCCTCGACCCATAAGGTACCGCTGCTGAAACGCAAAAGGAAGATGAATGTCATCATCTGGCCATAGCTCTACACCGATATATGGTTGTTGGATCACACTAATCACATCATCTAGCATCCTTCTCCAATGCCGCACCTGCCCAGTATATGTGTACTCGGCATCCCGATATAAAAACACAAAAGCATTGAATGGCCGCTGATAATACCCACATATCGGCCTAGTAACTGGGATGTGCTCCCAAATCCATACGTGAAGCAGAGTCACTCCAGCTGACAACGCTCTATCATGAAGGTAGGCAACTGTGTGCATCTCATGGTATAACTGCCCCAGCATCATCGGTCCCTAGGCATAGATGGTATCATGACTCACCATCCCCTCTATCATCCCTCCCTAGCCAACTGGAAAACCCCGGCCTCGCCTGTCAGGCATCACAACACCTCCAATCAACGCACACAAAAATAAGGCAAAGGGATCTGCACCCATAGCCAATGTTCCCTCATAGTCCATCTCTCTCTCGTCCGTGGAGAGAACAATGTAGTCCACCCCAAACACTCTGATAAGGGCACTCTGCCCCGTCCTCATGTCATATCGAACCCGCCGACTTCGAATAGGTAGCTTGAGGATGCGATAAACATCCTCAAGTGTAATGGACAACTCACCAGTCGGCAACAGAAAACTGCAAGTCTCAGAGCGATGCCGCTCCACCATCGCCATAATCAAAGCTCTATGAGCTCACAGAATTGGCATCGAGGACACCGTCAGAAGCCCCAATCTCGCCAACCGCGCTCGCGTCGCATCATCAAAACCATCGAATAGTGCCATCACGGATGGAACTCGCCACTCATGTGACTGTAATATAAATCACTGAGTATCCTGTATCCACAGCATTATGATTAGCTGTTAAACTATCTTCTTCTAAACCAGCCTTTTTCTTCTAAATCTCTAAAAAGCCAACATCATGTGGCAACAAAAACAGACAACTCCTTGTACCATTTTTAAAATGACACTAAAATTTCCTCTAAATTGCGCTAATACAGAAAATAGTGCCACTGCACATAACTCTTTGCGCCAATTCTTCCAAATGGCTTCATTATTCCTTTTGGCGTTATTCAGACCAATGGCGTCGATTTCCCCAATAGCGCTAATCCTTGTAAATAGAGCTAATACATATGATAGCACTAAAACGAATCATAGTACTACTTCCCAGGATAGAATAGCACCACTTTAACCCCAATTTGGCATTAAAACACCAAAATCCTATTCTTCCTTGTATGGTGCTAATCCGGACGATAGCGCTAAAACACCTACCTAATGGTGACAAACTGCCATAACCCTACCTGGGAGGATAGCGCCAATCTAGATGATGGCACTAATCTGCCTTGTTGTTGGCACTATGCACTCCAATCCCATATCCCAAAACCCCAAAAATGCACGTAAAATGAAAAAATTACAAAGTCAGGGTTAGACCCTACCGGGGGTCCAGTGTCCGGTGCCTGGCCAAACTCTCAGAACCACTCGGAGATGTGTCGCAGTTGCGAAAACTGGGGGTTGCGGTCAGCCATCTCTCCTTCGCTCCTTCTTCTCTAGGGTCAAAGTGTGCAAATGTGGCACTCTTAGGGCCCACTTTGCCTAATATAGTGGGCCATGTCATTCTTCCACCCCCTCCTTTTTCCTCCAGGGTGCAGATCTCAGCCGTTTTCCTCCGTCTTTCTTCCCGTCATCCTCTTTTCCCATCCCCTATCTGATTTCCACTCCCATTACATCCTTTCGAGAACTCACCTGAAAATTTTTTATTTTCCCGCTGACCTCTCGAGGGGGCATCCCTTATCCATCTTATTCCTTCCCGGTAGCTGGGGCATATTTTTCTTTGACCTGACGCCACTTTCCTACTAGGTCCGGACGCCACGTCAAAGAGGGGCAAATGTAGACACCTAAAAATGTCTTCTACCATCAAACTGACTCCATATAACCCTAAAGACACCAATTTCCCTTCCAACCAATTAATTAATTTTTTATTTAATTAATTACCCCTTTCATTTTCTAAATCCACACCATTTTATCCCCAAAATTGAATTACTTTCATTAATTCAATAGTCCAAACCTTAGCCAGTTGATTTAATAAATATGCAATATTTATTAAATCAATTTCCCCATTTTTTCTAAATCTAATTAATTAGTTAAAACCATGTTAACTAATTAATCCAGCCTACTAATTAACCTATCCCTACCCTAGACAATTAAATAGCTATTATTTAATTGCCTACCCTAGCCTACCTCATCCTAGCCTTAAGATTAATTAATCTAATCCTCCCACTAATCCCTTTTGCTAATTTATTCTAGCCATATTAATTAGGTTAATCACCTTAATTAATTGGGTCAAACCCTCATTAACACTTCTCCCCACAACCCATGAATAAAAAATTGATTTCCATGCCAAATAAATCAATTTTTAATACACATTTGTCATAATCTTCATTAAATACCTCTTACACCCCTTACACATGTCATAACTCATTAATATCCACTCTTCCCCAAATGAATTTTAAATTCATTTTACTCTTCCCCATGTGAATTTTTAATTCACAAATAATCCATCTCACCCAACCTCATTTATGGACCCCTTTTCCCAAAATGAATAAAAGAATCACTTTTATTCCTAGCCCTCCATTCATTCAAGATTGAATCTAGGCCCTCCACATCACTTTTTATCCTCCACCATTGATCTTCCAAATCAATCTCCACCCTTGGATCAAAATCCCTTCCAAAAATCTATAAATAGAACCTTTTCCAAGCCATTTTGATCATCCAAGTTTATGCAAAATTACCATGTCAAAATCATTCTTGAGCTAGAATAGTGAGTTGCAACATTGTTTCGCATTTCACATTAGAATCCATTGTCTAGAGATAATCTTGTCTTAGGAATTTGTTTTGGGTGCATGGTTCCTCTCCCTTGATGAGATTGGGTCTTCAAGTGAGGTATAACTCATGATTTATTGTATATTAGTTTGTATTCTTACCTTATTTGATAATCTAATCTACAGAGTTAACTAAGCCTTGGAAGATTTGTTGTGTATGTATTGCATGGATCAGCAATATAAGTGGGAAGAATACTTACCACTTGTGAAATTTGCTTACAACAATCCTATCATTCTGCTATTAAGATGGCACCATTTGAAGCATTGTATGGAAGAAGATGTTGAACTCCTATAAGCTGGGACAAGCTAGAGGATAGGATTAGCATCAGACTAGAAATGCTAGCTGAAATGGAAGAGAAAGTTAAGCTAATCAGAAAAAGATTGGCAAAAGCCAATGATAGGCAAAAGAGCTATGCGGATGCAAAACATGTTCCAAGGCAATTTTCTATTGGAGAAAAAGTTCTTTTGAGAGTTAAACCTTAGAAGAGTTCTATTAAGTTTGGTAAGTCTTCTAAGTTGGCCCCTCAATATGTGGGACCCTTTGAAGTGCTTGAAGTAGTCAATCCAGTTGCCTATAGAGTTGCTCAACCACCAGCCTTATCTAAAATGCACAATGTTTTTCATGTGTCTTATTTGAAGAAATATATTGCAGGTAATAATCATATTTTGACTTGGAATTCTATACAGATGTAAGACACAAGGGTGGTCATGATCAAGCCACTCAAGGTGTTAGAAATGCACAAGCTCTGCTTGCGTAATAGAGACGTCTTGCAATGTAAGGTCCAATACGACCAGTATGCTGAGGAAAATGCTACATGGGAGGATTACCATGAATTTCATCAAAAATTTTCTTATTTATTTAATAATGTTAGTAGTTGAAAATAATGAACTTGCATTTTAGTTACTTTTTGATACCTTATATCATCAAGGATGATGAATCTTTAGGGGAAGGATATGTTACATCCCCAATTTTTGACTTGCTATACTTTTACTTTTTACTTGGACATAAGTAAATTGGTTGTGATGTTTAGAATAATGACAAGGAAAAACATGGATTTTATTGAATGTCATTTATTGAAATCATAGAAATGATTATGTTATTATCAATTTAATATTTGTATTATGAGATTTGATTTATTAGTTGAATTAATTCAATAATGATGCACTGATCACATATTGTTTGATGACAAATGAAACAGGATTTCAGGTTATCAGATGGCTCTCAGAGAAGAGAGAGAGAGAGAGAGTATCTTTCTAGGAGAGAGATATAGATCGTGGGTTATGAGTGATTTATTTGCCAAACCGAGTTATAAGTGTATAACGAAAATGTGAACCAATGTGTTGCAAGAGGTAAGCTTTGTCTTGCTAGTTTACTTCTAAATCCAATCAATAAGTAGTCGATATTGTTTTCAAAACTTGCTAAGTCATATTAAGTCATCTTAGTCGTTAATAACATTAATGATGTCATTTGAGTTTAATTTATAACTATTTATGTTTAACATAAATATTACGACGTTATTATCGTAAAATGATTGTCTTATTATTATTATTAAGATATTTGACGTATTATAAATGATTCTTAACACTAAGATGATATAGTCAAGTTAGGAATACATGAATTATGTCGACAGATTATGATGGGGAGACAAGCTCAACCCAATCACAATATTCGTAACCAATGATTTAATAATATCTTTTTATTGAATAAACTATATCTATCTAATGTAATAGGCAATGTTATGAGAATTATAATTAATGTAATCAATATAAATAGATGCCTTAGCATCAAATGAGGATAATACCTCATATTGAGTTGATGGTAAAATGTTTGAGTAAGCCGAATGCTTATATGTAGGAGAGTCTTCAATTGTGTTGGTGGTAATTCGAACCACTCATTGTGCAGCGTTTAAAGATTAGTTATGTTTAAATGATGTGTTGGCCACATCTAAGAAGGAGGACTATGGTTTTAACCACCACAACCGACGAGTCTTGGAGAGATAATCTCCCATCGACATGTGGGATTTATGCTTAAATATTGGTCTTCAGTTTTGATTTAACCATGATAGATTGTTAAGCTTTGATTAAGTTGGTAACCAAACGTAGAGGAGGCAGGGAATGAGATGACTCTGTAGGAGCCATGCCTCCCTCATTATGACTAACTATTCAAATGAGTCGTGGTGGTTTTATATTAAGGAGGTTTAGAACTTGTAGAACACAGGGGAGGAAACAGAAGGAGATATAGAATAGAAGATAGTAGCTGTGACAATAGGGGGATACACAGTCTAGTGGCGTTGACTTTGTGATTATTTGCACATCTCAGCCAGCTTAAGATAATATACTACCAGGTATTTCTCAGTTGCATGTATTATTTAACCATGAGGAAATTGATTAGTAATCTAAAACTATACATGGTTATGTTATAGAACGATTATATGAGTTTGCCGGTAAGAATTTACCTTCTAAATTTATGATGTGATAGTCGATAACTATTATATATCAACTTTGAAGTACAGTTAACATTTTAAGTAAGCTATTTTGAGTTATTTTCTTGTAGTCATTAAAGACAACGAATGCTACTTATATGGTTGATATTTGGTCATGCCAGTAAGGTTACTGTTATAATAGACTGAGTTGACCTTTTACTTAGTGTTTTTAAACTGTTGATCATACTCGATCAAAGAATGAAAGATAAATGAATATCTTAGCAAGAGAAAGTCATAAGTTGTTATTAGCTTAAATATATAGTCTTCTTATTGAATTTGAAGCAAGTCAATACATAGTTTGAGTGTAACCATACGATAGACTCTTGAATGAATGAACCATGTTTCCTTACTTTCAATTTGAGCTGTATAGTAATGAGGTTATAAGGATTTGACATTATGTTATGTATAGGTTATATATATTGATACATAGTGGATAATGTTATTAAACCAAGAACACTAGATTCATATGAATTATTAGTAAACTATTGTATCATATCAATGGAAGAAACTTAGATAAATTAGGGAAGATGGAATAAGGTTATTATGAGTATTCCATTTAAGACCAATTATTTTTTATTCATGAAAGATCTAATTCAATGGAGTAGGGTAAGTATTCCTAAGAATGACCTTGTAGAGATATTTATACTAGGATATGTTTGTTTATAAACATTATCAAAGTTATTTTATGTTCCTTTGTATATGAGACATTATTTATTTGAGAACTATAGTATTCTTAAATTTGGTTAAGATTAATCAAGGGTTATTTGTGAATCCAAAACTCCTAGATATAAGAAATGGTTATATTGTTATATCATATTAACAAGGGATATTAGGGTAACCCTAAAGATGACTACCAACCAATTGAATGGTTATGTTATATAGACTTACTCAAGTCAAGAGTATTATTATTGTGACTCATAGATTAAACTATTGCATGAATATGGTTGGTAAGAGATTTAAACTGCATGAATAAGACAGTATCCAAGTCAAGTAGGGGTGGGTAAACACAACGACTATGTTCTTTATGAACAATATTGATATTAAAAACTTTGGCCAAAGTAATGCATTTGTTTTCTGCATGCATTATCGGTTCACTGTATTCGGATTGCTCATCCTATTGGAAATCATACTTAGCTAGAGGGTATCTAGGGTTGTATGGTTGATAGAGTTGAGTAGAATACAACACTATATACTTGGAAAGGCAAATTGCCACTGGTCACCTACGGTCTATATTCCTCGTGAAGAGTAGGGCCACTTCCTATGTGGAAGATGTGTGGGAGACCACTAGTATATGGTTGGAGGTAAATCACTAGAAAGATGCTCTCTCTCCAAGTAGGAAATGTGCCAGGACTTTTGATAAAGATGTTATATTTAGATGCATTATTTATTCCAAATTTGTATATGTAATGGTTTTACATTTGTAAACATTGTAAATGAAAAGACAATATGGGTATATTATATTTTGAAAAAAAAAAAAAATCTTGTAAATGCAGTACTTGATTTTTTGTTGAATAAAAGAAAATTTTTCTTTATCTCATTTGTTTACCTTGTTGAGTTACTTTATGGTAAAAAAAATTTTTTTACTATGTTATTAGAACGTGGATGTTACAATAGGTTTGTTTTTGTAATATAGCTCGTAGATTCTGTAGATATCATTTAAGAGAGGTGATTTGAATTTAGGGTGTGGATTTGATAGAGGATTAGATGCTAGTGAGAGTATTTAAGGGCTTGATGGATTAGAAGGTATAGGTGTTGCAAGTATGTGCTAACCAGTGTTGTCATTAATGTCAACATATCTATGTTGTCATTGGTGTCAACTATGCTCTTATTTTGTTATTTTCTTGTGATGAATATTGCTTTGCATAAGTCCTGAAGATCATGAGAATATGTTTCTAATATTGAGTTTCCAAGTGCTTTTGAGAAAATTTTCCCTCCTAGTGGAAACAGTGTGTTACAGAGTATCTTGGTTTGCTGACGAATAGTTCAGTGTTTTGCTTCGCATATCCTATAGATTGCATATCTTTGTCTGTGGTTTGGAAGTTATTTAAAGGGAATTTATTCCAAGTTTGAGCCTCTGGTATGAAGATTTGAGAGAGTTATGTTCACCAGAGTAAGAACTATTTTTCTGTGCATTCAATGGTGACAGGGAGAAAGTATTTTTCTCTGCATTCCTCCGGATTTAAGTATTATGGTTTGTGGTTCTAGAGTTAAGTCTGGGATGATGTTATGTGCCTTCAATTCAAATGCTTCATGATTTGGTGATCCACATGTGATCTTTTCTTTATGAACATGGATGACAGTGTTGTTTAAGTGCTCCAGTTTGAAGAATATTCTTGACAAAGTGGTTAGAGGTTGTGTGGATGTTCTTGGTGATTACAATGTTCTTTTGGGTGTCTCCTGATCGTGTTGCTACCTTTTTATTGATCCGCAAAGTATAATCTGGATCATGAATGAAGCGTGTTCCTGAAAGTTTTAGTACTAACTCCAGTCTTGGCTGACTTGGTTATTTCCACTACTTGCAAATATGATTTGAGGATTGTGGAAGTGTGTTGTGGTGTTGAAGATTGCACTTGAGTCCCAACTAAGGAATAACATGTTCCACATACATCTTTTCGTTAGCTAATTTTGTTTAGGTCTAGACCTATTTCTATGTACGTTTGTAATGCTGACCTTGGAGATTGTTCCAATGGTTGATGAATGTAATGTCGACCTTGATGTACATTTCAAGGTTGATGAATTGTATAAAATCATTTAATGAAGTTGTGAAAAATATATCCAAGCGAGAAGATGTGAAGATAGTGCGAAGTAAAGAGCAGAGCAGAGCAGATGATGTTTGTTGTGCTTCAATGGAACTAAACTTTGGCATGGTTTAGGTGCTACTATCTTAGTTCACCAAACCTTCGCAATGAGCCACCCCATTGGCAGTGAGCCTCTTCTTGCAGTGAGCATTTTGGCAGTGAGCATTTTGGGTAGTGAGCCTCTAATTTTCAGTATTGATATAACATATTATTTTGTGAGCTAACAATCACCTTGGTTTTCCCCTATGGGGTTTTCCACGTAAAAACATGGTGTCTCATGTGTTGAATGTGTGAATGTGTTTAATTTTTTGTTTCATGTTTTCATGGTTAAAATACAAACACAGTGTTAATTGATTGATGTGTTGATGGTTTTGAAATATTGGTTACAACTGATTCCCCCCCCTCTCTCAGTTGTATTGTTCTTTTCAACAATTGGTATCAAAGTAGAGGTTCCTTGAAAAAGAGTCTAACAGCTTGAGGTAGATCCGAGATGTCACACAAGAGGGAGTCACCGCAATTCGATGAAACAAATTATGCCCTTTGGAAGTTACAAATGAAAAGCTATCTTATCTCTCTTGGTTATAATGCTTGGGAGATAATAGAGAAAATGTACACTATTCCTAAAAATGGTCCATCAGATGATGATGAAGTCAAACAATATGAATTTAATGGAAAAGCTAGAGATGCTCTGCTAAATACCTTATCTAACAATGAGTTGGTAAAGGTTATGGATTTGGAAATTGCTCATGAGATCTAAGATAAGTTAAAAATTTATATGAAGGAGATGATTATGTAAAAAGTGCCAAATTGCAAAACTTGAAGGCAAAGTATGAAGCCCTAAAGATGAGTGAAGATGAAAACATAACTATGTGCATGCAGAGATTTGATGAAATTGTCAACGGAATCAAAGGTCTTGGAGGTACTACTAAGGAGGAAGAGGTTGTGATGAAGATTCTTAGGTCATTGCCTAAATCCTACAATCACAAAGTGATAGAAATTGAAGAGCTTATGAGTGTACAAAAGGTTTCAAAAGATCAATTGCTCGGGAAACTTACAGCTTTTGAAATGAGAAAGTTTGGTGATGCTTTGCTAAAGATTGAGACTACTTTTAAAGCCAACACTTCAAAAAAGACTTCAAGAGCTCAGAAATATGTTGTGGAATCTGATAATGACCTAAATGAGATTGAAGCCAACTTTGCAGATAAAATGCAAAGAGGTACCGGTAAGGACAAATGCAAATTACCATTCAAATGCTTTTCATGTGGTATGATCGGTCACTATGCTTCTAGGTGTCCAAAGAGAATTGAAAGAGGTAGAAAGAAGTTTGAAAGTAAAACTAGGGTTGTAAATAAATGTTATATTGTTAGAGATCTTGATGATGATGGTGTAACAAGTGATGAGTCTAATGATACTGATGATACTAGTACTAGTGCAAATGAATGCTTGTTTATTGCTATTAAGGAAGAACCTATATCTACTAATCCTACTAGTTGTGTGAAGGAAGAAAAACCAGTGGAAGAAAGTGCTTTGTCTATTCAGGTGGAGAAAGATAAGGATGAATGGATTATTGTTAGTGGATGCTCACACCACATGACTGGTGATAAAAGTAAGTTTGTAAGTCTGGAAAACTATGATGAGGACTGGTTAGGTTTGGAGATAATGCAGCTGGTAAGATTTGTGGAAAAGGATCTATTTCTTTTGATGGAAAGAACAATCCAAATGATGTCCTATATGTGAAAGGTCTAAAGCATAATGTTTTAAGTGTTGGTCATATGTGTGACAAAGGGTATGATCTAAGATTTAGGGACAATGCATGCAAGAATTTGGAAAGTTCCGGAACAATGATTGCTACTGGTAAGAAAACTAGAGGTAATATTTATCATGTGAGGGGAACTGATAATTGTTGTTTACTGAATCATACAGATGAGAGTTGGATGTGGCATAGAAGGATGTGTCATATCAATTTTGATAACCTGATGAAGATAAGCTCAGTACAAGCTGTGAGGGATTTGCCTAAACTGATGAAGCTTGCCAATACTATTTGCAAGGAATGTCAACTGGGAAAATAGACAAAGACAAGTTTTAAGATCAAAGAACAATTTTTTTGTTGGATTGCTTGAGCTGGTACATATAGATCTATGTGATCCTACAAGAACAAGAAGTTTGCAAGGAGACAGGTACTTTAGGTTGCTTATTGATGATTATTCCAGAATGACATGGGTCACTTTTCTAAAAGAGAAATTAGAAGCACTAGACAAGTTCAAATATTTTAAGGCAATGGTTAAGAATGTGTTGGAATTGAGAATCAAATGCTTAAGGTCTGATAGAGGAGGTGAGTTTACATCAAATGAATTTAACATTTTCTATGAAGAGCATGGGATAAAGAGACAGTTGTCAACTCGAAGGACTCCTGAGCAAAATGGAGTTGTTGAAAGAAAGAACAGGACAATTCAAGAGGCTGCTAGGTCAATTATGATGGAAGATAACCTACCAGAAGTGTATTGGAGAGAAGCTATACACACTGATGTCTACATTCAAATAGAGTCCAAATCAAAGGTAATGGAACTAAAACTCCTTATGAATTGTGGTATGGAAGAATTCCCACAGTAAAATATTTCAAAGTTTTTGGAAGCAAATGTTATATCAGAAGAGATGAAGAATTGGGCAAGTTTGATGCTAGATTTGATGAAGGCATTTTCCTTGGATACTCTACTAAGAGTAAAGCCTATTGGTGTTACAATAAGAGATAGAAAAATCTCATTGAAAGTGTAAATGTGAAGGTTAACATTAGATCTGAGAGGTTATGAATCTGATGAACCTGTTGTCACAATCATTAAGAACCTGTTGTCACAATCATTAAAGAAAAGGTGGAACATGAACAAAAGGACAGTCAAGATGAAGAAAATTGTGAAGAAGAATAAGCTCCAAAAAATATTGCTAAAACTCCCAAGTATATAAGAATCAATCATTCTAAAGATCAAATTATTGGTGACAAAAGAAAAGGGGTATTGACAAGGAAAAGAGTTGCAGAAGAACAAGTGAACTACTATTTGCTTTCACGGATTGAACCTAAAAATGTAAGTGAAGCCTACAAAGATGAATTTTGGGTAAAAGCCATGGAAGAAGAGCTGATGTAGATAGAAAAGAATCAAACCTGGGAATTGTTCCCTAGACCTGCTAATAAGAATGTAATTGGAACCAAATGGGTCTTCAGAAATAAGATGCATGAAATTGGTGAAGTGGTGAGAAACAAAGCAAGACTGCATGCAAAGGATATTCTCAAGTTGAAGGCATAGATTTTGAAGAGACTTTTGTTCCTATGGCAAGAATTGAAGCAATAAGAATATTTTTGGCTTTTGCTGCTCACAAAGATTTCAAGGTATACTAGATGGATGTGAAGTCTACCTTCTTGAATGGAGAGCTAGAAGAAGTCTACATTGAACAACTGGAAGGATTCTAGCTATCAAACAAAGGTGACATGGTGTGCAAATTGAAAGCCCTGTATGGACTCAAGCAAGCTCCTAGAGCCTGGTATGCAAGGTTGGACAAGGCTTTGATGCAATTAGGGTTTAGCAAAGGTACTGCAGATAGTAATCTCTACTTCAAAATCAATGATGATCAAATTCTAATTGTTGTAATCTTTGTTGATTATATTATCTTTGGAGGGAAATGCAAAAGGAATTTGAGATGTCTATGTTTGGTGAAATGAATTTCATTTTAGGACTATAAATTACTCAATCAGAAAAAGGAATTTTCATTTCTCAGTCTAAGTATGTGAAAGAAGTGTTGAAGAAGTTTGGAATGGAGGATTCTAAACTAGTATGCACTCCCATGGTAACTGGTTGTAAGCTGAGAAAGAATGATGAATCACCTAAGACTGATCAGAAAAAGTATAGGTCTATGATTGGAGGACTACTCTATCTAACCCATACCAGACCATACATAATGTATGCAGTCTATCTTGTGGCAAGATTTCAAGAAGGTCCCAAAGAATCACATGTGATGGCAGTCAAAAGGATTGTGAGATACTTAAAAGGTACTTCAGACTATGGTTTGTGGTATCCCAAAGATATGGATTTCACTCTCAGTGCCTATACAGATGCAGATTGGGTTGGAGATGCTGATGACAGAAAAAGTACAAGTGGAGGTGCTTTCTTCTTGGGTAATAGATTGGTTTCATGGTTGAGCAAGGAGCAAGATTTAATCTCTTTATCTACTGCAGAAGATGAGTATATTGCAACAGCATGTTGTTGTACTCAAGTGTTATGGATGAAGTAGACACTGAAGGACATAAGAGTTGTGTATGAAGATCCAATTGCAATCTTCTATGACAATACAAGTGCTATAAACATTTCAAAGAATCCAGCGATGCACTCAAGAACAAAGCATATATCTATAAGGTATCACTTTCTGAAAGAAAGGGTGACAGAGAATGAAATAAAGATGGAATATGTGTCTACAAAGGATCAGATTGCAAATATTTTCACTAAGCCTCTACTTAAGGATACTTTTGAGTATCTTAGAGAAAAGTTAAGGGTTATTACCCCTCCTACCCTGAACTAAGATGCATGGGAATGCATCAATCTAGTGGTGTCCAAAGCATCATTATTTAATCTAGATTGATGTTTAAAGGCTACCTCTCAGGGGGAGTAGCTAGATGTTGCTGATATGTGTTCCTGACAAAGACTAGTAAGTGTTACAGTGTTTATGAAAGAGCAATTTTAGTTTGATCAGAGCAGCAGAGTGCAAGTATGTGCTCTTTACCATTGATGTCAAAGGGGGAAAGAAATCATGTGAAAAACTCAAGGGGAGAAAGAGTACAGATGTATAAAGAGAAAGGGGGAGAAGGTAATCAGTGCAGAATATTGTCTTTATGGTCTTTATATTTTTTCACATCATATGTTGCTATCAATGACAAAGGGGGACATTGTTGCAAGTATGTGCACATTGATGTTGTCATTGATGTCAACATATTTGTGTTGTCATTGGTGTCAATTGTGCTCTTATTTTGTTATTTGCTTGTGATGAATATTGCTTTGCATAAGTCTTGAAGATCATGAGAATATGTTTCTGATATTGAGTTTCCAAGTGCTTTTGAGAAAATTTGTCCTCCTAGTGGAAATAGTGTGTTATAGAGTATCTTGGTTTGCTGACAAACAGTTCAGTGTTTTGCTCCGCATATCCTATAGATTGCATATCTTTGTCTACGGTTTGGAAGCTATTTAAAGGGAAGTTTTTAGATGTTATATTCCAAGTTTGAGCCTCCAGTATGAAGATTTGAGAGAGTTCTATTCACTATAGTAAGAATTTTTTTTTATGCATTCAGTGGTGACAGGGAAAAAGTATTTTGCTCCGCATTGAAGTATTATGGTTTGTGGTTCTAAGGTTAAGTCTAGGATGATGTTATGTGCCTTCAACTCAAATCGTTCATGATTTGGTGATCCATAGGCGATCTTTTCTTTATGAACGTGGTTGATAGTGTTGTTTAAGTGCTCCAGTTTGAAGAATCTTCTTGACAAAGTGGTTAGAGGTTGTGTGGATGTTCTTGGTGATTATAATGTGCCTATGGATGTCTCATGATCATGTTCCTACCTTTTGATTGATCCACAAAGTATAATCCAGACCGTAAATGAACCGTGTTCCTGAAAGTTTTAGTGCTAACTCCAGTCTTGGCTGACTTGGTTGTTTTCACTACTTGTGGATATGATTTGAAGATTGTGGAAGCATGTTGTGGAGTGGAAGATTGCACTTGAGTCCCAACTAAGGCATAACATGTTCCACATACATCTTTTCCTTACTTAATTTTGTTTAGGTCCAAACCTATTTTTATGTATGTTTGTAATGTCAACCTTGGAGATTGTTCTAATGGTTGATGAATGTAATTCCAACCTTGATGTACATTCCAAGGTTGATGAATTGTATAAAAGCATGTAATGAAGTTGTGAAAAATATATCCAAGTCCGAAGATGTGAAGAGAGTGTGAAGTAACACTAGTAGAATTTTGGCAAATAAATGATTACATGACTAAAACTTTTAGTCACGACAACTATAAATGACTAAATTCTACTAATTTTTTGCAACAAAACTATAAATGACTCAATAAATGACTAATCTGATCATCACACAAATAAATGACTAAATAAATTATTTAGTCACAAAAATAAAAATGACTAAATAATTAGTCACGATATGATATTAAAGTGGGTAGGTTTTGGTTTTTGAGGCATTTTTCATGGAGGGGAAATGGACAAAATGTAAGGTTTTGATTTCCCTCGCATTTTTCATGGAGGGAATATGGGCAAAACCTAAATTCCTATTTTGTTGTTTTTTGTAGACAAGAATGTGTGTTTTGCATGTTGGGATACATATGTGGTGAACATTTCTCTTCATGGAGGCATCAGAATAGGGTGAAACGGGTACCAGGAAAAAGAAGAGGGTTTAAATAACTTATTTTCAAATGGCATTGACATTCTTTCCTACAGATCCCAGTCTATCCAAGCATCATGTCACAGATTTGAATAGGTAATGGTTTAAAATATTGTTTCGTGAGTGCATGTGCCCTTTATTCATCACTGTATCTTTCATTGTACATTAATTATACAGTTTGCATGTTCTATTGTTTACTAGGGCACTTCCAATGCATGCAAAGAACTAAACACAATTTGTGTTGATAGGTTCCTATGCGGCTTGTCGATTCACAACCATTATTACGATAATTTCTCTAATAATTTGTTTGTCGATTCACAGAGAAAAGTTATTTTCACACACTCCTAGACCCCTATTACCCAGAGCATGAAGTTGTTTGGACTTTTATTTTTTCTCTATTGGGGGATCACTTTTTATAAATGGAAATGCCTAAAAGATTTGAGAAGAAAGGAGTTTTGATTCCATTCATTTGTTTTGCTCTATTTTTCTCTCTTCCTCTTGTGAATATGAATACTTTCATGGGAGGATTAGATGGTGATAACAGGGGTAGGTAGCCAGGTATCTAGGTTGAAGGAATCATGAGGAGTGATTGGTGACTCAGGTAAGTGAATTTAATCTAAATTTCTTAGTATTGTATAATTTTTAGATGCTAATGTTTCCAATGGTTCTTTGGATATGTCATATCTCTGGTTAAGAATTTATTTATGGTATTATTCTGGGAGCTATTTTGCATAGAATCAAATCTCTCTGCCATCCACACATTAATTTTTGTCTACATGAGAATGGCTTCAAATCCATACTTTTAATTCCTCTGCATATCAATGGTATTATACCATAATGTTTTTACACCTGTTGAGCGTGGATCTTCTCTATATGTTCTTAATATTTTATTCCATAACTTTAAAATATCTTCAAATTACAAAATTACTAAGTTAAAATCTTTTATAATTATAGAATGTTAGTTTATAAGATTTTAACTCAGAAATTTTATAATGGTTGTTTAAGTAGATAAACATCATCACTCTCTTGGACCCTTGTTGCCCAGAGAATGAAGTTGTTTTAGGTATCCCATTGTGTGACTCATCACACCATTTCACAGTCCTTAAGGAGGGTACCAAGGTTATACTAAGTCATTTCACAGTCCACATCAAATGACATTATGAGAATTTTCAATGATATTGAGCCAGGGACAGTCATATAACAGTCCTAACTAAGTCTTTTAAACCATTTTTTAAGAGTCTTTATTATCATTTGGTGCCATGAAGTATGATAGAACTCATAAAAGTATAGAGTGCTCATGGAATAAAGGGACAATACACATGCAAAGGCAGCCACGTTATGACTATCAAAAGAATGATAGTCCTTCAAAGAAATGAAAGATCAGATAACAATAAGTGGAAGGGTAAGAGGGAAGTATAATAGTTGGGCAGTTAGTAGAATGGAAGAGGGTTTGGCAATGCATGATAGTAGTTCTCAAGACAATAATATGTTCCCTATAGAAAGTCCATGTATTGACACATGCAAGTTGAGGTCATAAGCTTCATTTGTGTATTGATTTTGTAAAAATAATAAGATTATATTGTCTACAACATATCCTACAAACAAAAGATTGATTCACTTATGCTACTGTCAAGTATAACCTACACAGTGCTTGGAGCTTTTGAATTTTCACATCTTTCTTTGTGCAGTTAAGACAATCATCTTTAGATCAACAAAAAAATTATCATTATTTAATTACTTTAATTACTGGACACAACAATTGTGTAAATACCTTGGTGAGTATGATCACAGTTTTAAGATAGTATCTTTTTCATTCATTAGTTACTCCTAGAGAGTAATATTCCTACTTGATAAGTGAAATATTTCATTGGAATCACAATTTATTCTTGTCATTTGAGCTCTAAGTTTGCATGGAATCTGATTTGCAAGCTTGTCCAAGGCTGATAGAAAGGTTCAAAGAGTGAGAGGAAAATGTTAAAGTATTAATATTTTTCTTATATTTAAGTTTTAGTTGAATGATGCCATTTTCTTGTATTTTATTATTTCAACTTCTTGTTAATTCTGCTACAGATGGATGTGTTTAATTCCTTTATTGAGTTGTTATGCCAGACTGGGAATGTGATTAAAGGATTAGGGGATGCTTGACATTCAAGGAAAGTGTTTAATGAAATATGAAGAGCTGATATTACTTGTAATTCTATAATTTTTTCTCAGAATAGTATCTATTAGAGGTTTGTTGGCTACCTTGTGCATGGTTGTTTGACTTCCAAGTGTGTTATTTTAAGGACAAACATACTTTTTACTAAGTTTGTTGGTTTTGTTTCCAATTTTCTATTGTTAGTTATTGAGGCCTTTGTAATTTCTTGATGAGTACTTTGGATGAAATGACCAATAATAAATGAAATCATTTATCTTTGTGAAATCTAGATGAAGTTGACAGATTGGGTACCCTAAAACAGAAACCTTATATACAAAAGGGATAAAAGGAAACCCCTCTATATTTACCATCAAAATAACCATTTGCATCAATGATTATGGCTTGGTATTCAAAACTACATTTATCTTAGGCTTTAGCACATACTCATGAAAATATGGACACCTTCCTCTTTCAAATTCTCATCCTTGCATAATTTAGACAGTCAACTATTATCTAAAGTTTGTAGCCATATAAAGAAAAGAAGAAGAATATAAAGTCCTTTTCTAAAATGTCTAGAAGAATAAAATGGGTACCCTTTAAAATGCTCTAAGAAGGAAGAAGTCAATTAGGCTACCAGAATTATATATGAAAGGGCTAAAAAGAAGGAAAGTTGTCTTTACTGATGTCAAAATAATCATTTGCATCAATAATCATTGCTTGGTATCCAAAAGTATATCAAAGATTGTTGCAACTTGTAAGGATAATAGATGGATCTAATAGGGACCTTTTGGGCAGTCTTCAGAGGTACAAGGTCAATGTACCTTTTTGAGCCCGTGTATCTAGTTTGCTAGCTAGGACAAGAGGGCTTCGTCTAGTAGGGCTATTACAATCTCCATGAAATTTAGGTTTTTTTGAAAATTAATTCAAATTCTAATCTGGCGAGATAGGTTGGATAGAAGAAGTAATCATGCTCATTATCATAGGCTTTCTCAAAATTGTTATTGTACTGTAGTCTATCTTGAAAGCAAGATCAAATGTGAAAGGCAGTATTGTAGATAATTGATACAATAAACCATCTTGATCTCATTTGAAAATTGAAGAAAATGTTTCAGAGGCTAGTTTCTTGAACTGCAAGGGGCACTATTTTATTGAATGCCCCATAACCTTACAAATATCACAAAACATTTTTCTGGGACAATTAGCTTTGGTGTGACCCTCATGGTTACAATCAGTACACCATAGTTCTTTCGAGTCTTTGCTAATTTCTTTTTTCACCTTCAATTCCTGCATCATTCTAAGTATGTCTCTCATTAATGCTTGTATTGTTCCTATTTCACTATCATTGCTTCCATTCAAACCATCATCTTTGTGATGTCCCAAATCTGAATTCTTGCAATTTTCTATATTTTCTAAATTTTTATGTTTTTTTGGGTGCTATTAGAGCTGAAACAAATTGAAATATTGACCAATACAGTATCTTAAGAACAACCTAGTTAATTTGGAAGAATAGCTTAGTAACCTCAGTTTATTTAATATCTTAACAATTCTAAAACAAATACAATATGCCGATCTGGAAATGCATATCTCAAAGCTACATTAGACAATCATTAACTCACTAAATAACCCTTAGCAAGGTCTGAAACTCGGAGCCCTTGCAATACCATTCAAGGACTATACAAAATGTTTATGTTGCATTATTAAATTTAAAAACAATAATCATGTTAACAGCTGCAAAAAGATTTTGCCACTTAGATGACAAATCAACTCAAATAACACCAAAAGATCCCAAAGGAATGTATTTATCAATAGTCTAAAACAAGTATAAGGCAGATCTGGGAAATGTAAATTTATGAAATAGATATCAAATCATAGTATGCTATTCAATATAGAATTTGGATGGGTTATGGACTGTCTAATGATGGATCCCTGCCTTAGGGACTAATAAACTTGTTTGCCAAAATTGAGATATGCAGTCCCTACTATATGACAGATCCCTAAGGACATAAATGGATTGTTGCAGCCTACATCAATGTACCATAGTAGGTGTACCTTGTCTATGAGGCATTCTATCAAATAGTTCACGTGCCTTGTCTATGCTTCCACATTTTGCATACACGTCTAACAAGGCAGTTGTAACTACAACATTTGACAAAATTCCCCTATCCTTTATGTTTTGTTGGATGTCCATACCCTATTCCAAGGTTCTCATTTTGACATAGGCACGGAGGATGCTGGAAAAGGTTGTGGAATTTGGCTTTACACCAACCAATTGCATTTGCTTTAAAATTTCTAAAGCCTATTCAACAAATCCATTTTGTGCATATCCTGCAATCATTGCATTCCAAGAGATGACATCATTCCATCAAACAGTTCACATGCCTTATCTATACTTCCACATTTTGTATACATGTCTACCAAAGCATTTTTAACTATAATATCTAACAAAAATCCCCTTTCCACTATGTTATGATGGATGTCCATACCCTGTTCCAAAGCTCCCATTTCGGCATAGGCAGGGAGGATGCTGGAAAAGGTTGTCAAATTTGGATTTACACCTGCTAATTGCATTTTCTTGAATGTTTCTAAAGCCTTTTCAAGAAATCCATTTTGTGCATATCCCGTAATCATTGCATTCCATGAGATGACATCTCCTTGAGGCATTATGCCAAACAATTCACATGCCTTGTTAATGATTCCATATTTTGCATCACCTGCTCTCCCGCAGGTACTTAAAGTCATGCCTGTAGTGTTGCGGGGCTTTCCCCACATCACCATAGGCATGACTTGAAGTGCCTACAGGAGAGCAGGTGATGCAAAATGTGGAAGCATTGACATTCCAAAGCCTTTTCAACAAATTCATTTTGTGTGTATCTTGCAATCAGTGCATACCAAGAGATGTTTTGGGCTCATTTTGATGGAATGTCTTAAAATACTTACAAATTGATAAGTGGCACATCTAAGTTCGATTCATGAACCAATATTGACACCAGCTCTCCTGATTTAATGTAGTTTAATTATATGCTTCTTGTTTTCATTTATTTAACTAGCCTAGATTTATGTAAAAGAGATTGTATTCTCTTACAATTATATATATGACAATATATACATACACATACATATAAATATATCTATATGTTGTTGATAACTGAGAGGGGGGGTGAATCAGTTATCTTAATTACTTTAATTTCATTAACTATTAATGTAGCATCAAATCATATAAGCAATCATGACCATGAAATAGAAATAACATCAGTACACATGACATAATGATTTTGATGTGGAAAACCCTATTAAGGGAAAAACCACGAGGTGATTAACCCAAGATCGTATTCTTTGTTAGAAGAATAAGATAGTACAAAATGGCACTTGCCAATTAGGGCTCACTGCCTACAAGAGACTCACTTTCTACAAGGTATAAGGTGATGAGAAACTTGAACTGATGAGAAGCATCCACACATGCTAAGGTTTAGTTCTGGTTAGGCTCAATACACTGATCTGATGCACTTCATTCTTCCTCTTCTTTGCTGTTGTATTCCTGTCACATTCCAGACCTATCTTACTGTCTTCACACTGCTCTTCTACTTTGCTTCACACTTACCAACACATAGCACACATTCACATCCAAATCCATCTGGTATATATATCCGCACCAATGATTTCAACACTTTTCTAGTTGGCATCTGGAATAGTCAATATTTTCCTAAACTTTGATCTGTCGGCTGAATCCTTGCTTACCAAGTGATGTGTATCAAGGAGATACTTATAGATGTCATCAATCATGTCAGCCAATCATGAGTGATATCTCAGGAAGCTTGATCACCATCAATAACTGATCCGGATTAAGGTATGATGCTCTGCTGATCAGTTCTTCCTCTGTCAGCTCTGCCAAATAGGAACCCAACACTTAGGTACTCATATCTCTTTACTCTTCCATCACCAGAGGCTCAATCCATAGAATGTATCAGTCAAGGTAAACCTTTTGACTTCCCCAAGTCTGCACTTTACTAGGATACTTTCTCCGAGAGATCCGGACTTGACTATCAGACCTTGCCACATGCTATGTTCTTGCTTACCGGACCACAACACTTTTCAATCTGACTTTCGGTATAGGCACACCATGTCCTACGGATGGGTGGGATGAACTTTGTTGCCATCAATGACAACAATCATGAAGCTACACAGTGTCTCTTGCCAACAATCTCCCCCTTTAGCATTGATGGCAACACTTAGTGAAAAATGACTAAGTGTCACATTGTTCTCCCCCTTGGCTAATGCTCTATTCTAATATATACTTTACCGGAGCTCCCCCTTAGCTAGATCCCACATTTTTCACTAGTCCTCACTCTCCCTTTGACATCAATGGCAAAGGGTGGGGTCCGCACACCAAAATTTCTAAAAATAATCTATACTTGGCTGCATAAAACATATATACATGTTTTACTTACATATACTGAATTATATCTGCAAAAGTGGTCTTTAGCTATACCACTTCTATCGCCCAACTCTTCTTCATCCTGTCCAAAATTGAGATGTGACCACTCAACAAGAATGCAAAATCTTCTGCCCTCTTCAGATCTGTCGGGTCACCGGTCTGGACTGTGGTTTGAGCATCATTTAGGGCTTCATGCATGGCCTCTAACTTAGGGATAATTATCCCTCTAAGTTCACTCAACCTACTTTTTTTTTTTCTTCTTCTCAAATGTCTTTATTTCATTTATGACTACAATAGTCTGACACTCTTGATTTACTATGCAGGACGATAGAGGACCAAAACTTTGAGATAAACTTAACAGTTTATCCTCTTGCTCTTTTACTTTCTTCTCAATGTCCTTGGTCACTTTAGGCCAGGATAAACAAAATTTATATATATCTCCCCCATCTTTGAGAGCATTTTCTAGGTTCTTTATTCCTATATCCATAACTCTCCTATCATTTGATATTAACCCTTGTACCTCTGATAATCTTTTTACCAAAAACTCCTTCCGAACCTTATCTTCTGCTGACTTTTCTAAGGAATCAAAATGTGTGCTAACACTATTAACTAGAGATTTGAGATTACCAGATGAAGAGGCTGAGGGATCCTTCTGAAAAGATGGCAAGATCTTCTCCAATACACTGGATGCAATTTCTATAAGCTTGCAGTCTTCCATGTGAGACTTCAGAAGCTTTTCTTTTGCCTTTGCTAAAGTAAAGGATGCTAGCTTCATGGTTTGAACCGGGGAGAGGGAGTCAAAATTAAACGGTCCTTGAAGAAGTTCTAATTCATCAAATTCCATCATCTCTTTGGTTAAGAATTCTTCGACTGCCTCTGCTGTGTCTCTTGCAAGAGATAGTTTTCTCCCCTTCTGCACCCTTACCAGTATCATCTGTGGCCTTTTCTGTTGGAGTTTTCTCTCCTTCTGTAGCCTTACTATTGTCATCTTCTTTTTCCTTCTCCTCTGCTTCTTGACTGATCTTTTCTTCTACTCTTTCTTTTTCTTTATATCTGGAGTTAGCAGGGGAAACCAGAGGAGAGATGTTTGCTTGATCATGGACCTCCTCTTCTGGAGTAGAGGAATCCAAGTCCTTACCTTTTTCTTCACCTGTCTCCTTTACCTCTTCTACCACTGTCTCAGTAGATTCTTCTTCAACATCTGTAGCCGAGGGATCATCACCTAAGTCCTCTATAATAGGAATGTTGAATCTTTTGTATGCATTTCAGAGGATCTCTTCTGTCTCTTTTGCTACTTTGTCAGTTTCTCCGAGCATAAGCTAATTCATTCTAGCTTTGCTCCAAAACTTATCCTTATAATCTTTGAAGATCATATTCTTCTGCTTAGGAGTGATTGAAGGATATAGCTGAAAAGCTATTTGTTCTCGAATCTCAAGATCCTTTGCCATAGCATTATTTTTTCTTATTTCTAATTCCTTTTCTAGGCTTTTTGGAATAAGAGATATGATTTCAATAAAAGCCTTGTTGTAGATATTTAGATACCTGACTGTGGCTTCTTGCAAGATCTTTTGGTCAGCTTCATTATAATCATCATAGAATTCAACCATTGGTTGAAGGTTCCCATCCACAGTAACTGATTTTATGATGTCATCAATGCACAGAGTAGGCTTCTCAACAAATTCTTCTATTACTTCTATAGTAGAGGGTTCACCGGATGTTTTCCTTTTCTTCTTCATTTTCTTTACTTCCTCATCTGATTCTGTCTCTTCTTCATCCTTTTGCCTTTTCTTCTCTCCTTTTCCGGATGTCTGAGCTTCCAGTTTTGAAGCCTTATGACCCTTGGAAGTGGTAGGTGCAGAGCTTTTGGTTGATCTGGTCTGGGAGGGAGCTTGCACCAGAGCACTTTCTTTTCCAATTTCTTGCTTTTCTTTCTTCACCCTTTCCATTTTCTCTCTATTGGCATCAAGTGCCTCTTTTGAAATTCCATGCCTCTTGGCAAATTCTTCTACCTCTTTTCTCACTTTTCTCTTCATTTCTAGTTGTCTGAGCTCCACATGGATTTTTACACTTAATTCTTCAAAGGTTCCAAACTTTTCTGCCTTAGGATCCTTGGGCTGACTTAGCATGTGTTGAACATGTAGCTCTACAATTTTCTCATCAACTTCATACCCCATTGGCATGATTCACACTGTTCTTGGTTCCACTACCTCCATTAGGCACTGATCAGTTTCTACCATAAAGCATACTGTGTCTTTATATTTTTCAACTAGGGATTGGGGAATTCTTTCTCTAGCCTGCATCATGCTTTGGAAGTTTTTGAAGTAACCCCATAGTGCTGTGTTTTGTGCCTTGGCATCACCAAGCCCATGCAAGTAATCCCTGATTTGTATGGCAGCTGGTCTATCATTTTGCCACATCCAGCCACTAGATCTGGGTAGCTCATTCATGTAGTAGAACAGACAGAGTATCAGGCCACCATATTTGAAGGAATTCTTCTTGTCCTTCTTTATCTTTTGAAGATTCTCCAAAAGTTGGTTTAGGAGAAGCTCACAAAGGTCATAGTCAGCATTTTCTTTTAGCATCTGATAGGCTGTGTAGAATGTAATTCCAAGTACAGAATTTTCCCTGCTGGAGTGATAAATCTTGTAGCCAATTATCATGGATGCAAATTTGATATCCGGATCAGTGATATCTTCAATTGTCATTGCCCTCTTGTCAAACTTTGATCTAGTAGCCTCACTCACAGTTTGATTTTTAACCGATTTGAGAACAGGAATCCCATCGGATGAGTGCAATTCAGTAACTGCCCTAATGGCATCCTTGGTTATCTTAAATGGCCTCATCAACCATATATCGTTATCATGCATTCTGTTCAAAACATACCAGACCCATTCATCTTCAGCAAAGTAGGGGAAATGGATGCACTGACTGAAATGTTTATCCCTGATGACCTTGTATTGGGGTTTGAGATCAAATGAGTCATCTATTAGTTCCTTGTGGTAAATATCCATTAGTTTGGAGTCTCTGAATTCCTCAATGTTTGCATGAACATATGCCCTAACATCTTCAACATGCAAAACCCCATGCGGGATGCTGGAAAATGTACCTAAGGGATCCACTTCTAAAGATTTGTAGGGATGTTTTTTAAATTTAGGGCGCGACCTATCAATAATCTTCACAACATTTGGAGTAGACATCTTAATGATTCAAAGAGATCGAAAAATACCTCTTACGCCTTTTAGGGTTCACGGAATGAGCTGAAGAGATCACCAGCTGATTTGAATTCTGCGATTGATCCTTGAGAGAGATGAGGCAAGCTTGTTTGCAGAGCTCATCTTGTCTATTTCATTAATGCAAATGTGCAAATGAAGAGTAAACAAACCCTTTTATCACTGAGCAAACCCTAATTTCTCATTGCAATAAATGCGCAACTTAGGTCATTCCAGTTGCTTTGTCTTTGTTCTTCTTAATCTGAGATATATCTTTTTCTGGATCACTGAGATACACTTGGTATTATTCTTGGTGAATAATGACAATTTATTTTTCTTTCCATAGTCATTTGATCTATCCGTAGACCAAGATTCGTCAATTTTGAATCAGGCCAGATCTAATTGAGAGAAATCTTCTTTTACCGAATGACAGTCAAACCAGATCTACCTTGGAAGATTAGACTCTTCAAACCTTCTTGCAGATCTTTCATATCTTTTACCAAACCTACTTTAGATGTTTCTCTAAGAATCCTTTAATCTGCAACTTCCCATGTGCCAATTTCAGGCACCAAATGACTGGCTAGGGGAATTGATTTTTCTTTGTGACTCTCCCTGAGCCAGAGCTCATCTATTCAATTTCTAGAAGGATTATCAGCACTAGATTTTGGTGTGGACCCATCCCCAACATTCTCTATGCTTCTCTTCACCCAAATCTTATTCATCTCCCTTTGAATTTCATCCGCGTTCACTTTTCCTTTTCCTTTGCCTTGGTTATGATTATGCTATTCCGGACCCCCTTTGTCTTGATTCTTACTTCTACAGAATTTGGCAATATGACCGGATCTATTGCAATTGTAGCAAACAACATTTCTTTGCATATTTGATTGATATCCTCTTGATCTACATTGATTACCCAAATGTCTCAGTCTATTGCATGCAAAGCATCTACCATTGAATGAATTGTTCATTTGCATGTTTCTACACTCATGGGATTTGTGACCATACCTTTTGCAATTGAAGCACTGTCCAGAGAAGGATGTATTAGTCTGATTCATTCTTCTTCTGCATTGATTTGCTTTATGACCAAAGTTATTGCAGTTGTGGCAGTGTCCATTGAAAGATGGATATCTTTGAGCATTTAGTTGCCTTACCGGAGGTCTTTTAGGCCTGTTTCTTGGATTTTCTGATCTGGAGTTCTTCTGACCGGATCCAGAGCTTTCACCTATTTCATACCCCAAGCCTTGCTTGTCATCTACCCTCTTCTGGCTTTGAAGAAGAACTTCAAGTTGAGGAAAGCTTATCTTTAATTTCTCTTTGTATTCATTTGTTGTTTGAAGATCCCTTTTAAGAGTGACAATCTGATTCTCAAGTTGATCTTGATTATCTCTTACTTCTTTAAGGTCAGATTCCATATGTCTGATTATTCTATCCATTTTATGGCAGTCTTCTGATTTCTCCTTGAGAGATTGTCTTAGATCATCTTCAATTTTTCTTTTCTCTTTAATTTCTTGGGTGAATTTCATAACTCTTGATTCCATTTCATGTCTTACCATAATGATCTGTTTTGACAACTTTTCACATAGCTTGGTCTTGTCCTTCAGGTCTTCATTTGTATCATTTGCTTCACCTTGAATTGCCAATTACTGAAGTAGATCCTTTCTCTTTTTTATAGAGATACTCAGTTTCCCTTTTAGTTCATTTATGAAGTCATCAGCCTGTTTGAGTCTTTCCTTCAATTCATTGACTTCAAAGTTAGATTACTCAAGATCATCTAGGGCAGACTGAAGTTGTTCCCTCATACAATATGTTGGAACTAGACATGTCGAATCCATTTGTTCAAAGATGCTTACCTTATATGCACTTCAAGATCAGTTTCACACATTTGCCATTTGCACTATGAAGTATTCAAATGCATATCTAGATGAGACGGAATCACACTTTATGCATCTATTGGATGATCAGATGTTTGAAATTATCTCATCATATGCTCTTGATCCATTTGAAAATGGATGTTCCATCTTTAGTTGTTCATTCTCACATGACAACAAGGTTTATTATTGTCTTGGGACAGCATATGTTATGCCGGAGGAGAGTGATCCTAACAAGGGCTAGATTCTTGTTTTCACGGTTGAAGATGGGAAACTTCAACTTGTCACAGATGAAGAAAGATACATATCAAGCTATGATTGACATTGGGGCTTTCGAGAGGTTCATTCTCATATAACCAACTGCATTGCAGCATTCCGTCCGAACTGATTCTCCTCACATTTTTTTGTTTTTGGGTGGCTAGTCATTACGTGGATCTCTGACACTATAAATCAAAAATCTCCGTTAGCAATATTTGAAGCCTCTTTATATTTTGAAAGGGACAAACTATATCTGATATCATGTTTATCTTGTGATCCTCCCATGCTCGGAAAAACAACTGCGTATTCAGATTTGAAGTGATTCTCAACTTGTTGGTTGAAGATATTTTCCAATTCAATTATGGAAGAACACAAAGCATGGAATTTAAGTAGCTGTGCTTCCAAGGAAATTATAGAGGGGTGTGAAATTCATCACAAGGAGATTACACATAGAAATGTTACCATACACCTTGTGGAATGTGGGAATTCGGATGGGGAGCTAGTGTTGTTATTGCATGGGTTTCCAAATTTTTGGTTTGTTTGGAAGAATCAGTTCAGGCCCCTACATGATATGGGATACCACATTGTTGCTCCTGATTTGAGGGACTATAATACATCGTCGAAGCCAAAAGAAATTAGAAACTATGGTCGTTCAGAAATTTTATCAGACATTATTTGCTTAATCGAGTGCTTTAATGCAGGCAATCCTACAAATATAGTTGGCCATGATTGGGGCACAATTGTGGCATTATCTCTAGCTGAAGATGTTCCTAATATGGTTAGTAGATTGATTATTGTAAATAGACCTCATTAGAAAATCATGCACAATGTAGTGCTTACCAACATTCGTCAGCTATATCGTAGTTGGTACATATTTTTCTTTCAGCTTCCTTGGCTGCCTGAATGGTTTTTCAGCAAAAATGGGTTTGACAAACTAAAAAAGGCTCTTATGCAAAATAATTTGTCAGAAGATGATGTAGAAAGATATGTCCAAGCATGGTCTATACCTGGATCAATCACTAGCAGTATGAACTATTATCGAGCAGCATTCTGGGGATATTGGGGTAGAAAGAAAGCTCAAGTTAAATTGACTATTCCTGTGACTGTTATATGGGGAGAACTTGACAAATTCTTGGTGAATGAACTAGCAAATCTTCCAAGAGGTATATTCTCCAAAGTTTCAATTTTGTGAATTCCAAAAGGCTCAGCTATCCAAAATATCCTTACAAAGATCTTATTATTGCAACTGCTGGATTTGATGAGGCAAACTTGCTTGGAGTGGATAACTTCGGATCAGTCTATAAAGGCATTTTGAGGGATGGTAAGATAGTTGCCATCAAGGCTCTTAATTTTCAAAATGAAGAAGCTCATAAGAGCTATAACACAGAATGCAAAGTGTTAGGGAGGATTCGGCACCGTAATCTCATCAAAGTAATAAGTGCATTTTCCTACCTTGGCTTCAAAGGTTTGGTTCTTCAGTTTGCATCTAATGGGAGCTTGGAAAAACATTTGCACCCTGACAGAGATGATCAGGATGTTTGTGAGTTGGGATTTAGTGAGTGCTTGAGCATTGCTATATATGTAGCCCATGGTATGGAATATTTACATCATGATTCTCCTTTACAAATTGTGCACTCTAATTTAAAACCTAGCAATGTGCTCTTGGATGTCAACATGACAGCTGTTCTGACTGATTTTGGCATATCCTGTTTAACTGCTATTCCAAATTCCATAGATTCATTGAGTACAACAACATTTGCACTCAAAGGATCTATTGGCTATATTGCTCTAGGTATTTATTTTTGAGTTTTCTTTATATTAAGATTAATATTTACTTTAATATCTTTTCTAGATTTTCATGAACAAAATTCATTGCAGAATATGGATTGGGAGGAAATCATTTTTTTTATAAAACAAATCGTATCATGAGATATATTCAAAAGCACACTCTTTATATGATTTCAAAGGACATTATCAAACAACTCGGTGGTTCCTACACATCATATGAAGGAAATTTAACATTGGACAAAACAAAGATGGATGCATGCCATGATAATTCAATTGTGGCTATGACAAGTGTTGATCTTGGGAGTGCACTAGCATCGTATAATTTGGTTTTGGTGATAAGAATTATGAAGGACCAATCTGGGGGAGAGTTTTCAATTATCTTGTGGTAAGAATAAAGTAGACCACTAGAAGTTAAATGACAATTGCCAATTATTTGCGAAACCCTAAAATGACACTCTTTCATATTAAGCTCGCAGTAATATTAGAGTTTTATTGCAGTCAGTCTGAGTGGGCATGAGCAGCAAATGACCATAAGCACGCATACTATTCTGTTGTCTCTGTGACCGCATGAGTTTAGAAAATACAAGTATATACTAAATGTTTGATGGAAAAGTTTGGAAGAAATGGAATGGTGTATTAAGGTCTATTTGAGAACTCCACCAGCCACGCAAAGAAGTCAAAGTTTCCTATGTGCTAGTTAAGAAGGATTGTGAATCAACATCATTTAAGCCTTCCAGTCTAGTCAAGTCTTCTCCATCCCTAATTGTGTCTCCTTCCACTCTAGTTGGCCATTGCTCTGAAGTGTGCCCAAAGAAGAAGATTGTTGTTACTAAGAATTTTTAAAACCTTCTAATTTGTATTCTAATCCATGTTTAGAAAAGAAACGGAGAGTCTTATGTCACTCTGAAGAATGTTATAAATGGAAACGAAATTGTTAAATTGATTTTTCCATACCCATCCATTGTCTCAATAGCCATGAGGATGCCAAAAGGGGTATTTGATTATAGAACCATGGTCCCAACATCAATGGCAATAATAAAAAGTCTATTACACCACCCAACTATACTCTAAATGGCCACATCAAAGAAAAAATAGAGTATTAACTGCAAAAGAAAAAGAAAAAAATGTTACAATAAAATCTGATTCACCAAAATCCTTAATCCAAATCATGTCCTCTAGTCCAAAACATTAAAGGCATACTAACTATATAATCTCCAAGATAAAAATCATTATTTAAAGGCATGATTATTATTTTAAAGAGTAAAATTAAGAAGGAAGAAATATTATTTTAATGAAAAGAAATAAAATATTCTTACTAAGGGGCATAATGAATCTACGGAGTATATATTTTTCAATGACGGAGATAAAATATTTTTGAAGCAATTAACCAAACGAGTGAATGTTTTTTACCTGAAATCAACTAAGAGGGACTTTATTTAAGAATATCTTTTACCTCGAGCATTTCAGAGGAGTTGATCAAAACAATAAATAATTGCTCTTACTCAAAAATATTTTCATTGTGTGGAAATAAAAATCTGGGAACACATATTTACCCAACAGGTTAAAATGGGAATTATTTTTACCCAAACAAATTCTTCTTAGACAAAGGTAAAACATGTTGAGAAGTATAATTGGAAAAATGGATTAAAGTATTAGGAAGTACTTTATTTCTCACTAGGTTAATTAATTTTATCCATGAAAAATAATTAAACAAAAGGCTGCAACCAAAATGTCACATGAAGAGGCCAGAATAAAAAGGGGAATGTTAAAGTATTGAGGAATATTTTATTTCGTGATGGAAAAAGATTTGAAATTATTGCAGCCCTAAATAGGATATTGAAGAAATTTATTATTAAACATTTGGGTATGATTGAATATCACGGTGATAAAAACCCTAAATACACAGCAGTGAGAAAATATACGGAAATAAGGAAATGATACCTTATATCACAGGTCCTAAGGTTTGCCTAAATGCAAATTATATGTTTATATATTGCTTATCTAATGATTAATTTGTTTTTTTTTTTTGCAGAATTAGGGTTGTATTGAATGCAAACCAAGCGGCTCTCAATGGGAAGATTATATATTTTATTCCATCCTCCGAGGATTTGTGGAGTGTTTCAAATCAAGTTATTTAAATTTATGTAATTAATGATGTCAGTTCTCATGGTTAGGTTTAATCAGTTATCAACCGTCATGAAGTTTGTAATGGGTCTGAGGCTTGTTGCATCTCTTTAAATAGAGATCCCAGGACCCGGATGAGAGAGTTAGAAATTAGGTTAGGAATAGACATTTTTACAAAAAGACAATGGAAGCATTCTAGGATTAGAATCTAATGCAAATTTGATCCTTCTGTGCAATGTCATTCTGAGAAAGACTATGTTGCACGATACATTCTGAGGTAGCAGTCCAGGATTCAAATTTGAAATACATTGTGACGGTATCATCTGTTTGTTGTTTAAATTCAATCAATTTAATTATCTCCATATCATTCATTTTTAGATTATTCAATTTGAATGTGTTAAGGATATGATCAAATTGTCTGATTACAGTTGCTAATTTAGTATATTTGATTTGATTGGTTTCTCAAGTAGAATTAAATCCTTTCTCATCAATTATAGTAATCTTAGAATGTTGAATGGATTATTAAGTATGATTAATTGATTAGGGTTATTAATTTGTCTCCAAAGTTGATCTAATTTGTTAATTTGCAAATTTAAATTGGTTCTTTCCGGAAAGATTAAAATCCTTTTTAATATTTTACATTTAATTCAATTATGTCCTTTGGATTATTAAGAATAAATTAATGATTTCTTCCTTGCACGTTTGTACAAGTTGCAAACAGTTATATGTGTCAATCAGATCGAGTTATTACCCGATACAAGTTATTTGTTTTTGATATCCTGACTCCGTTGCCCGAACAGACAAAGCACCAGTCTAACTATTGATTCATCTTATAATTAAAATCTTTACATTGTTTTATTGTTATAGTTTAGATTCATTTCAAGTTATTTGTTATTTATTTCTGTTAGAATTTAGATTAAATCATTTGCTTTCTTTAGAAATAGTTTACAATATTACATCTGATTTACAAGCATGCCATTGTAATTGGATAAACTAGTAGCAAACCAACATAGATTTAATCATACAACTTGCTTTGATAATCAAAGGTTCACCCGCCTAGGTTGTAGCAGGACCTAAAGCACAGGGAGAAGTTGATCGTTAAGGTCAAACTCTAGTCATTGGCTCAAAAACGTTGTAGATTTGACCATAGGGCTTGGCATCCCCTTAGAATCCACAACCTGCATTTTTGAGACCCAACACAATACACATCCATTTGAATTCCCAGATCTTCCTCAAGTTGTTAGGCTCTATTTGGAGGAACTTGGCTCTAATACCAATTGTTGATAACTGAGAGGGAGGGTGAATCAGTTATCTTAATTACTTTAACTTCATTAACTATTAATGCAGCATCAAAATCTTATAAGCAATCATAACCATGAAATAGAAATAACATCAGTACACATGACACAATGATTTTGACATGGAAAACCCTATTAAGGGAAAAACCATGGGGTGATTAACCCAAGATTGTATTCTCTGTTAGAAGAATAAGATAGTACAAAATGGCACTTGCCAATTAGGGCTCACTACCCTAGCACACTGCTCACAAAAGGCTCACTGCCTACAAGAGACTCACTGTCTACAAGGTATAAGGTGATAAGAAACTTGAACTGATGAGAAGCATCCACACATGTTGAGGTTTAGTTCTAGTTAGGCTCAATACACTGATCTGCTGCACTTCATTCTTCCTCTTCTTTGTTGTTGTTGTCCTGTCACATTCCAGACCTGTCTTACTATCTTCACACTGCTCTTCTTCTTTTCTTCGCACTTACCAACACACCACACCTTCACATCCAAATCCATCTGGTATATATATCCGCACCAATGATTTCAACACCTTTCTAGTTGGCATCTGGAATAGTCAATATTTTCCTAAACTCTAATTTGTCGGCTAAATCCTTGCTTACCAAGTGATGCGTATTAAGGAGATACTTATAGATTTCATCAATCATGTTGGCCAATCATGAGTGATACCTCAGGAAGCTTGATCACCATCAATAACTGATCCAGATTAAGGTCTAATGCTCTGTTGTTTAGTTCTTCCTCTGTCAGCTCTGCCAAATAGGAACCCAACACTTAGGTGCTCATATCTCTTTACTCTTCCATCACCAGAGGCTCAATCCCTGGAATGTATTAGTCAAGGTAAACCTTTTGACTTCCCCAAGTTTGCACTTTACTAGGATACTTTCTCTGAGAGATCCAGACCTGACTGTCAGACCTTGCCACATGCTCTGTTCTTGCTTACTGGACCACAACACTCTTCAATCTGACTTCTGGTATAGGCACACCATGTCTTGCGGATGGGTGGGATGAACTTTGTTGCCATCAATGACAACAATCATGAAGCTACACAGTGTCTCTTGCCAACATATGTACACATACATATTTTTATGAGACATAAGTATATATGTGTGTATATGTATTTAAGAATTGCCTAAAGTTGCTCAAAATTTTTGTCAAACATATTATATGGGACAATGGACATGCACTCAAGGCTCTCTAAAAGAATATACACCTTACACGTTTGGAGATTTGAGCCACTTTAGTGAATTGACATAAGAAACAAGAATGAATGTCAAATCTCAGCCACATATTATAAGCTACAAAGAAATTGATTACAATTTGAAACCATTCAAGAGAGAATTTGTGCATAAGTTTTTGTGAAGGCTTTGGTGATTGGAAGTGGTACTTACAATTACAACATGTGATGAAAATGCACTTCCAATTATGCTTTGATGGATGTTCATACACTCATCCAAAGCTCCAATTTGCACATAGGTAGGGAGGACGCTAGAAAAGGTTGAGGAGTTGGGCTTTACAGCTGCTAGTTGTATTTGCTTAAAAGTTTCTAAGGACTTTTCAACAAACCCATATCAAACATATCCTACAATCATGGCATTCAATGAGACCACATTTCTTGGAGGCATTTTGTGGAATAGTTCATGTGCCTTGTCTATGCTTTCACATTTTTCATGCATGTCTACTAGGGCACTTGCAATTACAACATTTAACAAAAATTTCTCTTCTGTTATGCTTTGATGCATGTCCATACCCTATTCCAAAGCTCCCATTTTAGCACAGGCAAGGAGGTTGCTGGCAAAGGCAGCAATTGCATTTTCTTGAAAGTTTTTAAAGCCTTTTCAACGTATCCATTTTATGCATATCCTGCAATCATTTCAGTAAACTGGAACACATACCTTTGAGGCATTCTGTCAAATAGTTTATGTGCCTTATCTATGCTTCCACATTTTGCATGTGTGTCTACCAGGGCACTTGTTACTATAACATCTTATGTGATGATTTTAGGATTCAACTACATAGTTTAAGAGTCAAATTATGTGATGAATCCTAAAATCATCACATAATTTGACACATTGTGAAAAACACCACCTTCTTAATAACTATAAAATTGGACAAAATTCTTCTATCCTTTATGTTTTGATGGATGTCCATACCCTATTCCAAAGCTCCCATTTTGACACAGGTAGGGAGGATACTAGCAAAGGTTATGGAATTTGGCTTTACACTAGCCAATTGCATTTGCTTTAAAATTTCTAAAGCCTTTTCAACAAATCCATTTTGTGCATATCCTGCAATCATTGCATTCCAAGAGATGACATCTCTTTGAGCCATCCCATCAAATAGTTCACGTGCCTTATCTATACTTCCATATTTTGCATACATGTCTACTAGAACATTTCCAACTATAATATTTGACAAAAATTGGTGCAGGAGCACCCGCACATGATCAGGATATAGGTCCGCATGATGACATACATGATCAGGATGTAGGATAGTTATCATCATGATGACGGGATAATCTATTTTTAGTATGTTTGACTTTATCATGTAATAAGGTCCACTGGACCGATGCTATGTAATAGTTCAGCATAGGAGTAAGTGTAGGCAGTTAGAGATCGGGATAAGAGAGTCTGAGCTGTCCTCTCTCCCAGCCGCTTGGAAGCTCCCAGCCGCTGGGAAGTGATGTTAGTAGTACTCGAAGGATTTGTTATATATACCTTCGATCTGTAGGGTTTAGAGATATAGTTTTGATATAGTTTTGATATTGATGTACTGGTGTTGAGTAGATATTCAGGAGAGCAGTTCAGACATTGTGAAGCTGTATTCAGGACATTGAATTTCAATTGAATAAGATCTCGTCTTTTGCATCATCTGTTTACATCTGTGTTGATTTCCTTTCCGCTTTGCAAGCTAATGACCACTTTCAACCCTTCCACCGGTTGATCCTGCAAATCGGTGGAATGGTCCTGTATCATAGCTTAGATTGCATTTGTGTTTTCTGTTTCTGCATTGCATTGTTCAGGAGATCTGTTAGAAGCATGCTGTAAATCAGCCTAGCATCCTCATGTGCTAGGTCTAGAAGATAAACTGTTAGATTTTGGTTTGGAGGTGATCCGGCCCGGTCGTCACATGATCTTTGTGAAATTATGCGGTTGTGAGTGTTTTCATGCAGTGGAAGGATACACAGGAGTCTGCATGTGCGTTTCCAGTCGGAACGAGCCGCAACATCATCTGCGAATCCATCGCCATTAGGATCGGGTCATGAAGTTGTTGAAGTTTGCATGTTGCAGGTGCATCATGATGTTTTGAGTTGGATATATGCTCAGTGTATATATCGCAGTCAGGATCATCTCTCGGGGAAGGTCATCATCCGCATATCGCTAACGGATGCGGGTGTGAAAGTTCAGTTTTTGGCTAAGTGTTGAAGAGTTCATCAGGATGATGTGTGACGTCATCGTCATCAGGATATGACGTCATCGTCATCAGGATATTTAGAAATCCCTCTATGCGGGTTTATCCTGTTGTTGCTAAGTGGAAAGATATCGGCGTAGGCAGGAAGTTGTATTAGCATCATCAGGAGGTTTCGAAGAACCGGATGTTTAATATCATGATGCTGTTGCTTGTATCGTCGGGCAGCGAAGCGTCGAAGGCAAGTTGTTGAAGTGGAACGTCATCAGGATATTTGGACAACCGGATATTTGGATATCCTGCTGACGAAGGTGATGTTGAATATCATGATGATGCCGCTTGTGTTTGGCCCCCGATGAACAGTGCAACCGGAGGATGTTTGCGCCCGTTGATTATCATGATGATGATGATAGGCGACAGTCGAAGGAGGTAAATAGTATTCGACAGGAGGATATTTGCGATCATCAGAAATATGATGATGCTGTTGAAATATGATGATGCAGTTGGTGTTGTTAGGAAATATGATGATGAGGTTCAGCCGATAGAGAAGTTTATCATGCTGTTTGTTTTGTTGGCAACTCCTTCCTGTTAGGTTGCCTCCGTTGCGTTCCAAATCCCCCTTTCGTTATGTTATGATGGATGTCCATACCCTATTCCAAAGCTCCCATTTTGGCACAGGCAGGGAGTATGCTGGCAAAGGTTGTTGAATTTGGCTTTACACCTGCTAATTGTATTTGCTTGAAAGTTTCTAAAGCCTTTTCAACAAATTCATTTTGTTCATTTCCTGCAACCATTGCATTCCATGAGATGACATCTCTTTGAGGCACTCTGCCAAACAGTTCACGTGCCTTGTCAATGCATCCACATTTTGCATACATCTCTACTAGGACAGTTGCAACTACAACAAATGACAAAATTCCTCTATCCTTCATGCTTTGATGGATGTCCATACCCTGTTCCAAACCCTCCCATTTTGGCACAGGCAGGGAGTATGCTGGCAAAGGTTGTCGAATTTGGCTTTACACCTGCTAATTGTATTTTCTTGAAAGTTTCTAAAGACTTATCAACAAATCCATTTTATGCATATCATTGCAATCATTGCGGTCTATTAGACCACATTTCTTTTGGGGATTTTGTCAAATAGTTCACGTGCCTTGTCTATGCTTCCACATCTCTCTCTCTCTCTCTCTCTCTCTCTCTCTCTCTCTCTCTCTCTCTCTCTCTCTATATATATATATATATATATATATATATATATATATATATCTTTCTCTCCATCTTCATCTCTCTCTATCTCTTTGTCTCCCTCTCTATCTGTCCATTTCTCTTTATCTCTCTTCACTTTTATCTTCATCTCTCTCTATCCCTCTATCTCTATCCCCCCTTCTTTCTTACCAAATTTTTTTAACTTGTTTTCTCCCCCTCTCTATTTTTTTTTAACCTCTCTCTATCTCTCCATCTCTATTTTCCCTTATTTCTTCCTTTGTCTCTTCTCTCTCTCACTCCATCTCTTGATCTCTCTATCCCTCTATCTTTATCTCCTCTTGTTTCTTCCTCTACAGTCAAGAATGTTCCTTAAGCATGCAAGACGATCGAACTGATCTAGTCCATTGTTTTAATGCACATCTGGTAGGGTTTTATTGACTCACTATAGAAGCTTCTATTGTCATCACTCTTCTGACTAATTTTGTTCCACGTAATATATTTTTTAATAAACCTTGTAAGTCTGTGGGTGGGAAATCCACATGAATGTCTCAATATCCTCATGTTTAAAGGATCAGAAAATACACAATCCATTTTTGTTTCAAGTTTTCCATCATGTGTCAGATAGAAGGCTTTTTTCTCATCTATTGCTAGCTTTGTTGTAGCGGGTGTTTAAATTCAACATTTTACTTTTTAACAATCAATTGTTAATAAAGGGATTAATGCGATTGACTTTTTTGGTAGGGATTAAGGGATTTATTTCTTTTAAAAAATAGAAAAGAATCAAACGGACATCAAAAGAATCACACATTACTAGGAAGCATGTCAGATTCTAATGGACTTCCTTAGATTGTAGCCTTTTCATGCCTCCATACAACCCAATCTTAAAAGAATGACAGATTAAACATTAAATGAGAGCTTATACACTTAAAGCCTTTTAAATTTAATTTTTAAGAGTAAAATATTATTATTTGTATAGAATATGTTTGTACAATTATATTATGCATAATATTATGAGTTTTGAAAATTTTAGGTTTGAATATTTTATTGATTTTATATCTTAGTTAATTTTAATGTTTATTGTATAATAAGTCCAATTTTTAAGAGTAAAATATTATTGTTTGTATAGAATATGTTTGTACAATTATAATATGCATAATATTATGAGTTTTTAAAATTTTAGGTTTTAATGTTTTATTAATTATATATCTTAGTTAATTTTAATGTTTATTTTATAATAAAATAAATATATTTAAAAATTAATTAATATTTGTTGAGTTTCTTATTAAAAAATTGATACAAATAATTATATTTGTTTTATTTTAATTTTTTTCAAAAAAGAGGCGTAAAAATTTATTAATAAAAAATCAACAGTGCATAACCAAGAGGGCAACCACTTCCAGAAACAACAGAAGTCCAAAACAAAGCACCATCATAACAACCAACCAAACCAGAACAAGGGGGGCATCTATAACCCCAAAGCTCCAAACAGGAGCCTCAACTATCCATCCATATCTGTTGAGATCAACCTTTCCAAATTTTGAACACCTTCATGGGATAATTGGTCCTAACTATCAACATTCCAAGCTCCCTCCTGCTCCAAACCCCACTTGGCCAAGCAATTAGCCACACAGTTCCATTCCCTAGGGACATAGACAAATGAAATAAACTCCATTGATTGACTCAACAGACTAATCTATCGAACGATTGCTGCCAATTGTGATTGACCCCATCCACTACCTGCTCATTCAGAAGATTAATCACCACCTAAGAATCAGAATCACAGATTGTTGGGAATTAAGTTGTCTCAACCTTGGTAATTCCTTGTATTTTTTACATTGTATTTATTTATTATTTGCCTATTGTATTAATTGGATACAAATCCTATGTTGTCATATTGTGGGAGTTGGCACAGTGATGTGTCATCCTACATGGCATATGACCACATGTAATTTTTTCCTCACATGAGGAGATAGGTGTCCCACTTAGTGGTAGGAATATTTTGCCATGTGTTAGTATCTTAGATGTTGTGTAAGGGAATATTGACTGTAACGGTCATGACAGATTCCTATGATGAAGTTATGACATGTAAGAGTCAGAAATAGGAGATTCTATGACAGATGAAGACATGTGTCAAAGAGCATCTTTAAAAAAGGCATCTTTGAGCACCCTAAGGTGGACTATGACATGTTGTAAGAGAATATGCTATTTATATCCTATGTATGATAGATTCTCTTATAGCTGTAAGTTATGATAGCTATGATAGATTCTATGACGGTTGTAAGAGTCGTAAGAGCATCTATCATAGCCCATTTTGGAAATAGGTGACCTCTTTGGGATGGGGTGACCTGACAAGTGTTAGGAACATTCTACAAGGTTGGACAAGTGTCCATAGGTGTGGGTTTTGGGCCATGAGGCCATGTTGGATGCCCATTCTAAGATAGAGCCAAAATTGCCTTGTATATTCTATATAAACAGGTGCTTTGAGGAGGTGATGTACTATAGGTTTTACAGGTACTGTTATGCTATCGGATCATCTACAAATACAAGTGTCGAAGACTCCTACAAGAGCATTAGCTCTGTGTTGTATTGTAACCTTCATTGTTTACGTAATACATTTGAGTTGTGTTTTGGAGTGTGGGGTTTTTCACCCGCAAGGGTTTTCCCCATGTATATCTTGTGCCTCTCTTCTTCTATCATACTTTCTTGTTTATGTGTTTTCTGCAATATCTCTATTAGTAGATTAATATAGCTATAATTGTAAGGATTAAATTGAATTTGCACTCCCCTCCCCTCATTAGATTAGTGTAGGAAACATTTTCTGCACACCTACCTTCCTTTTAGTTAGTATCAGAGCCTAGCCAATTTTGGTTCTAGCTGTTGGGTAGGGGTTTTTTGAGCTAATCTTAGGTTGACTGGGAGTGTTGTGTAGAGTATTTTGTATCTTGTTACAGCAAGGAGATGGAAACCACATCAGGAAGGTTAGAGTTTGAGAAATTCAATGGCACTAATTTTGAGTTGTGGAAACTCAAGATGGAGGACCTACTTGTTGATCGTGACCTATGGGAAACCGTATCCGGTGTGAAACCTATAGCAATGTCACAAGCTGATTGGGACCTCAAAGATTGAAAGGATAAGGGTCTCATAAGACTCTATTTAGCTGACTCTATCCTGTTGAATGTCCATGAGGAGAAGAGAATGAAAGATCTTTGGAAGAAGTTGGGTGATATTTATCAGGCGAAGTCCCTGGTGAACAAGCTTTTTCTGAAAAAGAAGTTGTTTTCTCTAAAGATAGAAGATGGAGGATCTGTTGCGGACCACATGAATGATTTCAACATGATCATTGCACAGTTGACATCTGTGGGTGTGAAAATGGAGGAGGAGGATTGATGTATGACCCTACTTTGTTCTTTGTCAGATTCGTGGGATCATCTTGTCATGGCTATCGGAAGCACCACTACCACCTTCAAGATGGAAGATGTGGTGTCCTCATTGTTATCTGAAGAAATGCAGAGGAAGACATATGAATCAACCAAAGAGGCTCTTGTGGTTCGTGGAAGACCTAAGGAGAAAGAAAAGAAGAAAGACAAGAAAGCTGAGAAGGGTAGATCCAAATCCCATGGGAGATCCAAATCTCCTGGAAAATCCAAGGCTCTTTGTTGGAAGTGTGGCAAGTCTAGGCATTTCTGAAAGGAATACAAAGAAGAGAAGAAAAAGAAAAATAAATCAGCCCCAGATTCATATTCTGACAAGTCACAAGATGATGGTGATGCCTTCATCGTAGCCCTGGCCACCCATGCATTTGTTGATGTGTGGTTGATTGATTCTAGTGCATCATTCCACATGACCTCGCATTGAAGTTGGTTAACAAAATATGAAGAGTTCGATGGTGGAAGAGTGTACCTAGGTGACGACTCTCATCTGAAGATTGTTGGTCATGGAAGAGTCTCAATCCGATTCCCTAATGGATGAGTGAAGGGGATCACTGGAGTTATGCACATTCTAGGCCTTGCACAGAACCTACTTTCTGTAAGTATGTTGAATGATGTAGGTGTGCAGGTTGTCTTTTTGAAGGATGGATGCAAGATGACTATATGATCTATGGTGCTTGCAAAGGGTACTCAGAGGGGTACTTTGCTTCAGCTAGAGGCATGCACTTCATATTGCAATAGTTCTTTTGATTCAAAGAAATGAGCTGCAGTCACTTCATCCCCACCATCTGAACAAGCAGTGAAGAAATATGTTGTAACTAGTTCCGATGGTGGTGCACATGCTATGGAAGCTAAGCTTCCTGCTAAAAAGACTATGTTATGGCATTTGAGATATGGCCACATTGGTGAGAAGGGTCTGTGTACCCTAAAAAATAAAAACCTCGTTGAGGGGTTAAATAATTGTAATCTCGAGTTTGACTTTTGCAAACATTGCATTTATGGAAAGAAAAACCATGTTCAGTTTTACTCTAATTCTCACAAGTCTTCTGGTGTATTGGATCTTATTCATTCTGATTTGTTTGGTCTTGTTAATATTCCTTCGATTTCAAAATCTATATATTTTGTATCTTTCATAGATGATTACAGTAGAAGGACATGAGTTTATTTTATCAAAAGAAAGACTGAAGTCTTTAGTCAGTTTAAGGAGTTTAAAGCCTTTGTTGAAAATCAGACTAGTAAAAAGATTAAGTGTTTGAGAATTGACAACGGTGGTGAGTTTTGTTTGGCAGATTTTGATAAGTTTTGTAAAGAGCAAGGGATTGAAAGACATAAGACAACTCCATACACCTTGCAGCAAAATGGAGTTGTAGAGAGGATGAACAGGACACTGATGGAGAAGGCTAGGAGTATGCTTAGTGGAGCAAGCCTTGAAGAAAAGTTTTGGGCTAAAGCTATTGCCACTACTTGCTATCTGGTAAATAGATCTCCTACATCAGCTCTTGTTGGTAAGACACCTATGGAGGTGTGGTCTGGTAAGAAGCCTTCAGTTAGGCATCTTCATGTTTTTGGTTGTGAGGCATATGCACATGTGCCTATGGAGAAATAGTCTAAATTGGATAACAAGGCTGTTAAATGTATTTTCATTGGCTATGGTGTTAGTGTGAAAGGATACAAGCTTTGGGATCCTATGGTTGAAAAGTGTTGTATAGCAAAAGTGTTATCTTCATAGAGCTAACACCTTCTTCCATTATTCTACAGCCAGAACAGACATAAAAGAAAGAAGATGTGGTTCAATTTTCTTCTACCCCTGAGAAGATTGAACCAATAGACCCTATGAGACCTAATGATGAGGAGAGCTCTAGCAGCCCTGAAATCTCAGAAGAAGAAGTTGAATCTCAACCTCAGCCATTGAGGAGGTCTACATGAACAAGAAAGCAACCTGAAAGGTTTGGTTATTCATTACTTGATTCTAGTTGTGCTTTTGCTTTACTTACTAACACTAATGAGCCTAGAACTATGAAAGAGGCTATGGGCATGAAAGATGCAAGTTCCTGGAAGGAGGCCATGGAAGATGAGATGGCTTCTTTGGAAAAGAACAAAACATGGTTCTTGGTGCCTTTGCCTGATGGACGGAAACCTGTTGGTTGCAAATGGGTGTTCAAGAAGAAATTCGATGCAGATGGCAGTGTTGAAAAGTACAAGGCTATATTGGTTGTGAAGGGGTAATCACAAGTGGAGGGAATTGATTCTGGTGAAATTTTCTCTCTCGTTGCAAAGTTGACATCCATTCAATTTATGTTATCTCTTGCAGCTGCTTATAACTTAGAGGGAGAACAAATGGATGTGAAAATAGATTTCCTTACTGGTGATTTGGAGGAAGAAATCTACATGTCACAACTAGAGCATTACATAGAGAAAGGTAAAGAAAATTTGGTTTGCAAGTTAAAGAAGTCTTTGTATGATTTGAAACAGTCTCCTAGGATGTGGTACTTGAAGTTTGATGCCTTTGTGTTGTTGATTGGCTATCTGAGATCAAAATTAGATCAATGTGTGTATTACAAATTTGACAATGATTACATTCTCATTATTGCATTGTATGTTGATGATATGTTGTTGATTGGGAATGGTAAGAATATAATTTCTGATTTGAAGTCTTAGTTGTTAGCACAGTTTGAGATAAAAAATCTCTTGGTAGCCAGGTACATTTTGGGAATAGAAATTAGAAGAGACAGTGCTGACAGAAAACTTTGGTTAAGCCAGATTAAGTATGTGAAGACCGTGTTGGATAGGTTCAGCATGGCAGATTGTAGACCATTGTGTGTTCTTGTTTCATTGGGGACAAAGTTATCTATTAGCGATTGTCCAAAATCTACTAGTGAGGTGGAGGACATGAGCAGAGTACCTTATGCTAGTGTTGTTGGTAGTTTGATGTATGCTATGGTTTGCACAAGACCAGACATTGCCCAAGTAGTGGGAGTCCTTAGTCGATTTATGGCTAATCCTAGATGGGTACATTGGGATTCAATTAAGCGAGTGTTCTGATATTTGGGGGGTACTTCTGAGTATTCCATATGCTATCATGTTAATGCTACAGGACCTCCGCATTCAGTTTGTATTCATGGATTTGTGGATTTTGATTGGGCAGGTGACATTGACAGTAAGAGATTCACCAATGCCTATGTGTTCACTATGTTTGGTGGTGCAATTAGTTGGATGAGTAAGCGACAACCTGTGGTTGCTTTGTCCACTACTGAAGATGAGTATATGGCTGCAACTCAGGCTTGCAAGGAAGCCATTTGGCTTAAGATATTTTGTTCAGATATTGGTGTTGATGCAGGTTAGATTATGATCAGTTGTGATAGTCAGAGTACGATTTGCCTTGCGAAGAATCCAACTTTCCATGCCAGAACAAAGCATATTGATGTACAGTTTCACTTCATGCAAGACATGGTAGAGGATGGGAAGGTAAATTTGGAGAAGGTAGATACTTTGAAGAATTTTGTAGATGTATTGACGAAACCAGTGGGCACAGAGAAGTTCATATGGTGTTCAGAGTCTACGGGCCTCTCAGCCTATAGCAGTTAAAATCCTGTTGATTCTATTGGCTCTTACAAGGTGTTTGACAAGTGGGAGAATGTTCAAAATTAAGGTGTCTCAACCTTGGTAATTCCTTGTATTTTTTACATTGTATTTATTTATTATTTGCCTACTGTATTAATTGGATGCAAATCATATCTTGTCATATTGTTGGAGTTGGCACGGTGATGTGTCATCCTACATGGCATATGACCACATGTAATTTTGTCCTCACATGAGGAGATATGCATCCCACTTAGTGGTAGAAATATTTTGCCATGTGCCAGCATCTTAGATGTTGTGTAAGGGAATATTGACTCTAACGGTCATGACAAATTCCTATGACATAGTTATGACATGTAAGAGTTAGAAATAGGAGATTCTATGATAGGTAAAGACATGTGTCGAAGACCATCTTTGAAAAAGGCATTTTTGGGCACCCTAAAGTGGACTATGACATGTTGTAAGAGAATATGCTATTTATAGCCTATGTATGACAGATTCTCTTACATCTGTAAGTTATGACAGCGATGACAGATTCTATGACGGTTGTAAGAATCGTAAGAGCATCTGTCATAGCCCATTTTGGAAATAGGCGACCTCTTCGGGATGGGGTGACCTGACAAGTGTCAGGAACATTCTACAAGGTTGGACAAGTGTCCATAGGCATGGGTTTTGGTCCATGAGGCCATGTTGGACACCCATTCCAAGATAGAGCCAAAATTGCCTTGTATATTCTATATAAATAGGTGCTTTGAGGAGGTGATGTACTATAGGTTTTACAGGTACTATTATGCTTCTGAATCATCTCCAGATATGAGTGTCGAACACTCCTGCAAGAGAATTGGCTTTGTGTCGTATTGTAAGCTTCATTGTTTGCATAATACATTTGAGCTATGTTTTGGAGTGTGGGGTTTTTCACCCATAAGGGTTTTCCCCACGTATATCTTGTGTCTCTCTTCTTCTGTCATACTCTCTTGTTTATGTGTTTTCTACAATATCTCTGTTAGTGGATTAACATAGCTATAATTGTAAGGATTAAATTGAATTTGCACTCTTCTCCCCTCATTAGATTAGTGTAGGAAGCATTTTCCACACACCTAGCTTCCTTTCACGGATAACTCTGTGCCATCCCAAAGTACACCCTTTTTCTAGAGCATAAAGAATAGCAAGAGCTTCCATCAAATAATAATTTTGATGAACCTTATAGATAGAGAAGAAAAAAGGACAGCACCATGGCTATCTCTTCCTATCCCCCCAATCCCAGCATGACCAGGATTCCCCTTGGAAGAACCATCTATATTGATCTTAATAATACCTGGAGGTGGAGGGGACCACCAACCATCTCTTTGAATCTTTCCCTTAAGTTGACCCCTTTTCCTAGACCAAGTAGAGCATGAACCTCCAACAACTAGACTTAGATTTTTTGCAATCTACAACTCCCCAATGTCTAACTGAGTAGAGAGATCACACTTAGCTGCAAGGGTTTCCTGAAGCATACTAAGAATCCTCTACCACACCTGCTGGACCACCAACTTCCTCCCTTGAAAAATCATCCGATTCCTTTCCAACAAAAGCTGCCATAAAATAAAAGAAGGACCAATATTCCAAGCCACTTGCAAAAAAGAAGCTTTAGCCGGGGGTCTACCCAAACTTCTCCAAAAATCAACTAAAGAAGAGGCATGAACACCGGCCTACTTCCAAGAACCCCACCAAAAGTACCAAATCTCTCAGGCATGAGGGCACTGAAAGAATAAATAAGCCTGAGACTCCTCCCCCCTATTGCAAAGGAAACAAATGGACAGCCCCTGAAAACCCCTTTTCTGAAGATTATCCCAAGTTTTGAGCAACCAACCAAAGGAAGTAATTACATTTAGGCCACCCAAATTTATTCCACACAAACTTCCACCAAGGAAATTCCATCTCCCCAAACTTTTGCCTATCCAGAAGCAACAGAATACACACCTTTCGAGTTCAGACTCCAGGCCAGAGAATCATTTTCCTTCAAGGAACTAGAAACTCTACCAGCTAGAATATGAACTAACTCCTCCCGATCTGTCGGCAAACCCCCCTATGGCCACTTAGCAGAATCCTTCCATCTAAAAACCTCCACTTGACCCAAAGACTGAACCAATTTGAAATGACCCACATGACTCCAACCAGAATCAAGAAAGAGGTTACACAAAGGTTGTAAATGTGAAAATTCTGACAAGATAGGTGGATGACCATTCCAAGAGTCATGCCAAAATAACGCCTCAGAACCCCTATTACAAATCTAAAACAACCCCTTCTTAACAAGGTTGCCCTCCCTTTTGAGAGTACTCCAAACCATAGATCCTTTACTAGAGAAAGTCATTCTAGGGACATCAGCACTTTCAACTCCCCCCAAATACTTGTAGTTGAGGATCTTAGCCCAATCCTAATCCTGACAAGTGCACCACCTCCAATATAGTTTGGCATCTAAGGCCTACCCAGTAAGACTGGACTGTCAAAGACTAAGACTTTCCTCTTGTTTTGGCCTACAGACAAACTCCCACTTGACCAAACTCCACTTTAAAGATTCTAAATTTCCATCCCATAAGAATTGTTTGGACAAAGCATTAAATTCCTCAATGACGCTTGAGGGAGCTCCTTGAACAAAACACCTGTAAATGGGAAGAGCTTGAATCACTGATTTTAATAAAGTAACCCTCCCAGTAGAGGACAACCATCTACAAGTCCAATGACTAACCCACTTACGAAACTTGTCCAGGATATCCCACCAGAAACCCTAGACACACTGCCAACATTAATGGGGATCCCAAGATAGACAAGAGGAAGAGTCCCAATCTGGAATCTGATAATCCTTGAATATGTTGAGGAGTATTAAAGAAAAAGATGAAGGACTTGTCTTCATTAATCTTTTGACCAGAAGCAACCAGATAAATATCCAAATCCTTTCTTAAGTTAACTACTTCATTGACTTTTGCTAAACCCATTAGAGCAGTGTCATCAACAAATTGTAAATGAGAGTGAGGAGGCAAATTGCTGCCCCAACTCCAACCTTGAGCCACATGAGATTTTATGAGTCTCCCTAAACCCTCAACTAAGAGGATGAACAAGTATGGAGACAAAGGGTCCACCTATCGAAGACCCCTTGAAGCACCAAACAAATTAGTAGGCTCACTATTAATAAGCACAGAAAAGGAAGTCAAAGTAACACAACTCATAACCTAGTCCACCTAGTTGGATACAAATCCAAAAGCCAACAACACCTTTCAGAGATAAGTCCATTTAACTCGATCATAGGCTTTGGCCATATCTAGTTTAATGAACATAGCTTTCTCCTTGGACACTATCATTGAATGAATAGCCTCTATTGCCACAACCACACCATCCAGAATTTGTCTACCAGAAATAAATCCCCCTACTCCTTTGAAATCAACCTGTTGAGCCAAGGTTTAAGTCTTTCTGCGATCAACTTTGTGATAATCTTATAAACCACATTACATAGAGCTATAGGCTAAAAAAGATTCGAAGAGTTAGCTCCTTCCTTCTTAGGGATAAGAACCAAGAAAGTAGCATTCAAAGCTTTCAACATCTGCTTGCTCCTGTGTGACTCCCTAACCACCTCCAAAAGATCAAATTTAATAATCTCCCAAAATTTCAGAAAGAATTCAACTGGAAAGCCATCTGGTTCAGGATCCTTTCCACGTTTTAATTGAAAAACAACCTTCTCCAATTCCTCCATAGATATGGCTCTATAAATGGACTCATTCATCTCATTTGTCACCAAAGGAGGAATGCAATCCAGAACACAATTTTTCTCCTCCATAGCTAAAGGGGTGTCCTCTGTAAACAAAGAAGAGAAGAACCTAGAAGCCTCAGATGTAATCTCACGGCCAAAAGAAAGTAGAACCCCTTGAGAGGACATCAAGGAAGAAATTTCAATCCCATGTCTCCTATCTTTGATGACATTATGAAAGAAAGAGGTATTTCTATCTCCTTCCTGGAGCCAGTCAATCCTTAATTTTTTCTTCCAAAAAATCTCCTCTCACAATTCCCATTCAACTAACTCCTGTAAAGCTTCTGTTTCATCCTTAAGATTCTCCATATTGAGACCAAACTCTCTAATTTGGTGAGTAATATGGTCCAACTAAGATTGAGCTGCAACCTTAGCTTGAAAGATATTCCCAAAATAGTGCTTGTTCCACTTCTTAAGCTAAAATTTCACATACTACAACCTCTTAACAAAAGAGTACATAGCAATACCAAAAGCCATCTTTCCTTCCCTCCAACACACAATCATATGGTCTTGAAGAGAAGGATCACGGAGCCACATCAACTAAAACTTAAAGGAAGGATTCTTAGCTGATCCAAACATGGAAATTGATAGTTTAACAGGCCAATGATCTGATCCTCACCAATCCAAAATCTCAGAACTTGTGGCCCAATTACTGCCAATCTAGAAACTAGAAACCAAAAACCTATCCATCCTTTCTGAGATACAATCATCTCCACATCTTCTGTTGTTCCAAGTAAAAAATTCATTGGAGGGCTTAACATCCACAAGGTTTAGACCAAAAATATTGTCTCTAAACATCGTAGAAGCATAATCTAATCTATCCAATCCCCCCTTCTTCTCATCTAGACTAAAAATTGCATTAAAATCCCCAGCCATAATCCAAGGAAACAAGGGAGCTAAGGACCTTACATACCGAATATGAGACCAGAGATAAAGCTTTCCCCAAACATCAACTAGAGCATTAAACATTGGTGAAAAGAATATTCTCTCCTGATTCATAACTAGTCACAACCATTGACAAAGAGAAATTGCTAGAGATCCACTAGATAGGAGAAACCTTGTGCGGCTCCCATAAGAAAACTACTCCACCAGAACTACCTTGAGCTCCAATACATTGCCACTGACCTCTACCCCATAAACTAGAAGCTATGCTAGCCATACTTGTAATGCCCCATCACGCAACCCTAGAGAGTTAGGTTAATCTACACAATAAATGCAGAAATTTTTTTTTTATTAATTTTAAGTAACAATAATAATCACCAGATAGGATAACAATTAGTTACACCAATTTAACCATTTAACCAACTAACATCTCTAGGGAACATAACTGCATTAAGAAATTTAAACATAGATCAATAAAGACATAATTCACCATAAATGTCCACTAGCAATATTCATTACATTATTGAAAAATTACACCACTTTTTAATAATGTTTACAAATACAAAGGAGATCATGAAACATGGTTACACATATACAAGGCTTCCTTGTCTGATTACATCAATTTACAAATATATGTCTTAGATACTTAATTCTGGATCCATAAAGCATAAATCAAATCTCTGAATGCAAATGTAGTACTGGAACTGGAGAGACACATCTACCTCAAATACGAACCAGGATGCCAAAGAACCAATGGACTATAGCTCAACCACCCGACCATGTGGAACCCTGAGGTCTACCCCCCGAGCTAGGAGATAACAATGAGGTCCCACAATACAACAGCCAAGATGGTAGACACAACAGGAGAAAGACTAGGACACAGATTCCAACAACATAGACAAAATAAATGTCTCAAATAACCCAATCAATATTCCCAGAGGAAAACACATAACATATGGGGAGAACACAATCAGAGAATGTTAGGCTGCAATAGGGAAGAGTGTCATCGCATGGCCCTGACATGGGTTACCCTGACAATCACACACTAGACGTCAGCCCCCATCTATGGTTACCCTGACAGTCTCTCACTAGACGTCGGCCCCATAGGATGGCACATGCGGAACAAACTAGGCATTCACATTTCATTCTTAGCCTAAACAAGCACTATAGGCATGGGTGAGGCACCCAATTATCTTAATTAGTGTGAAAATTACCCAACCCCTAAAATTTATTATTAAGTTATCATTGGATTAACAACTTCCGATGGGTTACCCTGATAGCCACTTTAGGCACTGGCCCCACATTGAAATCCACTCCCCCTTCTCAGCATCTAGCTTCTCAAAGCCCAAAACCTAAACCAAGCATGAACTATCACTTTTCTCATCATGATATATTTACAACACAAAATATACATTGTTCCACATCACATAGAGCAAGGCATTACTCATCTTGCATAATTACACGAATAGGCAGATTGAGTGGGACATTATCCATCTTGCACCATATTTCAAAAATGCATTTCATTCAACACCCAAGATGCACACAAAGGCAACCCCCTCAATAACACACCCTCCTAGGCCTCTAGGAACCATTTTCCAAACTAACACATGACACCATTTGAACACAATGATCACACATCACATTCACTTTCCAAAACACACTACAAACCAAAATCCCTCATCAATACTTCAAAACCCCAAATGCAACCTATGAAATGATGAACCAATTATGGATCAAACTAATATAGAAACCACCACATTTAAATCCTAGATACATAGTGGCAAATCAATACATACTTAAGAGCAGTGAAAGATCGAGGTTAACCTAACTCACAATATTTTCTTAAAACATAAATGATGACATTAGAATCATTCCAGCCAATTGTCTCTTTCTCAAAACAATATTTTTCCAAGCATTAGAGACTAAATAGCTAAGAACCAAAATTCTAGAATCATTAAGTTTGCTAAAGAATCACCTATCAAAATTTACTATAACATTACAATTCCTTCCAAAACTCATAATCCTAAGACACATTCATAATCTATATATCACTGCAAATAAATCATTTTAAAATCTATACAAGATAATTTAATATTACTATAAATAGTATAAATTCATAATCTTTTCATATATATATATATATATATTCTTAAAAAGATAATATAGTGTCAATAAAGATTATTACTAACATTTAATAAATAAATACCACACCAAAAAACATCAATGCCTACTTATTTTTCTTTCCTGAGACTCTCTTTCTGAAGAACATATTTATCTCTTATTGTTGGAAAGGAATACAAGAGGAATCTATTGAAATAGTTAATGAAATATATAGTACTTATTTAAAAAAAACACCCCTATTTACATCACGCAGGTAACGACGGAATCCATAGTATGACCACTCTATATTTTAGGATTACAAAACCATTTAGAAATAGCATGATTACACAAAATGGAAGGTAACTAATTACAATAGCAATATGACATAATGAAATTACGATATCTACTTCTTTCCTACATTGCATTTAGATAAGGTTGATAAATACAATATCTATATTATTCCTATAACACACTTGATAAGAAAGTCAAATACATTATACCATTTCTTTCGTATTACGATTTGGTAAGGAGACAATGCAATACCTAATTATTCCTATATTATACTTGACAAAATGATAATGCAATATCTAAAACTTAATTCATATCCTCCCTTTTAAATTTACTAAAGCATGGTTCAACAGTTGAGTTCTAATCCTCAATCTAGTCTTGAGGACTGAACTTTAAGACCCTTGTCATTTCAGATTTTCTAGATTCATTGGCTATAAATATCACCGTATTCCTCGAACCTTCTAGGTGAAACTAATAGCATATATTTCTACATTTTACATATGGATCTGACTTTCTTATGTGTCTGATGAATTCTTTCATAAAAAGGGTGAAGGCCATTCTACACACAGCTCAAACTGTGATGCCAAGCTCAGATTGCTATGGATTGCAAGCTTCCTATCTAAACATTTTCCAGGCTAATGTGAAGACACCCTACTTGATGCAGTGGTTGAATGGATGGGTTATCTTGCTAGCAGATTGTAAGAATATGGTCCCTATGAAGCTTTAGTGATCTCAAATGACAATAGATGAGAATGAAAACTATATTCGATCTACAATTGGAAACGTTGTTATATTTGTATAATAGAACTTCACTCCCTACACTAGCATTCGCATTTGCCTTTCATCGACAAGCAGGGAATACTGAGGATTTGAGCATTTATGGCCCTATGATATTCATAATATTTTATGGTTAGAGCTTTGTTGTGATGTGGCTAAATGTATTCGGCTTTTATTTCTGATAAATAATGCAGATTCAAATGATTATGCAAAGTCAGCGTTGGATAGCATAGAGCAGGAAGCATACAAGGTGTCAAAGGCCATGAATTCTGAGATTGAATGGATGCAATCTACCTAGATAACCTATGCACAGACGGCCCTCAAAGAGTGATGTGCGAGTGGGAATTAGGCGAGTGAAAAGAGAGTTAATCTTATGTGTGTAACGAAATTGTAGCAAACAGATTTTACTTTTTTGTGCTAGAAAAATAAAGAACTAATGCAAATACCTCATTTAAATAAAGATTTGCTCCATGGTTTGGATCGATTCCTCAGCTGGTGATTCTTTTGTTTTGTGCTCGCCAACCCCTTCAACTCTAATAGTTAACATTTTAAGGAGAAATCTCAAGGCTTCCATCAATATAGAATGTCTTTCTTTTGCAAGTGTAAATAATATGCAGGCCTTGCTAATTTTGATACTCGCAAGGAAAATTCCAGATAAAACTATTTTTGTTGGGGATTTCTTATGCAATATTAGCGATCAGGGCTTGAGTTTGGCACCTTCAAGTTCTCATTATATTTCCTTTTGGCTGTCGAGGATATTAAATGATAAAATCAGTGCATTTGATACCACCATAAGTTGGTATGTTATAACTGAAACAATCAAATATCTACTGAAACAACGCTTGTCAGGTTCCATCTCCTAAGGATGTAATAAACTCTTGGACAAGACTTGGGAATTAAATTACCATTAATGGACACCCTTTTCTTAATTAGGGCTAGAAATCATTCTGTATTTTTATCAGTAATGAACACTAGAGGCAGTCAATACAACTAATCCAAGGAATGAGAATAATCAAGGAATTGACTGAGTCCTGTGGGTAACCGGCCAATCATCTCACCTCTGTGTACCCAAAGAGAGGGTCTGGCCTATCTGATAGGGCTTGGGCTAGGAAATATATATCCATCAAATATCATATAGGTTCCTAATGCCATTGCAGCTCTAAGGTATTTGACAATTTCCAAAAACAAATTAAAATGAAAAACAAACAAATTACCTGTAGAATGGATGAAACTTGAGGTGATGAAGTCATGCTAACAGCATTGGCCTTCAAATTTAGATGAAGGGTTGTGTTTAATCTGAATCTCTGAAGCCCTCTTTTGTAGACCAGGGATAAACTCATTCGAGGAGCACCATCAATTTCAGCAGTTTCCAAGCCGGTAACAATCATGCCCAGCGGAACTTCCCTAGTGAGGCGAACAATGGCATCCTCGGTAGCATACATATCAAGGTACTTCCTCCCAGCTCGTTGTCAATCATCCCAACACTCTAAGTCTCTTCACATCCGTGGCCCGAAGTGGGCCATCATGTCTGCAAGAGCTATCCATGACCTTGGACTCCATAGCATTAGGATCCATTGCTATACTCCCATGCCATCTCAACCAGCATAGATCCCTGAGTGTAGAAGCTCTGTGATCATGTTGTTATTGATATGGAAATTAGAAAGTAAATCAACCCCTTATGCTCTCTGAATAGTTCCCACCCCCATGCACCCAAAAATCCCATTTCTTCCCCTAGTTTATGGCACTTCTATACCATTCTAAATGTGAAGATCCATGCAAGGTTTCCCCCCTCCCCCAAAATAGCCCAAACCTTATCTATTTGAAGAGAGGGAAGATCTTCCAAAACTCTCTAGTAGATTTCTTTCATAAACTCAATAAATTCTGCATGCCACACTTTCTCACAAACTGCTATTTTTATTTACCACTAAGGCAATATAACTTCTTTCTGAAAATATATCTTTTGACAACTCACCAAACACTAATTCAAGAATATAATAATGTCTTAAATAATTACACAAAGAATATTAATTCATATAATTAATTATTGAATATTCATAAGTTATTTATTATAATTTTAATTAGCTATTAGAATTACTAATTTAATATACCTTAAATTTAATATTATTTATTTGTAAGATATATCAATAATCTATTGGATGAACAATAGACCAACAAAACAGCTCAAGGCTACACACCAATCATCCCAATGACAACATTCAAAGGACAATAGAGACTCACAACTAAGCTCCACACCGACCAAACTGACGAACACAGGACTGGGAACTCTTCCTCATCGACAATGATGTCAACTAAGGGACCCCATGTCATCTCCATTCCACAACTTCCATTGGTATGAAGGCATGCTCAGACCTACTAATTCAGGTGGAACCGATGCCTGGTACCTGCAACTTGCAGCAAACAAACATGTCAAATACAAACATATGTCCAATCATCTAAATAGGCACATAGTGACAGGGAATCGTAGTGTAGTAGGGTACTCATTACGAGTAATACTACACTGTCCCTTCACAAATCACATCACAAATATCCACAATAAACAAGTACATCATTACTAATCAACTAAATAACACATCGTCAGATAGTCGCATGAACATAATAAAACTAATCTATATTATCAATCAACCCATAACTAGTCATGTCAAAAGCATACTGTACTAATCATAATAGTGTCATCATAATGATATCAATGAGTATCATCCTCTATATCAAAACAGTAAACCTACCATTCACATGTCTAACATACCCTAAGTATTCCAAGTATTTTACCTTCTTCTTCATGCTCCTTAGCCCGACCACCTGCTCATCCAAGGTGAGAATGGAGGGGACATTACATCCTCCCCCCCTAAAACTTGACTTCCTCCTAGAAGTCACAAACTAGGGTGGAAACATAACACATTAGTATTGCAATTTTCTATTGTCAACATAAACATTCATATTAAACAATTGTTCATAAGACAAGCACAATCGTTCAATAACAACAATTCTTTACCTTTAAGGCATATCAAGTGATCTAGTTATAACTAATCACACTTATTTTGAGAATTTTACACGATTTAGAGAATTGCATTCACATATAATCAAGGAAAAAATACATCTCATATCTTATTTCCACTATGCTTCAATTATTTATCAACATACAAAGTACAATCCTCCATGGAGTCCTCCCTTGAACATCCTATCAAAGGTTCAAAATGATCATGATAAGAACAACACTTAACACAAAATGGGGCCAACAGAAACAAACATTCGGAATAACCACCATAGAAATTTTAAAATAAATGCAAACCCAAGTGGGAAAATAATTCAAATCCAACTTTAAGTCACAAAGTGTCGGCAATTTCCAAAAATAAATCAAGTATAAAGGAAAGAGTTTTGGTGACCACTCCTATCATAAGAAAGTTTAAAGAAAGAAAATTCACTACTAACCCCCAACAACACATGAAACAACTATTAAAAATTCCAAAACAACCAAATTACAAAACAAATTTCACATCACGATGTGACTAATTTCAGCCACAAAAAGGGAGTATCCACTACACAACACTCAAGGACACAAGGTCTAGAATGTGTTAGAGAATGTACACCATACACACAGACAATTAAGCTATCTACATTCTCATATCTAAGCTACTTTTATACAAAAAATGTCTATCTTTAATACAGTACAATTTTTTTTTTTACTAAGCTATGAAAATATGCAATTGCTTCCTTATGCAAGAAGATATAAAGGAAAAAGCATGATGCCACACACAAGAATAATTCAAAACTATAATTGACTTACATTATCATGTTCATGATCTCATGGCCCAACACAAGCTCCCATTTGGTCTTCTACACATAGTTCTTACACAAACATCTACAATGATAACAACAATTATTCCATAAGAGATCATGATCATCTAGGGGTTAGATATGGATTTTCAAGAAACCATGTAAAGATGTCAACATCACATAACAACATAACCCACTATGCATGATGCCTATAGATGATTAGATGCACTAACATTTAGGAAAAACATATTGTTAGAGGTAACATCACATTTTCAGAAAAGAAGAATACACCATGGACACATAAGTAGAACAAGAGCAAATCTGTAATCTTATCAACCTTCTAATGTCATATTAATGCACACAGGTGAAAGGTACCATTACCAACTTACCACAAAGAGAAAATCACTTAACCTAGAACAACAACAACAACAACAACCCAAAGGTCTCGGTGTTGCAACCTAGGCTCTAATACCAAGTGTAATGACCCGTCATGCAACCCTAGAGAGTTAGGTTAATCTACACAATAAATGTGGAATTTTTTTTTTATTAACTTTAAGTAACAGTAATAATCACCATATAGGATAACAATTAGTTGCATCAATTTAACCATTTAGCCAACTAACATCTCTAGGGAACATAACTGTATTAAGAAATTTAAACATAGATCAATAACAACATAATTCATCATAAATGTCCACTAGCAATATTCGTTACATTATTGAAAACTTACATCACTTTTTAATAATGTTTACAAATACAAAGGAGATCATGAAACATGGTTACACAGATACATGACTTCCTTGTCTGATTACATCATTTTACAAATATATGTCTTAGATACTTAATTTTGGATCCATAAAGCATAAATCTGTTAGTTGTTGTTGCACCAAAAGATCGACCTATTAATGCCCGATACAACCACTTGACTTAACAAGCACGGGAGGCAGTTAAGCCCTTGTCGCAAACCACCGCAGCGCAGCGTTGAACAAGGAGACCAAGGGCCACACCTTGCAACAATCTCCCCCCCAGCGCAAGCGCAAGGTTTGAACCCGTGACCTCAGCTCTGATACCAATTGTTAGTTTCTGTTGCACCAAAAGATTGACCTATTAATGCCCGATACAACCACTTAACTTAACAAGCACGGGAGGCGGTTAAGCCCTTGTCGCAAACCACCACAGCGCAGCGTTGAACAAGGAGACCAAGGGCCACACCTTGCAACAAAATCAAATCTTTGAATTCAAATGCAGTACTCGACCTGGAGAGACACGTCTGCCTCAAACACGAACCAGGATGCCAAAGAACCAATGGACTATAGCTCAACCACCCAACCATGTGGAACCCTGAGGTCCACCCCCCGAGCTAGGAGATAACAATGAGGTCCCACAAGACAATAGTCAAGATGGCAAACACAACAGGAGAAAGACTAGGACATGGATTCCAACAACACAGATAAAATGAATGTCTCAAACAACCCAATCAATGATCCCAAAGGAAAACACATAACATATGGGGAGAACACAATCAGAGAATGCTAGGTTGTAGTAGGGATGAGTGTCATCGCATGGCCCTGACATGGGTTACCTTGACAATCACTCACTAGATGTCGGCCCCCATCTATGGTTACCCTGATAGTCTCTCACTAGACGTCGGCCCCATAGGATGGCACATGCAGAACCAACCAGGCCTTCTCATCTCATCCTTAGCCTAAACGAGCACTATAAGCATGGGTGAGGTATCCAATTATCTTAACTAGTGTGAAAATTACCCAACCCCCAAAATTTATTATTAAGTTATCACTGAATTAACAATTTCCAATGGGTTACCCTGACAACCACTTTAGGCGCCAGCCCCACATTGAAAGCCACTCCCCCTTCCCTGCATCTAGATTCTCAAAGCCCAAAACATAAACCAATCATGAACTATCACTTTACTAATCATGATATATTTACAACACAAAATATACATTGTTCCATATAACATAGAGCAAGGCATTACTCATCTTGCATAATTACATGAATAGGCACACTGAGCAGGACATTATCCATCTTGCACCATATTTCAAAAATGCATTTCATTCAACACCCAAGATGCACACAAAGGCAACGCCCTCACAAACACACCCTCCTAGGCCTCTGGGAACCATTTTCCCAACTAACACATGCCACCATTTGAACACAATGATCACACATCACATTCACTTTCCAAAACACACCATAAACCAAAATCCCTCATCAATACTTCAAAACCCCAAATGCAACCTATGAAATGATGCACCAATTATGGAACTAATATAGCAACCACCACCTTTAAATCCTAGATACATAGTGGCAAATCAATACATACTTAAGAGCAGTGAAATATTGAGGTTAACCCAACTCACAATATTTTCTTAAAACATAAATGATGACATTAGAATCATTCCAACCAATTGTCTCTTTCTCAAAACAATACTTTTCCAAGCATTACATACTAAATAGCTAAGAACCAAAATTCTAAAATCATTAAGTTTGCTAAAGACATCACGTATCAAAATTTACTATAACATTATAATTCCTTCCAAAACTCATAATCCTAAGACACATTCATAATCTATATATCACTGCAAATAAATCATTTTAAAATCTATACGAAGTAATTTAATATTACTATAAATAGTATAAATTCATAATCTTTTCATATATATATATATATAAAAAGATAATATAGTGTCAATAAAGATTATTACTAACATTTAATAAATAAATACCACACCAAAAAACATCAATGCCTACTTATTTTTCTTTCCTGAGACTCTCTTTCTGAAGAACATATTTATCTCTTATTGTTGGAAAGGAATACAAGAGGAATCTATTGAAATAGTTAATGAAATATATAGTACTTATTAAAAAAAAAACACCCCTATTTACATCACGCAGGTAACGACGGAATCCATAGTATGACCAGTCTCTATTTTAGGATAAAAGAACCATTTAGAAATAGCATGATTACACAAAATGGAAGGTAACTAAATACAATAGCAATATGACGTGATGAAATTACGATATCTACTTCATTCCTACATTGCATTTAGATAAGGTTGATAAATATAATATCTATATTATTCCTATAACACACTTGATAAGAAAGTCAAATACATTATACCATTTCTTTCGTATTACGATTTGGTAAGGAGACAATGCAATACTTAATTGTTCCTATATTATACTTGACAAAATAATAATACAATATCTAAAACTTAATTCATATCCTCCCTTTTAAATTTACTAAAGCATGCTTCGACAATTGAGTTCTAATCCTCAATCTAGTCTCAAGGACTGAACTTTAAGAGCCTTGTCATTTCAAATTTTTTAGATTCATTGGCTATAAATATCACCGTATTTCTCGAACCTTCTAGGTGAAACTAATAGCATATATTTCTACATTTTACATATGGATCTAACTTGCTTATGTGTCCGATGAATTCTTTCATAAAAAGGGTGAAGGCCATTCTACACACAGTTCAAACTGTGATGCCAAGCTCACATTGCTATGGATTGCAGGCTTCCTATCTAAACATTTTCGCAGCTAATGTGAAGACGCCCTACTTGATGCGGTGGTTGAATGGATGTGTTATCTTGCTAACAGACTGTAAGAATATGGTCCCTATGAAGCTTTAGTGATCTCAAATGACAACAGATGATAATGAAAACTATATTTGATCTACAATTGAAAACGTTATTATACTTGTATAATAGAACTTCGTACCCTACACTAGCATTCGCATTTGCCTTTCGTCGACAAGCAGCGAATACCAAGGATTTGAGCATTTATGGCCCTGTTATATTCATAATATTTTATGGTTAGAACTTTGTTGTGATGTGGCTAAATGCATCTAGATTTTATTTCTGATAAATAATGCAGATTCAAATGATTATGCAAAGTCAGCGTTGGACTGCATAGAGCAGGAAGCATACAAGGTGTCAGAGGCCATGAATTCTGAGATTGAGTGGATGCAATCTACCCAGATAACCTATGCATAGGCGGTCCTCAAAGAGTGATGTGAGAGTAGGATTCAAGCAAGTGAAAATAGAGTTCAGTCTTATATGGGTAACGAAATTGTAGCAAACAGATTTTAGTTTCTTGTGCTAGAAAAATAAAGAACTGATGCAAATACCTCATTTAAATGAAGATTTCCTCCATGGTTTGGATCGATTCCTCAGCTGGTGATTCTCTTGTTTTCTGCTCACCGACCCCTTCAACTCTAATAGTTAACATTTTAAGGAGAAATCTCAAGGCTGCCATCAATATGGAACGTCTTTCTTTTACAAGTGTAAATGATATGCAGGGATTGCTAATTTTGATACCCACGAGGAAAATTCTAGATAAAACTATTTTCATTTGGGGATTTCTTATGCAATATTAGCAATCAGGGCTTGAGTTTGGCACCTTCAACTTCTCATTATATTTCTTTTTGGCTATCGAGGATATTAAATGATAAAATCAGTGCATTTGATTCCATCATAAGTTGGTATGTTATAACTGAAACAATCAAATATCTACTGAAACGGTGCTTGTCAGGTTCCATCTCCTAAGGATGTAATAAACTCTTGGACAAGACTTGGGAATTAATTAACCGTTAATGGACACCCTTTTCTTAATTAGGGGCTGGCAAGCATTCTGTATTTTTATCAGTAATGAACACTAGAGGCAGTCAATACAACTAATCCAAGGAATGAGAATAATCAAGGAATCGACTGAGTCCTGTGGGTAATCGGCCAATCATCTCACCTCTGTGTACCCAAAGAGAGGGTCTGGCCTATCTGATAGGGCTTGGGCTAGGAAATATATATCCATTAAATATCATATAGGTTCCTAATGCCAGTGCAGCTCTAAGGTATTTGACAATTTCCAAAAACAAATTAAAATGCAAAACAAACAAATTACCTATGGAATGGATGAAACTCGAGGTGATGAGGTCACGCTAACAGCATTATCCTTCAAATGAAGATGAAGGGTTGTGTTTAATTTGAATCTCCGAAGCCCTCTTTCGCAGACCAAGGATAAACTCATTCCAGGAGCACCATCGATTTTAGCAGTTTCCAAGCCAGTAACAATCATGCCCGGTGGAACTTCCCTAGTGAGGCGAACAATGGCATCCTTGGCAACATACATTCCTCAGCTGTATACATATCAAGGCACTTCCTCCTGGCTCATTGTCAATCATCCCAACAGTCTAAGTCTCTTCACATTCGTGGCCCCAAGTGGGCCATCATGTCCACAGGAGCTATCCACGGCCTTGGACTCCATAGCATTAGGATCCATTGCTATACTCCCATGCCAGTTCAACCAGCATAGATTCCTGAGTGTAGAAGCTCTGTGATCATGTTGTTATTGATATGGAAATTGGAAAGTAAATCAATCACTTATGCTCTCCAAACAGTTCCCGCCCCCATGCACCCAAAAATTCCATTTCTTCCCCCAGTTTATGGCACTTCCATACCATTCTAAATGTGAAGACCCATGCAAGGTTTTCCCCCTCCCCCAAAATAGCCCAAACCTTATCTATTTTAAGGGAGGGAAGATCTTCCAAAACTCTCCAGAAAATTTCTTTCATAAAGGCAATAAATTCTGCATGCCACACTTTCTCACAAATTGCTATTTTTATTTACCACTAAGACAATATAACTTCTTTTTGAAAATAGATCTTTTGACAACTCACCAAACATTAATTCAAGAATATAAATAATATCTTAAATAATTACACGAAGAATATTTATTCACATAATTAATTATTGAATATTTATAACTTATTTATTATTATTTTTATTAGATATTAGAATTACTAATTTAATATACCTTAAACTTAATATTATTTATTTGAAAGATATATTAATAATCTATTGGATGAACAATAGACCAACAAAACAGCTCAAGGCTACACACCAATCATCCCAATGACAACATTCAAAGGACAACAGAGACTCACAACCAAGCTCCACATTGACCAAACTGATGAACACAGGACTAGGAACTCTTCCTCATCGAGAATGATGTCAACTAAGAGACCCCATGTCATCTCCATTCCACAGCTTCCATTGGTATGAAGGCACGCTCAAACCTGCCAATTCAGGTGGAGTCGATGCTTGGTACCTGCAACCTGCAGCAAACAAACATGTCGAATACAAACATATATCCAATCATCCAACAAGGCACATAGTGACAGGGAATTGTAGCGGAGTAGGGTATCATTACGAGTAATACTATAGTGTCCCTTCACAAATCACATTACAAATATCCACAATAAACAAGTACATCATTACTAATCAACTAAATAACACATCGTCAGATAGTTGCATGAACATAATAAAACTAATCTATATAATCAATTAACCCATAACTAGTCATGTCAAAAGCATACTGTACTAATCATAATAGTGTCATCATAATGATATCAATGAGTATCATCCTCTATATTAAAATAGTAAACCTACCATTCACATGTCTAACATACCCTAAGTATTTTGAGTATTTTAGCTTCTTCTTCATGCTCCTTAGCTCGACCACCTTCTCATCCAAGGTGAGAATGGAGGGGGCATTACAATACTTTCCACCAATAACTTTGAATCCTGAATAAAGACCAAATCAGGAGAATGAACACGAATCAACTCACGAACAACCTTTTGTCTAGGGATGTTGTTCAACCCCCTTACATTCCATGAAATCACAATCATCTATGAGAAGCAATAAAGTGGGAGTTAATGGTTTTAACTGACTCCAATTCCACCAAATTCTCACCTGTCAACTTAACTTTCTCCTAATCCTTCTTCCTGACCGACCCATCTTATGGGGCACCTCTCGAGAAGCCTTTTTGAGATTCTTCTTTTGAATCCCAAGGAAGGGATGGGCACTACTACCCATCTGAGAAGAAAGAACTAGCTTAATCAAAGGAAGGCTTGTGGGATCCTGAATCAATCCATCTTCGGCCTCTATGACCTCTAATTGCACCACTGGCACTTGATTTGTTTCCATCTGAGAACTAGCAACCCCTTCCGGAATGTTATCACAACATACACCTTCCTTTAAGCCTTCCTGATTCCTCACCATGGGGTCTAACCCATCCTTCATCTCCTCTATGATCATCCTCTGCTGCTCATCTACACCTAAGGCATCAAACTGGTTGAATAATCCATCCGTCTACCTATCCTTGAGAGTTCTCTTCTAACCTCTACCTTTATTCTGGGGCTTTATAGAAATAAACCCCTCTTGTCTGTCACACCAGCTGAAGCAGGGGTCTTCCCCTTATCCATCTTAGGAGTAGGCCTAGAATGCTTATCTGACTCGAACCCTGCACGATTAATTTTGCAGCACTTCTTTTGCAAATGCCCATACTCATGGTAGATACAGTGCCGAAAAGGAAGAGCCTCATAGTCCAACTGTTGAGTCCATGAGGAAGAGCCTAACCTAATTTCCATAGAATCTAGAATGGGTTTGTTTAAATCAATTTCAACACAAATGCGAGCAAAAGAGATTACCTTTTTATCCAGCATTTGTTGCGAAGGGCCCATCGACTTGTCCAAAAGCATCGTAACCATATGAAGAATATCATTCCCCCAGAATTTTGGTGGGAACCAAAGAAGTCGAACCCACACTGGGATCTTGGAAGGGATCTCCTCTGCCAGATTAAATCCTACATGCCAAGGGTTAATAAAAAGCCCAATCTGATTATGAAAGCACTGGTCCCCTTTAAATGCCTTGTTACGATCTGTCAAGTTAGATCAAACCACCAGAAAGTAATTATTAGCTACCAACATAATCTTCATATCCACTTTGGGATTCCAAGAACTTCTCGTATAGGATTCGATGAAGGAAAAAGAAACTCTGATCCCCATAAACTTGCAAATTAAGGCATTATTTACCAAATACGTCACATCCTCCTCAACAAATTCTAGTTGAATTACCAATAGAGGTCTTTCCTAGCTCCTTTCAAGGCACCCATTCACCTTAGACACCTTGGGGGCTTCCAAACAAATCCACATGCACTTCCTTCAAATCCTACATCGACTTTGAAGGAGAAGGATCCTCCCTATTGAGTGTTAGGGTTAGCCGGCAGAAGATATCAATTAAATGCAAATAAAGATTAAACAGAGAAATAGAAATACACAGAATTAATAACAGCGAGAGATAAGATTTAACATGGTTCACCCAAACTCGGGCTACATCCACCAAATAGAGAGTCCAGTATTATTATCCAGTAAATCAAACCGATTACAATCAGCAATCCCTGCAACTCAATACCGCTGCAAATGCTACAATACAATACTCAAACCCTAACCCTTGGCCGCTTTTTATCAAGCCTTTTTGTCGGTTACAAAAATTAGGGTTTTCTTATGTCAGTCATAAAAATAGGAATTTTTAAGTCGGCCCTAGGATTTTTTAAGTTGGCCCTAAAAAAATTTTCTCGGGGGCTGCCGCCCCCGAACCCCAGCGAGGATACATGGCTAGTGTACAGTATTTTCCTGATCAGTCGCCACCTACCAACAATCTCCCACTTGGAGACTGATCAGGCTCCACACCAAACAATCTCCCACTTGGAGACTGATCCTGGACGACACCGCTGCGCATGCAGCTCCCACTGGAAATAAGCACCCTGGACTCTACTGTTCAATTTTTATTATTTTCAGTTTAGAAGACCAATCGAAGCTGAAGAGGAGCTCAGCTTCTCCCTTGTTACTGCCTTTGTAAACATATCCGCTGGATTTTCATTTGTATGTATCTTTTCCAGCCTTAACTGTCCATTATCCAACACCGACCGAATAAAGTGATACCTCAACTGTATGTGTTTGGTCTTTGAATGCAAGGCAGAATTCTTTGCAAGATGTATGGCACTCTGACTGTCTGTATACAAAGAACTGTTAACCTATGGTTTACCCAATTCTTCCATGAAAGATTGCAGCCATATCATCTCCTTGCTTGCCTCTGTTACAGCTACATATTCTGCCTCTGTGGTGGATAAAGCAACCACCTTTTGCAACCTGGAAATCCAACTCACCGATGTTCCTCCTACAGTAAAGACATAACCTGTAGTACTCCGCTGGTATCAATATCCCCTGCCAAATCTGAGTCTACATAACCTGCTAAATCAGTATTAGAGCCCCCAAAACATAAGTGTTTATTAGATGTACCTCTCAAATATCTGAGAATCCATTTTACCACATTCCAATGCTCAAATCTGGGATGACTCATTTACCTACTAACGACTCCGACAGCATGTGCAATATCCGGTCTTGTGCATACCATGGCATACATTAAACTTCCTACAGCTGAAGCATATAGGACCTTGGACATTTTTTCTTCCTCCTCTTGTGTCTTTGGGCACATCTCCTTAGTCAATTTCAAATGACTAGGCAAAGGTGTGCTGACAGCTTTTGCATTCTCCATATGGAATCTCTGCAACACCTTGTCAACATAAGCAGCCTGAGATAGAGTCAATTTTCTGTTCTTCCTATCTCTGCAAATTTTCATACCAAGGATTTGTTTTGCTGCCCCCAAATCCTTCATATCAAATGACTGTGATAACTGATGTTTTAACTCTCTGATGTGATCCATGTTAGACCTAGCTACAAGCATGTCATCAACATATAAACATAAAATAATGTAGCTGTCATTATCCAACCTCTTAAAATAAACACAATGGTCAGAATTACACCTACTGTAGTCTTGCTCAGCTATAAAACTATCAAATTTCAAATACCATTGCCGAGGTGCTTGTTTCAGGCCATACAAGCTCTTCTTCAATCTGCACACTTGTTTCTCCTTACCTTTGACCTCAAATCCCTGTGGTTGTGCCATGTATATCTCCTCCAAATCACCAACAACATCATCAAATTTTAGTGTATTTGAACCAGAAACAGAGTTACTAACCACCATTACCAAACTATCCCAGCTTTCAGGTAATGAACATAATATCAAGAGAGCTCAAACTTCTTCATCAAATTTTACATTTACAGAAGTCAATTGACTGACAATCGTATTAAATTCATTTAAATGACCTGTCACAGATCCACCTTCAACCATTTTCAAATTAAACAACTGCTTCATGAGAAATACCTTATTTGAGGCTGAGGGTTTTTCATATAATTTAGCCAAAGCTTTCATCAGACCATCTGTTGTCTTCGCTTCCATTATATTGAATGCCACCGACGGTGCCAAGCACAACCGAATGGTTCCCAGTGCCTTTCTGTCAAGAAGATTCCAATCCTCATCAGACATTGTTGCCGGTTTCTTGGCTACTCCTTCCAACGGCCTCCATAAATCCTTTTGATAGAGGTAATCTTCCATCTGCATCTTCCATAACTGATAGTTCTGCCCATTAAATTTATCAACCTTTGTTTTTCCCTCGTCCGCCATTGCTCCCACTCAACCGTGAGACTTTCCTGCAGATGATAATCGAACACAACCCGCTCTGATACCACTTGTTAGGGTTAGCCGGTAGAAGATATCAATTAAATGCAAATAAAGATTAAACAGAGAAATAGAAATACACAGAATTAATAACAGCGAGAGACAAGATTTAACGTGGTTCACCCAAACTCGGGCTACATCCACCAAACAGAGAGTCCAGTATTATTATCCAGTAAATCAAACCGATTACAATCAGCAATCCCTACAACTCAATACCACTGCAAATGCTACAATACAATACTCAAACCCTAACCCTTGGCCGCTTTTTATCAAGCCTTTTTGTCGGTTACAAAAATTAGGGTTTTCTTATGTCGGTCATAAAAATAGGAATTTTTAAGTTGGCCCTAGGATTTTTTAAGTCGGCTCTAAAAAAAAAATTTCTCGGGGGCTGCCACCCCCGAACCCCCACTCGGGGCCCAGCCCAGCCCCGAACCCTGGGGAGGATACATGGCTAGTGTACAGTACTTTCCTGATCAGTCGCCACCTACCAACAATCTCCCACTTGGAGACTGATCAGGCTCCACACCAAACATTGAGAGCCTCCCAAAAAGAAACCCTAGGGCCCTCAAACGGCTCCGTACCAAATCCAATGGCAACCAAGACAACAAATGCCAAAATCTAGCCAAAGAAAAAAGCACAAAGGCTACCCCGCAATCACAAGTTGCCAAGAACCACAAAAAAAAATCCCAATAAAAATTGACCCTATGAATCCCAAATTGCCCACACAAAACCCCCGTACACAAAAAAAATGCCAACAAAAATCAGAAGCCTACACGAACCACCCCCAAATAGCAATAAACATATTTTATTTTACATTTTACTTGGCAATTAAATATATAATATTATATACTAAAATGTATATAAATATTTAATATTTAATATATATAATTTTTATTTTAGATAATTAAATATAATTTAATAAAAACTTGTTAATATAATATTTAATTAACTATAATATTAAATATCTAATGTTGTAATATTTAAATGTATAAAAATATTTAAATTAAATAACAAATATAAATAAATATTATATATAAATTATTTAATTAACTATACTATTACATATATAATATTGTATATTAAAATGTATATAAATATTAAATATTAAATATATAAATATTTACATTAAATTAAATAACAAATATATATAAATATTATATATAAAATACATAACTATAATATTTAATATATAATATTGGATGTTACTTTTTATTGTATTTAGTATTATTTGAAATATTATAATACTAACTAAATAATACTAAATACTATATAATAATACTTTTTATAAGACTAAGTAATAAACTTAAGTTTGTAGGCTTGTTGGAAATTGGTTGAAATTAATATCTTTAAAATTTTATTAAAAATTGTCCCTAAATACAATCTATAAATAAAAAGTAATACAACCAATATATATAATTGGTATATTTTAATTATCAAATTTATTTCAACTATTTACGTTACTATGATTAAATCCCTTTATAACAATTTAACATGGTTGAGGAGGTCAATGTAGCTATAGAGTGCCCCTCCATTTACAATATATTTATTTTTTTATTGGCGTGAAGAAGATAATCACAAGCAGATCCACTAGCCATGTACAAAGGTGATAAACAATTCACCCTAACCTTTTTACCGTGTTAGTTGTGATTATCAAATGACATCAAAATAGTCACCCTAATTTTTTACCGTGCTAGTTGCGATAAAAATCAGAAGGAAAAACACGAATGAAATAAAAACCCTACCCATGAGATTAAAAATAAAATGGTTCTCAGAAAACACAAAAATAAAAGTGGCGACTGAAAAAATTGAATGGCCAAAAAACTTTTGATCGTCTTGCACGCCTCTACGAAATCCTTTATCGTTGATCGTCTACGCCAAGCTAGTTCACCTCATAGAGGGAACACCTTCGGCGTAAAAATCAAACCATAGTAAAATTGAAACTACATTTAAAACTAAAGGAAAGTCTAAACTAATAAAGTAAAATCTAAACTATTTTTGTAAATGGTTTGTAAATGATGCCAACGGGTGGTTCGAGGTATGCAGATGGCCACACAAGAAATGGTGTCGACAGGGTCTTTTAGAAGCAGCAACTATGGTAATAGAATCAATAGGGGCGATGGGAAATCTATGATGGTGACTGGGGTTTAACAGAAGTGTCAACCAAGAGAGTTAGCAGGAACAATGACCAGGAGAGCACAGTGGGGGCAACAGTGGTTGGCGATGGAGGTCGACAATACAATTCAATCCAAATTTTTACGCTATATGTCACCCACCCTTCCAATCTAAGAGAGAATAAAGATATCAACGTGAAGGGTATGAGTGTAGATTCTTTCCTAACACAAAGATAGAGATGTGACACAAAGAAAGAAATAATCTTCTCTGGACATAGGTGACTTATGTAAATGATTTTAACAATGTAAACACATGTACGAGACTATCGACTAGGTGGTGGGAGGATTAATAGCAATAGGTATGATAGTGGTTGGTAGACATAAATGGGTAGCAATAGGAATCATAGTGGTGACGAGGTGGAGATCAGGTGTAGGGTTGTCCACATGGTGGTCAGTAGGGAACAAAGTGCAAGTCAGTAGGGTGTTTAACAGTCAACAGAGAAAATTTGTAGTCGATAGGGATTATAAAATGCCAAATCCACAAACAGCTATACAATTACCTGCAAAAATGAAATGATAGATAATACCAAATAAAAGATTCATTTAAAAATGTTACACAGACCTGAGATTGACTCAGGGATCGTATGGATCCATACGACCGTACAAAGGGGTTGAAACTAAAAAAAATTGCAAAATTTTATAGTTTCAGAAACCTAGACTATTTTATGTCAAAAGTTGTCTATAAGACCTCCCAGACTCAACGGTGAGGTCAGGTCTGGGCTAAGAAGTAACCTACAAAAGTTGATCACAAATTCTTGACAAAAACAATGTTAGATCTGACAAAGAAAAATGCATAAGCCTACAAGGCGAGGGTTAGAGCAGCGACCATGCTAGAAAATGTGGTTAGAAAATTTGTACAAAGGCAATACAAAGATAATGATAACAACCCAATACCTTCACCTTTGAACCAAGTTTTCCACACATGATAGAATGAAATAGATGCACCCAAATCTACTAGCTTTGTTCTTTTTGATGTATGATAGATAGGATGAAATGTTGATTGCTCAAATCTACAGCATAACAATGATAGACATGAGGATATAGAATGATTTGGAAAGTATAATGATGGATGAAATGTGGATCAATCTCCTCCCTAAGAGCCCCCTTAAGAGTCCCTTCAAAGTCCTTTCAAAAGTCCCCCAAAGTGTCCCAAATGGCTTGGGTGAGGCTTGATTTAGAGGAGATGAGTGATAGGAATGGACGGCTAAGATTAGATTGGTGATGGATGGCAAGGATTAAATTACACAAGGAGTTGTAGTCATGTGACAAGTGCCACATGAGGGTTGAATGAGAGGACTAAAGTCAAATGGCTTCCACCTTACAAGGATTAGAAGCTTCTAGCCATGTGAAGATAGAGAGAAATGTGGAATTAATTAAATAAATAAAGATTTATTTAATTAATTTGATGAGGGATGATTTGGAATAGATAATTAAATAAATATTTAATTTATTTAATTAATTTGGATGAGGGAAAGTGGGAATTAATTAAATAAATATAATTTATTTAATTAATTGGCTAGAGGGATTAAAGTGGGACTATGATAGGACTAAATGGGATTAGTTAAATAAATATGATTTATTTAAATAATTAGGTGATGAAAAGTTACTAGGGTAAAACATGTTATCAGGTGTCTGAAGTGATGTTGACCAGGGGATGTATCAAGACATGGTAAATTTTAGGTGTCTACATATTTGTTAGTGTGAATAAAAATTTTTCCTATCGAGTTTCCCTTATGTGAGGATAATTCATATTATTTAAGAATTTATTAGTTAAATAATATTCTCTCACATAGTTCACATGTTAAGTTGACTTAGTGAGTCTACTAGATGTTTCTAGTTGTTTCTAGTTGTGTCTAGTTGTTGCTAGTTGTTGATAGTTGTCCTATAGTTGTCTTATCTTACACATGTCATATAGCTGTCACATGTGGTGCAGGAGCACCTTGACTTCCATAGGAGTTTGATTAAAATGATTCAATATTGTATTGAGGTCCATCAAGTCATTTTTATGTGTCTAGGTCAATAGGAGTTTCAAACATGCAAAATATTGCATACAATGTAATAGGTTGTTATGTAAAAATGCAAAAAAAGAACAAATAGAGGAATATCAAAGGTCAGTTCACTTGAGGAAGTTAAAAGTCAGTTGGTCACTGAAAAGACAAGATGAGATGCCTTTTAAAAAGGCCTTGTAACCTTTAGAAATCTGAAGGTGATTGAAGGTTTGTGAATGGAAAGTCAAAAAACACTGTTTTCTATGTTTTCCTACAAAAAATCACTGTATTCTTGCATCGTACAGCCTAGTATAGGTAGGAGGATACTTATTTTTTATTTCAAATGAAAGTGCATTCAACCATCTTCCATTTTCTTCTTGTCCCATGCATTTTTGTTGTGATAGGAGAAAGATATTGCATTTTTTCTAAAAACAGTCTAAACCCTGATTAGGGTAAACAGTGCCATGAAAATCCTATTTTTCTTCTGATTTATTCATTGCATGTTGCAAACTCCTTGGTGGAAAGGACTGTGGTAGCATCTTATTTCATATTTGAGAGGCTTTTGAATCAAATGGTAGAGATCTAAGGAGGGGAAATCAAGTTTAATGACTGTTTTTCTGTGTTACAGTCCAAGGAACAGTGTTTTAGGACAGTCTTGAGTTATAGGACTTAGAGTTGGTTAAAGTATTGATGGGAATGGACTTTTGATGCATTAATGAGCATGAGAAGACTAGGTGTGAAGTGCTCCATGCACATGCAAGGTGTGAGGAGTCATGGAGTTGCCCAAACCAATAAGCCTTGTGTGCATGCAAGGCCTAATAGCCCTAATTTGTTCGCTGTCAGTCCATTTTTAGACAGTTTCTTACAAAGCAATATACATTGAGTTTTAGATATGTTTGAAGACTTGGTAATGGGTATTCAAAGATGCCATCACAGTCTTGAGAAAGGTTTGGCAGCAAGAGTTATGCCTTGACAGTCCTTTTTATAGGGCTACTAGGACAGTGGCAGCTAGACAACAAAGCATGATGAATGAAGATTGCAAACTTGGAAGAGAGATTGGTATGGTTGTGTCTAAGTTGTTGAGAGGGAAGAAGACCTTGTGAAACCTTGTGTAGGTTAGAGATGATGATACTTAGTTTGGTGTCGCTGTTTTTGTGAAAGATTCCTATTGAAGCTTGTAGAGCCTAATGGATTGAAACCCATTTTATGAACTTTACCTAGTATGAAGTTGAATGATCTTTTCCTCTGCATCAAATTAGTATCAGAGCTAGAAAAAGCTCTAGGAGGAGATGTTATTTCTGAGATGAAGAGTTGGTGACCATTATTTTGTTACTAAGTTGTTTGGTTGCAGGTGCTTATCCATCTAGCTGTAGAAGGATGTTTTCTGAGGTTGTGTGTATGGGTAGACAAGATGAGGTCTGTCATGACCATTCTCCAATGGAGATCAGGTTGGATAAGGGTGCATAGAGAAACCACTGAGGAGAGAGTGGTAGGTGCATCACCAGGATCTGCTGTTGGGTGAGATGAATGGTTTAGGTGAGTTGGTTTGTTGTGAAGCAGTGAGAGAGATGGATACCTGAAGAAGCACTTGAGGTTGCAGCCTGAAGAGTACTCCACTAATGGGAGTAGAAGGAACCTGAGGATGCTCTAAGATGATGGTAGTTCAGATTTGTTGGTTGGTTGGTCACCTTTCTATGAATGAGAAGATTTGAAGCCTGAAGCTGAGAAGATTGAAGATAAAAACAGAGGACAAAGACTTTGTTGCTGATACATTTCCAAGGGACTTAGAAATCTTTGTTGGTTGGTTGTATGGTGCAGGAGCACCTTGACTTCCATAGGAGTTTGATTAAAATGATTCAATATTGTATTGAGGTCCATCAAGTCATTTTTATGTGTCTAGGTCAATAGGAGTTTCAAACATGCAAAATATTGCATATAATGTAATAGGTTGTTATGTAAAATGCAAAAAAAGAACAAATAGAGGAATATCAAAGGTCAGTTCGCTTGAGGAAGTTAAAAGTTAGTTGGTCATTGAAAAGACAAGATGAGATGCCTTTTAAAAAGGCCTTGTAACCTTTAGAAATCCGAAGGTGATTGAAGGTTTGTGAATGGAAAGTCAAAAAACACTGTTTTCTATGTTTTCCTATAGAAAATCACTGTATTCTTGCATGGTACGGCCTAGTACGGGTAGGAGGATACTTATTTTTGATTTCAAATGAAAGTCCATTCAATCATCTTCCATTTTCTTCTTGTCCCACGCATTTTTGTTGTGATAGGAGAAAGATATTGCATTTTTTCTAAAAATAGTCTAAACCCTTATTAGGGTAAACAGTGCCATGAAAATCCTATTTTTCTTCTAATTTATTCATTGCATGTTGCAAACTCCTTGGTGGAAAGGACTGTGGTAGCATCTTATTTCATATTTGAGAGGTTTTTGAATCAAATGGTAGAGATCTAAGGAGGGGAAATCAAGTTTAATGACTGTTTTTCTGTGTTATAGTCCAAGGAACAGTGTTTTGGGAGAGTCTTGAGTTATAGGACTTAGAGTTGGTTAAAGTATTGATGGGAATGGACTTTTTATGGATTAATGAGCATGAGAAAACCAGGTGTGAAGTGCTCCATGCACATGCAAGGTGTGAGGAGTCATGGATTTGCCCAAACCAATAAGCCTTGTGTGCATGCAAGGCCTAATAGCCCTGATTTGTCTGCTGTGAATCCATTTTTGGACAATTTCTTACAAAGCAATATACATTGAGTTTTATATATATATGAAAGCTTGGTAATGGGTATTCAAAGATGCCATCACATTCTTGAGAAAGGTTTGGCAGCAAGAGTTATGCCTTGACAGTCCTTTTTATAGAGCTACTAGGATAGTGGCAGCTAGACATCAAAGCATGATGAATGAAGATTGCAAACTTGGAAGAGAGATTGGTATGGTTGTGTCTAAGTTGTTGAGAGGGAAGAAGACCTTGTGAAACCTTGTGTAGGTCAGAGATGATGATACTCAGTTTGGTGTCGCTGTTTTTGTGAAAGATTCCTATTGAAGCTTGTAGAGCCTAATGGATTGAAACCCATTTTATGAACTTTACCTAGTATGAAGTTGAATGATCTTTTCCTCTGCATCAACATGTCAGAGGATTAAAACATTTGTCACATGACTACAACATCTTGACTTTCATCATAGAATTATTATTCTCTCATATTGTCTCTCTTGTGTTTTCATGAAGTCCTAGATCTTGGATGGCTCCTATCTTAGCCAACTCTTACATGGTATCAAAGCAAATTTTTAAATTAGTCCAACATCAAATCAATCCAAGAAATAAACTCAAATGCAAGCCCATCCTTTATCCATACTAATCAAGTCAATCAATCTAGCCAAAGTATCCAATCACATCCTTGGTCTTGATCCTAATCTTGTCATAAGCCAAATCATCAATCATCATCATCATCAATGGGATATATCATTTCCACATCCTTGTGTTGATCTAGGGATATATCATTCCCCAAAATGACAACACTATCTTAATCCTTGTGTTGATCTAGGAATATAGCGTTCACGGCAATGACAACACTATCATCAACAATCATTAATCAATTAATCCTTGGTTTATAGCTTGATAGGGGCAATACCTTGTTTGTTTTTGTATTATTTATGCATGCTTGCTTGTGTGTGTTATCTTTTTATCTTGCATTTTTATCAAATCCATATCATTCCAACTAATATTCATATCTTGTGTATGTTGGAATAACTTTTTGCATTATCCTTTGCATCTAAGGTCATATCATACCTTTTGTGCATTAGGACTTCAATGCTCTAAGTTTACTTCCTCATATGTCTAGACAAGGTTGTATTATGTTGGATGCACAAGGCACATCATCACCCTGGTCCTGATACCTTGGTGCATAATGTCTAGTGCTATATCAAACTATATGGTTGCTCACTTCATTGCAGCATAACGTATCATTCATCTCTTTCATCCATCTTTTATCTTTCTTCCTCCATCTCCTTATCCATCCTTTATCATTTCATTCATTTCGAGAGCATACCCGTGTTCTTCCAACCCCCTATCCTTTCAAGGGGGCATCATCATATCTTTACACCATCATCCTATCCTTATATGATCATCATCCTATCCTAACATAATCATTCCATTCTTTCATCCATTCCTTCTCATCACTCTTTCAAATGGCTAGGGCATCCTTTTCCCATCTATCCATACCTTATCTTGTTTGGAATTATGTTACTTCTCTTAGTCGCAACATCATCTCAAAGAAGGGAAAAATGTAGACACCTAAAATTAACCATGTCTTAAGACATGGCTTGTCAATACATCACTTGAGACACTTTGTAATATGTTTTGGCCTAGTAACCTTTCCATCACCTAATTTGTTAAATAAACCATATTTATTTAACTAATCCCATTTCAATCCCATTTAACCTCTCATACCCAATTAATTAAATAAATTATAATTATTTAATTAATTCCCACTTTTCCCTCATCTAAATTAATTAAATAAATTAAATATTTATTTAATTATTATATTTTACATCATCCCTCATCCAATTAATTAAATAAATCTTTATTTATTTTATTAATTCCACATTTGTCTCTATCTTCACATGGCTATATGTTTCTAATCCTTGTAAGGTGGAAGCCATTTGACTTTAATTCCTCTCATTCAACCTTCATGAGACACTTGTCAAATGACTACAACTTTTTGTATCACTTAATCATGTTATCTATCCACCTAATCCTAATCATAATCTTACACCATCTACCATTGTTCTCCATCCATTATATTGTCCATCCACCCATACACTTATGAAGAATGTGATCCAATGGCTATTAGCAAGGATTAAACCATCTGCATATCAAACAACTATCCTTGAGCCTCTCCAAGAACCTTCAAACAACATGTCTAATCCTCACAATCCATCATGTAGTCTTCAGCCCCTTAAGCCTCTTGAAGAGTCTCCCACCATGATTCCAAGTCAACATCCATTAGACTCTCATGTTGTTGACCATCTAGAACCCATCAATTATATCCAAGAGTCTCTCACCTCCACTTCCATTCCAAACCAAGAGATATGTCAAGAATCTTATCTAAAGCATGTGGAAACATCAAGCCCTTATTCTAATCAAGATCAAATCCCCTCCATTCAACCCATCCATAACCTATACCTTCTATATGATCAATATATTATCTATGATCATGATCCTATCCTTGAGCATATTGATCCTATCCATAATCCCATAACCATCCATAAGCAAGATATCCAAATTGCTCCTATCTATCCCCCATCTAGCCCTATCCATGATACAACAACATCCACTTCTCTTGATGAGACACTTGGCTCCCAAGTAACCATATATGATCAAACAAATAGCTTGTATCTTAATGAGCATAATTAAGATCCTAATAATCCTTCATCACCTGCTATTGACCATGTTGCAAAGCCATCATATCCCATTGGTCTTACTACCTTCATTCATGAGTGCTCTTCCTTAGGAGAGAAACAACCATGGTCTACCTGTTGGTAAATAGATTTGTTGCTTTTAAATAACCTTCGTGAATGACTCTGTTCGCCCTTGGATCAGCAACAACTTGTTCACAACAGTTGAAGAATCGTAGAACAATGTCGATTCCTCTCTGCGTTTGAGAGGGGCAGCTCCCTCCTATGATAGGGATATATGGATTTTCTAGTGTTTTTAAGAACAATTAAATAATGAAAAATAATAAAGAAATGAGAAGTAATCTTATTGATTCAAGTTCCACACATTCAAGTTGAGATACCAAAACTTAACATGATAATCTTTTCCATATGCAACATTTAAAGGAAAGCAAATGGTTATCATTGATTAAACATACGAATATCAACAACAACACATGAAATCAAATTGAACACACATCCAAAATGTTTCTTTATTTCTTTCTTTCTTGAATAATACTATTCGAGTCCTTTACACAATGCCTTGCGAAAAAGTGGAACCCATGTAAAAGTTCTCTTGAAAGAGTCCCTCCCCTTTTGATTGAATTACAAAGCCATATATATAGGTGAGGCTAGTAACCACTTAAGGTAACTACCTTAACCACTTTGGTAACTACTTAAAATAACTACCTGGCCAATCCCCTTAGGATAACTACCTAAGCCAATGCTTAGAATAACTACCTTTTTGAAGATAAGTTAGATTTTACCTAACTTTTACAAAGTTAAATTCAAAAGGCTAACTTCAATTACAATAAGTGACATAAGTCACTTTTTCAAAAGGTAACATTAACCTTGGAGCTTTTGAGTTGTAAATTTCACTAAGTTACCCCTTTCCTCCATTTGCTCCATTTCGGTAGTCACACTTCATGAGATGTTGATGACTCCTCTGTATAACCAAAACTTAGACTCCTATGTTTGCATTCATAATATGGACTAAGGAAATAATAAGTCTTTATTGGAGATGCCATTATGATAGACATAGATCAAATAATGCTGCACATTTCCCACTCCTATACAATCATAAAATACCATTACCATCCAATGCTAAGCTTTTTCACTAATCTCTCTCTGGAATAACAATTGAGTAGAGCAAGATAAGTGATTTCATTCTTTTCAAAATTTGAGTAGATTTCTAAAATTCTTCTCAGTTCCACCAATGCCATACACTTTAGTTATCGAATCTAATTAGATACAATGGTTACCGGGTTTAAAGACAAACATAGTGTTACTTTTCATCCTCTTAGAATCCTCCAAAGATTTCTTATATTTGTGATGGTTATGAAGACCACATGCAAAGTCTTACTTGTCAAAAACCTACCTTTGATAGGCCACAAGTAGAAATATAACATAAGCCATGGGATGTGGGTTTACAACTGCCATTGTATGTTTCAGGAAGTTATTTGAAGCCTTTTCAACAAATCAATTTTATGCATATCTTGCAATCATGTAGTCCACGAGATGACCATTTATTTGAGTTATTTCGCCAAACAACTCATGTGCTTCTTTCAAGCATTTTACCAAACAGTTCACATGCTTTATCTCATGCTCCCATATTTGTGTATATATCTACCAGAGTATTCTAAAGATCTTTGAACAAATTCAACTTTTTATGAGGCTGTATTGCATTGAGAAGCTTTGTCAAATAGGTTGTGAAATTTCTCTTCCACATTTTGCATGCATGTTTGCCAGAGGGTTTCAAATTATAATATCTGACAGAAATTGTTGTTTCATTATTCTTTGATGGATGCCCATATATGTTTTAGCGCTCCATTTACAGCACAAACCAAGAAAATTTTGAAAAATACATTTGTGTGTATCTTGCATTGATTGCATTCCATAAGACCATTTCTTTGAGATATATTGTCAAAATGATTCATTGGCTGCACAAGGAGAATGCTAGCAGGGGTTGTGGAATGCATTTACATCTGCTCTATGCACTTGCTATGAAGTTTTTAAAGCATTTTCAATAAATCAATTTTATGTATACCCTATGGTCATTGCAAACCATGAGATAACATCTCTTTGAAGCATTTTTAAAATAGCTCATATGCCCTATCTATCCTTTCACGTTTGCAAATGTGTATACCAAAGTATTTCAAAGTACAATATCTGATAAAAATCATCCTTCCATTATGTTTTTCTGAATGCACATATATTGTTTCAAGCTCCATTTTGGCACAGGCAGGGAAGATGCTTGGCAAAGGTTGCAAAATTTGCTTGAAATTTTTCAAGGCCTTTTCAATAAACCCATTTTGTGTGTATCATGCAACAATTACATGGTGTGAGATGCAGCCAAAAGTTCATGTGCATAGTATATGCTTCCACATCCTACATTTTGAATACATGTCCGTAAAGGCATTTAGAACTATAATATCAGATGAAGAATCCTCCTTCAATTGTGCTTTTATGGCGTAGAGGCAAGGAAGATGCTGGCCATGGACATTGTTGGTGGCTGTTGTGGGGTTCGGCCTTGCACTTGCTAACTGCATTTACCTCAAAGTTTCTATGACCTTTCCAACAAATCCATTTAGTATATATCCCTATTCCAAAGCTCATTTGGATGCTTGCATTCGTTTGAAAGTTTAACAAGCCTTTTCAATGGATCGACTTTGTGCATATCAATCAGAGTAGTTGCTTGTCAAATAGTTCAGGTGCATTGGATATGCTTCGAAAGCTTACATATGAATCTGGTTGAGGATTACACTATAATGGTTGAAATATTTGCTTGACGCCAAATAGATTTACTTCACTTAGAAGTTGCTAAAGCATGTGAAATACAATAACAATGGGCTTCCTTTGAGAGTCCTCATCAAACATTTTCCATGCCATGATAATATCTCTACATTCTGCATACTCTGATCCAAAACTAGGATTCTGGCAGAAAGATCCGATCAAGATTGCTGGTGAGGGTTGTAAAATGTGAATGAAGACCGCTTGTTTTTCTTTGTAACGGCATCTTGGGTAGTTATGGAAAACCGTATCCTCCTAAATTTTGGCAACAATTTCTTTTATCAGAGTTTTTGAATGCTTTCACCACCTTGCAAGAATGTCGATGACATCCTCGACAAATAAAACCTCAAAGCCTTCTCTTTTGGGCATTTTATTGTATTTTGATAAATCCTATCATTGCCTTAGAAGAGTTTCAAAACCGTGAGTTTAACTAATTGGTGTTTGAGGCAGGCATCTTCTCCTTGTAGGTGTTTTTAGAAGCTTCAACAAGTTCATCGAAGACTTTGTGGACTTTCAAAACTTATCACGTTCTCCAACGGCAAAAAGTTTAAAATTTGGAAAGTCAAAAATGAGGCCAATAGCTAGCTCTAACTAGGGACAGAGACTATGAAGGACGTAGGATGAACCTAGAATCTCTGGAAATGAACAGTACCTTAAATCCATTGGGTGATAGAGTCAAGATATAACATGATGTTCAAGGAGAACAAGGAGACACGAGCAAGACAAAAGGACAAACAACAAAAATAACAGAAACTAAAAAAAGACAGACACAACAAAAACACCTAATTAACCTATGTACATGGTAGGTGACTCCTACCTCAAAACTACTTCAGAATAATCATGTAAAACTGTTAACGAGCTGAGAAAAATAGTCACCTGTACGAAAAAGAGATGCATACAAATGAGGCACCTGTGAACTCAGTAGCCATCTCAGAATGATGAGAAAAATAAAATATAAGAAATATGTGGACTCCTTGAATTGTACACCAAACAACCATTTCTCATCATAAATTTCTGAGTCTATTTGAATGACATTGGTATTGCCCTTTGTAGTGCTGATCATATCTGCTGGCATCATGTCGAGCATACCAACTTTCTCTATCTGGAGATTCTTTTGATAGTCTTGTTAGCAACAAATTATCCCATGAATTGGATAACCTTCATACAATTTGCAATGTGAAGAAATCCATGTAGACACACCCATTGAATCATGCTTTTGAATATCAACTTAAGAAACATTTGTGGAAATGCACTCGTTCACAAATAAAGGATTAAGGTAGACACCTTAGCTATAGAGGGAATCATTGTCTAAATCTTTCAAGCACCAACTTGGGACACAAACATCATGAGAGTTAACTTTATTGAACTCCTCTATTAGATCATCCATAACCTCATTCCTTGCTTCATTGTTGGCACAATTCCCACAACTATCTTCTAAAATAGGGATGTCTTCTTGATCTAAAGATTTGAAAAGAGGATTGCTTTAAACCTTAAATATTCCATAAGACAAAGATTGTACTTCCAATGAGACATGGACATTTGTTAATGTATCTACATAGCTTTCAATTTTAACCTACTCAATATTCTTTGGACTCAATGATTCTTCTCCATGGAACTCTTCATGAAATCTAAAAACTTCATATTCCAATTACATGTATGATAAAGAGTGAATGCTTGATGATTCATCTTCATTTTGAAATTGATCTTTAACTTTTGTATCAACTATACCACTAATTGAGGCTCTATCAATATCTTCAAAGGTCTCCATTTCTAAAGCTAAGGAAGATATTTGCAAAGGCTCACTTATGGTTGCCTCTCCATTGATTATAATAGTACAAAGTTGTCTAATAGACGTTATATCTCTAATTTCATCAATGGGTCTTTCTATCTCAGCAATTGGTGATGTAGGAATATCTTTTCCATATAGAAAGTCATCATCAAAATTATTGAGACACTAGTTTGGGACAAAAACTATATGAGATTCATCTTTATTCTTCTATTCTTCATCATTTTCTTGAAGCTTGGGCTACATGGAAGTCTTGAAATTATTTACTTCTCCTTTAAGATCCTTGTTTTTAGGCTCATGGAAGACTTCTTCTTTAACAGGTGATAAAGAAGAGAGGATGCCATCTTCTTTGCAAAGAAAATCATCTTCAAGAGTCTTGAGACACTAGTTTGTGATGGAATCTCTATGAGAAAGATCCTGTGGTACTATTTTATGATCATTCTCCTCTTGGTCAGATTGCATGTGTGTCAGAAGAACATTTTACAACTCGTCTTCATGATCTTTCACACTTTGGTTCAAAATTTCTTTTGCATTCACTTGAACATTGACCATGTCAAATAAATCTTTCTCAAAAGATATAGTTGTGGAATTAGAGCAAGTTGTCACTAGAGGAGTGAGATTCTTCAAAGAAACTAAGAATGTGTGATCGTCTGGAAAAATTTCTTCTTCATTATTGCATGCTTCCATGCAATCATCTTCTTCCATCTCCATCACTTCTTCTTGTTGATCTTCCTTAAGTGGATGTGCATGTTCCAATGAGTTTCTTTCACACTCTTGATTTGAAGACACTTCGTTCAATACTGGTTCATTTGTAGGAAAAATCTTTGTCTCTTCATTGCTGTCCTCATCACACAAATGATATATCTTAACATAGTTTCTTTTATCTTCTGGTGCCTGAATCTCCTCTGGTAGGGGCTTACTATCACAAGAAAAGAAATGAATCTCCTTCCCATCTTTTTGTTCAATCTTTTACAACATTTGGAGAAAGGAAGAATGAACTTGGGTAGATGCAAATTGCAAGCCACCATAGAAACTTTTCAGGAACTCCATTTACTTAGGGTCATCAAGAACTTGATTTTTTTGAGAAGATGATTTAGGAACAAGATAATCTTCATCATCACTATCACTCTCTAATTTAGGTAACTACAAGTTGTGCATCTGGGTTCTTCGATACCAAACCATCTTTCAGGATTCTTCTTTCAGATAGAGTCGCCAATTTCTTTTCTGGGGGAGATACTTGTATATTTTTGAAGAGCAAAGGCACCAACACTTCGATCTATCCCTAGTAGAGTCACCAAAAATCTATTGGTAAACAGATTTGTTGCTTTTAAATAACCTTTGTGAATGACTCCATTTCACCCTTGGATCAGCAACAACCTGTTCACAACAGTTGAAGAATCGCAGAACAATGTCGATTCCTCTCTGCGTTTGAGAGGGGCAGCTCCCTCCTATGATAGGGATATATGGATTTTCTAGTGTTTTTAAGAACAAATTGAATAACAAAAACTAAAAAAGAAATGAGAAGTAATCTTATTGATTCAAGTTCCACACATTCAAGTTGAGATACCAAAACTTAACATGATAATCTTTTCCACATGCAATGTTTAAAGGAAAGCAAATGGTTATCATTGATTAAACATATGAATATCAACAACAACACATGAAATCGAATTGAACACACATCTAAAATGTTTCTTTATTGCTTTCCTGCTTGAATAATACTATTCGAGTCCTTTACACAATGCCTTGTGAAAAAGTGGAACCCATGTAAAAGTTCTCTTGAAAGAGTCCCTCCCCTTTTGATTGAATTACAAAGCCGTATATATAGGTGAGGTTAGTAACCACTTAAGGTAACTACCTTAACCACTTTTGTAACTACTTAAAATAACTACTTGGCCAATCCACTTAGGATAACTACCTAAGCCAATGCTTAGAATAACTACCTTTTTGAAGATAAGTTAGATTTTACCTAACTTTTACAAAGTTAAATTCAAAAGGCTAACTTTAATTACAATAAGTGACATAAGTCACTTTTTCAAAAGGTAACATTAAACTTGGAGATTTTGAGTCGTAAATTTCTCTAAGTTACCCCTTTCCTCCATTTGCTCCATTTTAGGAGTCACACTTCATTAGATGCTGATGACTCCTCTGTATAACCGAAACTTAGACTCCTGTGTTTGCATTCATAATATGGACTAAGGAAATAATAAGTCTTTATTGGAAATTCCATCATGATAGACATAGATCGAATAATGCTGCACATTTCTCACTCCTATACAATCATAAAATACCATTTCCATCCAATGCTAAGCTTTTTCACTAATCTCTCTCTAGAATAACAATTGAGTAGAGCGCGATAAGTGATTTCTTTCTTTTCAAAATTTGAGTAGATTTCTAAAATTCTTCTCAGTTCCACCAATGCCATACACTTTAGTTATCGAATCTAACCAGATACAATGGTTACCGGGTTTAAAGACAAACATAGTGTTACTTTTCATCCTCTTAGAATCCTCCAAAGCTTTCTTATATTTGTGATGGTTATGAAGACCATATGCGAAGTCTTACATTTCAAAAACCTCCCTTTGAAAGGCCATGACTATAAATATAGCACAAGCCATGGGATGTGGGTTTGTAACTACCATTGTATGTTTTAGGAAGTTATTTGAAGCCTTTTCAACAAATTGATTTTATGCATATCCTGCAATCATGTAGTCCACGGGATGACCATTTATTTGAGTTATTTCACCAAACAATTCATGTGCTTCTTTCAAGCATTTTACCGAATGGTTCACATGCTTTATCTCATGCTCCCATATTTGTGTATATATCTACCAAAGTATTCTAAAGATCTTTGAACAAACCCAACTTGTTATGAGGCTGCATTTCATTGAGAAACTTTCTCAAATAGCTTGTGAACTTTGTCTTCCACATTTTGCATGCATGTCTGCCAGAGAGTTTCAAATTATAATATCTAATAGAAATCATTGTTTTGTTATTCTTTGATGGATGCCCATATCTATTTTAGCACTCCATTTATAGCACAAACCAAGAGAATTTTGAAAAATACGTTTGTGTGTATCTTGCATTGATTGAATTCCATAAGACCATTTCTTTGAGATATATTGTCAAAATGATTCGTTCGCTACATAAGGAGAATGCTAGCAAGGGTTGTGGAATGCTTTTACATCTGCTCCTTGCACTTGCTATGAAGTTTTTAAAGAATTTTCAACAAATTAATTTTATGTATACCCTACGGTCATTGCAAACCATGAGATAACATCTCTTTGAAGCATTTTTAAAATAGCTCATATGATCTGTCTATCCTTTCACGTTTGCAAACATGTATACCAAAGTATTTCAAACTACAATATCTGATAAAAATCATCCTTCCATTATGTTTTTTTCAATGCACATATGTTGTTTCAAGCTCCATTTTGGCATAGGCAGGGAAGATGCTTGACGAAGGTTGCAGTATTTGCTTTACACCTACCAATTGCATTTGCTTGAAAGTTTTCAAGGACTTTTCAATAAACCCATTTTGTGTGTATCATACAACAATTACATGGTGTGAGATGTAATCAAAAGTTCATGTGCACAGTATATCCTTCCACATCCTACATTTTGAATACATGTCTGTTAGGGCATTTAGAACTAGAATATCAGATGAAGAATCCTCCTTCAATTGTGCTTTGATGTCGTAGAGGCAAGGAAGATGCTGGCCATGGATGTTGCTGGTGGCTGCTGTGGGGTTCGACCTTGTACTTGCTAATTGCATTTACCTCAAAGTTTCTATGACCTTTCCAACAAATCCATTTAGTATATATCCCTGTTCCAAAGCTCCATTTGGATGCTTGCATTTGTTTGAAAGTTTCACAAACCTTTTCAATGGATCGACTTTGTGCATATCAATCAGAATGGCTACTTGTCAAATAGTTCAGGTGCATTGGATATGCTTGGAAAGCTTGCATATGAATCTAGTTGAGGATTACACTAGAATGGTTGAAATATTTGCTTGACGCTAAATAGATTTACTTCACTTAGATGTTCTTGAAGCATGTGAAATACAATAATAATTAGCTTCCTTTGAGAGTCTTTGTCAAACATTTTCCATGCCATGGTAATATCTCTACGTTTTGCATACTCTGATCCAAAACTACGATTCTGGAAAAAAGATCTGATCAAGATTGCTGGTGAGGTTGTAAAATGTGAATGAAGACCACTTGTTTTTCTTTATAATGACATCTTGGGTAGTTATGGAAAACTATTTCCTCCTAAATTTTGGCAACAATTTCTTTTATCAGAGTTTTTGAATGCTTCCACCACCTTGCAAGAATGTCGATGACATCCCTGACAAATAAAACCTCAAAGCCTTCTCTTTTGGGCATTTTATTGTATTTTGATAAGTCCTATCGGTGCCTTAGAAGAGTTTCAAAATTGTGAGTTTCACTAATTGGTGTTTGGGGCAAGCACCTTCTCCTTGTCAGTGTTTTTAGAAGCTTCAACAAGTTCATCGAAGACTTTGGGGACTTTCAAAACTGAACACGTTCTCTGACAACAAAAAAATTTAGAATTTGGAAAGTCAAAAACAAGGCCAACACTACCACATCACCTTCTCCATCCAATAAGGAACTCGCGTCTGGTGTCTAAAACACCCATAGTCCCATTGTTCATTGCATACTCCAAAAAATGAATTATCAAGGTAAAGTCTTAAGCCTTCATGAACAAGGTACTTTGGAACCTATCCATGTCAAACTACCTCCACGTTCATATGGCCTTGGATATACACACCAAGGAAAATAATTTAAAGATGTTGGTACTACATCTATGCCTCCTAAATCCACATCCTTCCATCACAAATCCTATACAACCTATCATACCCCCAAAACATATGTTTCTATCCCTCCTCCATTGTCCTACAAACCCCAAAATCATGTGACCATACACCTTCCACCATCCACTTTACCTCCACTACTTCAAACCCCTAATATCCCTCCATCCACTCTACAACCACTTCTCCCAATGCCTAATATCCCCATCCTTAAATCCCCTTCCATTTATCCACAAGTCCATTAATCCCTACACTTACACATCCCCTTACATTCCTAATCATGATCAACAAATGCACACATCGTCTAAACAAGAAGCTTCCACTAATCCCAAGAGATTCAAAAATAAAAATTTGGATACCTCTACTCATAAAGCAAAAAATACTAAAACTCCTCATAACTTAGAGCACAAATACAAAGAATCAAAGCAAAATCAATCCAAAATACTACCCAAACCCTTACTTCCAAAAGAAAAATCCAAAACTAAAATGGTTTGGGTACCTAAGCAAAAAAAAGCAAGTCAACTGAAGCATCCACATCTCAAAAATCCCAACAATCCTCTTCCATCCAAAAATTCCATTCCATTCAAAAATCTCAAATTCCTTCATCCCACAAGCAAAACAAAAATCATAAATATCCTAAGTCTATGTGGGTACCTAAATTCCTACATTGACCATCCCCTAAGCAAACATGTCCATTACTTCCTACACCTCCTTCAAATCAAAAGCTTAAATGTTTATCACGGTGTGTGAAACCATTGGTCTTGGTTCCTTTCCATTCCACAACATTTCCAAACACCTCCATCTCCCCATCATAAACATCCAGGATTACATAAATAAGGTTAATGATCTAAGAGCACAATGTAAAGCTTGTGGTATTGAGAAAAAGGACATCAAGTTGATCTACAATGTGTTGAATAAAATTAGTTATGATTATGAAGATTTTGTTTCTATCTTTCACACTCATATGTTAATTGTGGGATATGCTTTCACTATACCTTCATTTGTATCCTTTCCTGAGATGTTAATGCAGGAGCAACAGAAGCTTCTTTCTATGGGTATCATTAACTAGACAACTAGACACAACTAGAAACATCTAGAAGACTCACTAAGTCAACTTAACATGTGAATTATGTGTGAGAATATTATTTAACTAATAAATAGTTAAATAATATGAATTATTCTCACCACAAAGGAACTAGATAGGAAATATCCCTATTCACACTAACACCCCCCTTTAAGTGCAACTTAGGGAGTACCTAACTAAAGCAAAGATGGATGGGTCTTGTCTACTACTCCATGTTAGGTACCCATGTACAAACAAGTCTCAAGTGGTGTAAAGGAGAAAACCTCATGGGAAAAACTCCTCTCCAAAAGTGAGAATGCATACAAACATGTATACATGATGGAATGATGGAAGAATCAAGACCCCCAAAATACAACATCCATCACAAATATACAATCAATAACCCCCCATAAGAGGAAGAACATGAGACAAGATGTTCCCCCATAATGAAGTAACTCCTATGCCAATGGTGAATGCTTGAAGAAGAAGACCAAATAGGATCCCAAACCTGCAAACAACATTCCTCCCTTTCGGAAGAAACCAATCCACTATTGTATGTCGAAGAAACTTCAACTCCAAAATAAGATATGAGGGAAGAAGTCTCATGAAATATGATGTCTCTGAAAACTGCTCATGTGTCTCCATGTCAATGCCAAATGATACCACAATCAAATCAAGAGTCTCAAGCCTCACTGATGAAAGTGACAATCTAGGATCTAGTGGAAACTAAAAATCAATAATTTCCAAAGACAATGATGGGTTGACAACAATTGTGCTATGGTTGTCATCAAAGAGGAGAGATAACCCTTCAAATGTGTCCAAATCTACAAGATGGGATTCACAAAAGAAATCGGTAATGCCTGTCAAATTCTCATCCCACAAAGCTGTGTCTAAAGGACAAGAAGCATCCTTCTGAACTAAATCACTAAACTCTGAAGAAGTAGGAGGTGGAGAAGAAGGAAGTGTAGCACATGTCTCAAAAACTGATGAAGAGGCAAGAATACCAAGGTTCAAGTGACCAAACTTCTCCTCTCAAATATGATTCACAATATGAGTATGAATGTCAGCTAACGGATCTAAATCATCATCAGGGGAGAAACCATGAAAGGTGTATAGCCAAGATGTATGATCAACCTGTTAGAGTAATAGGTTAATTACTTAATTAATTTAATCATATTGATTAATTAATTAAGTCACCTTTACTTTATTTTTCACTTAAGCTAAACTTAGGCTCATTAATAATTAATTATTAATTAATTATTAATTTTCATCTTAGGGTTTTCACCTTTAGGGTTTTGATCTCCTTTCTTAAGGATTGATCTCTTTGTAATTATTCATTTTCTTGTTAATGCATTTTTTGCTTCAAGGTTGTAGAGCACCATTTTTGTGCCTCTTGATCTCCTTTATGTGACAGGTTATTTGCTTGCAGGTGTTCATTGGGATCTATGAGGTTGGTTTCCCAACTTCAACAAAGTATCAGAGCTCCAGATCTGCAGCTTCTTGTTCATTTTTTAAGGGATCTTGCCTTAAAGCGATATTTTAGTGCATCTTGAGTCAATTTGGACCTCACCATTGCGTCCAAAAGGTTCGAAATAGTCAAGATTGACCTTCGTTTCATCAATTTTGGTTATACGGTGCCCGATCTATGAAGGTTTGAAGTTTGAGAGGGTTTCCAGATCCAGAGGGTACCTGCAATTTTTGGAGCATTTTCAGCCCAAACGGACCTTACCATCACGTTCAGAGCGCCCCAAAACCCCAAAATTGACTGTCAAATCATCAAAATCAGTCACAGTGACTCCGGGAGGTATTTTTTTTCCATTTCTGGGTCGTACGCCCTGGTATGGCACGCAATCCAAGAAAAAAATAAAAAAACAGAGAATGCACAGGAGCTGCAGTCAGTTAACCGCTAGCGGTTAACCGCTAGCGGTTAATGCTAGCGGTTAATGCTAGCGGCTAGTTAACCGCCAGGCTTCCCCCAAAGCCCTTTTGGAGCAGTTTTGGTATTTTGGCCATAACTTTTGCATATGAACTCGGATTTTCGAAAACAAAATATCGCTGGGAAGCTGGTTCCGAGCCTGATCCAGTGGTATAGGTCTTTTTTCCTAGTTTTTCTTTTTTTATGCATTTATTTCCAGTCAAAGTCAAACCTTGTTTTCGCGCTTCCGGGGGCATAACTCTTGCATACGGACTCCGTTTTTTGCAAACGAATAGGCGTTGGAAAGGTCTTACAGTGCTCTTTCCAGATCTGTAGATTATTTCATTAGAAAATTCACCAGGTACACATAAAATAGTCTGAAGTGATTTTTTCTTTTTCACGCTTTCCAGCTTTCAAATTTGTACTGGGGTTTGGTTTCTTGTGTTGTGGGGGGTGTTTTTTTTTTGCTTTCTGTATATACACATCAGAAATCAAAAACCTCTATCATTAAACACATTTCAAAAACTCAAACATCATGGCGGACACCTCATCAGTTGAACGTCTTTCCCCACACAATTATCATACCTGGAAAGCACATATGACCAGACTTCTCATGTCTAAGGGGTTATGGTCATGTTTGGATGAGATTCAGCCTCAGTTGCAATGTCAGTTTGAGATTCTGCAGCATAGGAACAAAATGGATGAGGCCATGGGTTTGATATCATTGCATGTTTCAGACAGTCTTTTATTTCACCTTGAGAGTTGCACAACTCCTCGGGCAATGTGGACAAAATTCAATGATCTATTTGGCACCATCAATGAGTTCAGAGCACTTCAGATTGAGGAAGAATTGACTTCCTTGGTACCTGATTCATTTCCATCTATTGAGGATTTCTTGATGAAATTCAAATCACTCAGATCACTTTTGCAGAGTTGTGGCAAGACCAAAACTGACACCGAGAGTATTTACCTGATTCTATCTAAGCTTCGAGGTTCATTTCAGATATTCTCTTCTACATTCTACTCCACCATGGATGCTTTGGGTCCACGATTTACCATGCCTACATTTGAGGTATTTTGTGATCGATTGTCACGTGAGCAATCCAAGTTATCACAGTTGGATGCTCTTCCAGGATCACAGAACCATGCATTGGTAGCTCAGTCATCTTAGGGGAAGCAGAAGCAAAAGCAGAAACAGAAACCAAAGACCATAGAGCATGGGAAGGATTTCAGTTCACAGAACACTTCTGATTCTCATTCTCCGAAGGGGGAATCATCGAAGAAAGAAAGACCTAAGTGTACTTATTGTAATAAGTCAGGACATGATGAGTCTAAATGCTATGAGAAGAAGATAGATGGATATGCACAACAGGTTTCAGATTTGACAGCTCTTCTTATGAAGAACAATATTCATCCCTCTTCTTCATCTACATCAGGTGGGTCTTCTTCTTCACCATCATTCCAAATAGATGGACAGACTCCACACAAGGGTCATGCATTATGTGCAACCACCAGTTCACATTCATCTAGATGGCTATTGGATTCAGGTGCTTCACACCATATGGCATCTTCTCAGGACATGTTCTCATCTTTTGAGGCTGCATCCTCACCACACATATTGATGGGTAATAACACTTATATGAGTGTATGTGGGAAAGGTTCTATCGACATTGATGACGGTACATTCAATGATGTACTATGTGTACCATCTTTGTCCACCAACCTTCTCTCCATTTATCAGATTGCTCACAGTGGGACAGGGAAGACAGTTGAGTTCACACCGGATTTAGTGCACATCAGAGACATTCAGACTGGCAACATTGTTGCAACAGGGACAGTTGATCATTCTTCCCAATTGTATGCATTCACACAATTTGGTCCACCATCTCCACTGTCTGGGTATCACTCTCTTTCTCCAAGAGAGCATGTTGTATCTGAGAAGAAGTTTGGTCACTTGAACTTATGTGTTCTTCCATCTGTTCATGAGACCAGTGTTGAGACTTCTACACCTCCACCTCCTGTTGAGACCACATCTGTTCAGCAGGATCCCTCTTCAGGTTTGACTGACATTGTAGCTCCACTCATCGAGCCATCTTGTGCAGTTGTTGAGGCCATATCAGAGGATATTCATTTCCTCACAGATGACAGATTCAGCACATCTGTTATCCCATCTTCATTGGAGATTCCATTTCGGGATCATCTTGAGTTGTTTGATGTTGATACATTTGATTCAACATCATGTCATTCAGATAATGTTGCTACATTTGATTCAACATCATGTCATTCAGACACTCATGATTCACTTCTGTTCTCCAATGAGCATCATCTAGGACTTCTATTTCCACCTCACATCCAGGGCTTTCCTCATCATCGACCGTTGGATTGGTTTCTTCCTCAGGGGAGTCACATTGGTTTGATCATCGGCACAGGGGTTCTCTCATTCTGGGGGGGCTTTGGAGTCTCCACTCTCTCTCATGGGGGGGTATCTGATTGTATATCTGCATATGTTCTTGAGAGAGTCTCTTGAGACATTCATTTGTACTTTCTTTCAGCATCTCTTTTAGGAGAGGAGTTTTTTCCCACTGGGTTTTCTCCTTTTCTCCACTTTATAGAGATTTCATTGTACTTGGGTACCTCATCAGGCCTAGTTGCCGGGACCCATCTTTGCTTTCATGCATTTTGTCCTTAGTTTTTTTAGCTTCTCCCTAAGTTCATCTTAAGGGGGGGTGTTAGAGTAATAGGTTAATTACTTAATTAATTTAATCATATTGATTAATTAATTAAGTCACCTTTACTTTATTTTTCACTTAAGCTAAACTTAGGCTCATTAATAATTAATTATTAATTAATTATTAATTTTCATCTTAGGGTTTTCACCTTTAGGGTTTTGATCTCCTTTCTTAAGGATTGATCTCTTTGTAATTATTCATTTTCTTGTTAATGCATTTTTTGCTTCAAGGTTGTAGAGCACCATTTTTGTGCCTCTTGATCTCCTTTATGTGACAGGTTATTTGCTTGCAGGTGTTCATTGGGATCTGTGAGGTTGGTTTCCCAACTTCAACACAACCACCCCAGTAGAAGTAATCTATCTCTGTGCTCTCCAAGTCTCTAATAATAACCAACTCAGGTGTGAACTCCACCATCTTCCCTATACCACTGAGTAATTTGATATATAGAAAGAAGATTATTGGTCAAAGAAGGCACACAAAGTACATCATTGAAAGTACATTCACCAATATCAATGGTTCCCTTCCCAATTACATTCATATATGTGTTATTACCCATTAAGATAGGTGGCATATCACGCAGCTCAAATGAATAAAACATATCCTTGGAAGAAGCCATATGATGAGAAGCACTCGAATCAAGAATCCATTTACCTAATGTAGAACTTGTACTTGCAAAAAGTGCTTTACCTTTATGTTTGTGTTCCTTAGCTTTCCTTGCATGAATTGATTTAGAAAGTTCTGGATATGTAGATGTTGAAGAAGGAGTAGAAGAAGAATCAGGCAATGAAATATTGTTCTTTTGAACAAGATGCATCAATATGTCAATCTGTTTCTTAAAACAATTATGTTCATCATGCCATGATTTCTTACAATAACCGTGCATGTAGGCTTCTCCTTCTTAGGTGAATTTTGTACTTGATCTATGTGTGGATTTTTCTTATTTGTTTCTTGTTAGAAGAACCTGACGCTTTCTGTTCCTTAGGTTGACCAACCACCAAAGCATGAGTCTGTCATGGCTTAATGATACCCATAGAAAGAAGCTTTTGTTGCTCATGCATTAATATCTCAGAAAAGGATGCAAATGAAGACATAGTGAAATAAGATCCCATAGTTATCTATGAGTGTGAAAGCTAGAAACAAAAGCTACATAATCAGGACCAAGTTTATTCAACACATTGTAGATCAACTAGATGTCCTTTTTCTCAATACCACATACTTTACATTGTGCTCTTAGATTATTAACCTTAGTTATGTAATCCTGGATGCTGCTAAAGTTCTTAGGATCAAGGCTCATCAATTCATTATCAATTTGATAGCATTTAACTTCATCTATTGTACCATACAATTTTTTCAACTTATCCCAAGCATCATGCAAATTTGTACATGCCTCAATCTAAAACAAGAGATCTAGGGAAAAGAAACTACGAAGACATCCAAGAGCTTTAGTATGCTTTATCATCCATTTTATCTTTTCCTTATCATCTATGGGTTTATGTATCTTTTTTCAACATATAGAGAATGTCCAAGATCCATTAGGGAATTCCATGCATGTTGACTCCAAGTTACATAATTATAAGGTGTTAACAATGAAACCCTTCATTTATCCATTATATAGAGGAAAAGAAGAGAACAATAAGCTATATCAAAGTACAAACTCAATCAAAACTATAATTGAAGCCCCCAAACCAAAACAACAACTAATTTCAACTCTTTTTCCAATCAATGAGTGATATGTACCCAAAGTTATTCAAACTAAAAATATGATGTTTAAAGAAAATTTTGGAAAAATGACAAGGACAAAACTGTAGAGTACAGAAATACCTTTCCAACGCCTATAAAAAGTTGAAATTCTGATAAACTGGGTGAAAGTTGTGAGCTCGGGAGTGAAAAATGCAATATCTGGCTTCAAATGGCTATATTTGGTACTTGTAGCTAAATCTTAAAGAAATACCTACACCATTATGAAGTGCTCAAAACCAGCTTTCTAATGATATCTCATTTGCTGATTTTTTATAGTGTGGCGAAAAGTTATGGCTCTCAGAAAAAACTGCCTTGGACAAGGTTTGAAACTGCCTTCCTGCTAAGCTAAAACTAAATGCAAAACTGACTGTTTGGTGCAAAACGACCGGTCTAGTCAGGACTACAAAACCACTTTTAGGAGCATGATTGGTGGTTTCAAAGGGGTCAAAACCACTTTAATCATTCTACCACCAGTTGCGGGGGAGAGGGATAACATTAAGGAACCCCACTCCTAAATACCTATAAAATCTTGGCAAATCCTATCCTGAGGCCAAAAAATGTTGGCAAATCTATGCCTATTTTTGAAAAAAAACAAAATCATTGGCGAATTTTTTCAAATTTGTCAACATTGGTTTTTTCGTTGGCGAATTGTATATAGATTTGAAAAAAAAATTAATTTCCTTGGCGAATTATAGTTGTATTCCAAAAAAAAAAAAAATTAGGTGCAAATTATAGTTGTATTCTAAAAAATAAAATAAATTAGATGGTGAATTATAGTTGTATTCCAAAAAATAAAATAAATTAGGTGGCAAATTATATAGATATTCAAAAATGTAAAATAAATTATCTGGTGAATGTGCTGGCAATTTTTTGAAAAATCATAATGTGGCTGGCGAAAATATCAAATGCTAAATTATAATGACTAATTTACTTGGTGAATTTATAGATTAAAAAAATATTTACATTTAGATCGATGGATAGTCAATATGAAAGATCAACGACATCAGTTCTATTTTGGGTTGCATTTCTGACACACCCATTTTTCTCCATAAAGTCTCTAGAATAGAGACAAGTGTCAACAAAGGAACAATTTAGATTAACAAAAATTAATAGATAATAATTTAATAAAAGAAAATTTAAAAGGATACATAAGCAGAATACAGATTCATCCACCATAAGACAAAGTTTACGACTTCAGAAATCAACTTCTCAAGCTTCCATTCATATATTAAAAATAACTGAAATATAGAGTAACACAAAATTGACCTATCAACAACACAAAGTTTGTTAAAAGATCCTAAATGCATCGACAGGCTTAGTATATATAGCCTTGACGTAAAATAATTGTCTTTGAAATAATAACAACTTCTTGGGGACAACTGATTTAAAACATAAAATAATAGTAAGTCTTTTGCCACAAGAGTATCCAGAGCATGTTTAAAGAAATAAAAAAATAAGAAATGCCATCATGTGGCGGCAGTTTGGTCTTCATCCCAAGTCACTTCTCTTTCCTTCTTATGTTCACCAACAGTAGTCGAGTCCACCTGTGCTCTCAGTTTAACCTTGTAACTCCTGTATCTAGTAATGATGGGATTTAAAATCTTGACACTTGGTCTACAGGTAATGTTTTCCTGAAGTTTCCACTTATCATTTTGTCTGCATCTGTTAGTCTCTTATAGACATCATCAATTTCACGCCTGAAAGTTCTAAGATACATTGATATATGTCCAAGTTTCCCTAGTGATTCACCATTAATTGTGTCAACACCAACAAGCTCTTCAGTAAGCATCTTCTTAAAAAAATTCTTTACTTCCTTGACATCAAGCAAGTTCTCTCCACTTTCATCTGAAATCTCTACGTCTAAGATGGTACAATTGTTTTTAAGATCAACCATATCAATGTAACATTGAGTCAAAATTCTTCTTATTTTTCCACTAAAATCCCCTAGCATAGACCTCTTCCACTCTAGTGCATCTAGCCAAGACACAGAATCATTCTCTTTTGGATCATTAAAAATTTTCTAAGCTACAAGGATATTTGTATCAATTTCCATCATATCTGTTATCTCTGTAGACACTGTGAGCAGATTATTGTCTTCCCTCTTTACATTTTGTAACTCTGCAACTAACCATTTCCTTTTATTAGAAGTGAGGGTATATAGTTTCATGACCTCCTCGATGTACAACAAACTATCAACAGTGAGTTGCTTTACCCATTTCTTGGTGGCCTTACCTAGAGTTTGATATCTCATGATTTGTTGCAACATGCTAGGATCCATTCCATCAACAGAAACATTTGGATTTGCATCAGGGGATTGAGAAGTACTATTCAAAATAGATTTAATGGAAGATGTTAGAGAATTCACCTGGGCTTGCAGCTTTGCTAGAATGCCTACAGAGAATTTTTCATGATATATATCACCTTCCATAGTAGGAGGACCCATGTCAATCTTGGTCATATTGAAATCTGCTTCTCTGACTTCATTTTCATTTTTATCCCCGATGGGGTCTGCAACCTCCAAAATTTTATGCCCTAAGGAAGAATTTGTTATCATCCGAGACATCCTCTTAGCCTTCGTAGGCTTAGGTGTAGGATGCAACAATTTAGCTATAGTGTCAACATTTATGTTTATCATTGGGGCATGTCTCCTCTTTTTTTTCAGAAAGTTTCTTTAGCTAAAAGGGGGAAGAAAAAAATTGTACCACTCTCACTTGCACCTAGGACAACTCTATCTGGTTGATTAGGAGTATCTTGCATGGGAATTTCATTTGATATGGGGGAGGTTGGAATCTCAAACAAGGAATGAAAAGTACTATAAAAGGAATCTATTGAAAATTGGAAGAATCATTACCAGGTGAAGGAGACACAGGAGAAGTCATGTGATCTGCTTGCAATTCTTGTAAAGCATCCAACTTCTTCTTTACTCGTGGTTTCATGAATGTAGGTTGACCATCTTGTTCACATACACCTTTTAGTTTTCTATTATCTTCAGACTGCTCTCCATCCCCACCACTACAAGATTGTGAACCAACTCTATGATGAGTTGTCTCCACATGAGTAGAATTTTTTTGAATTCTGAAGGCCTGGGAGGTTCCTTTCTCTCTTGTTCCTAATTCTTTATGCACAGAAGAAGAACCAGCATGCTCTCAAAATTTCCCCTTAAGCCACCTCTCGGTCTTCCCCAAAACAAAGGATGACCAGACCCTAATATCAGGATAATAGTTCTTTACACATGCAACAACTAAGTCTAGACATGGCACAATAGATGGGAAAACCCCAGCATGAGCTAACTCGCTTGTTAGGATTTTCTTGGCTATAGGTGACTTGGGGTTTTTCTCTAATTGAGCCCAGAAATCCTCCAAGTCCAAATCTATATGTCTTAGCTCTTGGTATCCTTCACCTTAGCTAAACCATTCTCAATAAAAAAAGCTTCATCTTTACATGTTTGAGAAACTAGTAAACAAAAGCTTCTATAACTGCTAAGGGTGCCAAATAAATCTCCAAAAGATTTGGGGTAAACAAACAGTCCAGACTCATGAAAAATAATTGTTCTTCCCACCTAGTTGACTTAAAGAATTCAAATTTATCACTATAAGAAATGGGTAAGAAAGAGCACCAATTAGCTAACCTGGTTGCAAAAGCCCATGTTCAACACCTATAGAAAACATAGTCCAGGGATCCTCCAAAGTACACCAGTGAAAGTGCAGAATAAGGTATCTGTGAGGGTTGCAAATCTTATAAAATGTTTCCATAAATTGCATTAATTTCGGTGGCATGTACTATTGTATGATTCATAAATGAGTTGCGTAAATTACCTTCTGGAAAATGTGCAATTACACTTCTCACGACATTCCTTATTTATTATAAAAGAACAGATGTCACTTCCATTGCGCACGTTAATAAATGGAAATTATTCTAATACTTTTTGATTGTCAAATGATTGCAAATCGATAGCACAAGTTCTATTTCGGGCCAAAGTACTGACACACCCAAATTTCTACATAAAGTCTAGAATAGAGACAAGTGGATTATGTTGTATGCCATGTGGCTCATCATGATTGCATCGTGATGTTTCATGTACATCGCAAAATTAAGAGGTAGGCCCATCTTCACAGTTGAGGGCTTGTGCTCTGCTGCCACCTTGACCTTTATACAATAATCAATATAAATATATTATATATTTTATATATATATCTCAACTGTTGATCTAATAATATCTAACGGCTCCTGGTTGATTCCAGAGGATTTTGTTGGCAATGTGTAGCGTTGGAGATCTACCTTCTAGAATTGAACTACAACCATTCATCATTTGTTCATCAAATGGTGGAACAATTTAGAAGTGGAACAATTTGCTATGATGGCTGACATTTTGGTGGTCACATCAGTCACCCAAGGTAATCAAGTGGATGCAAAATTCAATCTTTGTAAAGGAAGCCAAGGTACTTTTCGATGCAAGATGTCAAGTCCATACAAGTAAGATGACAAGTCCATGCAAGGATTTCTTGAATTGGATGCCCAAATGCTCTTAGAGCATGATATGAAGTGACATTTTGGCATCTAGAGATTTATTTGCAGGGTTAGTAAGATATATTGATGGATAGGTAATGATTTTTTGAATTCCCAATTTCCTAGCAGTCATGGCTATAAAGGGATGGAGAAAGCTGCTTTCGACAATCAATTTCAACTTTTGGTTGTTCCTTGTTAGCTAATTTTTAGAATTATTCAGTTAGAATGCAGTCTTTTTCAGCAAAGGAAGGGTTTAGAATGGTTACATAGTTGGGTTGTTATCCTTACCTTGAAGGACCTAGTTCTTGTAAGAAGAAAAAAATGAGTCATGGGAACTCCATGTATGACATGGGGGATATGGAAAGATAACAACTAGCTATGTGGGAAATAAAGAGGAAGGAGAATGGTGCCTTCTGGCATCAATCTTCTTTCAATGCAGTTGGAAAGTGCCTTAGCTCTACAGACAAATGCATCTGACAGCATTATATGATAGATGGTCTTGCATCCATCTGATGGGTTGTGGTTAGTTTTCTCTCCCAATCCATTGGTGCATCTTTCTGGTAGCCTAGTGATGGATTGTGGGTAGTGGTATCTCCCAATCCATTGGTTCATGTGTCTAGAAGCTAGCTTAGTATGATGCTTCTTCTAGCTTCCTTCCAGATAGTCTAGACTACAGAAGGCTTCTTCTTTCACCATGTTATCTTTTCTTCTTAAATTTGGAAGAAAACCCCAGCTTTATTCCCAATTTCATTCACATAGTCTTCCCGCTCCAGCAGCCAGGGCTCAACTGAAGGTTTCTTCTTCATTGTGTTGTAAGGAAAATACGAGGGAAATACATAGTATTCAATTCTCTGTCAACTAGAAATACTTATCCAGCAAGGGGCCGAGGGCTTCTTCTTTCACCATATAACCTTTATTATAAAGGGGTGTCATCTTTGTGTTGACATACATAGTGGGTTACACTTTTTGGCCAAAGTTGACATTGAAATAAACATTTTGAAAAAAGTTTTCACTTTCAAACACCTATAGTTGCTAAACCGTGAGGAATTTGAAGATGATGTACACTAATGATTTGTCACATTATGTCTGTAGATTCTAAATGTATATATTTTTAAATTTTTTGGAATCAATTTATATTTCCTTTTTCCATCTCCTTCAATAACTAGTTTCTAATAGTAAACAACATTTTTAAAGAGTGACATGTACTTGTAAAACATAACTTTTTTTTATGAAGGATAAATTTTTAATTTTTTTGAATTTAGATTTTCAACTATGATATCTAGAGGATACATTTGGTTTCATAATGTTTTATTCAATATTTTTCTGTTAATTAACTTTTGAATTCAAACTAATTACAATTTAGACATAGGTGTGCTATGTAAAGCATAATTTTTTTTGTATGTTATCAGAATTCAATTTTTTTTTGTTGTTGGAATAAGGATATCAATACCTAGAGGACATGTATTTTTTAGAATTTTTTTTCTATATTTTCCTATTTTTTCGTATGTATGAAACATAGACCTTGATGTTCATTAAAAAACCTACATTCACAAGAAATAAAAAATGAATATAATAATCAAATTAAATATATTTAAAATTATACTTTTTGGGAAGCTTATAATAAGGACTACATACTTAAAAAACATAAAATTTTAAATTAATTCATTTGATCCCCCAAAAGGTAAATCAAAAGTGGTTTTTTATCAGCATTTTGATAGGTGTAGAGGAGACTCCATGACATGTATGGTTTAAAACTAGTGGGGTTATATCCAAGGGGGTTTGATCAAACCCTATGCAATTATAATCCTTTAAATGGAATCTTTCAAGGCTTAAATCATTATATTTTATAAAAATATTTGATTTTAGCAAAAAATCAGGATGTCCCAGAAACTATAACCCATTATTGTGGCAGCTAAGATAAAATGAGAGATAATTCTAATTCTAATTTGTTAATTTAATTAATTATACACATTGTTAATCTCTTTTCTAAAGGATAAAGGGAATGATTTTGATTAAACTTATTTTTTACATATATTCTAAGTTATAATACTTCCAGAATCAACCAATCAATCTAACCATAAAATAATAAAACTTAAAAGTTCCAGAATTATGTTATTATCTAAAAATAATAGATAATAAGACAAAAGAATTAAAATGTTGACAACAATTGTAATATATATTGATAACCCATATTAATATATTATATTAAACAAAAGAGTTTTAGTTTATAGTCTACAAAGGATTTTTTAGTATTTACAAAGTCTTAATCCATGCCTAAGGTGCCCTAACATGAACCTTGGATAAAGGTGTATGCAGAAAAGGGAAAATTCAAAATAGATTGCAAACCTAATAAAATGTTTCCATAAATGAGCTGCATAAATTGCCTTTTGAAAAATGTATAATTGTGCTTCTCATGACATTCCTTATTTATTATGAAAGGACAAATGTCACTTCCGTTGCGTATGTCAATAAATAGAAAATATTCTAATAGTTTTTTATCGTCAGATGATCACAGATTGATGGCATAAGTTCTATTTCTGGCCAAAGTACTGACACACCCAAATTTCTACAATTGAGGGCTTGCACTCTGCCGCCACCTTGACCTTTATACAATAATCAATATAAATATATTTTATATTTTATATATATCTCAACCATTGATCTAATAATATCTAATGGCTCCTAGTTGATTCTGGAGGATTTTGTTGGCAATGTGTACCGTTGGAGATCTACCTTCGGGAATTGAACTACAACCATTCATCATTTGTTCAATGGTTCATCAAACGGTGGAACAATTTGCTCTATCATTAATTAGAGTCGTACTATTGATTTGATTGAAAGCACTCAACTAGCTAGATTAGCCAATGTCAATTGCGTTCATTAATGGCAAGTGACATATCGCATAGATTAGCCAATGTGAATTTCCAGGGTATGTCAGAGTCAATTAAATGGAGTTGCTTGTTATTTATTACCCATTTTTTATGGTAGTACATGTCATGTATAAATGATAGTGTTTATTGTTTCAACCTTATGTTGCATTACTAAGTTTCAGATAGTATAAGAATCAATAAACTATAAAGGTTCAAAGTAATGGCTTTCATTACAGCAGTTGTACAAAGAAAGTAAGTTACCAACTTACCAAGTACTTATTTTGTGATCATTCATGATTTTGAATTTAACTGTGTGATAGAGTTCTCAGTTCACAAATGTAGAATAGTAATAAGCATGATGGAAAATTTTATTTGTGTGTGGCTATGCAGGATGTTATTGCTTTTGCATTTATTGGAATGAAGAAATGCAAACATTCATCAAGTGGAATAAATTATGTCAAGAATCAACACTTTAAACATTTGTAAATGATGTATTCTATTCTGGGTGGTGAGTTCAATCTCCCACACATGCATGCATGTATGAGAAACTAGAAATTTGAATTGACGCATGGAATTGGTATTGCAATTCAATTGCTAGTGACCTTGAGAAAATCAATTTAATTCTCCTTTACTGGCATTACTCATACCTAGTGGTTTCTTGTACATATAAAGCAAGGTTCCATAGAAAATCATTTACTAACATTGTGAATGAGAACATAATTGAATTTGTAACAAAGCCATTACCTATTAATAGGATAATTATGGACTACAGTGAAATATTCGTTAAGCATCGTCGAAAAGAGGAACCAAAAAGATTTTGGAGGATCAAAGTAGGGTTTCAAGGTTGAAGGATAGGAGTTTTGTTTGGAAATTTTAGGTTGGTTAGATGTTCATGTACAATGTAATTCCCTAATCTTTTTTGAAGGGTGATGTTAAATTTTAATAAAAAAATATAGAAATAATTACAGTTTGAAATTGACATGAGTTCAATGGCAATTGCAATGTATACAGATCATAGATGGTTTAAATTTTCAATATTAAATAACATTCATCACATGGAAAAAAGAAATGAGTTCAATGGAAATGTATAGCGATGTATAAAAAGGGAAAAGATAAATGGATGTGTTATGTCAATTCAAATTTTTATGGTTTTTATGTTATCATGATTCACTCTGCAAAATCCCCAAATAAAAATACTTTGGTTGGTGTTGTCTAGGGCATTTAGGGTTTATCCTTCTAATTGATTGTTGATCTGTGTAGCTAGTTTCCCCAACTTAAGTTGTTCTTTTATCCCCTTCGTGATCATTGAGTTACTGGCCTCTTTACTCTAAGTTACCAGCCCCAAGCCCCTTTATTTTATTATAACTCTGATTTCATCGCGGGTGTCGCAGCCTCCATTTAAGCCTATATTTTTGAAGCTGCAATGGTGCGCGAAGACACCATGTATTCCCTATGGGTCCTTGTTTTTAATCACCCTGATCTATTTTAATATTATTTTGATATATTTTTAATATTTATTGGGGCCTTGGACGTATCCCCTGCAAGCCGCTAACATGTGGTGGTCCCTATTGTCTTGTCACAAGGATTTGCCTCATGGTAGCCTTGCTTTAAGCTGAAAACTTAAAGCTATGATGGTGCAATAAGGCACCATGTTTATATATTATTATTGAATGCCAATGGTTGAATAATTATTATATATTATAATATATTATATCAATATAATATAATATATAATAATTAATTTATTATATTATATGATTAACATCAAATATTATATTAATATTTGAAAGGAAGCTAGGTGTGTGGAAATCGCTTCCTAAACTAATCTAATGAGGGGAGACGTATCCAAATTCATTTTAACCTTTACAGTTGCAAAAATATTAAACTTATATCAAAGATATTACAGCAGCAAACACAATAAAAGAATGTAGACAGAGAGAAGTAGACACAAGATGTATTGTGGGGAAAACCTTTTCAGGTGAAAAACCTCACAATGTATTATCTGAAACAGTTATAATTTACAATACACTTGCAATGCAAGTTCTTCCAAGAGTCTTCAAATGTTGAATCAGGAGTTATTCCGGTAGCATAACAGTACCTATAAAAACACTATGCAACTACAACTCCAAACTATGCAATATATGGATATTACAAGGCATATTCTGGAAGCATCTTGGGATAGGCATCCACCTTGGCCACATGGCCATTATCCTACATCAAAGGAAACTTGTCCTTTCTGCAAATACAACCCTTACATCTATCATACATGGAAGATTTGACTTTCCCAACATGGAGCGCTCCAAGGCTAAAAATAGACTATGACAGATGCTCTTACGCATCTTATAATTGTCATAGATTTTCCCAAGATAACAGTAAGAGAATCTGTCATACAATGCTAAATATAGCATATTCCTCTTACAACATGTCATAGCCCAACTTGGGTGCCCAAAGATGTCTTTCCCTCATGCAAAGATACTCACCGACACTTGTCATCACTTGTCATAGGAATCTCCAAACTTGGCTCTTACGTGTCATAGATCCTGTCATATGGAATATCCTCTTCCACAAACCACAAGATGCTGACACATGGCATAATAGTGCCACCTCAAATGGGACACCCAAATCCATGTATGTTTGACTTGACCATCCAAGTCACATTCCAAGTAAGATGACAAGTCACCATGCCAACTCAACTAAGTGACCAAACTGAATGTGCAAGTAATTACAACATTAGGCAATAAATAAATATATAATTAAATAAATAATGCTAGGAATTTGCAAAGGTTGAGACACTTTAATTCCCAACATTCTCCCACTTGTCGAACACCTTGCAAGAGCCAAAAGAACTGACAAGATTTAACTTCTAGGGGCCAAGAGGCCCATAAACTTGAAACACCATTTGAAGTTCTTTGTGCCCACTGGTTTCGTCAATGCATCTACAACATTCTTCAAAGTGTCTACTTTCTCCAATATCACCTTCCCATCCTCTACCATGTCTCGCACAAAATGAGATTGTACATCAATATGCTTTGTTCTGGCATGGAAAGTCAGATTCTTTCTAGGAAAATCACACTCTGACTGTCACAACAGATAGTAATCTGTCTTGCATCAACACCACTATCTAAGCACAACCTCTTAAGCCAAATGGCTTCCTTACAAGCATGAGTGGCTACCATATACTCAGCTTCTGTCATGGACAAAGTGACCATAGGTTGCCGCTTACTCATCCAACTAATTGCACCACCGAACATAGTAAACACATAAGCAATGGTAGATCTCCTACTATTAATGTCACTTGCCCAATCAGAATCCACAAATCCATGAATTCATACAAAATCACACGGAGGTCATGTAGGATGACCATGATAACATAGGGAATAATCAGAAGTACCCTGTAAATATCTAAACACTCGCTTTATTGCATCTCAGTGTACTCGTCCAGGATTAGCCATAAACTAACTAAGGACTCCCACTGCTTGGGCAATGTCTGGTCTTGTACAGACCATAGCATACATCAAGCTGCCAACAATACTAGCATAAGGTACTCTACTCATATCCTTCATCTCAGAAGGAGACTTTGGAAAATAATTAATAGATAACTTTGTCCCCAATGAAACAGGAACTCACAATGTTCTGCAATCTACCATGTTGAATCTATCCAACACGGTCTTCACATACTTACTTTGGCTTAACCAAAGTTTTATGTTTTCTCTATCTCTTCTAATCTCCATTCCGAGAATGTACTTGGCTGCCCCTAAGTTTTTCATTTCAAACTGTGCTAGCAACTAAGACTTCAAATCAGAAATCATATTCTTACCATTCCCAATCAGTAACATATCATCAACATATAGTGCAATAATGAGAATACGATCATTATCAAATTTGTAATACACACAATGATATGATTTCAATCTCAGAAATCCAATAGACAACACAAAGGCATCAAACTTCAAGTACCACATCCTAGGAGATTGTTTCAATCCATACAAAGACTTCTTTAACTTGTAAACCAAATTTTTTTTACCTTTTTCTATGTAATGCTCTGGCTGTGACATATAAATCTCTTCCTCCAAGTCACCATGAAGGAAAGTTGTCTTCACATCCATGTGTTCCACTTCTAAATCATAAGTAGTTGCAAGAGATAACAGGAACCGAATAGATGTCAGCTTTGCAACGGGAGAGAAAATTTCACCATAATCAATTCCCTCCACTTGTGAGTACCCCTTCGCAACCAATCTGGCCTTATAATTCTCAACACTGCCATCTGCACCAAATTTCTTCTTGAACACCCATTTGCATCCAACATGTTTCCATCCATCAAGAAAAGGCACCAAGTCCCAAATTCTATTCTTTTCCAAAGAAGCCATCTCATCTTCCATGGCCTCCTTCCAAGAACCTACATCTTTCATGCCCATAACCTCTGTCATAGTTCTAGGCTCATTAGTGTCAGTAAGCAAAGCATAAGCACAACTAGAATCAAGCAATGTATAACCAAACCTCTTAGGTTGCTTTATGTTTCATGTAGACCTCCTCAAAGGCTAAGGTTGGGGTTTTGCTTCTTCTTTTGAGCTTTCAGAGTTGCTAGAGCTCTCCTCATCATCAAGTCTCATAGGGTCTATCAGTTCAGTCTGCTCAAGGGTAGTGGGAAACTGAACCACATCCTATTTCTTTTCTTTCTCTTCTGGCTGTAGAACAATGGAAGAAGGTGTTAGCTCTCTAAAAATAACACTTCTTCTATACAACACTTTCTCAGCCACAGGATCCTAAAGCTTGTATCTTTTCACACCGACACCATAGCCAATGAAGATACACTTAATAGCCTTGTTCTCCAATTTTGACCTCTTCTCCCTAGGCACATGAGCATATGCCTCACAACCAAAAACACAAAGATCTCTTATTGAAGGCTTCTTACCAAACCACACCTCCATGGGTGTCCTACCAACAAGAGCTGATGTAGGAGACCTGTTTACCAGGTAGCAAGTAGTGGTAACAGCTTCAGCCCAAAACTTATGTTCGAGGCCAACTCCACTAAGCATACTCCTACCCTTCTCCATCAATGTCCTGTTCATCCTCTCTGCAACTCCATTTTTCTGCGGGGTGTATGGAGTTGTCTTATATCTTTTGAAATCCCATGTTCTTTACAGAACTTATTGAATTTTATGGAATAGAACTCACCATTGTTGTCAGTTCTCAAAAACTTAATCTTTTTAATAGTCTGATTCTCAACAAAATCTTTAAACTCTTTGAACTGGATAAAGACTTCAGATTTGCTTATGAGAAAATAAATCTATCTCCTACTATAATCATCTATGAAAGATACAAAATACACATATTTAGAGATCGAAGGAACATTAACAGGACCAAACACATTAGAATGAATAAGATCCAATACACCAAAAGACTTATGAGAACTCAAGTAAAGCTGAACACAGTTTTACTTTCCATATATACAAAGTTCACAAAAATTGAAATCAACATTATAATCAGCTAACCCCTTAACGAGGTTTTTATTTTTTAGGGTTCTAAGACCCTTCTCACCAATGTGTCCAAGTCTCTTATGCCATAACATTATCTTCTCAGTAGGAATCTTGACTTCCAAAGCATGAGCACCCTTAGGTACCCAAAATGTACTACCATCAAAATTTGATACAACAGATCTTTTCACTACTAGTTCCAATGGTGAGGATGAAGTGACTGCAACTCTTTTCTTTGAGTCAGAAGAACTATTACATTGTGAAACACATGCCTCTAGCTGAAATAGAGTACCTCTCTGAGTACCCGTCACAAGAACCATAGCCCCTCTAGTCATCTTGCATCCTTCTTTCGAGAAGACAACCTGTACACCTACATCATTTAATTTACTTATAGAAAATAGGTTCCATGCCAAGCCTGGGATGTGCATGACCCTAGAGATCCCCTTCACTCATCCATCAGGGAATCAAAATGTGACTCTTCCATGGCGAACTATCTTCAGATGAGAGTCATCACCTAGGTACACTCTTCCACCATTGAACTCTTCATAGTTTGTAAACCAATCTTGATATGAGGTCATGTGGAAAGAGGCACCAGAATCAATCAGCCACACATCATCAGATGCATGGGTGGCCAAGGCTGCAATGAAGGCATCATCATCATCTTCTGACTTGTCAAAATCTGAATTTGGGACATTCTTCTTCTTTTTCTTTTTCTCCTCTTTGCATTCCTTTTAGAAATGCCCAGTTTTCCCATAGTTCCAAAATAGTGCATTGGACTTTCTAGGAGATTTAGGTCTTCCACGGGTTTTGGATCTACCCTTCTCAACTTTCTTGTCCTTCTTTTTCCCTTTCTCCTTAAGTCTTCCATTAATTGCAAGAGCCTCTTTGGCTGACTCGGATGACTTTCTCCACATCTCTTTAGATAACAACAAAGACACTACCGCATGCATCTTGAAAGTGGTTCCAGTGCTTCTGATGGCCATTACAAGATGATCCCACAAATCTGGTAAAGAACAAAGCAAGGTCATACAACGATCCTCGTCCTCCATCTTCACACCAATGGATGTCAATTATGCAACTAACATATTAAAGGCATTCATATGATCAGCAACAAATCCTCCACCTTCCATCCTCAGAGAATATAGCTTCTTTTGGAGGAATAACTTGTTTACTAGGGATTTAGCTTGATAAACATCACCAAGTTTCTTCCACAGCTCCTTCGCAGTTTTCTCTTCATGAACATTTAACAGGATGGAATTAGCCAAACAGAGTCTCACAAGACCCTTGGCTTTATGATCTTTGAGATCCCAATATGCTTGTATCATTTCCATTGGTTTTGTACTGGATATTGTTTCCCATAGATCTGTATCAATGAGCATGTCTTCCATTTTGAGTTTCCACAACTTGAAATTGCTGCCATTAAACATTTCAACATCTATTCTTTCAAATGTGCCTGCCATCTCCTTCCTGCAACAAGATTACATAATACTCTGCATAAACTCCCACTCAATCTAAGATTAGTACAAAAAACCCCTACCCAAAATCTAGGACCAAAACTGGTCAGGCTCTGATACCATCTGAAAGGAAGCTAGGTGTATAGAAATAGCTTCCTAAACTAATCTAATGAGCGGAGAGGTATGTAAATTTGTTTTAACCTTTACAATTGCAATAATTTTAAACTTATATCAAAGATATTATAGCAACAAACACAATACAAGAATGTAGATAGAGAGAAGTAGACATAAGATGCATCGTGGGGAAAACCTTTTCAGGTGAAAAACCCCACACTCTAAAACCTCCATAATGTATTATCTGAAACAGTTATAGTTTACAATACACTTGCAATGCAAGTTCTTCGAAGAGTCTTCAAATGTCGAATCTAGAGTTATTCCGGCAGCATAACAGTACCTGTAAAAACATTATGTAACTACAACTCCAAACTATGCAATATATAGAGATTACAAGGCATATTCTAGAAGCATCTTGGGATAGGCATCTACCTTGGCCACATGGCCATTATCCCATATCAAAGGACACTTGTCATTGCTGCAAATACATCCCTTACATCTATCATACATGGTAGATTTGACTTTCCCAACATGGAGTACTCCAAGGCTAAAAATAGACTATGAAAGATGCTCTTACATATCTTACAGTTGTCATAGATTTTCCCAAGATAATAACCTTTAATGTTGTAAGAGAATCCATCATACAATGCTAAATATAGTATATTCCTCTTACAACATGTCATAGCCCAACTTGGGCACCCAAAGATGCCTTTCCCTCATGCAAAGATACTCACCGACACCTGTCATCACTTGTCATAGGAATCCCAAAACTTGGTTCTTACACGTCATAGATTCTATCATATGGAATATCCTCTTCCACATACCACATGATGTTGACATATGGCATAATAGTGCCACCTCAAATGGGATGTCAAAATCCATGTAGGTTTGACTTGACCATCCAAGTTGCATTCTAAGTAAGATGGCATGTCACCGTGCCACCTCAACTAAGTGACCAAACTAAATGTGCAAGTAATTACAACATTAGGCAATAAATAAATATACAATTAAATAAATAATGCTAGGAATTTGCAAACGTTGAGACACCTTAATTCCTAAAAATATCAATACTAATACAATATATATTATTATATTATATATTATTATTACTAATACTAATACAATATATAATATAATATAATAATAGTTATATATTATTAATAATTATTATATAATTATTGAAGCAACAATACTTTTCCCAAGCATTAAATGGCTCTCCCGCGAGAGCTTATGACAACCCTGCCAGCGGGAGGAATAATAAATTATAATTATTAATGATAACACAAACTGAAGGTTAACGTTACAAAATCCTAGACAATGAATAAATGCATCTTTCACCTGAGGCATGTGTTCATTAATGAACTTCCTTTAAATCTTGGAGGTCTCCAACAAAATGGTACTCATCTGGCTTGCTGAAAATACAAGATGGAGACTCCCATAAAGCTCTGTTGCAATAAGCGCCATGTCACCTTTCTGGGTCGTATCATAAATTACAGACTGATGATCATTTGTAAGCAACAAAATAGATGATATGGTGTGGAGTCTAATCAGTCTCCAAGTGGGAGATTGTTGTTATAAGGGGCCTAATCAGACTCAGAGGTTAAATTTTCCCCACTTTTATTGATGCAGTTTCCCCCCAAATTCCTACGGGGTCAAGGGGCAGCGCCCCTTGTGGGGGTTTGGGGGTAGCACCCCCAAGATGGGGTCAGGGGGCAATGCCCCTTACAGGGTCCAGGGGCAGCGCCCCGAAACCTCAAACAGTTTTTATTATTTTATAAAGGCACCAGGAGTTATTTTTTCATTGACCGACATAAGAAAACCCTATTTTTGTAACCGACAAAAAGCATGATAAAAGTGGCTAAGGGTTAGGGTTTCGATTGATATTGTATTTTGTAGCATTTGCAGTGGTATTGAGTTGCAGGGATTGCTGTTTGTAATTGGTTTGATTTACTAAATAATAATATTGGACTCTCTGTTTGGTGGATGTAGCCCAAGTTTGGGTGAACCATGTTAAAACTTGTCTCTCGTTGTTATTATTTATGTGTATTTCCATTCCTCTGTTTAATCTTTATTTGCATTTAATTGATATCTTCTGCTGGCTAACCCTAACAAGTGGTATCAGAGCAGGTTGTGTTCGATTATCATCTGCAGGAAGGTCTCACAATGAGTGGGAGTCTCATGGTTGAGTGGGAGTAATGGCGGACGAGGGTAAATTGAAGGTTGATAAATTCAATGGGTAGAACTATTAATTATGGAAGATGCAGATGGAGGATTACCTCTATCAGAATGATTTATAGAGGCCATTAGAAGGAGTAGCCAATAAACTGGCAACAATGACTGATGAGGATTGGAATCTTCTTGATAGAAGGGAACTAGGAACCATTCGGTTGTGCCTAGCACCATCAATGGAATTCAATATAACAGAAGCGAAGACAACAGATGGTCTGATGAGAGCTTTGGCAAAATTGTATGAGAAACCCTTAGCCTCAAATAAGGTATTTCTCATGAAGCATTTGTTTAATCTAAAAATGGTTGAAGGCAGATTTGTGACAGATCATTTAAATGAATTTAATACGATTGTCAGTCAATTGACTTCTGTAAATGTAAAATTTGATGAAGTTAGATCTCTCTTGATATTATGTTCTTTGCCTGAAAGCTGGAATAGTTTGGTAATGGTGGTTAGTAACTCTGTTTCTGGTTCAAATACCCTAAAATTTTATGATGTTGTCGGTGTTATTCTGAGTGAGGAAATTCATAGGAAAAACTCAGGTGGATCCAAATCAGGCAGTGTTTTGAATGCAGAAAGTAGGGGCAGATCCAAGGAGTGAGGAAAAGGTTCTGGAGGTCATGGGAAGTCACAAGAAAAATCAAAGGACAATAGATCCCAATCCAGAGGATAGAAGGATTGCTGGTACTGTGGGAAACTAGGTCATCTGAAGAAAGATTGTTGGTCTTAGAAAAATAAAGAAGGAGACAAACAAGAAGGCAATAAGGAGGCAAATGTGGTAAGTAATAAGTCTGAAGATGATGCTTTGATTCTTTCCCTAGATAATGTTGATGATTCATGGGTTTTAGATTCAGGGGCCTCATTTCATGCTTATGCCCCATAGAAGTTATTTTCTTGATTATGTCCAAGGGGATTTTGGACTAGTTTATTTGGGAGATAACGAACCCTATCAGATTGTTGGAAAGGGAAGAATTAAGATTAAGTTGCAGAATGGGAATCATTGGCTACTACAAGAGGTAAGGCATGTTCCAAGGCTCAGTAGGAATTTAATTTCAGTAGGACAGTTAGCTAAAGAAGGTTGCATTGTTACATTTACTGATAAAAATTAGAAGGTTTCAAAAGGTGCCTTAATAGTAGCAAAAGGTGTGAAAGTAGGCACCTTATATCTTTGTACAGGTCATATTGTTCCTTCTACTTTAGCTGTTGCAGAGAAAAAATAAACAAGTTCAGGAATAATTGCTGCAGGTTCGCAAGAAGAGACTGAAGCAGTTGTTGCAAGTTCTGAGACAACACTGTGGCATAACATACTTGGGCATATGAGTGAAAAAGGTATGAAGGTACTTCATTCTAAGAAATTTTTACCAAGTCTGAAATGTATTAATATAATTTTTTGTGAAAGTTATGTGTATGGAAAATAAAAGAGAGTTTTCTCAAGGATGGGAAGTAAAAGAAAAATGAAAAGTTGGAGCTTATGCATACAGATGTATGGGGACAGGCTCAAGTATCTTCTCTTGGTGGCTCTCGATATTATGTTACATTCATAGATGATGCAACTAGGAAGGTATGGATTTATTTCCTCAAGCAGAAATCTGATGTATTTGAAACATTTAAGAAATGGAGAAGTTTAGTTGAGAATGAGACGGGTAAAAGATTAAAATGTCTCAGATCTGATAATGGTGGTGAGTATTGCAACAAAGAATTTGAGAATTATTGTTCCTTTAATGGAATTCGTAGGCAGAAAATGGTTCCAGGGACTCCACGAGAAAATGGAGTGGCTGAACGCATGAATAGGACAATAATGGAGTATGCAAGGACCATGAGATTGCATGTTGGGATGCCTTTAAACATGTGGGCAGAGGCTATCAACACTGCTATATATTTAATTAATAGAGGTCCTTTAATTCCTTTAGGTTGTGGTATTCTAGAGGAAGTATGGATAGGTAAGAAGGTGAGTTATTCTTTTCTCAAAACCTTCGGATGTGAAGCATTTGCACATGTAGATTATGAAAATGGAACCAAGCTAGATGCAAAATCAAAAAAGTGTACCTTTGTTGGATATGGCATTGATAAATTTTGTTATAGGCTTTAGGATTTTAAAAATTAGAAAATTGTGAGAAGCAGGGATGTTGTATTCAATGAGAAGGTGTTGTACAAAGATCAGTTGTAGCAGCATGAGAAGAAAGAAAAGGATTATGTGGTGCTGGATGATACTCCAAATAGTGATGTTCCAGTGGTTCCTCATGCTCCACAACAGCAACCAGAAATACCACAAACTCTAGTGAATGTTAGACAATCAACAAGGCTAAGTAAACCTCCTGAAAGGTTTTCTCCCTCTTTGTACTCTATTTTGTTAATAGATGCTAGTGAACTAGAAGGGTATGATGAAGCTATGTAGGTTGATACACAGGTTCAGTGGGAACTTGAAATGAAAGAAGAAATAGACCCCTTGCTGAAAAATCAGACTTGGGAATTATGTAAGTTACCTGTAGGTAAAAAGGCTTTACCAAACAAATGGGTTTATTGGCTGAAAGAGGAAGATGGAGGTAAGAAAAGATTTAAAGCTAGGTTAGTTGTAAAAGGATTTGCATAGAAAAAGGGCATTGATTTTGATGAGATATTTTCTCCAGTTGTCAAGATGACTTCTATTCGTACTGTTTTAAGTATTGTGGCTATTAAAGATTTGCATTTGGAATAGCTAGATGTGAAAACTGTCTTTCTCCATGGTGATTTGGAGGAGATATATATGGAACAGCCCCAAGGTTTTGAGGTCACAAGTAAGGAGAAACTAGTGTGTAGATTGAAGAAGAGTTTGTATGGCCTGAAACAAGTACCTCGGCAATGGTATTTGAAATTTGATAGTTTTATGGCTGAGAAAGGCTACAGCTAGTGTAATTCTGACCATTGTGTTTATTTTAAGAGGTTGGATAATGACAGCTACATTATTTTATGTTTATATATATTGATGACATGCTTGTAGCTAGGTCTAACATGGATCACATAAGAGAGTTAAAACAACAGTTAGTACAGTCATTTGCTATGAAGGATTTGGGGGCAACAAAACAAATCCTTGGTATAAAAATTTGCAGAGATAGGAAGAACAGAAAATTGACTCTATCTCAGGCTGATTATGTTGAAAAGGTGTTGCAGAGATTCTATATGGAGAATGCAAAAGCTGTCAACACACTTTTGCCTAGTCATTTGAAATTGACTAAGGAGATGTGTCCTAAGACACAAGAGGAGGAAGAGAAACTATCCAAGGTACCATATGCTTCAGTTGTAGGAAGTTTAATGTATGCCATGGTATGCACGAGACCGGATATTGCACATACTATAGGAGTCGTAAGCAGGTATATGAGTCATCCCGGAATGGAGCATTAGAATGCAGTAAAATAGATTCTCAGATATTTGAGAGGTACATCCAATAAACACTTATGTTTTGGGGGCTCTAATACAGATTTAACAGGTTATGTAGACTCAGATTTGGTAGGGGATATTGATACCAGGTGGAGTACTACATGTTATGTCTTTACTGTAGGTGAGACAGTGGTGAGTTGGATCTCACGATTGCAAAAGGTGGTTGCTTTATCCACCACGGAGGCAGAATATGTAGCTGCAATAGAGGCAAGGAAGGAGATGATATGGCTGCAATCTTTCATGGAAGAATTGGGCAAACAATAGGCTAATAGTTATTTGTATACATATAGTCAAAGTTCCATACATCTTGCAAAGAATTCTACCTTGCATTCAAAGACCAAACACATATAGTTGAGGTATCACTTTATTTAGATACATACAGATGAAAATACAGCGGATATGTTTACAAAGGCAGTGACAAGGGAGAAGTTGAGCTCCTCTTCAGCTTTGGTTGGTATTCTAGACTGAAAATAACAACAACAGAATAGTAGAGTCCAGGGTGCTTATTTCCAGTGGGAGCTACAGGGTCAACGGTGTTATGATCATTCTCCAAGTGGGAGATGATATGGTGTGGAGTTTGATCAGTCTCCAAGTGGGAGATTGTTTTTATATGGAGCCTAATCAGACTCAGAGGTTAAATTTTCCCCACTTTTATCGACGTTGTTTCCCCCCAAATTCCTATAGAGTCAAAGGGCAATGCCCCTTATGGGGTTTTGGGGGCAGCGCCCCCAAGACAGGGTCAAGGGACAGTGCCCCTTGCGGGGTCTAGGGGCAACCTCCCAAAACCTCACATAGTTTTTATTATTTTATAAAGGCACCGAGAAAAATAACTGACATAAGAAAACCCTATTTTTGTAACTGACAAAAAGCTTGCTAAAAGCGGCTAAGGGTTAGGGTTTCGATTGATATTGTATTTTGTAGCATTTGCAATAGTATTGAGTTGCAAGGATTGCTAGTTGTAATTAGTTTGATTTACTGGATAATAATATTGGACTCTCTGTTTGGTGGATGTAGCCCAAGTTTGGGTGAACCACGTTAAAACTTGTCTCTCGCTGTTATTATTTCTGTGTATTTCCATTCCTCTGTTTAATCTTTATTTGCATTTAATTGATATCTTATGTTGGCTAACCCTAACAACAGACTCTTCCTTGAGGCAGTGAAGATGGTCCTGGGTAAAGACTTCTTGGTCTCAAAGTACAAATACAGGGTAAATATAGAAATTTCCTCGTGCTTTCTGGATTCTTTGTTTGACCTTGGAGAGGCAAAGGTGGATGTGTTGGTGATTCTACAGTATTCACTCTAGATATTCTTCTGGACAATGTAGATGTGGCAGTTTTTACAGAATTGGGGGTTAGGATCCCATGGCCAAGAGACTTGGAAAAGCTGTAGGAGGAAGAGGAGGGCATAGCTAGGTAGACATTCATGTTAAACATGAATGAGCAGCAACTGGGAAGATACAGGATTTGGGTGGCTCGTGGGAGAGACTTTCTTTGGCAAGCAATTGGAATGGATAGAGAGGAGACTCCAGTATGGATTGATCACTTTGCATCCACTGTGAGTGTGGGGAAATTCTACTGGCTGTAGGAGTGGTCAAGCTCTCGGGGCCACGTTTTTGATAATTTTTGAACTAGGTTGGTAGGGTGGCAAGTTTTCGAGTAGGTGCTATGTGTTTTTGGAGCTTGGGCTGGTAGATTAGAGGGTTGATTTTGGGAATTTTCTTGGCACTATATAGTGCTTTTGTTTTTTGGCACAATTGAACACTCTTGTATTAATCTGCGAAGAGCCCTCTAGGCTTAAAGAATGTAAATCATTTTGTATTAATATAATTTCCTGCACATGGTACGGTTTATCGATAAAAAAAAGTGTTTCTATCATATTATTATAATTATTTTTGAATGATTAATTACTTTCTACATTATTATTGATGTGTTTATTTTATTCTATTGGTTATTATTCAATTAACATATGAAGTTGTAGAATTATGTTTCTATCATATTTTTGTTATTACTTTTGGATGATTAATTACTCCCTACATTGCTATTGATGTGTGCATTTTATTTTGTTAACTATTGAATTTAATCTTCAAGGATAATATATTTTAATCTTGGTGTACTACTTCTTTTGTTTTCAACATTCATTTTAGTTGTTGATACCTCTTTTCTCTATACAAGGTTAGATTAAGCCATTTAACACGGAACTGACCTTTAGAATCTATATTATCAAACAATAAAATAATATATGATAAAGCTAATAAGGTTTAGAATAATGTTTTAAATTTTAATCTAATAAGGTTTAAAATAAGTTATCCCCTCCGAGCCTCTAACATGTGGCATTCCAATGTCTTGTCAAAGGTACTTTCTTGACATGTGGCATTTTATCATAATTTGGTACATAAATAAAACATTAAATAACGCTAACAAGATTTAAAAAGTATAAACATAACCATAACCCTGATTAGATTAAAATTTAAAACCTTATTCTAAACCTTATTTAAGTGACTCTAAAAGTTATAAGTTATCATAAATAATTAAAACTGCTAGTAAGATTCATCATGAGAGAAGTAATAATTTATAAATCCTTGATTCTATTAATTCTCAAATTCTCAATCATTAGTTACAAAAACACAAATGGAGAAAACTTGATAATATGCTCTGATGCATAAATAGTTTGTATTTTATCATTTAATTCAATTGGGGAAAATACATAATACAAAAGTACTCACACTGCACAAACCAAAATCACCTATAATTTATTGCTCCTAAACATAGACTAGACATAAAAATACAAATGGTGATTACATTGCATACTTCTGCACCCATACATTATATTCATCCTTTTTTGGCCAGTTGTACTTCAAAGTTTTATCAACTCTTTGCATATAAGTTGTGTACCTAGCATCTAACGATATTTTAGTTTCTTTTATGAAGCTACTCAAGCCAGATTCTAAATTCAGTAGCCTGTCCATTTGAGCATTACATTGTACATGATCAATCTTGCTCCTGGTGATGATTGATTTGATGGATACGGGAACTATGCTGCCAAATTACGCTTTCCAATCTGACAAAGACTTTTCAGTGCCATTTTTAGTACAAACCAGTGGTAGGGAATACTTTTCAAGAGACTTAAAGCTATTAAATCTATCCTTCAGCATTATATCAAGTCAGTCATGAAAATCAGAGACTTCATTCAAAAGGCCTATGACTTCATGTGTGCCGATCACTCCATCTAGCACATCAAAACCTATGTTGGCACTATTATAAATATGATTCATCACATGCACGCAGGGAATCCAAGTACCTAGAATATCCCTTAAGGCTGACTCATTGATAGTGTGGCTTTCAATTGCCTTTTCCAAATTACTTATACAAACCCATGCATCATCTAGTATATTAAACACTTTACTCATCTGATGATCCAAGAAGTTTTTAATTAGAGCTACATGTTCACTTATGTGCTCTTTTTTGAGTTTGTCAATCAGACTATTGCTCCTTCTCAAATTCTCTTGTAATTCAGTAACACCAATATAATCTCCTTCATATCTTGATGAACTCTTTGGACTAGAAATAGAAGATGCTGATAAGACTTCAATTATAGTGGAAGGAACAAGTGATTTGAGCTTGTTGTACTCATGTAATAGCTTCACATAATCCTCCCTATGTTTTTCTAGTTTTTCCTGTAGCTTCTTTGTTGCAGCTTCACTAAATTTTATTGTAGCTACCACCAAAAATGCAGCCTGAGGGGTAGTGGTGTCAGTTAATCTTCTCACAATTAACGGGCATGTGAGCTCATTTATATCCCTTTTCACTTGTGGTTTATTATCACATCAAACCATAGCCCAAATAGCCAAAGTCTCTTGATTGGCATTAAAACCTGCTCCAAACAATTTTTCTGCTTGCTCATGTGTCAATTCTTCATCATCAAATTCGTCTTTCCTTCTAATAGTATCCATAGCAATAGCGGATGAGATATCCCATCCTGACAAGAGAAATAAACTACTTTTCTTTACTAACCTTCTTCCTTCCTTAGGGGTAATGCTACTGACATCCATGTCAACTTCCTTCAAAACCCTCTAAGCAATTGCCACCTTATCCTTATTTTCAGCTTTATCCTGTTCCTCATTCAACTTCTTCAGGTACATCTCAAACTTCCTCTGCATAAGTAAAGCTCTAAATTCCTTTGATTTAATAAATTCATCACCAGATAGAAATTCCTTGCAAGCCAATGCCCTGACATATTTTACAACTGTACTGCTTTCTTGTAGACTCAATAAAGTTCTTGATGGGGGAGGAATTGGAAAATCTATTTGATTTCTAAGAGGTGACCTTAACACCTGTTGCACCTCATCAAAGTCAATTTAGTTTTCTGGTGTAGAAGCACCTTGACTTCCATAGGAGTTTGATTAAAATGATCTAATATTGTAATGATTCATCATTGTATAAGGTTAATCAAGTCATTGTTATGTATTAGAGGTCACTAGGAAGTTCAAATATGCAAAATATTGCAAACCATGTAAAGATTGTCAATGTAAAGTTGGAAAAAAGATGAAGAATGAGGGAAGGTGAAGAGTTATTTGACTCTTGGTTCATTCAAAGTATTTGGAAACTAAAAGGTCATTTGTAATACCTTTAAAAAGGCCTTGTATACCTTTGAAAACTTGGTGGGTGGTTGAAGATTTGAGCATGGAATGAGAAAAAACAATGTTTTCCTGTATTTTCCTTCAGAAATTTGCTGTCTTTTGCTATGGTATGGCCCTATATGGAATTTAATGGATGCCTAATAGATTTAAAATGTTAGATCCTTCAACCACCTTCCATTTTCTTCTTGTCCCATGCATTTTTATTTATTTTTGTGAAAGATATGAGTGTTTTATGGATTGTAATTTTCTGATTTTCCCTGCAACAGTCCTGTTACAGCGTTTGGTATGGTTTTGTATGGACATATATAGGTTAAATCCATATATGGTTGGAAATAATATTGAGTCTACTTTCCATTTCTTTTTGTTGCATCAAATTTCATTAAGATTTGAATAAGTTATGGCATTTTTATTGAGGGTAGGTCTACAGAGTTTAATTTTCTGAAAATACAGTCTGAAAATATGCATGGTACGACTTGGTACAGCTTTACATTGATATATATAATAGATGGATGGAAATATATGTGTTTCTAGTTTACAATTATTTTGGTTTGGTATAATTTCATTAAGTTTTGTGAGAGATATTACAATTTTGGTGAGGGCAGGTTTGAACGTTGCCTAGTGTTTGTAGTTTTGGGAAAAGAGTCATAACTTTCTCTCCTACCTTTAGATCTTCAAGAAAATTGGATGAAAAGTCTGTATTAATGTTCTCTTCAACCTAACCAAAGCATTTGGATTAGTTCTTTGATTTTTTAATGTTATTGAGGATAGTTTTGGTCCTCCTACCTCTGCATCATATTGGTATCAGAGCTGGCGAAAGATTTGGGTGGTGTGTATTTTTTTCTGTCACTGAGAAGGCAGGTGAAGAGCGAGAAGATCTTGATTGTGTAGATAGATCGCCGAGGGAGGCAATCTATACCTTTTGGATTTTGTGCTGCTCAGGTGTTTGGTTGCAGGTGCTTGTTCCATCTAGCTGCAAGAAGGATGTTTTTTGAGATTATGTGTGGGCAGACAAGATGAGGTCTGTCATGACCATTCTCCAATAGAGATTTGGCTGGAGAAGGATGCATAGAGAAACCACTAAGGAGAGAGTAGTAGGTGCATCACCAGGATCTGTTGTTGGGTGAGAAGGTTTGGTGAGTTGGTTTGTTGTAAAGCAGTGAGAGAGATGGATACCTGAAGAAGCACTTGATGTTGCAGCCCGAAGAGTACTCCACTGATAGGAGTAGAAGGAGCCTAAGGATGCTCTACGAAGATGGTATTTTGTTTTGTTGGTTGGTTGGTCACCTTTCTTGATGTGAAGATTTGGAAGATTGTAGCTGAGAAGATTGAAGATTGAAGACAAAGGAAAGAGACTTTTGTTGCAGATACATTTCCAAGGGACTTGAAAATCTTTGTTGGTTGGTTGTATGGTGCAGGACCACCTTGACTTCCATAGGAGTTTGATTAAAATGATCTAATATTGTAATTATTAATCATTGTATAAGGTTAATCAAGTCATTGTTATGTATTAAAGGTCACTAGGAAGTTCAAATATGCAAAATATTGCAAACCATGTAAAGGTTGTCAATGTAAAGTTGGAAAAAAGATGAAGAATGAGGGAAGGTGAAGAGTTATTTGACTCTTGGTTTGTTCCAAGTAGTTAGAAACTGAAAGGTCATTTGTAATACCTTTAAAAAGGCCTTGTATACCTTTGAAAACTTGGTGGGTGGTTGAAGATTTGAGCATGGAATGAGAAAAAACAATGTTTTCCTGTATTTTCCTTCAGAAATTTGTTGTCTTTTGCTATGGTATGGCCCTATATGAAATTTAATGGATACCTAATAGATTTAAAATGTTATATACTTCAACCACCTTCCATTTGATTCTTGTCCTATGCATTTTTATTTATTTTTGTGAAAGATATGAGTGTTTTATGGATTGTAATTTTCTGATTTTCCCTGCAACAGTCCTGTTGCAGCGTTTGGTATGGTTTTTTATGGACATATACAAGTGAAATCCATATAAGGTTGGAAATATTATTGAGTCTACTTTCCATTTCTTTTTGTTGCATCAAATTTCATTAAGATTTGAATAAGTTATGGCATTTTTATTGAGGGTAGGTCTGCAGAGTTTAATTTTCTGAAAATACAGTCTGAAAATATGCATGGTATGACTTGGTACGGCCTCACATTGATGTATATAATAGATGGATGGAAATATATGTGTTTCTAGTTTACAATTATTTTGGTTTGGTATAATTTCATCAATTTTTGTGAGAGATATTACAATTTTGGTGAGGGCAGGTTTGAACGCTGCCTAGGGTTTGTAGTTTTGGGAAAAGAGTCATAACTTTCTCTCCTACCTTTAGATATTCATGAAAATTGGATGAAAAGTCTGTATTAATGTTCTCTTCAACCTAACCAAATCATTTGGATTAGTTCTTTGATTTTTTAATGTTATTGAGGATAGTTTTGGTCCTCCTACCTCTGCATCATTTTCCTCAACCTCCTCTATCAAGGAGTAATCAACTAAAGGTTGATTTTCAATAGTTGGTGCAGGGGGAGGAAGTGAACTCTATGCCTCTCCTGCAACCTCCTCAACCATAGATTGAGCAAGTTCTTCAATATTTTCCTCAGGAAGATCTATTGCTTCTCAAGGGACACTGGGCTCCTTTTGGCTATAAAATTGAGTTCCTCGACATGTTCCAACATCACTTGCATCCTAAGAATAGGATCAGCAATTTCACTGAAGGCACCATTATATGTAGGGTTCTTCAACTTCCTCTGCCTTTCTCCAAGAAGAATGAGACCCCAATTTTCTCTTCTCAATTAAATCTCTACCTATGAAACACAATTTCTAAGTGAATCTCCTATTCATCAAAATAATGTTAGAACCCTGATCTGTTTCCCTCTCCTTACACTGTCAATAAAGTGCTTAGGGTCATAATTCCTATGGTCGGTTGTGAGCAGTCTGTATTGCTATAATTTTGCCAAGAAGGCCTCCAAACCTTCTTTAGCACTGATAAAGAATCCAGAAAACTAATTATTGAAGTAAGGAAAGTCCCCATTTTACTATTTCTCAAGTGAAACTTATTAGATTCATTCAGCTGCCATATAATCTCCAAAAATGCAACCCTCTTTGGCACATTCTTGGGTAATAAGTGGGGTCTAACATTTGCCTCATAAACCTTGATTATAGTTACATTCTTGTAAAGGAACCAATCACCCCAATTGTGATCAATCCAACCATCTAGTTTTCTCTCCAAAGGTCTTAGCAAGTCCATTATCTTCTTAGAGAGTCTAGGTCTCTCCTGTCCTAATAGTCCCAGTACCCTTTGTGCAAAATGCTCCTCAAACACCAGGTAATTTGCATTGCTGCAAAACGAGTCCCATAAGTGTACTCCACCCTGAATTGGCATAGGCTCTTCATCCTTGGTCTAATGTTGGATTTGCAATTCATAACCCCAGAATCTTCTCCCAATGCCATAGTGCAATAAAATATGGCATAACAAGGAATACCTAGAAAAGGTGGGGGCATTATCTCCTTGTTTAAATCCTACCAATTCCTTATGGATTTGTTCAACTAGATATGTAGCATAATCAAATCTTCTATACTGGTATTTATCTTGTATATCAACAATTATGACCAATAAATGATTTGGTATCAGGGGATTATAATCGATCCCAAAAACTTGACAAAGGGCATAGTAAGTCTTCACAAAGTAGTCTTCAAACATGTCAATGCTGAAAGGTTTTGTTCCATGGTCAGATATTTTCAAATTCTTGCCCATGCTTCTTGGCTTGTGAAGAGGTAACTTGTAGGTTTTGTAAGCCTTCCTATTTCTGTTGTATTCCTTCTTTATCTCCTCAACAACAATTCTTTCATGGGCCAGGGGGTTTAGACCAAACACTTCAATTATCAATTCTCTATTCAGATGGAAAAGTTGTTGACCCTCATAATTTGATAGCACCTGAGTGTTTGAATCATACCTCTGGCTAATTGCTCGAATGAGGTCCACATTTACAAATACATTGGGGACAACTAATTTCTATAAATCCAAATCCCAAATGTGTGAAATGGGTTTTTCTAGAGCATGACAGTTGTATCCAAACTCAAATAGCTCCCACCCTCCTATTGGTAGGATTGCATCCTTAATGTAACTATGAAAATCATTAAACCTATCTATCAATTCCTCGGTACCCTATGCATGTTTATAGTTTTTAGAAGATCTCGAGAGCTAGTTTATAAGGTCTTGGGATAAATCCCTCTTCATTTTAGCCCCATAGCTAGACCTCTGACTCATGATTATAGGCAAAAGGAGTAGGACAGGCTAAAAGGAAAAAAAGGAGGTGAGGGCTTGATAGCTCTAACAACTTGGGAGGGGAGTCAATTTGGTTTTCCTCAATGTTCAAATGCAATTATGTAGGTCAAAGATATCCCTATTGATCAAGATTCAACATACCATTTTATGCAGTCATCCCGCACCTGAACTTTGAAGTTGCAATCACCAGCTACAATGCTACTCAGTCAAAACCTGCTTCAACTCGCAAAAGTCTTTAGTCTTCAGTATGCTCAAAATTGCATTTGTAATGTGCATAATGGACTTCAAAATGGAGGCTGAAATCCATTTATTTCCTATCGTCACATGATTTATTTCTCAATTAAACACAGCATGCTACAAAGTATGAATGGTCGCATCCTTTTAATATTAGCCATTCGATCAACACTAGGCATTGATCTTTTCAATATCACATGTCATCCCCATATCGCAACCTCGAACAAAAGACAAACACTTTAAAGCTGCATGGTGCGCTGGACCGTTATATCTTTATTAGTTGAGCACCTTAAAACACCACCATTGATATTATATATTATATAATATATTATAATAATATATCTAATATAATTATATAATAATAATATATATGATTATATATCTAATAATTATCCAATATATCGTTGCCAGTTGGACGGGTATACTTGAATTCTGGAACGAAATGTCTGGAGTGCTAGACTTGCGAACTCATACCTCCAGAATCAATCTAGATCCGTTAGATTTACAAAGATCAAAGAATGAATAATTATTATATAACAAATTATAATAATATATCTAACCTTAAACCAATATTATAACATTTTATGTAATATTAATTATAATTAAATTATATAATATATCTAACCTATATTATATCATCAAAGTGGGTCCAACCTCATATAAAGGGAGCTTCATACTTTAGCGCCATGTATCACCGTTCAATGAATGTTTCGATGCCAGATGGATGGCTGTAGTTGAATTCTGGAACAAATGTCCGGAGCGCTAGACTTGCAAACTCAAACCTCCAGAATCAATCAAGAGACGTTAGATTTACAAAGATCAACGGTTGAGATTATACAATAGTTTTCAATTCCATCGCTCAATGTACGTGTTGCATAAGTATTAAATTATTAATTCAAGCTACATAATTGCATGTCATCCTTAAATTTTATTTGAAGTGGGAGTACTCAGCAATAGTACAACTACAAATACAATCTTGTACTAAAAGTGAAGAATAGAATATAATAACTTTTAAAAAAATTAACTTCCTCAAGAATAAAATAAAATTCATAACTTTAATAAAAGAATGTAGCATGTTTCACTCACTTTACTTCACAGTTGGCACTTAGCCTTTAGCAATTTTAATCGATGCTATTTGGAAGTAAGAGGGTCAAGGACTCAAGGAGATTGCAGTGCACTAGAAATTTTAATATCGATTGTGTAATGCCACAGAGTCACTCAGTGCCAGTCTTTGTATTCATCTTTTCCAAGTAAGTGAAATGCAGAAATACTTCATTCCTATTACTATTTCCATTACTATTCTCCTTGAAATTTTAGTTTTTTCAATCTTGGGGACCGGGGTTTCAGGTTGAGTGTTTACAAGCATGTCTACTAGCACTACCAGACCAAAATTTGGGAATACCAAAGAAAGAGATAAAAAGACTACGCCAGACTAGTTAAAACCCCAGGTTTTACAAATGAATACCATGATATTTATGACCCTATAATATTTGGAAGGTTTACCTCAACACTTAGATTTTCATTGGATAATAAGGTATGTCAAGTACAACCTGACCCAAAAAACCAATACCAAATAGCAGGATGACTGCACCATGGGTGGTTGGATTGGGATGCTTGATGTTCCCTGAGGTTTTCCCTTCCCCTAAATTTATCATGGTCTGTGCCCAAAATTAGGATGAAAATAGAAAAGCAATAGTTATAAAAGATAGCCAGGAAATAATGCTTCCCATTAATGGAGAATATTTTGGCAAATTGTTGGGTTTAACTGCTGAAGAATGCAGAAAAGTCCACATAAACCTAGAAAAACTTGCTAGTACTTATGAAGTAGTTAGAAAATGATAAAAAAAATTATCAAATCTCTAACATTGGATGGTGGCCTACTCAATCAGAATCATAAGCCTCCTTATAAAATTAATATTTTAAAACATGGATTAAGGATACTATTTCCATGCTAGTGTTTTTCCTTGGATTGGATAATAATAGTCAAGTGGATGCAAGCCTCCTTGAAATGGTATACAATATCCATCAATGCAATCCACCTGCTAAATATAGATTTCTTGAGCACATTGCAAGATCCATGCATGATCAGTTTTTAATGATTAAATGAAGTCAAAGTGAAGCTCCCACTCCCAATTCCAACAGAAAGGCATTTAGATTCACATCCTACTTGTGCTATTTTTTTCTGATGCAGTTTGTTGGGATGTTTGAGGACAACAAGCTTGAAATTCAGCAAGATAAAAATGGACTACTAGATTGGACCCATAAGATAAAGATGTATCATAATCAAAAGAACTACAATCATTTTGTGGACTACTTTTTGGCTCCATTGTATCAAGCCATTACAAATACTCTAATGCCTAGATTGCCCAAGTCTTGTAGAAATTTAATTCAACTGGATAAAGAAATACAATTGGTTGACTGGTACTTCATGGAGGAATATACTATCCTAATATTTTATGGATCAGGAGTAAAGCCCCACAAACTTCTAATACATGTGATAGAGAGGATTTTTGCATTGGAATACATACTGCAAATGGAGAGTATAGATCAATTGTACTTTGTTAGTCAGCAAAAGAAGAGCATATTTCCTTCCTTACCTTTTGCATGTGGAGGGTTCGCATTCGAGAAAAAAGAATTCACTGTGGCACATGAAATTTTACAACTTTTTAAATTTGATGTTGACTCTCACTAGTAGTATGACCCATGTGATGTGATTAAAATAAGGCTTGTGGCCAATAAGAATGCTCCAACTAGAATTCAACATGAAAGTAAAGCCCTGCTAGAAATGTTGAGAAACAAGAATTCTTGGGATGAGATCAGAAAAGACATGGAATAAACTACTGCTCAAAGAGGTATTTCTTTTGAAATATTGTCATCATAAATAATGGGATTGCATCCAATTCCACAAACATAGAGAGATGCAGAGATGACACTGGCAAACAAGAGGTACGATAATTTCTATAGAAAAGCAGCTAAAATATATATGTATACAAAAATTCCACATACTCTAAAAGATGTTTATACATAGGAATAGTGGTCACACTCAAAAATTAGTGCCTTTTGGTCTATGAGAAAGGATCTCAGTGATCCAAAAGCTACTGCAAAATTCAAAAAAATCTCAGAAGATGAAGAGTTTAGCAAATTGTGGGATATAGAGCATCCCACTGTCACTGAAGCAACTAATGTTGAAAGTGATGATGAGGATGAAGACCAACCCACAAATCTTAGTGCCTATGCATTCAAACCTCATATGAGTGAGACCACAAGAGAAACATATACTACATGGGCATCAATAGCCCAAAAATTGGGTTATGAAGGTGGTGCTTTGGAGCCCATAGGATAAGGCATTTGGATGGTACCAGAGGCATACCCTAGAAAACCTAACGACCTTCGACTTAGCATTGGAGGTGATGAACAAGTCATAGGGCATACACATACAAATCAAGAGATTAGATTTATTCTAGCTTTAAATCCTCAGACTAAGACTCAGTCACTAATAGTACAACAAGGGTCTTCTAATCTGCATGTTTCTCATTCTTTTCCTGTAGAAGATGGTGGACATTCTAGTGCTACTAGTGGCAAATCTGGCAATGGTACAGGTAATAGTACACTAGTAGAAAAATAGAAATAAATGATTAAAAAAACTACCAAATGTGTATGGGGAAAAAATTGATTAATTCTAAACTAATAAAACCAAAGAACCCAACAACATAAAGAAAACGAATTTAAATAAAAGCCATGACAAATAATCAATGAAATAAAGACTTTTACCAAAATCTGTATTGTTTCCTTTGGATTGAATGTGGATTGCTCAATGAAGTTGCGAAACCATAGCTGCAACAAGCAAGTAGTGTGCTCAATGTGCTCAAAGATCAATGTCAAAAGATCGTAAGAGTGCTCAATCGACGCGTTTTGTATGCTCAAAGCTCTGTTAAGTATGCCTGAGAATACGATCGAAGAGAGGGGTAATGAAGGAGATGAGGGGGGTTTATATAGGTTTCAAGGAAGATCGATCAACGGTCCAGATAATTCAAAAGAATCAACGGAGGAGAATAGTTGAGGAACGTGCAACGAATGAGAAGAAGACATGTGTCTTGCTTTCTTTTGCATGAGAGGAGTTATCAAGAATAGAAGAATAAGTTAACTGAAGAGATAAATCAATTAAAAGAATAAAGCAATCAGTTAAGTGATTTAAAACAAGAAGAAGAGATTTGCATGAGAAAAGAAGATATTTTGCTTTATTAAATATAGAAAGCTTGAGTTATTTTAGAGATAACTCAAATTAGAAGAAAAAGCAACTTAAATAAATAATTGATTTATTTAAATTTAGAGCAGATATTTTGGAAGAAATAATTAAATAATTAGAATTATTTAATTTAGAAGATTTGAAAGCAAATTAAATAAATAAATTTATTTAATTGTTGTGCATGATTTTGGAAGAATAAATTTTGATTTAATTAAATAATGTAAATTATTTAATTGTAGATAAGAGGGAATTTGTTGAATTAATTAAATAATTAGATTTATTTAATTAATGTGGATGTGAATTTTGGAAGGTGACAAATTAAATAATTAAAATTATTTAATTGTGGAAGAATAATAGAGGAATTTGATTTAATTAATTAAATAAAGAGATTTTATTTAATTAATGTCGAAAGTATGTGATTTAGAAGAATTTGGTGACATTAATTAAATAATTAGATTTTTTAATTAATGTGTGAAATGCAGGTGATTAGGAAGAAATGACGAGATGCGAGCAGTGTGACGACTTGGTCATTTTAGGGTATCCACCAAAAATTGGTCATGTGATTAGTAGTTTGGTCACATGACCATTGGTAGTTTATTGCTGGTCATTTATCTCGCAACCAAATTTATGACTAAACAAATTTTAGTCATTAATTTGGTAGTATATTTAGTCATCAATTTGGTAGTATATTTAGTCATCAATTTGGTAGTATATTTAATCATTAATTTAGTCATTGATTGTTATTAACTGGTCATTTATTTAGTCATTGTAATCATTAATTGCTATCAATTTGTATTATATTTAGTCATTGTAGTCATTTATTTAGTCATTTATTTGGGTGAATTAATGATTCAAGTTACAAATCAAATCTAACTTAATTAATTCTCACAAATTTATGCATATAAACTTCAAGTATCATAGATATTCAAATGTTGAGAGAAACACCATGAAATGAAGACTAAAATGCTTGAACAAATATGATTGATCACTCTAAAAAAAATTTACTTCATTAATCTTGGCAAATCAAAGACATTCAATGTCTCACTGACAACAGTATTTAGGACAGCCATAGCAGGGAGGGGACGTGACCCAAGGATGCTACATGTGGTAGAAACACAAAATGTTTTTAAATATTAAATACAAAAATGTGATCTACAAGACAAAAGCTTTTGATCACAGTGTAATTTTATTGAAAATAGCCCTTTGTCAGTAAGGTCAGTTGCGTAATAACTCCAGTGGCCCCAATTTGATCACTCTTCACAGAGGAATACATGGATATTATAAGAAAAAGCACGGAAAATGGCATTAAAAGTCTTCTAACAACCTGAATTTTGCATATTGTCTACCATATTTAACATAACAAAAAATGAAAATTATGTTATAAATTCAAGGAAAGAGGTTGTTACGTAAAGTTTCTTTTGTGTTACAAGCCATAACCAAAATAAGTGTTATCTGCAATTAACATGGGCATCTCAAATATACTCCACATATAAGATTGAAGTAGCTGCTAGTGTTACAGGCTATGTTTACATGTTACATCAACCCCAGTGATGTTTCTAATGTTGGCCAAGGTAATGATACATCCAAGAAGCAACAAATTGAATTCCTCATCTTTGATTTGGATGACACTTTTTATCCTCGCAGAGGTGGAGTGTATAATGCAAACAACAAGAAGATGCAAGACTACATGACTCAGAAGCAGGAGATTGAAGAGGAAAAACCCATTAAACAATTTGACCATGAACAATATTACCAGTTTTCAAATGGCACTTTTCCCAATGATAACTTGAGGCTTGATTGTGAGCTCAAGAAATTACTACTTAGTCTCTCACAGTACAAAATAATATTCACCAATGCCGACAAAGACCATGTTCACAAAACCTTAAAGGAATTGCATTTGAATGACTATTTTGATCGGATCGTATGCTTTGAGACTCTTAATCCTTCTAAGAAACCATCTCACATTGTTTGCAAGCCTTCATTGGATGCATTCAAAACTACTCTTAAAATAGCCAAGGTTGAGGATTCAAAACGTGCCATGTTCTTTGATTCTAGCCCTCTTAATATAAAAGAGGCCAATGCTGCAAGGCTTAATACTGTACTAATGGGTGAGGTAGAAAAGTGCCAAGGAGTAGATTATGCCCTGCCAAGTCTTCACAGTCTCAAGGAAATGATTCCTTCCATATGGGAATACAGACCAAAATCAAGATGGAAAAAGTTGCATAATAGAGGCAATGTAAATATCTTGCATTGAAATAAATTTTGGCATATTTTTTAAAAAGGTAGCAATGGGGTTTCTATTTTTCTGTGGTTAAGGCAAGAAAATTTTTAGTTTTTGTGGTAAAAAAATAAAGAACTAATGCAGATACCTTTAAAAAAAATTCCTCCACTGCCTTGGATCGATTCCTTGGAAGGTGAATCTTTTGTTTTATGTTTGCACTCCCTTCCAACTCACCTCAAATCTTGCAATTTGATATGCTCGCCTAAGTTATTTGCTTTCAACCATTTTCCCTTTCTTTTTTCTTTGAAAAAATATAAAATAGAAATCCTAGAGAAATGGGGGTCAAGAGGAAGAATGCAACTTGAATAGGGTTTGTTCTACTTCAAACAAAGGAAGTCATATGTGAGGTATGTGCCCTGCTAAGGCCTCTAAGGAATGCGTCATCAGCCATGAAGAATTCACCGAATCTCCTTGCATCTCACTGCGATGTCTGTGATCCAAACATTGAAAAGTTTTGTTGCTTATGCTAAGACTATAATCATATTTTAGCTGAAATGATTCAAGGAAAACAACAAAGCGGTTATTGAAAAACTAGAAACCCATCATAATGTTAAGATGTACAAAAACTTAATACCCAAAAGGATGTAATTACTTGGTTGGATTTATATGAAAGGCTATGTAAATGTGACATTTGAAAGGGTTAATCTAAACTCAGAAATGAGGATTGAAGCAAGCATTTACCTGTCGCAGTAGATCATCCTCTTTGCAGCTTCAAAATGGAACTAGAATTGTAATTTCACCTCAGGGAGTAGCTAGTTCCCTAGCCGCTGCCTAGGGTTTTCCTTATTTGCCAAAGTTGAAGAGTAAAATGCATTTGCTTGTTGTGTTAGGGCAACTTTAGGGTTAGGGAGCCCATGCCCATTGTGGAAGGAAAAGAACAAAAATAAATAAGTAAATGCAAGAGTCTTCTAATTGTTATGTTTAACCCTATGTAAATTTAGAGTAATCATGTTCAAAATAAGTTAGGGTTTACCTTTAGGGTTTCAACGAGAAGCAATGGGTGCCAAAAGTGAAATTTAAATAACCCATGTATAATTTTGGTGCCCATATTATAATATTAATAATATAATATAAATATATTATATTATATAAATATTATATTATATTATATTATAATATAATATATTATAATATTATATTATATTATATTATATATAATAATAATATTATTAAATATATTATAATATTAATAATATAATATTATATTATATAATATTAAATACATTATAATATAATTATAATGTTGTAATATTAATAATATAATAATATATTATAATATATATTATATAATATCATATTATATTATATTTTAATATAATATATTATTATTATATTATATTATAATACAACCCACTCCCTCAATTCAAAATATTTTTTTAATTATCCACTTTAATATCATATTGTCTAATTTATTTGTGTGAGTAATTATTTAGTCATTTATTTGGTCATTTATTTAGTCATTTCAACCGATGACCAAATTAGTCATTTATAGTTGTGTTGCGAAAAGTTTTAGTCACCTGGTCATTTATTTTCCATATTTCTATTAGTGGTAGTAGTAGTCGTCAACAAGAGCCGCAACAACAAACTCACAAGAGGCCAACAATAACATTAGATGATACTATAGACAAACTTAGAGAACAAAGCCTTGTGAAGACTAAGAAGCAAAAGATTATGACAAGTTTTGATTCCACATCCATATTAAAGCAATTGTTTCCAGAAGGCATCCCCCTCCGATCATTAGTGTGACTGGGACAGGAATGGCTAATCCTCGACCTCAATTAATTAGAGATACCGTCAACACTACAACTATTCCTTCACCATTCAAAGTTATGTCAAGTGTCACAGATTCTAATTACAAAGATGAGTTTGAAAAGAAATCCAAAATATCTAAAACACACAAGAAGCAAGTGCTAGAGATAGAGACTACTGCAACTTTAGAGCTTGTAACAACCAGGGTATTGACTACATTTGACCCAGAAATCCAAAAAATGGATTACATGATTATTGTGCCCAAAGTGTTGGCAAGAGACACTATATGGATTCATGGTTGTTGTCATTGATGGCAACAAAGGTCATCCCACATATCCGCAAGTCATGATATGTCTCTACCGGAAGTCAGATTGAAGATTGTGGTGGTCCGGTGAACAAGAACAGAGCATGTGGCAAGGTCCGACAGATTGGTCCGGATCTCTCAGAGGAAGTGTCTTGGTGCAGTGCGGATCTGGGGAAGTCAAGAGGACTATCTTGAGTAGTATATTCCAAGGATTTAGCCTCCGGAGATGGACAAGGAAAAAGATATGAATAGTTGAGTACCGGATTCCTGAGAGACAGTGAAAACAGAGGAAGAACTGACTGACTGAGTATCAAACTACTTTCCGGATGTGTTACAGATGATGATAAAGGTTGCGGAGGCATGAATCATGTTTGGCCGACATAATTGATGATATCTACAAGTATATGCTTGATCCGCATTGCTTGGTGAGCAAGGATTCAGCCGACAGAACTAAGTTTGTAAGAAACTAGACTGTTCCGGATGCCGACTAGAAAGATGATGAAATTACTTGTGCGGATATATATAGAGGATGGATTTAGTTGTAAAGGGTGAGTAGTGTGTGTGAGGATATGCGAACAAGTCCAGAATAGAGCAGAAGAAACAAGAAAGATCCGGTATGTGAAAGGACAGCAGACTAAAGAACAGAGGAAAGATGAAGTGCAGCAGATCAGTATACTGAACCTAACCGGAACTGAACTCCAGCATATGCAGATGCTTCCAATCAGTTCAAGACTGTGATTCTTATCACTTTGTAAGACAGTGTGTCTTCTTGTAGGCAGTGAGCCTCTTGTGAGCAGTGTGCTCGGGCAGTGAGCCCTAATTGGCAAGTGCCATTTTTGTAATTTCCTATTCTTCTAACAGAGAATAATTCTTGGGTTAATCACCCCGTGGTTTTCTCCCTTAACAGGGTTTCCACGTCAAAAATACTGTGTCATGTGTTTCTTACTTCATGGTTAATGTTTTGTGTTTGATTTTATGCTGCTTCATTTAGAAGGAAAGTTTAATAAGGGAAATAATTAGGATAACTGATTCACCCCCCCCCCTCTCAGTTATCAACACAAAGTTCAAAATAAACCAGAGGACCAGATGCAATGCTTTGACTATGAGGTGAGTACCATCCAAGTGGATTTTTTTGGAATAAAAAATTCTGACAAAATTAATGTATCAAAAAGGAACAACGAAGTGTACACATCATTGCTAAAGCAAGAGAGAGAAAAAAAAGGTATGGTTATTTTTAATTTCCTAGTAACCTTGTTGAATATATTGTCTAAAAATCAGAGTTATAATATAGATAGGTCACAAGTTCCAATAATTGAGTTACAACTAAAGAAAAATGTATTCAATGATGTTAATTCCATTCAAATTGCTCATTTTCATTTGACTTTATGATTTATGTAATAGGTTGCAGACTCAAATAGAAAAGTTATAGGGAGACATAGAAAATGAAAAAGCCAAGAGGAAACAACAAAGAGCAAGACCAAAGAATTAGAGAAAAGGACAAAAAACTCTGACTCTACATCTACAAGTGAAGTGAATAAACTAAAGAAAATGTTAAGTGAAAGTAAAAAAAATTATGATATTGAGAAAGCCAATTGAGAAAAATTAGGACAATCCTTGAATGAAGCCAATGAAAAATTGTAGGCAATAGAAAAAGCAAGACATCTGTGGGAAGAAAATGTGGAGAAAGAGAGAAAAAACTCTAAAAATTTGTAGATAAAACTGAAGAATGCAAAAAATGAAATAAAATCCTCCCAGAAGAAAGTATCTAAATTTTATAGAAACACAATGGTTTATATAAAACATAACATGTGGGTGAAAATTATGAAGAGGATTGATGATTTGTGTAAAATGTTTGAATTCATTGATGATCTACTATTATGTAGTAATAAACTCAAACAATACATTGCTGAAAATGGATACATGGCAACTTCAAACTAGTCAGATGCAAACAACATTTTGCAATCAATCTACAAAGCTAGTGGCGAAGAATTGGAATAGAAAGGATTTCAGAACTGTATTGATGCCACAATAAGGACCGCATCTATCATTGAAAAATGTGCGAAGCTGGAACAAGCACAGGATATTTTGGAACAAGTTGTAGTATTGACAAAGAGGATGCAAACAAAGGAAGAATACTTCAGAAAGCTTGGTTTGCATACTGATACATTGGAAAGGTTTCTTTCAAAAAGAATATGGAGGATAAAATGAAGTTGAATAGGACCGGTTTCCTAAAAATCTTGATGAGGCAAACTTTTTGGATTCTATCGCACCACTCATAACCTTAAATGGAACTTTTAGTGAAAAATTCAAGTCAAGTAAATATATGAATTATAAAATGATAACACACTTACAACTCGCTCACATTGGATTAAGAAAAATTACGTTGCCATCAGATGAAGAGTGGAGCACTCTACAAAACCTGATAGAATGATTTAGTAATATGTGTTTCCAACAGAGCATTATGCAGAGTTGGTTTTGACCAAGTTATTGTACATTGTAAATGTAATACTTTGATGTATTCCTTCGAACCTTCATTTGAAAATCAATATAACACTTAAACCATTTATGTGTTCATTGTTCAAATTATCTGTATTATTTAATTGCCTACTTCAGGAAAACTCTAATTTCTATATACACATTAAAAATTTGCTAATGTTGTTGATTACTATGCAATGCAATAAAGGAAAACAAATGAAACACTATTGTGGTTATAGAGAAGAAAAATTACTTTGCATTTAGTTGAATGCTTGTAAAACTTATCAATATCACACAATAATAATATGAAAATATTAATTTTTTATATCAAAAATGAAGAATGTACATCACTGATAGACAAATAAAATGTCATCAACAACATTTTGGAGTTTGGAACATGAAATATAGTATAAATACCTAGTAACTGCTAAATCCCTTCAAATTGCCAAGTCATCTCATCATCCTAATTCTCCTCCCTTTGACCATGATATCCAGTGTCAGCCTGGTCATGTTCTTCATTTTCTTCTATCTCCATACCTCCACTTAAGAGTGTCTCATCAACACCATTACCATTACATGTGGTTCTGGTATTCATTGTGTCACTGTCATGTGTGCTATTATTGTTTGAAGTGTTGCACAACTCTCTTCTTTCACATAAGGACCTCCAAATTGCGAGTGCCCTATCAAAAGGAAAATTCCAAATATCATGTCTAATTGTATACATTCTCAAGTAGTTTTCCAAATTCTTGTCAAGTTTATTTCTTATCTTTGATTTCAAGAACCCCAATGCACTGAAAACTCTCTCATCCTTCACTGACCCCAATATCATGGTTTGACATAAATCAGCAAGTTTGAAAAATTATGATAATGCATCACGCAATATTTTTCTTTGACTTAAGGTTTCCCTAAGCTTTGTTATTGATCCCTTTGGTGGGGAGCCTCCATGAGTTTAAACCATTACATCATTGAAGTTGAAAATTGACCTAATTGCTCTCTAAGCTTAGTTTGATTTAAAATTCCTTCTATTTGTTGTCCATCAAATTTTGTACTTCTACAAAAAAGATCTATTAAGGTCTTTATCTTGTTGTGATAATCAATTGGCTCACAATTGACCCAATATTGAGGATACATTATAGACATGGCTTCAAGTAGTTCATCATGAGGGAATCAATCTCTAATATCTAAGGAAAGAGATTTCACAATATTCTTTAAAGTAGTACTTACAGAATTAACAATCTTGTCAAAAGCTTCCCTTGAAACAAGTTCTTATTTGATAGTGCACTTGACCTTGTTAAAATAGTGCATTGGTATCTTAAATACCTCTACATAGACACGTAACTCCCCACTATCATTAAACTGTAAAAAATTAGCAAGATTGGTCACATTTGTTATCAAGTGCCAGCTGCTAAATTTTGGACTTATGAAGGACTTGTCTAAAAAATATAGATTATCGAGGGTCATGCATATCATTCGATGCAGTTTAGTATATTTAGAAATATACATAGTTCTCTCTTGGGATTTTTTCACAAGCACGTTCATTTCCTCTAGCATGGGAAGAATACCAGCTAAAATGAGGAGTGTCTCTATGTCACTTAACCTATGTAAGAGGTCGGGAGCCCTGTCAACTGTGAAGCGATGGTCAGACATTACACCAATCAAGGATTGATATTCTGCTAAAACTCTTTTCGCTGGTTCATGCAAGGAGATCCATTTGGTATCAACATCCTTAAGAAGCTTGTTTCCTACAGTTAGTCCCTCAGCAAAATGTTGAAATTCCAAAAACCATTTGGGACTTCGGCAGAAGTATGAGTGGAGCTCGTGGACTTGAAGTTGAAAATTGACCTGATTGCTCTCAAAGCTTAGTTTGATTTAAAATTCCTTCTATTTGTTGTCCATCAAATTCTGTACTTCTGCAAAAATGATCTATTAAGGTCTTTATCTTGTTGTGACAATAACTTGGCTCATAGTTGACCCAATATTGAGGATACACTATAGACATGGCTTCAAGCAGTTCATCACGAGGGAATCGATCTCTAATATCTAAGGAAAGAGATTTCACAATATTCTTTAAAGTAGTACTTACAGAATTAACAATCTTGTCAAAAGCTTCCCTTGAAACAAGTTCTTTGATAGTGCCCCTGACCTTGTTAAAACAGTGCATTGGTATCTCAAATACTTTTACAGAGACACATAACTCCCCGCTATCATTAAACTATAAAAAATTAGCAGGATTGGTCACATTTGTTATCAAGTGCCAGCTGCTAAATTTTGAACTTATGAAGGACTTGTCTAATAGATATAGATTATCAAGGGTCATGCATATCATTCTATGTAGTTTAGTATATTTAGAAATATACATAGTTCTCTCTTGGGATTTTTTCACAAGCACGTTCATTTCCTCTAGCATGGGAAGAATACCAGCTAAAACGAGGAGTGTCTCTATGTCACTTAACCTATGTAAGAAGTTAGGAGCCCTGTCAACTGTGAAGCGATGGTCATACATTACACCAATCAAGGATTGATATTCTGCTAAAACTCTTTTCACTGGTTCATGCATGGAGATCCATCTGGTATCAACATCCTTAAGAAGATTATTTCCTACAGTTAGTCCCTTAGCAAAATGTTAAATTCCAAAAACTATTTGGGACTTCAGCAAAAGTATGAGTAGAGCTCTTGGACTAGATCTTCAACTTTTGATACTGTAGGAAACTTGCTCAACATTTTAAATGCTAAATTCATTTTGTGGGCCGTGTAGAGAATGCCAAATCATGTATGGTGAAATAGAAGTTTGTAGCTTTACACACAAACCATTCCTATGACCTTGCATTACTGAAGCTCCATCCACCCATACACACACCAACTTTCTGGCAATTGTACAGTCATCCGTACCTCCAATTTCAATCAAAGATTTCTTAACTATCTCAAATAGATTTTGTGATGTTGCATTCTCCTTCATTTTATAAACAAAGAGTATATGAGGTTGGAAAACATGATTTTCCACAATATACACATGCATGCATACCTAAGAAGTATTATCTATTGTTGTAACTTCATCTAGAGATAATGCAATAAAAGTTGACTCTTATTTTTTCCTGTAAATCATGTTTTTCCACCTCGGCAAGACAACTTTCCCATTCCCATCCATTTTTAATTGACCAATGTGTGTTAGGAAAATTAGGAATGCACATAAAAGATAATAAACTATTATATTCTAGGTATTCTATAATAGGAAGCCCTTTGGTCAAAATATGAAAAATAACACCCAACTAAACAATTTTTGCCATTTGTGCTTCTCCCATCATCTTTCCAAGTTGAGCTTCAATTGAACCTCCACCTATATGAATATTTTCCTTTCTTTTCATATGCACATCATATTCAAGGGCATTCTTTACATGAAGGCATTCTTCCTTCATTTTCCATCTTATCACTAAGTTTTTCCTATCCATATATGATTTGTTTTTCATAAACTTTGCCAATATGTTTTTCTATGGTGTCAAGTTTTTTCTGCAACCTCTTGTCCCTATGATATTTCTAGCTGCAAATATTACACTTGCATTCTATGGGAGGGTCATCTTTGTTTGCATTCTCCACCGGTTCAATGAATGGGAATTTTGACACCCAATCAATCTGAAAACTCCTTGACATTTCCCACTCATGCCCCTTTTTTTATTTGACTTTTCTTTTCCCCTTGCGTGCACTTGTAGGATCTTCATTTTAATTGATTTATATAACTTCATTATCATTTGTTGAGTTTGATTTATTCATATTATCATTCATGCTACCTTGAGTATTCCCTGGAACATCATCTGTGGCATTGTCATCATTCCCACTACCTTGGGTATTCCCTGGAACATCATCTATGGCATTCTAATCATTCCTTCTACCTTGGGTATTCCCTGGAATATCATCTATGGCCTTGTGATCCAAGTCAATAGATGGTACAAGTTTTGATGTTGTAGCTCCATCATATGGACCACCAACATTACCAAAGTACGACTTTATGTTTCTCCATTTTTATGACATTGACCTCCCTTCACCACCCTTAGACAACTTCTTGCTCGACATCTCTCACAAATTAAAAGCTATAGAAAAAATGTCATTTTGTTCAAGAAGGAATCATAGATGATAGAATATACATCCATGGGTCCTGGATTAAAATATCTCCCTAGTCCTAACTCCTACTCAATCAATATCATCTGTAACAATGAAACCAAACAATGACAAATAATCAACATGAATCTTATATCATTAAACAGTAAAGAAATGATCACTGACCTTTCAGTGACTCGCCAATGCCTATAGTTGTAACTTCTCTATGATCTAAAATGAATATGAGGATTCGAGAGCTTAAAGCTAAACAAAATGTGTAAAGGATTAATTAGAGTTTCAAATGCATTTATATCAATGCATATTTGGTGAATACTGCGGGATTTTCAAATGGTAGTATAATAATTTGGCGAATCCTACATACTATTTATAGGAAACTTATAAATGTTAGGTGAAATGGACCTCCATCAAACACTTATGTTGTAATTTTCTAGGCGAATATGGCCTTGGGATTAGCATGGAGTTATAATGGTATTTGCGAAATCAGTCCTCATACATGTGAACCGTTTAATGATATTGGCAAAATTGGTCCTCATGCATGTCAACCGGTTAATGATATTGGTGAAATTGGTCCTCATGCATGTCAACCATTTAATGATATTTAAAAATATGTGGGTGAATTAAAACATGCCTCCGAAATTCCAGGCGAATCACCATTAGAACCGCATAGTATACTGTGGCGAAAATACTAACTATAAATGACTAAAAAATTAATAGGGTGGCGAATTGAAATGCATTTGACCAAAAATCTTTAAAAATTGGGGGAATTAGCCCCCTGTCAATGGGAATGTATTCACTAATTCCCAATTCGTGGATATGAACTATTTTCCAATTGGTGAAGATTCGCCACTAAAAAAATCCCTGGGGGAATATTCCTCGTATATACTTTAGCCACTGGTTTTGATTCGCTACCAAATATGAGAACTTATACTCTAACTGCCTTAAATATGTTTGCCGCCAAATTTGATATAGTCTACCTAGTTTTAAATATGTGGAAGAAATTAAAACACTGTGAAGATATTTTTTTTAAACAGCTGAAGCCATGTTTGAAGTTGCCAGTGGTTTTTAAAACCTGTGGATTTAATTGTTTTAAGGTCGAAGCCTAAGTAAAAGGCACTGTGGGGGGTATTAACCCCTCCACGTGGCCTGCGAGGGATCTTATGGGGTTGCCCTTGTCACGCGGTGGCTCCCTACTGGCAGCAAGGTACAAGGGCTCAACAACCCTATCTAGGGTACTGTTGGGTACCCTAATACAAAATTTTTATATTTTTTTATTTCAACAAATCTCTACAGATTTACAACCCACGAAAAATACTTTAACCGATGAAAATTAATTTTACTCGTACGAAGCCTACGATTTAACCAACAATGTTGTTTAGGTCAAAGGAATATTCTGCTGATGTAGAGAATATTTTCTGTGATGATTCTGTATGGTGGGATTAGGCAAAAAAAAATTCCTTTTCTTGCAACTTTGTTCGATTTGGACGATTTGACAATCGATCTATAGACTTTTGAGCATTCTGTGCATGATGGTAGGGTCTAATTTTTCCCAAACTGCTCCAAAATTGCAGCTACTTCCTGAATCAGGTATCCATTCCTTGAATTGAAAACCTCATAGATTTGGTCTCGAGTGTCTGATCTGGATGAAACAAAAGGTGATCAAAACTATCTCAGACCTCCTGAACACAATTGTGTGCTTAGATTTGCAGCAACATGCTCTAAAATGAACTTGCAATATAAGGCACAAAGAGGAAACCCTCACAAATCTATTATTTTCATCAAGTCTTTTTGATTCTCCAGGTCATCATTTGATGCAAGAGAAGAGCATACTCAACTATCAAGATCCACCATGAATTTGCATTCAAATCTCTAAATAATTTGGCTAACAAGAAGAGATTCCACCTAGAGATCTCTGATACCATGTAAGAGTTGGCTATATAGGAGCACCCAAGATCTAGGACTTCATGAAAGCACAAGTGTGATGTTCCAATATTTAGGCATTGTTTAAATTAAAGATTTAAACATCATGATAAAGACAGAGTTGCTTTCATCAAATATGGTGTTTGTCATCGTTAATTTGATGATGAGCGTGTATATACTAATATTTAATAAGCATATATAATATTATTAATAATATATATATTAATATAAATTAAATATTATTATGATTATGATTATTAATAAAATAATATAAATATATAAGGCAGATATTTATGAGTATGATTTAAAGTAATGAATAGTTAGGAAAGGCAGTGATTCCTATTATATGCAGTGACTAAGGGGAGCAATCACTATTAGTTGCAAACACTATTAGTTGCAAACTAAACAAATACATATAGCAGCGATCTATTATAGGTAATCTCTTTTAGAAATATACATCCCCTAAGAGTGTGATATGAAGTAAGGAGATTAATTAAATATGCAGCGATTAACATATAACACATGGAGCATGATCAATATATTAAAAGAGTAGTAATTTATATTAATAGAGCAACTATTATGTTTTTTAGAGGCAACGATTCATTTATGTGAAGGCATGTCCATAATGAAAGGTGGTGTCTCTCAATAGAGATCACATTCTTTCAAGAAGTATGAAGGTATATATGATACTTGTGGCAAGAAATGGAATGGGGAGTGAAGAAGAATAAATATGTCTGAAAAATATATATCTAGATTAATAATTTAGACCTGCATAAATGGAATAATAGGAGAATATACATTAGCAGTCTAAGATCTAATCTACAGTCATAAACAGAGGAAATCAGCAAACAAGAAAAGACATACATCAGTACTTAGAAAAGTAGTAGGTATATAAATAGCCATGTAATCATGATAATATAGATGTAGTCAAAGAACTAATATTTCTTTCAATTGCATTACTTATGTAGAGTGGACAAATAAGAACAAGTAGAATATGGAATGCTAGTACTAATATAGTATATATGATAATGTTAGTACTTATTATGTATAATGAATAATCATCTTTAATATATTTTAGATGTAAATAAATATTTAACCTCATCATGGAGGAAAGGAAGGAGACATAGATAAGAGGGTATAAGGTTTCCATCTAAGTAACCCACCTTAGATAGATGTCAAACACCTACCACCAAAGCCAACAGAGCCAAAGTCCCGCTCTTGGGCTTAGATTAGATAAGCCAAGAACCCCACTATGATCCCCATGCCATTCCTACCATGATGATTTATTAATTGTAAGGGATAAGCCATGGATAGGGAAGCAAAAGAAGCACTCTACTAAGTACCCCACTTTGGTGGATGTCTAATTCCTGCCACCAAATCTAGGAGGGCCAAAGTTCTGATCTTGCGCATAGTATGGGTTGCCTTGGTCAAACCTATCATGTCCAGGTATCCCTATGCTCTAAATGTGTTTGATATTGGAGTTGTATCATCTAACCCTAACAATGAAATGAGTTTATATATATATATATATGCACTTGTGTTTTCTATGTGATGAGTGCAAGATTTATATTCAAGAGCATAACAAAGAGATAACTACCTATAAGTCATCTTCCTAACCCTAATTTATCTTAATTGTGATTGTAGGGTTTAATCTAGGGCAAATATAGAAGGGGACATTACAAAATTGATAATTTAGGGTAAAATTAGTATTGTTCTTAGAAAGGGACATTACAATAAGAGAGACAATGAGAGAATAATTCTATTCTATCAATGAATGCAAGATTGTATATCATATGCTATGTTACAATGTACATAAAGAGCCTTGCTTATAAAGACAAGGATGAGAGCCAAGATGTTATAGTCATGTGGTGTTGAGAAAAAGGACATCCCGTTGATCAACAATGTGTTGAATAAACTTGTTCCATCTCCATCTTTGCATCATAAAAAATTTATGTCAATCTTGAGCATGTGTTAGTGTGAATAGGGATTTTTCCTATCTAGTTTCCCTTATGTGAGGATAATTCATATTATTTAACTATTTTTCATAATATTGTTCATGTAACATAACAACATAAGGTGAACAATTTTGCATCCATTTATAGAATACCATTATTCTCTCATTGTATCTCTTGTGCTTTCATGAAGTCCTAGATCTTGGGTGGCTCCTATCTTTGCCAACTCTTACAATCCAACTATTCATACTATCTTCTATTAACTTACTTTCCTTATCTCTTTCAAATAATTATATCTCCATACCAAATATTAAATTTAAATTGTTGATATCATCTATATAACTCTGACCTTTGGTCCCTCTATATTACCCTTATTCACATCTACAGTGTGTACTATTGTATAGTTCTTATCTATTATCACCTCTTCTTTTCTTAAAATGAAATCTTCCATCTCTCCATTAGAATCCCACATCTTCACTTTTCAAAACATTCAACTTCTCATGTATTATTATTGCATCTAATTTTCTCATTTCACCTTTCTATCCAGGTCTTTCAAGTATTATTTTTTCTTGAATAACCATCCACAATCATATATGGTCATCTCAAAACATGTTTCACCTACACTATACTCACCACACACTATCTTCAATCCACCATAAACTCTCTGGTTTAAATTAATTCCATTGTAAACTATTTGGTTCACTTAAATTTATATTTGTCTTTTCACCTTATCCTCTATAGCCCTATAGAATGTCCTCTAATCTCTATCTAACTTATTTTCTTCCAATGTAAGTTGAATTACTATCTCATCTTAATTCTGTAACTTAGTCCTACTTCTCCTTGAAAATTGCTTCATCAATTCTTGAATCCTTGATGTTTGTTCCTTCTAGGTGCATATAATTCTTTTTTTTTTTCTATCCTTCCTTTTGAATGCAACCCTCAATATCAAACTCTCTTATTCCTTCCTAATGTACATCTGGTTCTAATTGATAACCTTATACAAGTTTGTACATGGATTTATTTCCACTTTCAATCTCATCAACCTCAAATTTTGATAATGCAAACATTGTCATTATCACTATTATGCCAACATTTGATAACTCGCTTTTATTTTTTCTAGCTACAAACAAAATCTCCAACTATCCACTTAGATCTATCAGTATATCTTCACTTACTCTATCTTTCACTTTCATCTTCCCTCTTATCTTATCTTAATTAATTATCATTATTGTTATTCCTTCAGGAACTCCATTATTCATACTTCCTATTTTGCAGTCCTCCTTCATTCTCAACCTCTAGTCTGTTAGCAAATCAAATTTGTCTTTCTCATGTGGTATTTCTATACTTTCCTTTCTATTCTTTCTTTATGTCCTCCCCTATACTCTATTGGTTCTCAAAAATTTTGGTATTCTCCTCTAGCACCATTGCTCAACCTAAGACAAGGGAAACAAGCTATCTTAAGCCAAGAGGACAACACATCAATAAGGGGAGGATGGATTTGGGATAATGCATAAGATTAATGAAAACCCTCTTCTTCTTTAGGCTCTACAGAACCTAGGGGGTATTCCTTTGAGTTCTTAACAAAAATAAGAACAAGGCTTTGGATACCATACCCTACTAATAACTGGGGACAAGCCATACTTGACCTCACTAATAGTAGATACAAGAAAGCACACATATGCACCCAAGGATATGAACTAATTATATTCCTTAAGATGAATCCCCTTATCTTTTCTTACACATATGCATCTTACATCTTACCAACATAGCCCTCTATAGATCCATTTATACATTTGTTGAAGAAATGAGCTATGAGGTAAGCATGAATCCTACATATGCAAACCTCTTAAGATCTTACTCAAGTTTAGTTCTCTTAAGATGAATCCAATGAACTTTGTAAAACTGATTGGTGCATGTAAGCAAGACAAGAAACTAAACTTAAACAAGAGTAAAATTGTTTTAGAAGTAAGGATATTTTATCCCAAACTAATCCAACTGGTGCCTAGTCAATTGAACAACAGAGGCATAATCACGCAAGGAAAAATAGGATACACTTGTAGAGCATAATGGAACCAAATGTGCACATGCATAGAAATTAAATATAATGCCTCATTCAAATAGACCAATTAATAATCTAATCTCAATGTTGCACCTACCCACATAAGATAGAAATAAGACCATTACAAAATAATTTGTAATGAATTATAATGGTGTGACATTAATCTAACCTTTGTTACGTTCACAATAGAAAATGTGGCAATAGAGGATCCACAAATCTATTTGAGCACCCCCCTTAATAGTTACAAACTACCATAGAGACATATCATTTAGATGCATTATGTCTATTAAATAACCTTCCTATGAGTTCCAATGTGTGTCTCATCTCCTTATGGACCAAACTTGCAGCACTTGATGCCCTATAACAATCTGATCTACACTTATGCAGCCAAAAAATTATCTCAACGACCAACTAAAATACATTAAATAGGTGTGCATATAGCACTCAGCATCAAGGATCTTGGAGGGAGATTCCAAATGCATGTCCAATTAGATTGACCTCAAAAATGCCCACATGGCCATGAGAGTCAATGAGGGAAATTCAAACACAAGTCTAATCAGCATTAAGATGCCCATGAGGTCCACATTATATGATGTTAGATCTAGAACATAATGCAAGAGATTAAATCCATATTAAACCCTTATTCTGAATCAAGCAAAATACCTTCAAATTAAGCATCTAGAAGATCAAAACAAATTCTTACCTTCACTTACCAAGAAAAATATCCTCTTTGTTGACTGGATTTTCTCATAGACATGAGTAATGTAGTTGCTCTCGAGATTCTTGAAGATTTGGATAGCATGTACCTCGCCAAATGATATAGTTGTCACATAAGCATATGAAGATGAATGTAGGATTTTGGAGGCATTTATTATCATTGATGTTGGATGGTGTATCTTAGGAGAGATGAATGATTGAGAGTTGCATTTATAAGCACTTGCATGAGGATGTGAATGACTACGATTAAATGATGGATGGATGGTGGAGATATGCTTGAGGCAATGAATCATGTGCAAGGGGTCCTTTAGTTTAATAATGTTTAATTTATGTGGATGGTGGAAATTCTATTAGTGAAAGTGAATGGATAGGATTAAGTTATTTATTTTAATTATTATGGAGGGAATGATGTGGACCTATTTATTTAAATTTTGGATCTCGATAGTTTCATTTAAATTTTATTTATTTTAGGTGAATGGAAGTGGATTTAATTTAATTTTAATTTAATAATGAAGTGGAAATAGAATTAATTTATTTTAATTTAATAATAAGGTGGGAAAGTGGATTTAATTTATTTAAATTAATAATTAGGTCAAAGTGGTATTATTTAGTGAGGTGTATTTAATTTATTTTAACTTTATTTAAATTTTATTTATTTTAAGTGAACTTGAAAGTGGATTTAATTTAATTTTAATTTAATAATGAAATGGAAATAGACTTAATTTTATTTTAATTTAATAATTGGGTGGGGAAGTGGATTTAATTTATTTAAATTAATAATTAGGTGAAAGTGGTATTATTTAGTGAGGTGGATTTAATTTATTTTAATTAATTAATGGGATTAAAATGGATGAATTTATATCAATTAAATAATTAATGATGTGGACTAATGCTGTGAATGGATGGAGTTGACTAATTAATAATGTTAATTAATTATTTTAGATGAGGTGAATTTTAGGTGTCTACATTTGCCCCTATTTGAAATGGTATTGTGACTAAAAGAAGTAATGGCATTTCAAAGAAAATTAAGATAAGATGCCCCAAGTACAAGGATTGGATTAGGGGTGGAATAGGGATGGATGCTCCCTCGAGAGAGTGGGTGTGTATGAAGGACATGAGTGGTCTCTTGAAATGCAAACATGGGGATGAATGGATATGGAAAATGGGGAATGGGACCACACAGTACGTGTCAGTGATCTTGAAGAAATTCCAAATGTGTCGAGAAACCTAGTGTTTTATTTATCATAGGACAAGATGCACCATGGTATGAGGAACCATGATTATGATGTTGCCATATGCATAAAGAACTGACTCATAAATGCAGATAGAAATGCAAACAATAAGATGTCCCAGTGAACATAGTATCAAGACACATCATGATATAATGGACCATGATGACCTTGGTAGAATATGTCGTGGGATGAAAACTTATATGTAAATATCAACATAAAATCAAACAATATGCATACAAATGAAAAAGACACAAAATTTTACCTCTCACCAAAGTGGAAACCAAGGTGTTGAGCGTTGTGATAGTGATAGCAGTACTTGATTGGGAATGATATATCTTGATGATGGCTTTGTTTCACCTCCAAGAAAGGATACATGCAAGGAAGGAAACTTGGGAAGGATACATCCTGACAAAGCCATAGTGATAGGATAATTGATTAACTTTGAACAAGAGGCCTCACCATTGCAAAGGGTTGAAACCTATATGATTCAATTGGTTATGTTTACATTTTTTTATTATTTTTCTATGTTTGAGATGCATTTTTGTATTAAGTTTGGATGCAATGATGGTCTCTAGGTTTTTCTTGTTTGCATGTTATTAAAGTGGCATGCTTGTGTAACATCACATTCTTTTGACTTCTAAGAATTATGCTATAGAAGAGTACACATCATGATTCCATGGTGCACATTAGAGAGAATAAAGTTGTTTTCTAAAGCACAAGCAAAAACTTTTTCCAATTCCTTAGAAAGGACAAAAAGAGATGGAGGTGGATAAATTCAAAATGACTATGGTAGGTGATGAAAAGGACAATATGAAATGGATGAAATGGATGGATAAAACCTACCTCCAAGTGCATAGGGTGCCTATAGATAATAGACATCAAGTGCTACACATGATGCCCACAAGTGGTTTTTCATCATGGTACTTTCCTAGGGTTCCATATAAATGGTTTTCACTAGAGGCCGATTTTTCTCTTTACTCGTTTTTTATTTGGTATTTTTTTTATCTTTTTTGTATTTTATTTTATATTTTTTGATGACTTCTAATTGTTGCTACTTCAAGTATGAAAACATTTGAGGTGCATGATAATAATTGGTTCTTCCAATTCTTAACCTTCTAGTGTAGGTGACTTGTATGCTCTTGCCATGATATGCGAGTAGTATCCTATTCTACATAATTGTTTTTCTAGGATCATGCCCCTAGTGTGTGCTCCATAGATGTTCTTGTGAATCTCTTTGATCCTTAAGATGCCTCCTTTCATATTTATACTTCTCAACAAGGTGCTATCATAGCTTCTATTATAGTGGGTGATGCTAAGGTAGGTGAAGTGGGAGGCTTGGTGGATGAATGGTTTTGAATTTGGATTAGGGTTTTGAATTTTAAAATTAAATCTTAGATTTATGAAATTTTGGATTCTAGATTTGGGGTTGTGGATTTAGATCTTGGATTTGTGCATTTTTGGATTTTGGACAATGGGTTTGAGTTTGGTTTTACGATAAGGTCCAACAATCTCACACATCTTATCATAATCTATTGTTAATGAGACAACCGAAGTTTATTTTTCCCTTGGATCAAAATTAGATACATTTTTATAATTTTTTGACTCTTTTATGATTAAGTACTAGCATGAATTTGACATCTTGTAATTGTGCTAAAAGAGCAGATGAATTGATTTTCTTGTCTACTAGTGCCTTAGAAAGGTTTTCACCAATAGACTTTTCTTCACTTTCTTGAGTCTTTTGTTATTTGTAACTTGCTAGCACCTCAAAGAGGTTTTCACTAGAAGATTTGGATTTTTAATCTTTTGTTTCTTTCATTTTTAATCTTTTCTTTTATTTTGTGATTGTTTTCTTTATTTCTATTCATTGCTATATTTTGATATTTTTCTTCATGTGGATGCTTTGCCTCATTTTGATTAAGAAATTAGTCATACTTCCTAATAGATGTTGATGCATCAAGATTGCTTTCAAAACCTTTTTGATGATCCCTAGGTAGTATATTATCTTGGAGTCCTAAGATAACTTCACCTTTTTGAAATAAACCTGATGGCATGTGATATCGTTGATCCCAAGCAATAGGTTTGGTATATTGGAAGTCAAGGTTGATGGTAAGAATATTGGTATCTTTAAAGAGGTTGGTAGCAGCAAGATCTTCATAAAGGCTTTGGATAGACCTGGTGTCAATGTTTTCAATGTCACAAGAAGTTTTCTCAAAAAAATTAGAAGTATCACTATCATCATTAGATTTCTCATTAGGAGGCATGTATCCTAGGCCCCATGCCCATGTATTTTAATGAATATGTATAGGCTCTTATATTCCTTTCTCATATAGGCCTAACCCTTTTCCTTAATATTTCATGCTTTTAAATATTTTGTTTACAAAAGGATATCCATTATTTTAAGTAAGATGATATCTCTTTATCATCATGGAGCCACTGTAGTCGTTTGCACCTTCAATCTTTTCATTTATGAGGAAACTATGTTGAAGGAAATTAGTTGATCCATATCGTACTAAGGATTTTACCTTTTTATTTATACTAGGCCTACCATGAGATTGAGGAGAAAGAGAAAACTATCTTATATGAAATACATCTTGGATCTCATATTCTCCACAACATTTATCAATGATCTTAATATGGTTCTTACAATGTGGATTGGTGGATGTGGATGCAAGGTCATTTGGATCTATATAGGATGGTGGTTTTTCTGATTCAAGTATTGGAGATGCTTCAACGATGGGGAAATTAATGGTTTTAGATAGCACCCTTCCAACATTTTGCAATAATGAAAATCTTTAGGATTGACAAGAATAAATATTTCTATTCTTGAATGAGGGAATTCAGTGCATTGATGGAAAGTGGAAGAAACAACTTGCATGGCATGGATCTAAGGGTGACCCCAAGAGGATATTATATGGGAGATCAAAGTCAATGGCATGTATTTTTTGTTGCATAGAAGGCTTGAATTCAATTGGTAGATGTATTATCCCTATTAACTCTTGATTTTCATTATTATAAGTCTTGATAGTAATAGTTTGTGGATCCAAAGCCTTTTTGAGTAACCTTGATGTTGTACCAATCTCAAAGTGAAAGTGTTCAAACCTAGTTCATTATCTACAAGCACTCTCTTCACATTATGTTTAGTGATGACAGCCTCAATGTATAGGGGGTTATTATAAGACAGCCCTACAGAAGGAATGTCATGTTGTCTAAATGTGATATGGTGCATTAAGGATAAGTGCCTCATGAGAGCTTGAAATTGTGATGGATCAATATTGTTTGGGACTTTTGAATCTTGTAGGACTTTATTCAATGTGTTCCTATGAACATTAGATGTTTTGTGAAGTTCCATGATTGAGATTTGTGCTAGAATCTTCTCAAGTTGTTTGATAAGGTTGAATTGGCCCTTAAGACTAGGAAAATGAGGCCCTTGAATAGTTATCTTATTATATTTTGTGGTAGTAGCACAACCAGGTGTTTTAGCTATTTGGTCATCAGGTTGCTCAATTTGACCATCTATGAAATCATATGAGGAATATGGTTTATTATAATGGACATTATTGGTATAATTGTTTTGATTTTGACCTTTATTGGATAATGGACAAGATTGGTCATGCTTCAAAAAAGGGTTTTGATATATCCCTAATTACTTATATGATCTAGAGATGTTCCTTTCTATTTCAATATTTCCTTTATTAATGAGGCCTTGCACATAATGTATCATTTCTTGCACCTATTAGTTGAATGAACCCTTGGACTTTGTCAAAATCATAATATTCATTCTCTCTATACCAATTTGGTTTAGGTTTGTTTTCATCAAATGGTCTAATATGAGGTAAAGTTATCATGTTTTCTTTAGCCAATTTATGGAACACAGTTTCTAGTGGCTCTACTAGTGAGGTGAATTGTCTAGGCTTAGTTTCTTGTTTTGATTGTCTTAATGGAATGGTTATAGTAGAAGAGTTTTGGATGTTTTGAATGTGTTTAGAGTTGATAACTCCATCACCAACTACATCTTTATTCTTTCTAAAGAACTTGGGTTTATTTTATCATTCTTGATATTTAGAGAAAATTTTGACAAGTCCCTTATCAAAAGGGCTTTCTCAAGTTGCACACCCTTTTCAATGATCTCAACAAAAGTAGTTGCATAATGTACTTGCAAGTGGAAAGTTTTTTTTGTATTTAAGTTGGTGATAAAGATAATGACTAGTTATTTTTTCTGGTATGTACCAGGGGAATCTACTTGCTAAGCCTCTCCATCATTAAAGGAAAAAGGAGAAGCTCTCCCCATTCCTTTGTTTTGTATTACAATGGTCCATCATTGTCAATTTATGTTCCATGTTGTAAGAAAAGTGTTGCATAAATCTTTCTACTAAATCTGAGAATGTTGTAATGGTGTCTTTAGGTAAGTGTAGAAACCATTTGAGAGCTTTCCCTCCTAGGCTTTTGGGAAAGAGCCTAATTAAATACATATCATCATAAGCTACTTCTTGGCATGCCATGTAAAATTATTTCACATGGGCACATGGATCTCCTTTCCCTTTGTATTTGTCAAATTTAAGAATCTCAAAGTATGGACGGTAAGGAATTTGCGACATTGTCCTATCAAAGGGGTAAAGGAATACTTCCACAAACTTCATCCATTTTATTTGAATTTGTGTTTTGTAATTTTTTAACCACCTCTTTTAGTTCATGTAATTCTCAATCTCTTTGAGTATTTGGAGAGAGTGTTGTTTATGGTGACAAAATTGTTTGGGTTCGGTTGATATGGTTGGTAAAATTGATTATTTAGATTGGTTTGGTATGGTTGATAGAATGGTAGGTTTGGATTAGGTTGGATGGGTTGATAGAATTGATTGTTTAGATTAGGTTGCCATGTTTGATAGAATTGATTGTTTGGGTGGAAATTATTTAGATTTAAATTTGTGTTGTTTTAATTTAAATTGTTTTGATTTGCATTATTTAGATTTTGATTTTAATGCTTAGATTGAAGTTGTTTGAATTAGTGTTTCTTGGGTTTGCATTTAAGTTAGTTTGATTCCATGGATTTTTTTAATTTGATTTTCTCATATCAATTGGATTTGAATTGCTTTGATTTGTTGTATTTGAGCTTGTATTGTTTGGATTTGGTTACCTAGGTTATTTTAATTTAGATATCTTAGTTTTGTGTTTCAGTTTCTTTGATTTGATTAATTGTTTTGATTTTAATTTCTTAGATTGGTTGGATTTGAATTGCTTATATTTGTTGCATCTGAAATTATAGTATTTGGATTATTTCAACTATTTGAGTTATTTTTGTTGACATAGGTATGATCGCCATTTCTTTTATTCACATGATTGTTGGTAGTGGCATGGTCTTGACTCATGACAAGGTTGCATCCTAGAGCTAATGTAGCTCCTAATGTTAAGAGGCATCTAAAGACATTATCTTTTTTTTGTTATAAGTATCAATTCATTAAGGAAAGTCCTCATTTAGAATCAAATAAGTTATGATATTCGTGGGAAAATTCAAATTCATATGGGGCATCACTATCACTATCATTTTTGTTTCTATTTTAATTTTGGGAGGCTCCTCCAATAAGATAATGAATTTGGATGCATGGAGGTTCTTCGATAAAAGGATACTCTTCATTGAATTCCATATTACAATTTTCTTGACTTCTAGTTATTGGCATAGAAATTTTATCTTTCCTTTCATTTTTGTTTTGCAAAAGTTTAACACAAAGGGAAAGAAAAATAAAACACAACAACCTAAATTATTCAAGTGGGTGTGTTTGGCTTGTTATCCCACCAATCTATCAAACTTGGTCATAAGTAGTTTCAACCCAATATCTCAGACCACCAACTATAGAGGATTAGGACCATACTTGTAGCCCACTATTCTATTTCCAATAATACATGGTGAGAAACTTCTTGCTACTAACCATTTACCTATGCATCATAATTTACAAATGATTTATTACTCTCTAATCTAGGCTTAGACAAGGATAAACTAAGGGATTCCTTGATATACCTTGTGGTATGTGATGCCCAAGTCCATGATACAAGGGTTTTGTCTAATGGCATGGCTTGAGAAGGGAACCCTTCATATCCTTCACTAAAAAACTATATGGAGAATCTAGCTTAGCCTATAATGATAGTACCTAAGGAATTTATATATCCCACTAGAGCACGAGCTTTCTAGAAAAGAAAAATAAAAAGGAATAGTTGCTTTTGATTCTTAGTATTACAAAAAAAGGAAAGAGAAGGGCATATCTAGAAACTATCCTTGTTAAGAAACACTCACAACAACTACTATGCAAGAAATGACAAGGAGTTGGGAGGACTTATCTCTCTACATGTAGTTTGTAGGGATGAAGAACATCCTTCCTTCTCCAAGTCTCTCTTCAATTTGGCATCAAATCTTAATTTAAAATCTTGTCTTCTCTCTTCCTCTCAATCTCTCTCCTTTCTCTCATTATGCAAAACTTCCTTCTTTCCAACAAGGCTTCAAAAAAAAAAAGCTAAGAATCCCCCCTTCAATCCTAAGAAGAAGGTATAAATAAGGAGTGCCATATCACTTATCCTCACCTAATGAGAGGGTGACACTTGCCTCCAAATCACCCACTTACTCCCACTCCTAAACCCTATACAATCTCACATGCTTCCCATGTACTCACATGTGTATGAGACCTACCGAAGAGGAGTGTACATGTACACTCTTCCTTATGCATTCACCTAGGGGGGTTATCCCACATGTATGAGGCATTAAGATGATATGTACTTGACACAACCCCTTATCCAAACCTATTAGATGGTGACAAGTCCACATTCCATATCTCCACACATTAGGTCACATCACATCCTTTCAAAGAAGATTTGGAAGGGTCAAATCATGCCCATAGGTCAAAATTAGTTGACCAATAAGCCCTCACCCCATAATTACTTGCCCTTGGGGTCTATTTTCACCCACAAACCAAGAAAAATGACATTTAAACACCATTTAAAATCACTCCCAAGTACAAATCCGAGTTTACAACTCAAGGGGAAGCACATCCCCTAACACACCCCTAAACGCCTTAGACACAAGGTTCCTAACAAAAATAATCCAACAATTAAAAATTACAATAGCTTATCACAAGATGACCTTAGTCAGATTAAGCCACAACTTTAATTCACTAGGGAACAAGGTCACAAACATAAAACTTCATCAGGTGAAGTGGTTTGAAATTTAGGGTTCTGACAATTCTCTTGATCTCCCATTGGAAATTTATTCCTACACATTCATCACAACATCGATATGTCCAATATCTGTATAGCCAAAGACCTTAATCAAAATTAATCATCCTCACTTTCTAATTTCATTAGGATTAGAATACACATTTCAACTAGCATTAATTCATATAAATGATGTCCTACTTAGTTCACCATAGAAATTGGATTATCATTTCAAGACTAATATAATCATATAAGTTAGGTTTAACATCTCATTATCCCACCCAAGTTATCCTTGAACAATTATATATTAGAAGGGTTACTACCAGCAAGATACTAAACTTACATAACTTATCGCATTCACTTACCTGTGTTTCACCTTTAGCATGACTAGCATTGCTATCACTCAGCTTCATTTTTGTTCAATTAGTTGTCAATCCTCTTGATCCACTTTGATAATCTTGATGCTTCTACTCCCCCTCATGGGTGGTCTCCTCATCGACGACAATAAACACATTAGTAATTGATTAAACTAAATATTAGTACAAATATAATCCCTTCATGTTTGAATTAAGCTCTCTCAATGAAAGAATATACCACTTAAAATTAAATTCAATCACATGAGATCACATATCCAACCTTAGCTAAGTTAGATAACCATCATTTTGAGATCTGATAGAATAAAATAACTAATATGAGATTTATGAGCTAAGGTTAGGAAGATCTAATACATGTATAATCATTAAAATAACAACATAATTAAAGTGTAAAGAGTACACTTTGTGTTACCAAAGTCAATGGTCACCCACCAAAGATCAATCAAGAGACAACATTCAAATTTTATCATTAGCACACGCATTTACAATCATGGTGTCTAGAGAGGGAGAGAGAGCTATCCATACAATTCACCAATAAAGATGATACCAATCCCATACCAAAACCTAAGTCATAAATTTTATCAAACAATTCAACTAACTAGAATATTAGGGTCCACCAAAAGGGATAAAGATGCTACAATAGCCACGGACAAGATTGGGCCTTACACCTTACTATTCCAATGTTTAAAATTAATTGTCTAATACTGGTTTTATTTATTATTTGTGAGACCACATGGAAAAGGGCATCCCACTTATGATGGCCATTATACCATGTGTATGTCTTATTATGACATGAGTAATGGCATGAAAGAGAATATATTTTCATGAAGGATGTGTAAGAGCAGCTATGATATAGATAGTGGTGTAAATAAATATTAACATGCATAAGAGCATGATTGTAGGGGAGTTACATTGTTGACTAGGAAACTTGACTAACTTATTATTCATGTTATGACACATCATACATCATCCTTTGAGGGAGATCATAGAGGCAAAATTGAGTGTCCAATTTATTGAGTGGATTATGATGGAGTTATTAAGCATTATGACAATGCAAGATAATTTAATATTATTAGCATGTTGACTCATCATGGAGGGGGTGCTAGAATTTGGACCCTAGATTTGGGCACTGTATTTGGATCTTGGTATTGGCCCATGGTTTTTGGTTTTACCAATTATGGTTTCATGTATTGGATCTCCTTTATATTGGATGCTTAGATTAGAGCCAAGTATGAGTTGTATGATTGATTTTTAGGTATTATTATGCTATCAAGATTGCTCCAAAATTTAAATGTTGGTTATACTCCTGTAAAGAAAAGCCTAAGATTTGTATTGTAACCTCATAGTTTCTAAATAATACAATTGGTTTTTATTTAGAGTGTGTGGTTTCTCTCCTGAAAGGGTTTTCACCATGTAAATGTGCGGTTTCTCTCCTAAAAGGGTTTTCCCCATGTATAAGCATTTTGTGTAGTATTCTCTATAACTATAAATATTAATTATTTTCTACCTCCCCTCAAAGTTTAGTGTAGGAAACGTACTCCACACCATTGCTTCCTTTCATTTGGTATCACATCTTGATCACCTCAAATTCTAGGTGTTACAAATAGGGTTTTTGTACTAATATTGGATTGGTTAGGAACTTATGTAGAAGGAAATTTTGTTGCAACAAAAATGGAAAGAACATCAAGGATAGAGATGGAGAGATTCATGGGCACTAACTTTGAGTTGTGGAATCTCAAGATGGAGGATATGCTCATAAATAGATATCTATGGGATACAATATCTAGATCCAAACTCATTGCAATATCTCAATCTGATTGGGAAATGTTCGATAGAAAAGAAAAGGACCTCATTAGACTCTACTTGGAAAATTTAGTGTTGTTAAATATACATGAAGAGGCCACCACACAAGCCTTTTCAAAGAAGCTAGGACAAATTTATCAAGATAAATACTTGGCAAATAAACCTTTCCTAAGGAAGAAGTTGTATACCCTCAAGATAGAGGATGGTGATTCTGTAGCTAAGAACATGAACACATTCAATATGATCATAACCCAATTGAACTATGTTAGAGTGAAGATGGATGAGGAGAATCATTGCATGACACTTATTTTTTCTTTTCCATAATCATGGGATCACCTTATGATGGCTATAGAGAGCACAACCTCTAAGTTCAAGATGGATTCAAGGTAGTGGCATCATTATTTTTAGAGAAGATGTGGAGAAAAACTTCCAAATAAACTAAGGAGTCACTGTCAATTCATGGAAAGCTAAAAGAGAAAGGTAATAAAGACAAGAAGAGAGAAAATTTAAAATCCAAATCTCATGGTAGATCCAAATCTCCTAGAAAGTCCAAGGCTAAGTGTTAGAACTATGGGAAGCCAAGGCACTACCATAAATATTGCAAAGAGGAGAAGAAGAAAAAGAAAAATGATTTAGATGATGAGTTTGAGAAGTCATCTCAAGATGATGTAGATGCCTTTGTCATAGTCTTAGCAACATAAGAATCAAAATGCAAATGGTTGATCAACTCAGATGCTTCCTTCCATATAGCCTATCATTAGGAGTGGTTCTCTAAGTATGAATAATATGATGGTAGGAAGGTTTACCTTGGAGATCTCTCACCTAAAGATTATTGGTCATGGAAGAGATCCTATCAAATTCCTAGATGGAAATTTGAAGGGATCAATGGTGTTATGCATATCCCTAGTTTGGCATGGAACCTTTTATCACTAATAAAAATTGAATGATGTGCGTGTGTAGGTTATTTTCTCTAGTCGAGGGTGTAAGATTGTGCAAGGAGCTATGGTGCTTTCTAAGGGTGTCCATGTGGGTGCTTTATTTTAATTGGATACAAGAACTATCTAGTGCAATATTTCCTCTATTCCTATAGTGAATAAATATATGGAATCTAAACTCTTACCATCGAAACTAGTTGTAAAAAAGAGTGAACATTGTATCCACTTCTAATGTCCATGCTTTCTAGGTACCTAAGAAAGATATTTCTTCAGAGTTACTTCTAGAGAATATAGTGTTATGGAACTAGAAAATATTCCACATAGATGAGAAGGGTCTCAAGACCCTAAAAAATAAAAATCTTGTAGAGGGGTTAATTGATTATGCTCTTGAGTTTGATTTCTATGAAAATTGCATGTATGGTAAACAAAATCATGTTTAGTTTACTCAAGTTCTAAATCTTCTAGGGTGTTGGATTTAATTCAGTCTAATATATTTGGTCTTATAAATGTTCCTTTTATTTCTAAGTCTTTGTAGTATGTATCTTTAAATATAGATGATTACTTTAGGAGGACACATGGGTGTATTTTATCAAAAGTAAATTTGAAGTCTTCATCCATTTTAAGAAGTATAAATCTCTTATATAAAACTAAATTGGTAGAAGGATTAAGGTTTTAAGAATTGACAATGGAAAGAGATTTGCTCAACATATTTTAGTAGATTTTGTAAGGAGCCTAGAATTAAAAGACACAATACAACTCCATGTACCCCTCAAAAAAATAGAGTTGTGGAAAGAATGAACATGACATTGATGAAGAGGGCTAAGAGTATGCTTAGTGGAGACAACTTGGAACCAAATTTCTAGGTAGAAATAGTTGCTACTGAAAGGAAGCAAGGTATGCGCAAATGCTTCCTACACTGATCTACTAAGGAAAGATTTATGCAAATTTTATCTTTTACAGTTACATATTAAGATGCACATTAACAGAAAGGTAATAACAACATCAAAATGTAAAACTCACAACACAAGATATACGTGGGGAAAACCCTTTCAGGTAAAAAACCCCACACTCCAAATCTGCCCAATATATTGTTCAGGAATCAAGAAGATTACAATATACTTGCAGAGAAAGATTTCACAGGAGTATTAATCAACCAGAGATCCAGAAGGTAATATGACATCTATAAGAATCTTACACACAACCTCCATCACAAGATCCTAATATATAGGAGATACAATATAGTAAAATGTCAACGGTAATTACAAAACCATGAGCCAAAACCACCCAAAAGTGGCTCCCAAATTATCTCCAATCAAAGATGAAAAATCACACACCAACACATGTAACTCTCCCCTTTATAGCTCTTTTAAGTGTCCAACACGTTTTTACATTTCCCAAAAATAGGAGATCCAAATTTTGGGTCCATAACTTTTGATCTGGGTGTCCGATTGGCAAACCGTTCCATGTGTCAGAAAGCTCATGAAGAGATCTATCACCCTGTAACCCACTTTGTTAGTTATGACAATTTTTGGGACATTTAGGGATGTTTTGGTTATGATAATTGAGTTCAAAACTTTTTTTGACAGTAGAAACTTTAATATCTTGCAATCCAGATATGATCTTGAGACAAAACTCACTTGAGATGCTTACTTCAATGTTCCACACCTTCTGGGAAAATTTTAGGTCAATTTGAGCTTAATCGAAGAGTTACTAAAAATAGTAAGTCTGACAATTTTTAGCCCTTTTGGAAACGTTGAAAGTTCTAGACCATTCTCCAAGATAAAGGGTATTTGAAAAGACCAAAACTGGGAAGAATAGTAATCTTTCAAAGTTTCAAGGTTGAGACACTTTTCCTAACATTCTCCCACTTGTCAAACACCTTGTAAGAGCAAAGGGAGTATCAACACCATAATTTAATTTCTAGGGGCTAAGAGGCCCATAGACTTTGAACACCATTTGAACTTCTCTATGTTCACAAGTTTTGTCAAGGAATCTGCAACATTCGTCAAAGTGTCAACTTTCTCCAAGTTTACCTTTCCATCCTCTACCATGTCACAAACAAAATGGTACTGGACATCAACATGCTTAGTCCTCATGTGGAAAGTAGGAATCTTTGCCAAACATATGGCACTCTGACTATCACAACAAATAGTAATCTTCATTGCATCAAACCCAACATCAGAACACAATCTCTTAAGCCAAATGGCTTCTTTACAAGAATGAGTTGCTTCCATGTACTCAACTTTAGTAGTGGATAAAGTGACCACAAGTTGTCACTTACTCATCCAAACAATAGCACCACCAAACATAGTGAACACATAAGTACTGGTGGATCTCCTATTGTCAATGTCACCTGTCCAATCTGAATCCACAAACCCTTGAATACAAAGTGAATGTCAAGGTCCTGTAGGATAACTATGATAACACAAGGAATACTCAAAAGTACCCCACAAATATCTGAACACTCTCTTCACTGCATCCCAATGTAACCGTCTAGGATTACCCATAAACCAACTAAGGACTCCCACTTCTTGGTCAATGTCTAGTCTAGTATAGACCATCACATACATCAACTGCCAACTTCACTAGCATAAGGAACTCTTCTCATATTGATGGGGAGCCTCATACACTAACTTAGTATATGCTTGGCGTGACTTGTTATCACCAATTTCCTTTACCGTCGCTACCAGTCACCCTTTGTATCTGATACAATGCACATCCTCAATGTACATTCCAAATGTGTATTCTCAACATGCATTCAGAATATACATTCGATGGAATTGACCCTTGACCTTCACAATATGCCGATAGACTATCGACCAAAATTCCAATATCAGAAGCTTTCAACCTTCTCTCTCTGACACCTCCAGTCCTCCCGATGCAGAACTTAACCCTCGCCGTTCTCAACTAGTCATCCAAAGTATGATTGGGCATCTCTCCCGAATATCACCGGCAATCAGAGGTGAACCAATGTATCTAAACAAGGTCTTCTTTGTAAAAGACTTTTCAACCGATCTTTTCCTGACTTCCTATGCCGGTCACACAAAGCATCTTCAACTTAACTGCCGATCCTCCTTTGATGGTCTCAACCCCTACAACTCCGCAACTACACAGATCTTCTACTTCGCCAACCTAACACATGATGATGCTAGGATCTCTCAACACCGTTGTATGTGATCCTGTAGACACAACACCCAAATGAACAAAACAAAAAAAATGAAAGAATTGTATAGCCATTCCACTGATTTCGAAGAAATCTAACCGATGGAATGGACTAAGAATCCATCTTGACCACACAACAGAAATTGGATTGCATAGAGAAAACCTAAAGAATTCAAAAAGGCAGAAAGATGCACAATACAGAACAGGACTTTGTTTATTTTGCATTTCAAATACTTTGTTTCACAATTGCATATCGCACTCCTCTCCAATATGATTACAATGAAAATGATATATCCATTTGGTTCAATCCTCTAGGTTTATAAACTCACCCAGAGTAGTACCAACCTGACTCCAAGCAACTGGGAGATTGATTCCAAGTGGCTTGGAGACCACCATTTTTAAATAGCCTCCAACTGCCCTACTACCTATTTTTGGCATTATGTGGTTATAATTTGACAAATGTCCTCTAAGTCACTTGGGACTTACAAAATAAACCTAGACATAAACTGAAACGACATGCATTGGTCAAATAGACCTTATTACAACACAAAACACAATTTTCTAAACAAAACATGATTTAAATGCCTCATGGAGGCCACCTTGGGATAAGTACTCCTGCACCATACACCCCACCTAGAAAAAAACTCATGTCCCATGAGTTGAGTCTGTCTTGCTCCACCTGTATCCTTTGTTGTATCATGCCTTCCCCACGATCTATGGACTGCAACTTGCTGCCATGGAATCAAAAATTTATTCCTAGCATTGTAGGCTCTACTCACACCTTGCCATGAGTCAGTGCTTGCAACCAAACTTGGATGTTGCAGGCCATAATTGCTTACTATCATCTCTGCCTAAACACCTACATGCAAAACCTTATTTGATGCTTCTTGTACTGCTGCTATGGTAGAATATGTTTGCCTTGCAACTCTTGTTGGCTCTAGAGGACAAATAATGATTCCTCCTATGATAGCATCCTCTTCTTTCCAATCAACTTGTGACTGCTTGCAGGCCTACTCTGTGACCGTCATCTGATCCATCTCAGACATTACCATCAAATCTCCATCATTCAAAACTAAAATCACCTTCAAACTATGACCTTTAGCAACCCCACTCCTTGAGGTATCTTCAATTGTCCTTGTCTCTTCTTCATGCATCTTCACAAACTCTTTCTTACCCACCAAAATGATCTTGGCTACCTGTTGTGTTGCAGCACCTTCTTGCACTGGTGTCATCACAAAAGTCTTTCCATCCTTCTTGATGGTGTATGTGTTAGCATATCCATCATACAATGCTTGCCTATCAAATTGCCATGGTCTACCTAAAAGTAGGTGACAACACTCCATGGGCAAAATGTCACATAAAATTCTCTCCTTATATTCTCCAATCTAAAAATCAACATATGCCTACTCACTTACCAAAAGTGATTGACTATCACTTACCCAAGATGCATTGTAAGGAGTTTGATGAGGAATCCTTTCTATGTTCAATTTATCCACCATTTCCCTAGACACCATATTATCTGTTGAACCAGATTCTATGACTACCTTGCATATTTTACCTTTGCGTTTGCAATTGATTCTGAAAAGTGCTCTCCTTTGTGATGGTTCAGTCTTCACTGGTTCTTTGAGCAACATCCTCTTGATCATCAGACTTTCTCCCACTTCTAATGCCAATTGCACTTCAGGAGATGTCACACTCCCTGCATCCTCTTGAGTCAATGTGGTTCTTCTCTCATTGCCACCAGAAGTTGAGGCCTTCTCTAGACACTTATAAGCTGGATACCCTATTTGATCACAATTATAACATCTCATGTTGGAGAACTTGGATTCTCTACCTGATCCATTTGTCCCACCTCTTTCATTTGGCCTTCTTCCTTGGTAACCTCCTCTACTACTTGAGTCTCCAACTTTCTCTTCTTGGTTAGACTCACCACTAGGCCTCCAGTTAGAGCTTTTGCCTCTAAAATTGCCTCAAAAATTTCTGTCACCTCTTCCTCTACTCTGCTGGTCACCTTTCCTCTTCAACTTCTCTTCAGCTCTTAATGCTACTTGAAAGCATTTTTCCACAGTTTCAGGGGTAAACAAACTTATCTCATCTTGAATATTGATCCTCAGACCATCTAGATACCTTGCTACTTTGGCTTTTTCATCCTCCATGTACCCACAATGAAGAGTGTATTTGTGAAACTCCTCAATGTAAGTAGCCACATCCATATCTTTTTGCTTAAGGTTCTATATCTGCCTGTAAATTTGCACCTCGTAGTCAGATGGAAGGAACTGGGACTTGATCTTCTCTAGTATTCTGCTCCATGAAGAGATCATACTTTTCTCATTCTCTACCCTTTCTCCTTGGGTGTAATTCCACCATGTAAGGGCAGCACCTTTGAGTTTAGTTTTTGCAAACTTAACCCTCTTACTGTCAGGAACTTCCTTGTATTTGAAGTAGTTGTTCAGAGCCTCAATCCACTCCATAACTTCATCAGCATTCATCTTCCCACTGAACATGGGGACATCTATCTGAGCCTCCGAAGAGTCCTTGCCAATTGCCTTGATGGCTTCCAGAAATTACTTTTGTTCAGCTAGTATCTTTGCCTCTTCTTGTTCCTCTACTTCTTCCTCTTTCTCTTCTTCTCCATCTGAATCTTCCTCTATCATTTTTCCTATCTTCATTGCCTTTAATTCTTCATGGAGTGCTTCCTTGAGCCCAGTTTTGATCATCTCTTCCATCTCTTGAAATTTCTTGACCACTTCGGTGGTCATCCCCTTTGGAGGCATATTGCTAGCCTCTCTTTCACTCTCTCTGTCTGACATAAACATTCACAAACAACGCTAACACTTCTACAAATCCTCAATTCAACTACAACACAATGCTCAATCAGATGTCCCTCCTACACACTGCTTCACAAACCCATTCCTCTCGTCCAGCAGCAGATCCTGGAGATGCACTACCACTCTCTCTCGCAGTGGCTTCACTCTATACCTTCTTGTAGCCAAACCTCTATTGTTGAATGGTCTTGATAGACCTCAGCATCGTCTACCCACACACTATAGGAATAGGATTCATCTACCTTCAAAAATCAAATACACAACACCTCCACCTAGAGCTTTCACTAGCTCTGATACCAATAGGATGGGGAGCCTCATATACTAATTTAGTATATGCTTGGCGTGACTTGTTATCACTAGTTTCCTTTACCATCACTACCAGTCACCCTTTGTATCTGATACAATGCACATCTTCAATGTACATTCCAAAGATGCATTCTCAACAGGCATTTACAATATACATTCGGTGGGATCGACCGTTGACCTTCACGATATGCCGATACACTATCAGCCAGACTTCTATTATCGGAAGCTTTCAACCTTCTCTCTCTGACACCTCTAGTCCTCCCGATGCAAAACTTAACCCTCGTCATTCTCAACTAGTCATCCAAAGTATGATCGGGCGTCTCTCCCGAATATCACTGGCTATCAGAGGTGAACCAATGTATCTAAACAAGGTCTTCTTTGTAAAAGACTTTTCAACCGATCTTTTCCTGACTTCCTATGCCAGTCACACAAAGCATCTTCGGCTTAACTGACGATCCTCCTCTGATGGTCTCGACCCCTACAACTCCGCAACTACACAGATCTTCTACTCCACCAACCTAGCACATGACGATGCTAGGATCTCTCAGCACCATTGTACGTGATCCTACAGACACAACACCCAGATGAACAAAACAAAAAAATGAAAGAACCGTACAGCCATTCCACTAATTTCAAAGAAATCTAACTAGTGGAATGGACTAAGAATCCATATCGACCACACAATAGAAATTTGATTGCACAGAGAAAACCTAAAGAATTTAGAAAGGCAGAAAGATGCACAATACAGAACAGGACTTTGTTTATTGTTCTTTTTAGATACTCTGTTTCACAATTGCATATCGTACTCCTCTCTAATCTAATTACAATGAAAATGATATATCCATTTGGTTCAATCCTTTGGGTTTATAAACTCACCCAGATTAATACCAACCTAACTCCAAGCGGCTAGGAGACCACCATTTTTAAATAGCCTCCAACTGCCCTACTGCCTATTTTTGGCATTATGCTATTTTTGGCATTATGAGGTTACAATTTGACAAATGTCCCCTAAGTCACTTGGGACTTACAAAATAAACCTAGACATAAACTGAAATGACATGCATTGGTCAAATAGACCTTATTCAACACAAAACATGATTTTCTAAACAAAACATGATTCAAATGCCTCATGGAGGCCACCTTGGGATAGGTGCTCCTGCACCACATATCCTCCATCTCATAAGGAGACTTTGGACAATCTACAATAGATAATTTTGTCCCCATCATAATAGGAATAATTAAAGGTCTGTAATCTACCATACTGAATCTCTCCAACATAGTGTTAACATACTTACTCTGGCCTAACCAAAGTTTTCTATTTTCTCTATCTCTTATGATCTCCATCCCTAGAATGTATCAAGTTGTCCCTAGATTTTTCATCTCAAACTGTGCTAACAATTGAGACTTCAAAACAGAAATCAAACTTTTACCATTCCCAATGAGTAACATATCATCAACATACAATGCAATAATAAGAATGCAATCATTGTCAAACTCGTAATAAACACAATGATTTGATTTCGATCTCAGAAATCCAATACTCAACATAAAGGCATCAAACGTCTGGTAGCACATCCTAGGAGACTGTTTCAAACCATATAAAGACTTTTTCAACTTGCAACCCATATTTTCTTTACCTTTAACCACATATTGCTCTAGCTATGGCATATAGATTTCCTCCTCCAAGTCACCATGAAGGAATGTTGTCTTCACATCCATCTATTCCACTTCTAGATCATACACTGTTGCAAGAGATAACTGGAATTGAATAGATGTCAGTTTTGCAACAGGAGAGAAAACCTCACCACAGTCAATTCCCTCCACCTGAGAATACCCCTTCGCAACCAATCTAGCCTTATATTTCTCAAAACTTCCATCTACACTAAATTTATTTTTGAACACCCATTTGCATCCAACAGGTTTTCATCCTTCAAGAAAAGGCACCAAGTCCCATGTATTATTCTTTTCCAAAGAAGCCATCTCATCTTAAATGGCCTCCTTCTAGGAACCTGCATCTTTCATACCCATAGCCTCTTTCACAGTTCTAGGCTCATCAGTGTTAGAAATCAAAGAAAAAATACAACTAGAATCATGCAATGAATAACCAAACCTATCAGGTTGCTGCCTTATCCATGTGGACCTCCTCAAAGATTGAGGTTGAGGTTCTTCATCTTCTTCTGAAATTTTAGAGCTACTAGAGCTCTCCTCATTATCATGTCCAATAGATGTTTTTGGTTTAACTTTCTCAAGGGTGGAAGGAAGGTAAACCACATCCTCTTTCTTTTCTTCTTTCTCTGGCTACAAGACAATAGAAGAAGGATTGAGCTCTCTGAAGATCACACTTCTATTATATAGAACTCTCTCAGCTGCTAGATCACAAAGCTTGTACCCTTTCACACTGATGCCATAACTGATGAAGATACACTTCACAACCTTGTTCTCCAACTTAGACCTCTTCTCCTTAGGCACATGTGCATATGCCTCACAACCAAATAATTGAATGTGTCTCAATGAAGGATTTTTACCAAACCACACCTCCATCTAGGTGTCTTATCAATGAGCGTTGATGTAGGAGACTTGTTAACCAGGTAACAAGTGGTAGCAACAACTTCAGCCCAGAACTTTTGTTCAAGGCTAGATCCACTTAGCATACTCCTTGCCCTCTCATCAACATTCTATTCATCCTCTCTGCAACTCCATTCTATTGAGGAGTATACAGAGTTGTCTTGTGCCTCTCAATCCCCTATTCTTTACAAAACTTATCGAAATATGTTGAACAAAACTTGCCACCATTGTAATTCCTCAAACACTTAATCTTTCTATCCTTCTAATTCTCTACAAGAGCTTTGAACTCTTTGAATGTATTAAGGACTCCAGATTTGGTTCTAAGGAAATATACCCATGTTTTTCTACTATAATCATCAATGAATGAAACAAAGTAAATAGATTTTGAAATTGAAGATACATTAACATGACCAAACACATCAGAATGAATCAAGTCCAACACCTCAGAAGATTTGTGAGAACTAGAATAAAACTAAACATGGTTTTGTTTTCCATAAATGCAATGTTTGTAGAAGTCAAACTCAAGATTACACTCATTCATACCCTCAATAATATTTTTATTTTTCGAGGTCCTCAAACCCTTTTCGCCAATGTGACCAATCCTTTAGTGCCATAACATTGTCTTCTCAGCTGGAAGTTTCATCTCCATAGAATGAGCACGCTTAGGTACCCAGAAAGCACAACCATCAGAAGTAGATACAACAGTCCTCTTCACTACTAGTTCTAATGGTAAGGATGAAGACTCTGAAGCTCTCTTCTTTAAAACAAGGGCACTATTACACTAAACCATGCATGCATCAAGCTGAAACAGAGTTCCAATCCGAACACCCTTATCCAACACCATAGATCCTCTAGTCATCTTGCATCCTCCATTCGAGAAAACAACCTACACACTCACATCATTCAACTTACTTATAGAAAGAAGGTTCCATGCCAAACCACTGATATGCAGAACACCATTGATTCCCTTCACTCGGCCATCAGGGAATCAAATCAAGACTCTTCCATGGCCAACAATCTTCAGATGAGAATTATCACCCAAGTACAACTTTCCACCATCATATTCTTCATACTTTGAAAACCAACCCTAATGTGAGGTCATGTGAAAAGATACACCAGATTCAATCAGCCACACATCCTCAGATGCATGCATTGCCAAGGAAGCAACAAATGCTTCTCCTTCATCCTAAGAGGACTCACCAAAATCCAAATCATAATTCTTCTTCTTTTCTTTTTCTCCTCCTTTCACTCCTTGTGGAAGTGACCAGGTTTGCCATAGTTCCAACATAGGGCCTTGGACTTTCCAAGAGACTTAGATCTCTCACAATATTTGGATCTTCCTTTTTCTTCCTTCTTATCCTTTTTCTTTCCCTTCTCTTTAGATCTACCACAAACCATAAGAGCCTCCTTAGCCGATTCGAAAGACTTTCTTCGCATCTCTTCAAACAACAATGAAGAAACCATTTCATCCATCTTGAAGGTGGTAGTGGTACTCCTAATGGCCATAACAAGGTGGTAGGGAACACAGTAATGTCATACATCAATCATCCTCCTCCATCTTCACACCAATAGAGGTCAACTAGGAAACAAGCATATTGAATGTATTCAGGTGATTAGTGATAGATCCTCCATCTTCCATCCTCAGAGAATACAATTTATTTCACAGGAATAACTTGTTCACCATAGATTTAGCCTGATAAACATCTCCAAGCTTCTTCCAAAGATCCTTTGCAGTCTTCTCTTCATGGATATTCAGGAGCACTGAATCAGTCAAATAGAGTCTTATCAAACCCTTAGCTTTTCAATCTTTGAGATCCCAATCTTCTTGAGACATTTGGGTTGGTTTTATACCAGATATGGTATCCCATAAATCCTGATCTTCAAGCATGTCCTTCATTTTGCATTTCCACAACTCAAAATTACTGTCATTAAACTTTTCTATCTCAAACCTCCCAGATGTACTCACCATCTCTTTCCTACAACAAAGATTTCAAAATCCTCTGCACAAGCTCCCACTCAAATGAAGATCAGCTCAAAAAACCCTCTACCCAACAACTAGAACCAAAGGTAATGCTCTAATACCAACTGAAAGGAAGCAAGGTATGCGAAAACTCTTCCTACACTGATCTACTAAGGAAAGATTTATGCAAATTTTATCTTTTACAGTTACAGATTAAGATGCACATTGACAAAAAGGTAATAACAACATCAAAATACAAAACTCACAACACAAGATATACGTGGGGAAAACCCTTTCAGGTAAAAAACCCCACACTCCAATGTCGCCCAATATATTATTCAGGAATCAAGAAGATTACAATATACTTGCAGAGAAAGATTTCACAGGAGTATTAATAAACCAGAGATCTGGGAGGTAATACAACATCTATAAGAATCTTACACAACCTCCATCTCAAGCTCCTAATATATAGGAGGTACAATACAGTAAATCGTCAACAGTAATTACAAAACCATGAGTAAAACCACCCAAAAGTGGTGCCCAAATTATCTCCAATCAAATATGCCTTGTGATGTGCCAAATCACACACCAACATGTGTAACTCTCCCCTTTACAGCTCTTTTAAGTGTCCAACATGTTTTTACATTTCTCAAAAATAGGAGGTCCAACTTTCGGGGGCCATAACTTTTGATTTGGGTGTCCAATTGATGAATTGTTTGATGCGTCAAAAAGCTCATGAAGAGATATATCACCTTGTAACCTACTTCATCAGTTACAACAATTTTTAGGATGTTTAGGCATGTTTTAGTTACAACAATTGAGTTCAAAACATTTTTTGGCAGTTTCAAAAAATAGAAACTTTAATAGCTCGCAATCTAGATATGATCTTGAGATGAAACTCACCCGAGATGTTTACTTAGTTGTTCCACACCTTTTGGGAAAGTTTTAGGTCAATCTGAGCTCAATCGAAGAGTTACTAAAAATAGTAAGTCCCGTCATTTTTAGCCCTTTTGAAAACATTGAAAGTTCTAGACCATTCTCCAAGATAAAAGGTATTCGAAAAGACCAAAACTGGGAAGAATAGTAATCTTTCAAAGTTGCAAGGTTGAGACACTTTTCCTAACAGCTACAACTTATTACCTAGTTAATAGGTCTCCTGAATCAACTCTTGTTGAAAAGACACCTGTGGAGGTGTGGATAGGAAAAAAATTTACATTCCAACATCTTCAAGTTTTTGGTTGGAAAGCATATGCACATGTGCCTAAGGAGAAGTGGTCAAAATTAGAGAAGATGGTAATAAAATGTAACTTCATTATCTATGGTGTTGGTGTGAAAGGCTACAATCTTTGGGATCCTATGGCCGAGAGCATTTTGTATAGCCAAAGTGTGATTTTAAAAAAAATTAATCCTTCTTTGGTAGTATTGTATCCAAAAGAGGATGGAAAGGATGATGTGGTTCAACAACCCCCAAATATTGAGAAGGTTGAACCAAAAGCTTATGAAGCACCCGAAGAGGAGGAGAGCTAAGATAGTTTTGATAGTTGTGGAGAGAAGGTAGAACCTCTACCTTAGCTCTTGAGGAGGTCCACTTGGCAAGGACAACAGTCAAATAGGTACATTCCTTTTGATTGGATATGTATTATTGTTTTGATTACTAACACTAATGAGACTAGAATTCTGAAGGAGGCAATAGATATGAGTGATTCTAAGTTTTGGAGTGTGGTTATGGATGAGTAGATGACTACATTGAGAAAGAATGAAACATGGCACTTGGTATCATTTCTAGAGGGAAGAAAGTTAGTTGGATGTAAATGGGTATTCAAAAGGAAGATTATTTTTGAAGGCGGTATTAAAAAGTACAAGGCAAGGTTGGTTATGAAAGGTTATTCCTACGTTGAGGGGATGGATTCTGGCAAGATTTTTCTTGATTGAAAAGATAAAATTTATCAAATTCCTGCTATATATAGCAGCAACATTTGATTTAAAGATAGAACATATAGATGTAAAAATATTATCACATGGTGACTTGAAAGAAGAGATCTACATGATACTATTAGAGCACTATCTAGAGAAAGGTAAAGAAAATTTGGTTTGTAGACTAAAATCATCTGTGTATGGTCTCAAGAAATCTCCTAGGATGTGGTACCAAACTTTTAACTCTTTTATATTGGGATTGAGATTTTTCATATCCAAATTAGATTTTTGTGTTTATTATAGATCACTGTGTTTATTACAAGATGGATGGTAATCGTTTCCTTGTTATCATATTGTATGTAGATGACATGTTATTATTTTGTAATAGTAAGGAAGTGATTTGTGATTTGAAGTCTAAACTTTTAACATAACTTGACATGGACTTGGGAGTAGCCAAGTACATTTTGGGTATGGAGATCAAAAGAGATAGATAAAAAGAAAGCTTTGGTTGGGCCTAAGAAAATATTGAACTTAGTGTTAGAGAGATTCAGCGTGTTAGTTTGTAATCCTTTGAATGTTCTTATTTAAATGGGGACTAATTTATCTATAGAGCAATATTGTCCATCTATACCCAGTGAGATGTTAGACATGGCTCAAGTACCTTATGCTAGCTTTGTTGGGAATTTGATGTATGTTATGGTCTATAAAAGACTAGACATTGCCCAAGTAGTGGAAGTCCATAGCCATTTCATGGCTAATCTTGGACGAGATCATTGGCATGTAGTTAAGAGGGTCTTCAGATATTTACAATGTACCTCTGAGTAATCTATTTTCTATCATGTTGACTCTACAGGAGACTAGCACTCAGTGGATCTATTAATGGATTTGTGGATTTGGATTGGGTAGGTGTTGTCGATAGTAGAAGATCCACCAATGGTTATGTTTTCAATTTATTTGGTGGTTCTATTAGCTAAATGAGCAAGTGGCAAGTTGTAGTCATTTTGTCCACTATAGAGGCTAAGTACATGGTAGCTACTTATTCCTATAAGGAAGCCATCAAGCATAAGATATTAAATGTTCATATATGGGTATGAGTCAAGGAGCTATTAGAGTGCCATTTGTTTTGAAAATAACCTAGCCTTTTATGTGAGGAGAAAGCACATAGATGTCCAATACCATTTTATCCATGACATGGTAGAGGATGGGAGGGTGATGTAGAAGATCCACCAATGGTTATGTTTTCAATTTATTTGGTGGTTCTATTAGCTAAATGCGCAAGTGGCAAGTTGTAGTCATTTTGTCCACTATAGAGGCTAAGTACATGGTAGCTACTTATTCCTATAAGGAAGCCATCTAGCATAAGATATTAAATGTTCATATATGGGTATGAGTCAAGGAGCTATTAGAGTGTCATTTGTTTTGAAAATAACCTAGCCTTTTATGTGAGGAGAAAGAACATAGATGTCCAGTACCATTTTATCCATGACATGGTAGAGGATGGGAGGGTTGGTACTTTGGTGAATGTTGCAAATGCATTAACCAAGCTTGTAAGAGTAGAGAAGTTCAAGTAGTATAGTGAGTATAGGCCTCATAATCCCTAGCAATTAGTTAACAATGTTGGTGTTCCCCTTTGCTCTTGCAAGGTATACAATAAGTAGAAGGATGTTAAGATAGGTGTGTCATACACCTTGCAATCCAATGTTCAAAATTAATTTTTGAATATTGTTTCATTTATTATTTGTGAGCACACATGGTAAATGGTATCCCACTTATGACTTGGTCATTATCCCATGTGGATGATTTATTATGATGTGACTAATGGTGTGTAAGAGAATATCTTGTCATGAAGGATGTGTAAGAGTGTCTATGATAAATACAACAGTGTTAAAAGTTATTAAGACATGTAAGGGCATGGTTATAGGGGGGACACATTGTTGACTGGGACTCTTGACCAACTTTATGATGTATGTTATGACACATGTCATAGAGCATATTTTTAGGAAGATTATGGAGCCAAAATGGAGTGCCCGATTTGGTGATTGGATTATGACAAAGTGATTGAGCATTATGACAATATAATAGCATCTACTATTATTAACATGCTAACTCATCATGGGGGTGTTGGAATTTGGGCCCTAGATTTAGGTACCATATTTGGGTCTTGGTATTGACCCATGGTTTGTGGTTTTAGAACTTATGGTTTCTTGTATTAGACATCCTTTATATTGGGTTCTTAAATTGGAGCCAAGTATGAGTTGTATGATTGAATTGCAAGTATTATTATGTTGTCAGAATTGCTCTAGAATCTAAATGTTGTTAGGATTAAGGTTCCATCAACCTTGTAAATCCTTGTAATTATTATTCCTAATATTATTTGTAAATCACCCATAAGGGATGTATAAGTTTCACTAACAGTGGTAAAAGTTAATTACTAGGGACAGTAATTACGGAATTACTACATCAGTAAGTTTTGGAGTTACCGGAGGTAGCTATGAAGTAATATTTAGAGATGGTAATTGTAAATATCAAGAGTAATTGATGGTAGGTGCCACCTTGGAGTAATCATCTATTTTTGGCATGTATGACACACATCATAAAGTTGGTAAGTGGTTGTAAGAGAATCTATGATAGTTATGAGTTGGGATAAGATTCTATGACAAATATTTATGAGTTAAGTTGCTATTCTTGGCTCTAGGCACCCATATTGGGAAGATACTATTTGAGGGTATTGTGATGGAATCTATGATGGTTATGACAACATTCATTATCCTGTAAGTGCCTATTCTTGTCCATGGGCACCCAAGTTTGCATGGTTACTATTGACAAGTGTCATGAGCTTGTAAGAGGTCATTTAATGTTGCACGTTGGAGTATCCAAGGTGAAAGAAAGTGGACGCCTAGTTTTGGGAGTGAAATTCTTCTATAAGTACAATGTCATGTATGTGTTACATATCATAGTTTACGGGTACTTAGGTTTTGTCGGATTGAAGACTGAAGAAAAAGAGGAAGTGCATGTATTGTAATGTCATATTTAAAGATAATACAACTTAAAGCCTCTTTTCTTGGTGGAATTTTTTACTTGAAAGGGTTTTCCCCACATTACATAATGTGTTATGTGTTCAGTTCTTCATGCATGTTATTTTTGTGTAGTGGGTTTTATTTCTATTGTAATCTCCATTAATATTACATTGCTTATGATCATAAACACAGTGTAATCAAATTTCCATTTGGGTTGTTGTTACCTTCATTTCTAACATTTGGTATTAGAGCCTGGCCAGTTTTGATTCTTGGGTGATAGTGTGAAGGTTGTTTAGCTGCAGTGGGAGATTTGGTTGTTTTGTTTTGTAGATCTTGTGTAGTATTCATGGCTCAATCCGCTACTTCAACTTCTCATTTGGACATTGAGAAGTTCAGCAGTACAGGGTATGAATTGTGGAAGCTGAAGATGGAGGATTTACTTGAGGAAAGAAACCAGTGGTTGGTTATTATGAAAGAGAAGAATCCTGATGATGTGAGTGCAGAAGAATGGGAAAGATTAGATAAGAAGGCACAAGGAATTATCTGACTATGTCTTGCCGACTTTGTCATGTTGAATGTCTCGAAGAAAGAGACTGCATTAAAACTATGGAAGAGATTGAGTGAGATATATCAAGCCAAGAGCACATGGTAAATAATCCTTATTTAAAGCAAAAATTATTTTCTGTTAAAATGAAAGAGAGTGATTCCATTGCAAAGCATTTGAACAATTTTAATTTACTTTTGAGTCAACTTGATTCTGTAGATGCTACAATTGAAGAGGAAGATAAATGTATACTTCTACTTTGTTCTTATAGAATTTTATCATTTCTATTACTACTAACCTTGAAGATCCGAAGTTGGATTGCCGTGAACTGCAATGTTGTTGTCAAAGGAATTAAGGCAGAAAAGTTTGGATAGTTCAGGGGATGCTCTCAGTGCCAGGGGAAGGTCTAAGGAAAGAGGACCGAAAGGAGATCAAAAGGGGTCTAAAGACAAGTCTAAGGGCCATTCTAAGACTCCTAGAAAGAAGAACAGAGTTAAGTGTTGGAATTGTAGAAAAAGAGGGCATTTGAAAAAGGAATGTAGAAACCCAAAGGAATAATGGGATTCCGCTATTGATAAGTCTTCAAATGCAAGTGATGAGGTTTTACTTTCTACATGCAATGTTGTTTCTCATGATCATTGGATGATTGACTCAAGATGCACATACCACATGACCCTGAATAAAGAATGGTTTTCCACATACGAAGAGTATGATGGAGGAAATGTGTACCTTAGGGACAACTCTACATACCCTATTGTTGGACGAGGGAAGGTAATGTTGTGTTTCAGTGATGGGATAATTAAAACCCTCCTTGGTGTTTTGCATGTTCCTGGATTGCCTAGAAATTTGATTTCTATTTCAAAGTTGAATGATTTAGGAATGCATGTGACATTTGATAAGCATGGTTGCAAATTGGTGAGAGCAAACTTGGTGCTAGTGAAGGGAACAAGATTGAGATCTCTATTTAAACTAGAAGCCACTACTATTTGCAATACCTCTTATGCATCTGAGGCTAATACTAAAAATACATGTATGGTGTGGCACCATAGATTAGGCCACATAAGTCAGTCTAGTTTAAAGACTATTTTAAATAAAAAGTTGTTAGGTGGTTTATCCTATTCTGGTGAGAGTTTTAATTTTTTTTTAACCTTGTGTGTTTGGAAAGAAAATAGAACTCCTTTTGATCCTTATGGTAGTAATAAATCTAATGATAAATTGGAACTTATCCATTCAGATGTGTTTGGTCCAATGGAACTTATACTATTCTAAGGAATTTGATGAATTCTGTAAGCATGCAAGTATTGTTAGAGAGAGACTACTCCATATACTCTGCAACAGAATGGAGTGGAAGAAAGGATGAATCAGACAATAATGGAAAGAGCCAGAAGCATGTTGAGTGAATAATAGTTGAATAAATGCTTTTGGGCAAAAGTTGTGTGTACTATAAATTACTTGGTTAATAGATCTCTGTGTAAGGCTCTTGTTTCAACTCCTTATGAAATGTGGATAGGTAAGAAACCTTCTATTTCATATTTAAGGGTATTTGTCTATGAGGCTTATGTTCATGTGCCTAAATAAAAATGAACTAAGTTGGATCCTGTTATGTCATATAATGTCTCTCTTGGACTTTCACCTCCTAATTTTAGCTCACGGATCCCTTAATTTTCATCATGCATGTTAGAATCCCGAGACAAAATGCCCTAAAACCCATGACAAATGGGACATAGCAGACATTGTAGAGCTTAACCCTATACCAAATTAGGTCCCAAGACAAGGGTGCCCACGCCCTTGCCCTGCCCTATTTTGGCGAGGTCCCAAATTTCAATGTTGGTAAAGTTACCGTTAAAGGTGTTCCTTGCCTACATTTTAAGTTTGAATTATGAAATTAAAGTGGGAATGCATATATAGGCATGTTTAGGACTTCATTTGCAAACTAGAAGATGATTATGAGATTTTGGCCAACTTATGATTTTAGAGAATTCAAGGAATTCATTGTGTTGTAGAGAAGACTTGTGTTGTTATTGTGTTTGTTATATTGCAGATTTGGCTTCATCTTCTCATGTTGTTAAAGATCTTCATCTACTTGAGAGCTACACCTCTGAGTTGATATCTTTTTGTGCTTCAATCAATCATTTATCAATTTGTTTTTTCCTCTATCCTACAACAAGATGCACTCTCTATCTAAAAATGGTGTTGGAAGGCTTGAATGCCATTCCACAACTTGATTGACGCAAGTTCCTAAACACCACAACCCCCAACCCCTCTCTTGTAATTGCAGGTGACAGGTGTTAGATCTTGTAGAGAGAAGTTACAGAGGACTATTACAGAGCATAAGGAATAAGGATCTAAAGAAAAAGGTGGGAAATAGCTCAGGAAGGGCTTGGGTGCCCACTCTTTTGCCCCTTAATTTCATGTCACAGGGAATCTCTGAAGTGGTTGCAGTTAGTGTCAGAAAAGGTCTCGACACCCTCAGAAAAGCAACACATTGGGCTTGGGTACCCACTCTTTAGCCCCTAAATTTTCTGTACTCCAGAACTTGAAATATGGTATGTATCTAATATATATATAGTCTATCTCTGTGTGAGCATTTATCAGGTTTTGTCCATTTGTTTACAATTTTGTGCAATTAGGGTTTTAAGCTAAATTAGACTAAAATTAACACATTAATCAATCAATTCCAAATTTCCCTATCATTACAAGTGACAAACAACTTGTAGTTGAGTCCTCTTGCAAAATTTATGATTCAACTCGGTTAAATGTCCTTGAATGTAAGTGGTGAAAGGAGGATCTAGCTAAATCACCCATCAACACCTTCCCTCTTTTCCTACATTACATTTTGGTGAACCCATGTTTTTATTACATTTTGCACCTTACTAAGTGTTTATGCAAGATTTGTATTCATACATTCCATTTTCATTATATTTCATTTGAAAATCTACAAAAAAATTGAAAAATTCAAAAAAATCAAGCATCTTAGGCTTGCATTTTGACATATTTCACACTATTTACATTGAATTCCACTTAAATGATTTAAATATCTGATATTTGCTCATATCTGATATAAATTGCAGCATTAAATCATTACATAATCATTCACCTTGCATTTTCATACTTTTAGAATTTGCTTAAAATTGTGACATTTTCATATAACCTAGTCTTTGGAAAAGCTAGGGTTTGTGGTTAAAATCTTGCTTCAGATTTTTCTACTCTTTTAAACACTCTTTCAAATCTGATTTTAGATTGCAGTGTTGTTGTATTGTATGTATTTGCATCTTACTTTTTTATTTTAGAATATTTACATTGAAAAAAGCAAAAAAATCAAACATTTTAGGTCATAAACATGCATAGTTTTGCATCTATTTCCTTGCATAGGTATTGAAAATCTTTTGAAATCTGATCTTGCATTCATTTGAACACATACATACATTGCTCATTTAAAAATTTGACATCATTTTGCATTTTTACTTGAAAATTTGCATGTTCTTGATTACACATTATATATTTCAATGCTAAGGGTTGTATACACTTTCTCTAAACAAACTTACAAACCACTCATATTGCCTTGGTGTGTTGCATTATTTCATTCTACTCATTTGGTTTACTGTGGACCCTATGTGTCTTTTATGATCCGCTTCCCTCAAATAAGTGTTTAAAGGGTGAAATAATCTCACATTACATGGCTTCTCATTGCAACAATAATGCTAGGGTTCCTCCTAGGCCTTATTTGAAAAGAAAGACTCTCGAACCTGAAATAGCATTCACACCTCATGATAGAACAATTGAAGATATTGAAGGACCCCTTTACATCATAGTGAAAGTAATGGAGATTCCTATGCATGGAACAGTTATAGATCCTAATTGCATGACTAATGTGGCAATGGAAGAGTTCCTTTTCTCACATGAGTTGATACAAGGATCTTATGAACCTACATATATAATGATTAAGGCACATACTAGAGATTTTATTCCTACTTATGGGAAGATATCTTTATTAGTTATGATACATGACAAAGCCGTGGAATAATTATTTGATGTCATCCCTTCATCTAACCTCTTCTGCATAAAATTAGGACATCCATGGCTCAAGGCTATGAAGGTTGTCCCCTCAACAATTCACAAATGCATAAAATTCCCTTTACATGGACAAGTGCACACTATTCATCGTAATACATGGCAGCACATGGTTACTCAAAATAACTTTACTTTTAATTACTTTTGGCCATGACCTAATAGATAACCTGAGCCACAAAGAGATCAAATTTTCTTAGCATATAGACAATACAAAGAAAAACTACTATCTAGTGTGGTTGGGCCTCCTATTCAAACAAGAGAAGTAAAAACCCGCATTAAAAGAACTTCCTAGATCAAAAGGTAAGGGAATCTATGCTTAGGTTCCTCCACTTTCATCCTTACAAATATTGAGAGGTACTCATCAAGAACAAAGCAGTTCATCGAGGCAAATTAGATTTGAACAAGCTTCCTCCTCTAAGATACCAAAACCTACAGAAAAACATGAGACTTCTTTTGGAGATATAAGCAATAAAACAAAAAGGAATAGACAAGCAAGAGAAAGGAGGAAGAGAAGACAAGCTTTTGCCCAACGAAATGCACCTCAACAAGAAAACATTCCACCTAACATTGAACCAAACAAAGAAAAACTTAAAGAAGAAGAGAAAGAAATTAAGGACAATGACAAGAGTTGGGAAATTGTACCTTATGTACCTCTTTCCTCTAGCATTCAAGATTGGGAAGACGATGATTTGCTTGTCAACAACCGCTAGTTCAGTTGTACAATAGGTAAGTATTTCTAACCCTGGTGATCACCTATGTCATAGCATTATTTGCTCGTTTATGTGACCTCCCCTCTTGTGTTGTGTTGTCTCGTGATGTGTTATGTGTTGTTTAGGCCTCGTTGGATGACCCTTGATACTCTTGTAAGGTTAAGGATACCGAGAGACCACCTCTGTTGTCACCATTCTTCTATTTGTATTATCATTCTTCTATCTTACCTCTCCTCTAATTTTATTGTTGAGTGTCATGCCTTAGGGGCATAGCGTTGTGGTTGATGACCTAGGGGCATCCTCCTACATGATTGTTCCTATGGCACTTGTTCTCCTCTCTCATTTTATTTTTTATCTTCTTCTAGTGATTCTATCTAGTCGGTGGATGATGAAAAATAAATACCTAACTAATATGGACCATGTGTCCCTTCAGCAAGCAAAGCAAAAATGGACCTAGTCCATACATGAAGACGAGGTTGATTTATATATCCAATACTTGGCTAGTAGAATCACTTTGTCTGATATTTGATTTTGTCTTATCTTTTCTAACAAATCATAACAATACATCTGCTCCGTGCATTTTGATTGTCTTGTCTCTCACCTTGTTGTTACACTCGGTTCTAAGATATATGTTGTATAGTGCAATAGTTATACTAGGTTTTGAACCCATAGTATAGCCTTGACCCTTGATGTGATTGTTTTCATGCATAGCTTTAATGATTTGAATTCTTAGCATAATCAATGTGTTTGTGGGAACATTCAGTGATTATAAGCACATGTCACCTTTGGGGGCATGGGCTTTGTGAAAGCTCTTGTTCCCTTGTGTGTTTTCTCTCTACCTTAACGTGCTTGATATAGGTACACGACATCAACCACCTTAAGGTGGGGGCATATATAAGGTAAATTGTCTGATGATTTTGGTACTAATAAAGCATGTTTGAAAGCCCTCTTCGGAGGCAGGATGTTGTATCTCCAGCACAAGTGCACATCTTTATTCTATATTGCAAACAAAGAAGCCCTCTACAAAAGTGAGATAATGTATCTCTTGAGCTAGTGTGTATCCTTTTATTCAAAAATCCCTCTGCAGAGGTGGGGATGGTGTATCTCTTGAGCTAGTGCACATCCTTTTTATTTTAAAAGTACTTTGTGGAGGCAGGGTTGTATCTGAGACCATCCTCCCTTAACTGTGTCTTTGGCGGTTGTTGTAGCATAAGTCCAACTATCAGGTGTACCTGTAGCATGCTTGAGATGGTGGGACTTAGAAATAAGCTCCTTCCATCACCTTATTTGTCATGTTTTAGATGTATAGTATGCCTATCGCATGCTATATGATACCTGTGTCTTCCATGTGTTTTGCCCCTTGTGTACTGTAAATGGTGTGGTGATGAGTCTCCCCTACGCTTGGGTTCTGTATGGCGTGTTTTTTCCTTGGTGTAGTCAAAAGTTGTGTGTCAATGAGTCCCTCCTGTTATGTCAGAAAATGTCCCCTCGGGAGCTTTTCCCTCTTAAGGTTTAGCTCTCAGGTCCTTTAGAATGCATTTAGAGCATCTTGCATGATTTTAATGACTCCCAATGAGAAAACCCTAAAGTTTCATGGCAAATAGGACTCAGGGGATGCACTTAATATAAATCCTACCTAAAATAGGGTGGAGGACTTGGGCACCCACACCCTAGTCCTCCCCTATTTTAGGTTAGGACCAATTTCAAAGTGTCAGTTTATGACCGTTATTTAGGTCCTATGTCGACACGATAAGTTTGAATTATGAAATTCTTAGCGGTAATGTTTGTAGTTGCATATATAAGCATGATTAGGTTTCATTTACAAACTAGATGGAAATTGGATGAGCATTGTGATTTTGTGAAAGTGATTCAAGGCATTCATTGTGTTGTAGAGCAGTATTTTATGTTGTTCTTGTGTTTGTATTTGCAGATTTGGCATCTATCTCCTCATGGAATGAAGAGTATCTTCCTCCCATGAGATCTTCACTACAAGGTCATATCAATTGTGTTTTCTATCATTTATCATTTGGATTTTGCCTCTATCCTACAGGGATACACACTCTTTATCTGACAACGGTGGTCGAAAGACTTTAATGTCTCTCCGGGGCTTGACTGAGGCAAGCCTCTAAACACCACAACCCCCAACCCATTTTTATGTGATTGCAGGTTATAGGTTGTGAAAGAGAAAGAAGTGGAGTTACAGGAGAGCAGTGCAGACTGTAGGAATTGCAGATCAGAGAAGAAAATAGGGACCTGGACTCGAGCGCCCGCTCATTAGTCCTCTGGATCCCGCAACTGGAAAATATCTCGAACAGCATGAATAGGTTGCAGACAAGATTCCCAGATCCCAACGGAAACTATAGCACTAGACTAGGGTGCCCACTCATTATTCCCTAACTTTTTTGAACACATAACTTTGAAATCTGGTATGCATTTGATGGTCATTTGATATCTCTATGTGCGATAATTTTCCGTAATTTGTCTATTTGTTCACAAAATTATGTAATTAGGGTTTTGAGCATAATTCGGCTTAATTGAACAAAAAAAATCATACAATTACAATCTTCCCCTATTTTCCAAGTGACATAAGATCTGTAGTAGACTTTCTACTTGATTGAATGTCCTTGAATGTTTAGTGGTGAAAGGAGCATCAATACAAACCATAAAAAATAAACCCTAAACATTTTTCACACTAAACATTTTGGTGAACCCATGTTTTAATGAATTTTTCACCTTTCTGAGTGTTGTACTTCATATTTACATTCATTCATTTCATTGTTCATCTTGTTGCATTTGAAAAACTACAAAAAAAAATGAAAATTTTGAAAAAGTTGGAATTTTTAGCTTGCATTTTCAAATAATTTAGATTAATTGGCATTGAATTTCAATAAATTTCTATCATTATCATCAGATTTGATTTAAAATACAGAAATTTTTCATTCATCATTCATTTGGATTGCATTTTCATGCTTAAATTGTTAAAAATTGCTTGAAATTGTGCATTTTTCTATATAACCTAGTTTTGCATTAGCTAGGGTTTGTAGTCAAAATATTGCTTCAGATTTTACTACCCTTTTAAAACACTCATTAGGACTGATTTATAACTGTAGTGTTTCATCATAGTGGTTTGCTTGCAAAATTCCATGCCTAGGGTTTAAAAACCTTGCTTTTTCACTAGATTTTGGCCTTATCGTCTCTCTAGATTTGCATCATAGGCATGTTGTAAAGAATTTTTCTACACTAATTGGATTTTATCAGGTTTATTATCTTCTTCCCCTCCTAAAATTATTTACAACACCTTTTTATTGGGCCCTTGCATTGAAATTTTGGTGAAAATTGCATATTTTGGTTATATTTTCCCTAGGGTTTGATTTAGATTTGCACTCCAAGCATGTTGTGATGGATTTTATGGTTTTAGGTGACTTATATTACTATTATAATCTTCTAAACCTCCTAAAATTCTTTACAACACCCTTTTTATTGGGTCTTCGCATTGAAATTTGGTGAAAAAATACATATTTTAGTGTATTTTCACTAGGTTTTGACTTGTCATCACTCTAGGTTTGCTTCAAAAGTGTGTTGTGAAGTATATTATTGCTTTATTGGACTGATATCAGACATATTATTTTCTACCCCTGATCAATTTCCTTACAACACCTCTTTTTTCACTTGTTTGCATTGAAAAAAGTTGAAAAATCAAACATTTTAGGTAAGTTTCATACATAGTTTTGCATAACTTTTGAAAAACTCTTAAAATCTGATTTCACATTAATTTTAAAACTCATACACATGGATTCTAATCTCCACAACAACACTAGGTTATGTCCTAGGCCTTACATGAAAAGAAAGGTCCCCAAACCCGAAATTGTGTTTACACCTCATGATAGAACAATTGGAGACACTGAAGGACCTCTTTATATCACTGTGAAAATAATGGGAAATCATGTGGATGGAACCCTTATTTATCCTAATTGCATGACAAATGTAGCAATGGAAGAGTTCCTCTATTCACATGGATTGATGGAAGGCTTTTATGACCCTTCGGATATGATGATTAAGACACATAAGGGAACCTTTATAAACACTTCTGGGAAGATATCTTTATTGGTTATTGTATTTGAGAAATCTGTAGAACAATGGTTTGATGTTGTCCCTGTTTCTGACCTCTTTCGCATAAAATTAGGACATCCATGGTTAAAGGCTATGAAATTTGTCCCTTCAACAATTTATAACTGTGTAAAATTTCCTTTGAATGGACAAGTGTGTACTATCTCTTGAAATAGGTATAAACCTTTGGTTACAAGACAACACTTTACACTTGATTACTTTTGGGAAAGATCTAAAGTGGAACTGGAGCCATGGACAGACTTTAACTTCTTGAGCTATAGAAACTACAAAACAAAACTATTACATCAAGTGGTCGGTCCTTCTATGCAAGAAACAACAAGAGATGAACAACCTGCATTTGAAGAGAATCCTAGACTGAAAGGAAAAGGACCCTATGCTAAGGTTCCTCCCCTGCCATCCTTACAAGGATCAGGAGGTAGTCGTTGACAACAAAACATTCCACCTAGACAAATGAGATTTTATCCTGGTGCTTCCTCCTCTAAAACACAAAAACCTATGGAAGAGAAAAACACTATCTTACAAGAGATAAGTGGTAAGACAAAAAGAAATAGACAAGCAAGAGGAAGGAGGAGGAGATGACAAGCTTATGCCCAACGAATTGCATCTCAACAAGAAAACATCTCACCAAACATTGAATCAAACCAAGAAAATCTTAAGAACAAACAACTTGAAGAAATGAATAAGAGTTGGGCTATGGTACCTTATGTCCCACTTTCCTCTAACATTCAGGAGTGGGAAGATGATGATGACTTGCTCAATGACAACCCTTAGTTTGGTTGTCCCTAAAGGCAAGTATTTCTAACCCTTTACCTCTCATGTTGTGTTTTCCTCGTGATGTGTTATGTGTTGTTTAGGCCTCCTGGGATGACCCTCGATTCTCTTGTAAGGTCCAGGATACTGGGAGACTGCCTCTGTTGTGACCTTCTTCTATTTGTATCATCATTCTTCTATATTGCTTCTCCTCTATTTTCATTATTGTGTGTTGTGTCTTATAGATATAGCATTGCAATTGGTGATTTAGGGCACCCTCCTACGTGATTGTCCCTAAGGCACTTGTTTCTCCTCTCTTGATTTATTGTTTCCCTTCCTCTACTATTTCTATCTAGCAGGCGAATGATGAAAAACATTTTATACTGGTGCGGACCTAGTGTCCCTTTAGCGAGTAATCAAAAAATGGACCAAGTCCATACATGATGATGGGGTTGATATATATTATCTGACGCTTGGCTAGTAGAATCACTCCATGTGATCTTGATGTTATCTTATCGTACTAAAAAACCATAACAATATTGTTCCTCCATGCACTTTGTTTATCTTTGAATCTCACCTTGGTTACACTCAGTTTTGAGATTTCATAATATAGCCCCACGGTTATACTCGGTCTCTGAATTCATAGTATAACCCTAGCTCTTTGTGTGAATGATCATATGCATTGTTGTTTATCATGATTATATGGACACTAGAACACTTTTCTTGTAGGAATGTGTTTGTGGGAACATTTGGCGATCATAAAGCATGTCACCTCCAGGGGGCATGGGCTTTGTGAGAGCTCATGTTCCCTTGTGTGTTTTCTTCCTACCTTAACATGCTTGATATCGATACCTAATATCAACCACCTTAAGGAGGGGGCATATATAAGGTAAGATGTCTGATTTAGATGCTAGCAAAGTGTGTGTTCTTAGGTGCAGTCTTAAAGAATGGTGGCGATGAGTCCCTCCTACACTCTGATATTTGTTTGAAATCTATTGCAATCATTTAATCCCTCTACGGAGGTGGGATATCATGCATATCCTTTTTATCTTAAGCCCTCTATAGAGGCAGGGATGGTGTATTTCTCATGGAGAGTGCACGTCCTGTCATTTTCTAAAAGTCCTCTGTGGAGGCGGGGAGTGGTTCTGTGACTAACTCAACGCTTAAGCGTGTCTTTGGCGATTGTTGTGGTGAACCCCAATCATCAGTGTGTACCTATAATGTGCTTGAGATGGTGATGAACCTAGAAATAGGAGCACTCCATCACTTGTCTATCATGTTTTCTTTGTGTCTTCTAAGTGTGTGTGTGTGTATGGCATGTTTGTTCCCAAGCATAGTCTTAAAAATCAGTGGCGATGAGTCCCTCCTATGTTTTGGGATTTGTATGGTGTGCTTGTTTTGTATGGCATGTTTGTTCTCAAGTGCAGTCTTAAAGACTGGTGGCGATGAGTCCCTCCTGCACTCTGGGATTTGTCTGGCGTGTGTGTTGCCCCGTATGAAGTTTAAAGACCGATAGTGATGAGTCCCTCCTGCATTATGGGTGGTGTGTTTACTTTCCTTGTACTTGCATCTGCATTTCATATATGAGAAAAGAAACAAAAATCATCACTATCTTCATTGCATTCACTGTATTCACTATGTTGTGTGTGTCTTCAATGTTGTCTTCTCCATGTTTTGTGTGACTATAATTGTCTTCTCCATGTTTTGCATGCATGTTACTGTCTTCATTGTGATTGGCGTGTCTTCTCCATGCTTGGCGTGTTTGCTATGTTTGTTGACCGTACTTTAATGCATGTATTGGGTTTGCATTTATCCATACATTAAAGTGGGGGCTAAATGTTATGTTAGAAAATGTCCCCTTGGGGGCTTTTCCCTCTTAAGGTTTAGCTCCCGAGTCCTTTAGAATGCATTTAGAGCATCTTGCATGATTTTGACGACTCCTAATGAGAATACGCTAAAGTTTCATGGAAAATAGGACTCAGGGGATACACTTAACATAAAACCTACCTGAAATAGGGGGGAGGACTTGGGCACCCACACCCTAGTCCTTCTCTATTTTAGGTCAGGACCAATTTCAAAGTGTCAGTTTATGACCGTTATTTAGGTACTATGCTGACACTATAAGTTTGAATTATAAAATTCTTAGCAGGAATGTTTGTAGTTGCATATATAAGTAAGATTAGGTTTCATTTGCAAACTAGATGGAAATTGGATGAGCATTGTTATTTTGTGAAAGTGATTCAAGGCATTCATTGTGTTGCAGAGCAGTATTTTGTGTTGTTCTTGTGTTTGTATTTGCAGATTTGGCATCCATCTCCTCATGGCATGAAGAGCATCTTCCTCCCATGAGATCTTCACTACAAGGTGATATCAATTATGTTTTCTATCATTTATCATTTGAATTTTGCCTCTATCCCATAGGGATACGCACTCTTTATCTAACAACGATGTTCGGAAGACTTGAATGTCTCTCTGAAGCTTGATTGAGGCAAGCCTCTAAACACCACAACCCCCAACACATTTTTCTGTGATTGCAGGTTACAAGTTGTGAAAGTGAAAGAAGTGGAGTTACAGGAGAGTAGTGTAGACTATAGGAATTACAAATTAGAGAAGAAAATAGGGACCTGGAATCAGGCACTCACTCATTAGTCCTCCAGATCCCGCAAATGGAAAATCTCTGGAATAGCAGGAACAGGTTGCAGACAAGATTCCTAGATTCTGATAGAAACTATGGCACTGGACTAGGGCACCCGCTCATTAGTCCCTGACTTTTCCAGACACTGAACTTCAAAATCTAGTACACATTTTATGGTCATTTGATATCTCTGTGTGCGATCATTTTCTGTAATTTGTCTGTTTGTTCACGAATTTATGTAATTAGGGTTTTGAGCATAATTGGGCTTAATTGAACAACAAAATCATACAATTCCAATCTTCCCCTATGTTCCAAGTGATAGGAGATCTGTAGTAGACTTTCTACTCGATTGAATGTCCTTGAATGTTTAGTGGTGAAAGGAGGATCAATACAAACCATCAAAAATAAACCCTAAACATTTTTCACACTAAACACCTCCCTACACCTTGGGTTTTCTATGGCGTGTTTTCCCCCTCGCGTAGTGTAAAGGGTGTGGTGATGAGTCTCCCCTATGCTTGGTTTTTGTATGGCATGTTTTCTCCCCTTGGTGTAGTGTAAAGGTTGTGGCGATGAGTCTCCCCTACATTCTTGGACTTTTGTGTGTTACAATTTTTATTTCCATGCATTTATATATATAAATGAAAATGTTATATCATTGTCTTCATCATGTTTTGCATGTTTTTAATACTATCTTCTCCGTGTCTTGCATGCCTATTACTATCTTCATCGTGTTTTATATGTCTGCGATGTGTTTTTTTAATGCTTACCTAAGACTGGGGGCTAGAGATAGTTCCTTAATCTTTATGTTTGCATTAGATTCAAGTGTCTGGCATGTTTTCTATGTTTTGACCATACTTTAATGCATGTATGGGTCATAAGATCATACATATATTAAAGTGGGGGCTAAATGTTATTTCATAAAATGTCATCCTTGGACTTTTACCTCCTAAGTTTAGCTCCTAGGTCCCTTAATTTTCATCATGCATGTTAGAATTGAATCCCAAGACAAAATACCCTAAAATCCATGACAAATGGGACATAGGGGACATTGTAGAGCTTAACACTATCCCAAAATAGGTCATAGGACAAGGGCGCCCGCGCCTATGCCCTACCCTATTTTGATGGGGTCCCAAATTTCAATGTCAGTAAATTTACCGTTAAAGGTGTTCCTTGCCAACACCTTAGGTTTGAATTACGAAATTAAAGTAGGAATGCATATATATGCATGTTTAGGACTTCATTTGCAAACTAGAAGATGATTATGAGATTTTGGCCAACTTATGATTTTAGAGCATTCAAAGCATTGATTGTGTTGCAGAGAAGACTTGTGTTGTTATTGTGTTTGTTATTGCAGATTTGGCTTAATCTTCTCATGTTGTGAAAGATCTTGATGCAGAAGCATCCAGAAAAATTCAAAATAGTAGAAACAGTTGACAATGAAAATAGAGCATTTAGACAGTGAACTGGGAGATATTGCATTTTACTGCATTTGAGTATAGAGGCTGTGGAGCTAGACTTAACATCTAGACATAGTCAATTACAACATATCAAGAATTCAGATCATTTGGCTTTGATTTTGGAAAGATATCTCTATCATAAGATTGACTTTTGTTGCATATTTGACAAAGCAGAGTTGACTATCTTCAGTGAAGTTTAATCAGATTACGGAGCAAATCCATGACTTGTGGAGCCTAAAGGAACATTATTCGATGAAGTATAGGACCTGGCTGACCTTCATGGAGATCCACGTGAAGTTTTATGTACCAACAGAGTAATACCTTATGTTTAGGTCCGACCTATCTGTGTACACATGTTTCATACTAGTCGTTGCAATTAGGCTGACTTGTTAATGTTTAGAAATCTTACGGAGGATATAAATAAGAGATAAAAGGTTGTTTCTAGGTAGTGATCGATGGTAGGAAGAAAAAAAGAAAGATCTGAAGTTGTTTTGATCCAATTGAGTAGTAGAACAGAGTAGAAAGCAATGCAGGAAGCAAAATGAGTGGCAGAGAAGAGACTTGAGATGTAGAAGAAAGAAATCATGAAGGAATATTGTTGTATGAATCTTTTATGATCCCTAGGCTATGGCCTAGCATCTATAAATCCCTTGTGATGTGTAATTCGATTTGAAGTTATAATATATGAGGAATGAGCTTTGGAGGCTGGGTTTTTTTCCCTTTTAGGGTTTTCCCAGGATATATCTTGTGTTATGCATTCATGAGTATATGTTATCTTTTCATTTAATTAGTTGTTAGCTTCCATTGCATATCCATTATGATCATGGTGTTAGTTGATTAGGCTGCAAGGTTGGATAGTCCCTCACCGGACCCTCCTACCTTGACTGCATCAAATCTTCTTCTACTTAAGTGCTACACCTCCAAGGTGATATCTATTTGTGCTTCAGTCAGCCATTTATCAATTTCTTTTTGCCTCTGTCCTATAAGAACATGCACTCTCTATCTAAAAATAGTGTTGGAAGGCTTGAATGTCATTCCAGGGCTTAACTAAGGCAAGCTCTTAAACACCACAACCCCAAACCCTCTCTTGTGATTGCAGGTGATAGGTGTCAGATCTTGCGAAGAGAAGTTACAGAGGACTGTTGCAGAGCATAAGGAATCAAGATCTAAAGAAAAAGGTAGGAAATAGCTCAAGAAGGGCTAGGGTGCCTTCTCTTTTGCCCCTCAGTTTCATGTCACAGGGAATCTTTAAAGTGGTTGCAGTTAGTGCCGGAAAAGGTACCGAAGCCCTCAGAAAAGTAGAACCTTGGGCTTGGGAGCCCGCTCTTTAGCCCCTGACTTTTGCATACTCCAGAACTCAAAATCTAGTATGTATCTAATTTGTATTTAGTTTATCTCTGTCTGAGCATTTATCAGGTTTCATCTGTTTGTTTATGATTTTGCATAATTAGGGTTTTAAGCTAAATCAGACTAAAATTAACACATTAATCAATCAATTCCAAATTTCCCTTTCAATCCAAGTGACAACCAATCCATAGTTGAGTCCTCCTATAGAAGTTATGATTCAACTCGGTTAAATTTCCTTGAATGTAAGTGGTGAAAGGAGGATCTAACTAAAGCACCCATCAACACCTTCCCTCTTTTCCTATGTTACATTTTGGTGAACCTGTAATTTTATTACATTTTGCATGTTTCTAAGTGTTTACATAATATTTTCATTCATACATTTCATTGTCATCATATTGCATTTGAAAATCTACAAAAAAATTGAAAAATTTGAAAAAATCAAGCATCCTAGGCTTGCATTTTGACATAGTTCACACTATTTACATTGCATTTCACTTAAATGATTTAAATCTCTGATATTTGCATCAGATGTGATATAAATTGCAGCATTACATCATTACAAAATCATTCACCTTACATTTACATACTTCATTTGTTAGAATTTGCTTAAAATTGTGACATTTTCATATAACCTAGTCTTTGGAAAAGCTAGGGTTTGTGGTTAAAATCTTGTTTCAGATTTTGATACTCTTTTAAACACTCTTTCAAATCTGATTTTGGACTGTAGTGTTGTTGCATTGTATGTGTTTGCATCTTACTTTTGCATTTTAGAACATTTACATTGAAAAAAGCGAAAAAATCAAGCATTTTAGGTCATAAACAAGCATAGTTTTGTATCTCTTTCCTTGCATATGTATTGAAAATCTTTTGAAATCTGATCTTTCATTCATTTGAACACATACATACATTGCTCATTTAAAAAATTGACATCATTTTGCACTTTTACTTGAAAATTTGCATGTTCTTAATTACACATTATGTACTTCAAAGCTAAGGGTTTAATACACTTTCTTTAAACAAACTTACAAACCACTCATATTACCTTGGTGTGTTACATTATTTCATTCTACTCATTTCATTTGCTATGGACCATGTGTGTCTTTTATGGCCTGCTTCCCTCAAAAAAGTGTTTAAAAGGTGAAATAATCCCATATTACATGGCTTCTCATCGCAACAATAATGCTAGGGTTCCTCCTAGGCCTTATTTGAAAAGAAAGACTCCCGAACCTAAAATAACATTCACACCTCATGATAGAACAATTGAAGATATTGAAGGACCCCTTTACAGCATAGTTGAAGTGATGGAGATTCCTATGCATGGAACACTTATAGATCCTAATTGCATGACTAATGTCGCAACGGAAGAGTTCCTTTTCTCACATGAGTTGATACAAGAATCTTATGAACATATGGATATAATGATTAAGACACATACTGGAGCTTTCATTCCTACTTATGGGAGGGTATCTTTATTAGTTATGGTACATTACAAAGCCATGGAACAAATATTTGATATCAGCCCTTCATCTAACCTCTTCTTCATAAAATTAACACATCCATGGCTCAAGGCTATGAAGGTTGTCCCCTCAACAATTCACAAATGCATAAAATTCCCTTTACATGGACAAGTGCACACTATTTGTCATAATACATGGAAGCTCATGGTTACTCAAAATAACTTTACTCTTGATTACTTTTGGCTATGACTTGATAGAGAACTCGATCCATGAAGAGATCAACTTTCCTTAGCATATAGACAATAAAATGCAAAATTACTATCTAGAGTGGTTGGGCCTCCTATTCAAACAAGAGAAGAACAACCCACATTAGAAGAACTTCCTAGATTGAAAGGTAAGGGAATCTATGTTGAGGTTCCTCCTCTATCATCCTTACAAAGATCAGGAGGTACTCGTGGTGAACAAAGCACTTCATCGAGGTAAATTAGATTTGAACAAGCTTCCTCATTTGAGATACAAAAACCTACAGAAAAACATGAGACTTCTTTTGGAGATATAAGCAATAAATCAAAAAAAGAATAGACAAGTAAGAGAAAGGAGGAAGAGAAGACAAGCTTTTGCCCAACGAAATGCACCTCAATAAGAAAGCATTCCACCTAACATTGAACCAAACAAAGAAAAGATTAAAGAAAAAGAGAAAGAAATTAAGGACAATGACAAGAGTTGGGCAATTGTACCTTATGTACCTCTTTCCTCTAGTATTTGAGATTGGGAAGAAAATGATTTTCTTGTCGACGACCGCTAGTTCGATTGTGCAATAGGTAAGTATTTCGAACCCTGGTGGTCACCTATGTTGTAGCATTATTTGCTTGTTTATGTGACCTCCCATTTTGTTTTGTGTTCCCCTGTGATGTGTTATGTATTGTTTAGGCCTCCTTGGATGACCCTTCATACTCTTGTAAGGTCAAGGATACCAGGAGACCGCCTCTATTGTGACCATTCTTCTATTTGTATTATCATTCTTCTATCTCACCTCTCCTCTATTTTTATTGTTGAGTGTCATGCCTTAGGGGCATAGCATTGCGGTTGATGACTTGGGGGCATCCTCCTACATGATTGTTCCTACGGCACTTGTTCTCCTCTCTCATTTTATTTTTTACTTTCTTCTAGTGATTCTATCTAGTTAGTGGATGATGAAAAAACAAATACCTAACTGATACGGACCATGTGTCCCTTCAGCAAGCAAAGCAAAAATGGACCTAGTCCATACATGAAGATGGGGTTAATTTATATATTTGACGCTTGGCTAGTAGAATCACTTTGTGTTATATTTGATGTTGTCTTATCTTTTCTAACAAATCATAACAATACATCTGCTCCATGCATTTTGATTGTTTTGTATCTCACCTTGTTGTTACACTCGGTTCTGAGATATCTGCAGTATAGCCCAACGATTATACTTGATTCTGAACTCGTAATATAGCCTTGACCCTTGATGTGATTGTTTTCATGCATAGCTTTAATGAATTGAATCCTTAGCATAATCGATGTGTTTATGGGAACATTCAGTGATTGTAAGCACATGTCACCTTTGGGGGCATAGGCTTTCCGAAAACTCTTGTTTCCTTGTGTGTTTTCTCTCTACCTTAACGTGCTTGATATCAATACATGATATCAACCACCTTAAGGTGGGGGCATATATAAGGTAAGTTGGCTGATAATTTTGGTACTAACAAAGCAGGTTTGAAATCCCTCTATGGAAGCAGGATATTGTCTCTCTAGTGCGAGTGCACATCTTTATTCTATATTGCAACCAAAGAAGCCCTCCGTAGAGGTAGGATAATGTATCTCTTGAGCTCGTGAGTATCATTTTATTCAAAAATCCCTCTGCGAAGGTGGGGATGGTGTATCTCTTGAGCTAGTGCACATCCTTTTTATTTCAAAAGTACTTTGCGGAGGTGGGGTTGGATCTGAGACTATTCTCCCTTAAACGTGTATTTGGTGGTTGTTGTGGCATAAGCACAACTGTCAGGTGTACCTGTAGCATGCTTGAGATGGTGGAACTTAGCAATAAGCTCCTTCCATCACCTTGTTTGTCATGTTTTAGACATATAGTATGCCTATGGCATGCTATACAATGCTCGTGTCTTCCGTGTGTCTTCCATGTGTTTTCCCCCTTGCGTAGTGTAAAGGGTATGGTGATGAGTCTCCCTTGTTCTTGGATTTTGTATGGCATGTTTTTTCCCTAGTGTTGTCTAAAGTTGTGTGGTGATGAGTCCCTCCCTACACCTTGGGTTTTGTATGGCATGTTTTCTCCCCTTCGTGTAGTGTAAAGAGTGTGGCGATGAGTCTCCCCTACACTCTTGGGGTTTTTTGTGTTGCAATTTTTATTTCCATGCATTTATATATATGAAAATGAAAACGGTATATCACTGTCTTTGTCGTGTTTTGCATGTCTTCAATACTATCTTCTTCGTGTCTTACATGCTTGTTATTGTCTTCATCATGTTGTATGTGTTTGTGATGTGTTTTCCTAATGCTTACCTGAGACTGGGGGCTAGAGTTAGTTCCTCAATCTTTGTGTTTGCATTAGCTTCAAGTGCATGGTCTGTTTGTTGTGTTTTGACCATACTTTAATGCATGTATGGGTCATAAGATCATAAAAACATTATGTTAGTTTCAGGATAGGCAACTGAGAGGGGGGGTGAATTAGTTGCCCCAAAAACTTTTCTTTTATTAACCATTTAAATCCTTCTTGTAATTCAGCAATATAATAATATATCAATCATGGAAACACAATGCAATAATTCAAGAGCAGAAACACATTAACACATATGACACCAAGATTTTAATGTGGAAAACTCGGTTAAGGGAAAAACCATGGGGTGACTAACCCAAGATTGTATTCTCTGTTAAAAGAATAAAAAGAACAAATGGCACATGCCAATTAGGGCTCACTACCTGAGCACATTGCTCACAAGAGGCCCACTGCCTACAAGAGACACACTGTCTATAGAATAATAAATATTACATACTTGAACTAAAGAATATCATCTTCACCATGCTTGAGTCAGTTCCATTTAAGCTCAACACTTCTGCTCTGCCTTTCACGCTTCTCCTCTCTACCACACTCTCATCTCCGCCAAGATACTTGAAGTGACTTCACAACTCTTATTTATACAGGACATCGACTTTGGGATAGTCATCAAAGTTGGCACACTTTATTTTATTACAGAGAAAATACACAAATACAACTTGACTTATTACAAAAGACTTCATGTGAATCACCAATATGTCGGCCACACATTTATGGGACTTCAATCTTTTTTTAAGAACACGCCATCCTTCGCAGAACAACTTCAAGTTCATCCGCAAGATGTGTAAATCATCCGGTCAGCCAAGTTTAGGAAGAACATCATCATTCGGAACTAATTTTTCAATTTTGAGCTCCATCTTCAATGCAAACCACCAACACAAACTGGACACAATCCAGAGACCCCCACAAGCTTGCCTAAATCACCAAGAACATCCATACTACTTCTACTTACTGAAATCATTCTCTTCTTCATCTAGAACCTCAACAACACAGTCTGTCATCACTATCATATTGGAATAGATGCTTGCAGACCACCAAACCATGAACCAATTGAGTTGTAAATTCATATTGACTTCCTAAACACTCCACCAGATCCGCAGAACAAGATATTACATTTATGGATCTCACCGAACCTATTTGTGTCACTCTGTCACCTCTGAACATCTGTCAGAACTGGTTTTACTCATATGGCCATAACTTCTTCAAACCTTCATGTGGACCTCCCAAATCTTTACTGGATCACCTTTAGACATGTATCTACAAACCCTTTGATTCTCATCCTCTCGTCTTCATCTTAGCTGGGATCTTCACTTCATAGAACTTCACTATCTTCATTGTTCTTCTCTGTTTCTGATAGGACTAGTTTTCTCAATATCCTCAGCACACAACTCATCCAATCCTTGACATCAATGCAACAGGAGTATGTTGACATCAATGACAACACAGTTAGGCCCATATTTTCAACAATCTCCCCCTTTGTCATTGATGGCAACATATGATGTGAAAAACTATTTTAACCATCAAGACAAGAACTTCTCCTTACTGACTGACATAACTCCACCTATCAACAACAACCATTCACATGTCTTCTCTTCCTTTACTGCTCCCCCTTTGATTAGCAACCACTTTTTGTTTTTCACATGTCTTCTCTCCCCCTTTGACATCAATGGCAAAGGGCACATACCTACATTACTTAGAATCATACAGACTGCTCACCCTGAGTAGCAACTTCCTATCATCAATCCGGACCACAAGATATGTCTATGAGATCCACTAGACTGATGCACATTAGTGCACCTTAATTTAGAACCGGAGGGGTAATAACCCTAACTTCTCCCTGAGATACTCAAAAGAGTCCTTAGGTAGAGGTCTAGTAAAAATGTCTGCAATCTGATCCTTGGAGGGTACAAACTCCAATCTGACTTCATTCTTGTTCACCTGCTCTCTCAAAGAGTGAAACTTGATGGATATATGCTTTGTCTTTGAATGCAACACTGGATTTTTTGATATATTTATTACACTTGAATTATCACAGAAGATTGTGATAGGTTCCTCATACTCCACTTTAATGTCTCTTAGCATTTGCTTCATCCACAATACTTGAGTGCAACTGCCTACTGCTGCAATATATTATGCTTCTGCAGTGGATAAATATATTGCCTCTTTTTCTTGCTTAGCCAAGAAACCAACCTTTTCCCTAAAAAGAATGCTCCACCACTGGTGCTCTTCCAGTCATCCACATCTCCTACCCAATCCACATCTGTATATGCATGAAGAGAGAAATCATGATCTCTAGGATACCATAAACCATACTCAATTGTACCTTTTAGATATCTAAGAATCCTCTTGATTGCCATGACATGAGATTCTCTAGGATCAGCTTGGAATCTGGCAACAAGACCAAAAGCATTCAAAATGTCAGGTCTAGTTTGAGTAAGATATAGTAGTCCTCCAATCAGTGACCTATACTTTTTCTGATCAGCCTTAGGAGATTCATCATCTTTGCTTAGTTTACATCCAGTTGCCATGGGGGTATTCATTGGTTTTGAGTCTTCCATCCCAAATTTCTTCAACAATTCTTTCACATATTTGGTCTGAGATATGAAGATTCCTTTCTTTGTTTGAGTGATTTGTAGACCCAAGAAGAAATTCATTTCCCCAAACATAGACATCTCAAATTCACTTTTCATTTGATTTGCAAAAGTCTTGCACATACTATCTCTTCCTCCAAAAATAATATCATCAACAAATACTTCAACAATCAAGATATTTTCATGATCAATTTTGAAGTACAAGTTACTATCAGCAGTACCTTTGTTGCAACCAATCTTCAAAAGATGCTTATCTAGTCGTTCATACCAGGCTCTTGGGGCTTATTTGAGTCCATACAGTGCTTTCTTCAACTTACAGACCATATCACCATGATTAGACAATTGAAATCCATCCGGTTGCTCAATGTATACTTCTTCTTCCAAGTCACCATTCAAGAAGGTAGACTTGACATCCATCTGATATACTTTGAAATCCTTGAAGGTAGCAAAGGCAAGAAATAATCTGACTACTTCAATTCTTGCCACTCTTGGCACTGGAGCAAAAGTTTCTTCAAAATCAACTCCTTCTACTTGGGAATAACCCTTGTAGACCAATCTGGCTTTGTTTCTGACTACTTCACCATCTTCATTCAGTTTATTCTAGAAGACCCATTTGGTTCCAATCACATTTTTGTTTCTAGGTCTCGGAACAAGATCCCAAGTGTGATTTTTCTCAATCTGCATCAACTCTTCCTTCATTACTTTAGTCCAACTTCCATCATTGCATACTTCACTTACTATTTTTGGTTCAATTTTTTAAATCAGACAATACTTTTTTGAGTCTTGAGCAATCTTTCTTCTTATTTGGACACCTTTGCCTTTATCACCTATGATCTGATCTTTAGAATGATTCAGTCTTACATACATGGGAATTTTGGAAATTTCTTGCACTTCTATTTCTTGGACAGGTTCATTCAAACTTATCTCTTCTTCTTGATTCTCCAGATCAGTCTAGATCTGAATTTCAGAAGGAACTTGAACATCTTGGACTAAAAAATTATTCTGATCATCTTCTTCATATTCATAAAACCTTGAGGGTTTTTCAATACCTTCATCAACCTTCACATTTGTACTTTCTATAATCTTTCTCAATCTCTTGTTATAACATCGGTATGCTTTACTTTGAGTAGAATAACCCAAGAATATTTCTTCATCAGTTCTAGCATCAAATTTGCCAAGGTCTTCATCTCTTTTAATGTAACATTTGCTACCAAAGACTCTGAAATACTTCATAGTGGGAGTGATGCCAAACCAGAGTTCATAAGGGGTCTTACCAGTATTGTTTCTGATTTGGACTCAATTAAGAGTATAGACAGCAGTGCTTACAGCTTCTCTCCAGTAGATCTGAGGAACATTTTCTTCCATCATCATGGTTCTAGATGCTTCTTGGATGGTCTGGTTCTTTCTCTCCACTACTCCATTTTGCTGTGGAGTCCTTGGAGCAGATAATTGTCTTTTTATCCCATGTTTCTCATAGAATTCTATGAACTCTCTGGATGTGAATTCTCCACCTCTATTAGATCTGAGACATTTTATGTTTAATCCAGTTTCATTCTCTACCATAGCTTTGAATATTTTGAATTTTTCAAGAGCCTTAGATTTTTCTTTCAGAAAAGTTACCCACATCATCCAGGAGTGGTCATCAATTAATAACATGAAGTATCTATCACCTTGCAAACTCTTGATTCTTATTGATCCACATAGATCAGTATGTACTAAGTCCAATAGTTTGGTAGAAGATTGTTCCTTGCTTTTGAATGTGACTCTACTCTGCTTACCCAAATGGTATTCTTTGCACAAACTATTAGTAGGTTTCACCAGTCTAGGAAGATCTCTTACAGCCTGAGTGTTTCTTATCTTGATGATATTATCAAAATTCACATGACACATTCTCCTATACCACAACTGACTTTGATCAATTTGAACAAATAAACAACTTTTGCCAGTACCAACCAAGTGGAAGATGTTACCTTTTGTTTGAGTATCAGATGCAATCCTTGTTCCAGAACTTTCAAAGATTTTACATTTTCCATTTTTGAATCAGAGATCATAGCCTTTCTCCACCAACTATCCAACACTGAGAAGATTGTGCTTCAGACCTTCAACATACAGTACATCACTGGTTTTGTTCTTTCCATCAAAAGAAATAGTTCCTCTACATCTGATTCTACCAGCAGAATTATCACCAAATTTTACAACTCCTCCTTCATATCTTTCCAAATCTAAAAACTTATTTTTGTCACCTGTCATATGGTGGGAGCATCCATTGTCAATGACCCAATCATCCTTTTCTTCAACTTGCGCAGCCAGAGCTCTTTCTATCATTTTATGATTAACAAATTTAGAGGGCATTGGATCTTCTTCCTTGATGGCAACAAACACCCAGTCACTTCTGGATTTGTTTCATGTCTCTGATTCATCATCTGTCACTCCTTCATCATCATCATCTTCATGAACATAGTAGCACTTCTTTTGAAATCTTGATCTATTAGGGTTTGGCCTAGAAAATCTTTCTGGACACCGTGAGGCAAAATGACCAACCTTATTGCACTTAAAAATTTTGAAAGGCAATTTTCCTTCATACTTACCAGATCATCTTGGCAGTCTTCTTGCAATGAGAGCCTCAAGTTGTTCAACTTCTAATTCATCCTCTTCCAGATATTTTCTTACTTTCTCATACCAAGATGATTTTCTTGAGGAACTTTCTTCTGGATCATATCTCTGTTTGCCTTTTGTAGAGGCACTAGCTTTGAATGCAGATTCAGTCTTGGGAAGTGCATCACCAAACTTAGCTAACTCAAATGCAGATATCTTATCAACCAATTGATCCCTTGTGATAGTTGTTAATGATCTGATTTCTTCAATAGCAACAACTTTATGTTTATAAGTAAGAGGTAAGGATCTGAGAACCTTAGCAACAATTTCATCTTCATCCAAAACTCCACCAACACATCTGATGCCACAAACAAGCTCATTTACTTTTGTCATGTAAGAGGTGATATTCTCATCTTCACTCATCTTTAAGTTTTCAAACTTTCCTTTCAGACTTTGTAGCTTGGCACACTTAACATATTTGTCTCCTTCATATAGATTTTCAAGCTTTGTCCAAATTTCATAGGCAGTCTTCAAACCCATAACATTTGTCAGCTCTGAATCAGACAAGGCACTTAGTAGGGCTTCTTTAGCTCAAAGATTATTTTTTGTGTCTCTGATTTCATTTAGAGATGTAGGGTCATTTGTTGGGGGAACATATTTAATTGAGGTTATGTTCCAATACTGATATCCCATGCATTGTACGTGACATTCCATGTGGCTTTTCCAGGCAGTGAAGTTTGAACCATCAAACCTTGGACTATCCTTCTTATAGGTCGACATTCTGGATCTCCTCAAGCAGTTAAGCTTCTTCTAGAGGAACTTGGCTCTGATACCAATTGTTAGTTTTAGGATAGACAACTGAGAGGGGGGGTGAATCAGTTGTCCCAAAAATGTTTCTTTTATGAACCATTTAAATCCTTCTTGTAATTCAGCAATATAATAATAAATCAATCACGAAAACATAATGCAATAATTCAAGAGTAGAAACACATTAACACATATGACACCAAGATTTTAACGTGGAAAACCTGGTTAAGGGAAAAACCACGGGGTGACTAACCCAAGATTGTATTCTCTGTTAAAAGAATAAGAACAAATGGCACATGCCAATTAGGGCTCACTACCTGAGCACACTACTCACAAGAGGCCCACTGCCTATAGGAGACACACTGTCTACAGAATGATAAATATTACATACTTGAACTGAAGAATAGCATCTTCACCATGCTTGAGTTAGTTCCATTTAAGCTCAACACTTCTGCTTTGCTTTTCACACTTCTCCTCTCTACCACACTCTCATCTCTGCAAAGATACTTGAAGTGACTTCACAACTCTTATTTATATAAGACATCAACTTTGGGATGGTCATCAAAGTTGGCACACTTTATTTTATTATAGAGAAAATGCACAAATATAAATTGACTTATTACAAAATACTTCATGTGAATTGCCACTCTGTTGGCCACACATATATGGGACTTCAATCTTCTTTGAGGAACATGCCATCCTTCGTAGAACAACTTCAAGATCATCCGCAATATGTGTAGATCATCTGGTCAGCCAAGTTTAGGAATAACATCATCATCTAGAAGTAATTCTTCAATTTTGAGCTCCATCTTCAATGCAGACCACCAACACAAACTGGACACAATCCAGAGACCTCCACAAGCTTGATTGAATCACCAAGAACATCCATACTACTTCTGCTTACTGAAATCATTCTCTTCTTCATCTGAAACCTCAAGAACACAGTCTATCATCACTATCATATTGGAATAGATGTTTGCGAAAATTCATATTGACTTCCTAAACACTCCACCAGAACTGCAGAACAAGATATTGCATTTCTGGATCTCACCAAACCTATTTGTGTCACTCTGTCACATCTAAACATCTGCCAAAACTAGTTTTACTCATATGGCCATAACTTCTTCAAACCTTCATGCAGACCTCCCAAATATTTATTAGATCACCTTTAGACACATATCTACAAACCCTTTGATTTGCATCCTCTGATCTTCATCTTAGCTGGGATCTTCACTTCATAGGGCTTCGATGTCTTCACTGTTCTTCTCTGTTTCTGATAGGACTAATTTTCTCAAAATCCTCAGCACACAACTCATCCAATCCTTGACATCAATGCAACAGGAGTATGTTGACGTCAATGACAACATGGTTAGGCCCATATTTGTAACACATTAAAGTGGGGGTTAAATGTTATGTCGTAAAATGTCCCCCTTGGACTTTTACCTCCTATGTTTAGCTCCCAGGTCCCTTAATTTTCATCATGCATGTTAGAATTGAATCCCAAGAAAAAATGCCCTAAAACCCATGACAAATGGGACATAGGGGATATTGTAGAGCTTAAAATTGTCCTGAAATAGGTCCCAAGATAAGGGTGTCTGTGCCCTTTCCCTATCCTATTTTGGCAGGGTCCCAAATTTCAATGTCAGTAAAGTTACTGTTAAAGGTGTTCCTTGCCAACATCTTAAGTTTGAATTAAAAAATTAAAGCGAGAATGCATATATATGCATGTTTAGGACTTCATTTGCAAACCAGAAGATGATTATGAGATTTTGGTGAACTTATGATTTTAGAGCATTCAAGGCAGTCATTGTGTTGCAGAGAAGACTTGTGTTGTTATTGTGTTTGTTATTGCGGATTTGGCTTCAACTTCTCATGTTGTGAAACATCTTCATCTACTTGAGAGCTACACCTCTGAGGTGATATCTATTTGAGCTTCAATCAATCATTTATTAATTTATTTTTGCCTCTATCCTACAAGGACGTGCACTCTCTATCTAACAACGGTGAACATGGAAGGCTTGAATCCCATTCCGGGGCTTGAATGAGGCAAGCTCCTAAACACAACCCCCAATCCCTCTCTTGTGATTTTAGGTGACAAGTGTTGAATCTTATAGAGAGGAGATGCAGAGGACTATTGTAGAGCATAAGGAATTAGGATCTGAATAAAAAGGTGGGAAATAGCTCAGGAAGGGCTTGGGCACATGCTCTTTTGCCCCTCAGTTTCATGTCACGAGGAATCTCTAAAGTGGTTATAGTCAGTATCAAAAAAGGTCTTGAAGCCCTTAGAAAAGTAACACCTTGGACTTGGGCTCCCACTCTTTAGCCCCCAACTTTTTTGTACTCCAAAAAATCTGGTATGTATCTAATCTATATTTAGTCTATCTTTGTTCAAGCATTTATCAAGTTTCGTATGTTTGTTTACGATTTTATGCAATTAGGGTTTTAAGCTAAATCAGACTAAAATTAACACATTAATCAATCAATTCCAAATTTCCCTATCATTCCAAGTGACAACCAACCTATAGTTGAGTCCTCTTGCAGAAGTTGTGATTCAACTCGGTTAAATGACCTTGAATGTAAGTGGTGAAAGGAGGATCTAGCTAAAGCACCCATCAACACCTTCCCTCTTTTCTTACATTATAGATCCAAAATCTAAAAAGTGTACTTTCATTGGATATGGTGATAATGTAAAAGGTTATAAGTTTTGGAATCCACTAACTTGAAAGATTATCTATTCTAGAGATATTATTTTCAAGGAATTTAGTGTTATTTCATAACCTAAACAGCCAAAGTAAAAAGAAGAAAATCTAAAGAGAATGCATTTTGAATTAGGGCATGAAGATGCACCTTAGGAAGAATAAAATGATGGATTGGGTGGTCAAGAAGCAGAAGAAGACTCAAGTGAAAGTTTTGATGAGGAAGAATCTATTGTAACAGAAGAAGTTAGTACAGATGAGCATGTAGAAGTACCTAAAGAGTCTCTTACTCCACCTCTAAGAAGATCCACAAGATAACGGAACCTAATTGACAGGCATATCCCACCAAATTTTAGTTGTGTATTTGTTTTATTGAGTACTGACAATGAGCCTAGATCCTATAGGGAAATTATTCATGTAGATGATAGTGAGTCTTAGTAGCTAGCCATGCAAGAGGAGATGATGGCTTTAGACTCTTGTGATACTTGGGATCTTGTTCTTTTTCCCAAAGGAAGAAAGGCCATAGGTTGCAAGTGGGTCTTCAAGAAGAAGTTTGGAGCAGACAGTTCATTGGAGAAGTACAAGGCTAGACTGGTAACCAAGGGCTACTCCCAGAGAGAGGGAGTTGATTTCAATGAAATTTTCTCTCCTATTGCTAAATTATCTTCCATTAGATTTCTTTTATCTATTGTTGTAGCATATGATTTTGAGGTTGAGAAAATGGATGTTAAGACTACATTTTTGCATTGAGATCTTGAGGAAGAAATTTACATGTAATAGCCTACAGGTTTTGAGGTAAAAGGGAAAGAACATTGGGTTTGTAGATTAAAGAGGTGTTTTATGGTTTGAAATAGTCCCCCATAATGTGGTACCAAAAATTTGATTCATTTGTTTCAAAATTGGGTTTTGTTAGAAGTAAGGAGGATAATTGTGTTTACATTCATTGTATTGATGATTTTATTCTGATCATTGCATTGTATGTTGATGACATGTTATTTTTCAACAATACTAAGGGTATGATTAGTGAGTTGAAACCCCAACTTTTAGGTGCATTTGAAATGAAGGATCTGGGAGCAGCTAGATATATTTTGGGATGGAGATCAAAAGGGATAGTATTTAGGGTGAAAATGTGGAAGCAAGATAGAAGTTTTCAAGTCCCACACTTTCATGGGCACTAAAACATTAGAGAAGCAAAGGACAAGTTTAGGGATAAACTCCTGATTTCCAATATTCTCTTTTCCTGTATATTGTGACTATGTGACTGTTTGAATCAGTTTTTACAAGCTAGTGTCTCTCTCTAACCTTAAAACCCTAATTTCCAAATCAAACTGTAATGAATGAATCCCTGATATAGATAGAACTGAGATGATTACAAAAATACAAAGTAAATAGATCAGAAACTATGTACCCAGAAACTGACAAGCAGTTAGACTAGGGCATTAGTCCTAGTGTCCCGAAGATTTCTGGATGTCAGGATTCTCTACACCATCTGTCTCTCACTCTCCAAAGGTTTCTAGATCCTGGAAAAATCACCCAATTGGACTAGGGCATTAGTCCCTGTGTCCCGAAAGTCTTGGAATCACGAAATCCAAGTTTTGTGATGACTGTGTCTGCAATATTAGCCTTCATGTCACTCCTTTCCACTAGATCTCGACAAATGCAACCTGCACATGCAAAAGGAGGAGAAAGATGGTTGTGGCTATATAGGAGCTTGCCTAAGTCAAGACCCGTTTTTGATATTCCTACCTCAACAATAGCTAGAGATAAAGATCTGCATAAGTGTGTGCAAACCTAACAAAGTGTATGCAAGAATATCAAACGCTAGATGTCACAATCAAGAGAAGATCAATGACTTGCATTAACTTAATGAACAAATACTTCACTTCAAGGAGATGAAAATAATGAAGACTTGCATGAACAAGAAGGCAAATTAGCAATGTCCGCGGAGGATCTCCAAGCTCGATGTTGGAGGCTTCAAGCCTTCTCCCAATCATGCAAAAGGTGGACAAACCCTAGGAAGAGAAAGATAGTCTCAAGATCTTGATTCCTAATCTCCATCCATTGTCTCCATGAAAGAAAATTCAAATAACTTCAAGAGCTTCAACAATTCACTGATCTTCAATGGTAATTTCAGTAGAGTTTTGTCATAAATCTTGCATAAAGATTGTGTGTGTTAAAATGATTTTCAAATGTCTTTTTATGTCTAACCTTAGGAATTTCAAATTTTGAAATAAGATGTCAACATCGCGTGAAAATAAAAATTTGAAAATGGAATCCCGGAATGTACGACAATAGCTGACATCCCTCCAAAATTAAGGACCATGCGAAATAGGGTAGGACAAGGGTGCTAGTGCCCAAGACAAGCCCTGATTTCCCGCTCAGGACTGCTTCAAGGAGGTTAGGGGATCCCAAATTCAAGTTTACTTTTCACCTTCAGTCTTCAGTTATTCCAAAATGTGACATTCTTCCAGTTAGACCTAAATCATTCAGGGTTAAGAAGGTCTATAATAAACTATGTTAAAAGGTCACCAAAGGAGAGGAGCTAAACTATGGGAAATTGTACCATTCCATACAGGAAGATAATTTCTGACATAACATTTAGCCCCCACTTTAGTGGCCATATGACACTACATGCATATGCAACTAAAGGAAAGTAAATACATAAATTATGAAAAGGATACCCAAAAGGATACTGTAGAGGATGTCGAAGTGTTTTTGTAAGAGAGGAAGAAGCCCCCAAGTTCGTAATCCTACAAGACCACAAAGTTAGGAATCACAACTTGTAAAGGAACACTTGTCAGAAAATCAAAATCAAATCAACCTACAACTACCACCAACAAGTTGGTTCAAAAACACTAATGGGGGTTGAGTGATGAGACATGATGAGGGAATAAATCGAGGGAGATATATGCCCCCCTTGTTTATGCTTGCTTAGTCTGGAAAGGAGAAACAAGGAGATATCTACACGCATCAATTTCAAAGGAACTTGATGAGAAATACATTGTAAGGGTTGGTTAAAGAAACAATGCCCAGGAACAACACATTAGGTAAGATAGAGAGTGGAACCAAGATTCCAATGCAACAAACAGTGTGAAAATCTGAGTTCGACAACTCAATATAGAGGCTCAAGAGTGAAACAGGTCAATTTTGCACCTAGATGGTGATAGGAATTCTCATCCACTTACTATATGTAAAGGGTGTTTTCACTTCTCACTATTCATTTTTACTTGTCATTGTGTAGAGGAGAGAAGGAGAAAGAGAGATAAATCGATGATGCCGACACGACATCCATACCAGCTTCCGTGACTGGAGACACTCCAAGCCCAAGTGGTAGAGAGACATTTTGAGGGCGAGGTAAGGTCTCAATCCTTGTGCTATCATTCATTCCACTTTCTTTTAGATTTTATCATTTTCCATGCCAACTAGGACAATTGTGGACAAGGGTCCCCAACAGAGGTGCCCAAATCCACCCAGGGCACCTAGGTCCTTTTGGGGCACCCTAGTCCTCTTAGGGCCCCAGAAAAGACAAGCGCCCTAGGAGCAGGGCACTAACTATTGTAGCAGATACTTAGCTTTGTATCCATGTGGTTTATTGATTTTTTCTTTCACTATTTGTCATGTAGGTCATTCTGATGATGCGAGAGCATACAGGTAGTCACCTAATGTTGCTACTTCATGATCATGTCAGTACCATGTCTGATGTAGAGAGAGCACTTACATGCAATGGGTCTCTGGTGGGTATTCAACATGCCCACAATTAGATTTCATGCTAGTATGTTGATGGCACTGATGGAGAGGTAGAATGTAGATACTTCTACATTCCATCTACCTACAGGGGAGATGACCATTACGCTGGAGGATGTCTACAGGATCTTGCGCCTACCTATATATGGAGAGACAGTGAGGGTTGTAGAGTGTCTCTCAGTAGTGTATACATGGGAGATCCAGATGTACTATTTGGGACGTACAGTCACTCAGGTAGAGCGAGGGCACATACAACTTTGGCTACTAGAGTAGGGATGCGTTGACATCCCTCTGATTCAGAAAATTATGATTGTCATTATAGCACTAGCAGCACCACCAAATGGACGAGGCATCCACCTTCACAGGGACCTTGTTCATACCATCAAGGCTATGGAGGAGTATTGGACCGTCTACATGTGGGGGTGCAGTATGCTTGCGCATCTCTACCATGACTTGGGATGGTATTGTTGTGATAATTGTCATTGATGTCAAAGGTTTGAGGGTGTGATTGTGATGTTAGGCTGATTGTGTTGCAGAGAATGGTCATCTTATGTTGTTCATGTTGTTCATGATTTAAAGGACTTTCTGATGTTAGACAAGTTCATGTTTGTAATCAGGATATCAAGAGTTTCCTTAGATGTTAGATGTCATGTTAAGCAGATGTCAAATGTCATATGACAAAGGGCACAAATTCTTTATAATCTTTCATACTTCATAAACAAAGCAGTGTATGTGACAGCGATATCAACCAAGAAGACAAAACAGTTCATGATGTTCTTTTATACACAATAGGTTCTTGCATGGTGTTTAATTGATAAACTTATTTCACATCATGATGTTGCCTTGGATTGGTTTGAGCATATGCTTTCATTTATGGCTCAATTGATGGCAAGTTACGGCAAATTTATATAGGTGGCAAGTTGAGATTATTTGAAGGTTATGTGAGAGTATTGGTGGTTTCTCTAATAGACAGGTCAAAGAGGTACATCAGTGATATTAAGGTTCATTGATGATGGAGTTCAATATGTTGAAGTGTTGTTCTTTCTTGATGATTCTTGATGAGTTTCCTTGTGATGACAAGAGAAGGAGTTGGTCATCATTATCATGCAATCAAGACCTTCATGATTGATGATCACAGTTTGGTACATTTCAAGTTATGCCCTCATGACTTCACTCATTATTTTATAATGATGTCAACTGGAGTTCTCTACATTGACTCTTCACATTAGGGCTATCATACTTTGTTGGAGATTGTTCTTAATAAACCCTAGAAAATTCTAAAAAAAACCTAAGTTTATTTTTGCTTTCAAACCTTGTTTTAACTCTTACTAGCCCGTCATGTTGTTTATTTACTTTTCTTATGTTTTGAGTTTGACTTGTTATAAAAGGTCATAAGCCACTTAAGTGACTTATTGGAGGGTTTTAAGTCATTTGAAGACCGGCCTCTTCCCTAGACTTAACTGGCTTCATCAGTTCATCTTCAAACTGTCAGGCAGCTATTGTGAATCAAGGTTTTAGATTAAAAAGGGACAAGGGTGCAAAAGAAAGATCTAACGGTGTTGATTTAAATATTATTTGAATTCTAACAAATGTCATTCACTATTGATTTTGATAGTTGATTTTCTCCAACTGTGCCCTAACTGCCTAAAATAGTTATGCAACGAATATGAGGTCAATAAATTTGATAACTCACATTTTTTTAAAAGATAAAAGTGTGATACAAGGTTTACTGTGATCTGCAGTGCAATATCTACATGGTAGTATGTATAATGATGTTGTTTTATCAATGAACAAAGCTCTGCAGATATGATGTAGTTTTGAGAGAAGTGTATATGAGGTCATGGTTTTCTAGAAAAGAAGATTATTTGTTTTGGAAGAGATGACAGTTGTAGAGATATGTTGCAGATTGCAGATGTATAGAATGGGGTTTGTATGCAGAAGAATCAATGATGAGGACATATAAGATAATAAAGGACCTATTGCAGACTCATTATTGCAGAGGTAAAAGAGTTTAACCTTACAAGTCTAGTAATGACCTTTAATGATTGTCCAGTTTTTAAAAAGCATTAATATGATCCTACAAGATTGTGTAATGGTTGTATGTAAAATAAAATTATTCAGGAGCTTATGTATTGTGATATGATATCAAAGTACATAGTATTGAAGAGTGAATCTCTTTGGTTCTAATAAGGGAGACTTAAGATATGTGTTAGAGGTTGTTTGTAGAAAAGAATGTCAAACTTGTACACCAAAAGACATAAGGAAAATGAAATATGTACTCTTAAAAACCTGATATAAAGAAGGACAAATGAGGGTGACTGATAAATAAACTTGCAAAGAGATAAGTTAGAGCATTACAGTGATGGCAAAGGACAATCAACAGGTATACCTTGTTTTTGTGTCTTGAATCCAAATCTTGATGATATAAATTAGTGTATAGAAAGCTTAATTGATGTTGCAAATTGAGACTATCAACAGATGTTGAGAGTGCAGAGGTTCTTATGAATACAAGGGTAGTACTTATTCATGACAAAGATAGATTATCTTAAGAAGAAGAATTCTTTGATGTTGATAAAAGTAATATTGAAGGTATATTGTATTATTATCAAAAAATGTGGTTAACAGTATTAAACAATCAATAATCCAATAATCTCAATGAAATAAGAAATAAACAAGATCAAACACAAAGAAACAATACCTTGCAAATCTCTTTTATTTCGTGGATTCCATTGGTCGCATATCTCAATTGATCTTGTGTATGAATAGATCCCTCAGAAGGTGCACTTCCTTGCTTTCTTCCAAGATGACAATGGAGAATGGCTGTTGATAGGTTTGCAATGAAGAGGATCTTGCAATGCAATTTGATACGTATGGATGCGGATATTTGTCACCTTGATATTGCAAGTATTTTGAAGTGCTTGATTCATCATTGGGCTTTTTTTTTGGTGTGTGTTTTAAAATATTGTAAGAAAATACAAGCATCTAGGTATAAGTAAACCATGATGACCTGAGTATCCCTTACATGGATTTTGATATAGCAAGCTAATACAAGCATCTAGTCAAAATTGAATCTAGATGACCTGAGTACTTCTTGCGTTTCAACAGACAAGGATTGCCCTGTTTCATGTTTAGACCTAGAACATCCTCGATGATCTTTTGCTGATCATGTCATTAGACAAAAGTCGTCACATTACTAAAGATTGATCCACAAACAGTAGACAAAGAAAATGATTATGCCCCCATTATAGCATCTCTAGTTTTTAACATCCTTGAGTAGCATAGAAAGACATAATGACAAAAATCAAGACTCTGCGACATAACCTGTTTACAAACACAAAACTTTCTTGCATTAAATGTGTCTTCTTGCCATAATTTAGATAGAATCATTTTGAGTGTTTAGGCACTTGTTTGTTTTTCTTTGGATAGGTTGATGTCCTGTGTCAAAATTTTCATTTGGAAGCGTGCTTTGTTGTGCTTGCGTGTCTAGTGAAAGGTATCACAATCCTTATTGGTATCCTCTTAAAACATGTAGCATTGCATAATCAAACTCTGTAACTAGGTCAAGGACTTGTCCCCAGTTAGGTAAAGGATCGATTTATTATGGAAGAAAGACTGTGAGATGCTTACGGTAGACTCGATGGGACGGGCCCTAAGGGACTAACCTAGTGCCTTGGGGGCTCATTGCTAAATGGCCTTGCCTACGTGACAACATAGAGACAAAGTAGTTTAACAATGGTACTAATGATGGGGTGGCAGACAATTTGCTATTTTTGCGATTTTCTAGATTTTGCTAATGTTTTGATGTTTTTGGAATTTTCTAGATGGTAATTTGGATTGCCTAAATATTATATACTGATGACAAGGGAACACCATGGATAGGTAAATGGATGGGTAGGTAGAAGGAAACAAGGATGTGATCTCCAAGGACTATGCCGAATAGGAATAACTTAGGATTTCTCATGACAAAGCTTATGATGAAGGAGGATGAGAGGATAAGATTGTGTTTGAAAAAGACAAGGTATATCAAGAGTTTTTCCAAAGCATGTTTCGACATTGTGCCCCCATATCTTTATCAAGATCAAAAGAGGAATGGAGGATGAATGGACTCAATACGATAGGTATATGTAGGATCAGGATGACAGGATGGTAAATGATATGGTCAATGTGCTCCCAAGGGTAAATGGCATGGAAGATCAACCTACACATGATGCATGTTTGCCAGGTTTTCATCATGGTACTTATCCAAGGTGCCACCAAGGGTGGTTTTCACCTTTGGAAGAAGCGATTTTTCTTTACTTTTTTGATTGATTTTTTTTTTTTTGAAACATTTGGATGGGAGAAGGTGGATATAGATAAGGACTCAAGCATCTAGTTTCTTGAAAGGTGGTAGTCCCACTAGAGATGGATGTCATCACATGGACCAAGTCAAGTGTTTCTATGCTCACAAATGTTGGTATGGAATTGCATGAGAGTGACATGGAGAAGGTAGATAGCAGATTATGGAAGGTGCGATAGTGGACGATGATGCAGATTATGTAGGACTTATGCAAGGATGGAGGGATGGGTTATACAAAAGCATGGACCATAGGAATAGGATGGGGAAGATATGTAGGATAACAATGGAAAGAAGGGGAGAAGGAGGTATGTGGAAGTGTTGCGGGATGGAAGGGAACCATGACCAACAGTTGCACATACCATGATAGACATTGAAGCTTGTTATGGGAAGGTGGTGTAGGAAGCAATGGAGATTTTTGCTTAGTGGATAAGTGATTTAGGCATTTAAGGACCCACATAGACTTAGTATTTTGTTGATTTTTGCTTGTCATGTGGGATGGATGGATTTGAGACTTTTGGATGGAATGGGGTTTTTTGATGGAAAAGGAGAGAGTGCATGGTTTGGATTCCTGAGAGGTGGATGCCTCATTTAACTTGATGGATTTTTGCTTAGGTCCCCAAACCCTTTTACTTTTAGACTTTACCTATGAAGGTATGGGCTTAGGTATATGCAGCTTTTATGCAGCTTCTGAGGTAATTACTTTTTGCTTGGGGACCCATACCTTTTTAAGTTTGACTTTGAGGTGTGTGGGTGTATGCAGCTTTCGAGATGGGTTTTTCTTTGATTCTTCGGATTGATTTCCTAAGGTATGAGGACCCTTAGGATTTTTGACTTTATGAAAGGATGCATCCCAATGTTTATTTTTGAATCCCATAGGTTTGGTGGAATGAGTGGAAGCTTCATGTTTAAACAATATGTATTTGTCGGTCATGATTCGAAATGTGAGGGAATGTGTAGATGGATGGATTTGGTGTTGGGAGAAGTGGAAGCAAAGTGGATGGAGGGATAGTAGGGGTTGGAAGGAGTAGAGGTAATGTGCATGTAGGGATGTTAGGAGTTGGAAGTAGCGGAGGTAGATTGGATGGTGGAAGGTGTATAGTCACATACTTTTCGGATGTATATGATAAGGGAGGTGGAATGGCGACATATGTTTTGGGCATATGATAGGGTTTGCGATGGGAAGTGGTTGATTTAGAAGGCATGGAGAAAGTACCAACATCTTTGGATTGTTCACCTTGGGGTATGTATCCAAGGCCATACGAGTGAGGAGGGACATTGACATCGACAAGCTCCAAAATACCTTGTTCATGAAGGCCTAAGCCTTTACCTTGATAGTTCATATGTTGGAGTATGTGGTGGACAATGGGTGATTTGGGCACTAGATGCGAGCTCATTATTTGATGGGGAAGGTGAAGTGGTAGATAATGGTTGTTGCTCTCCTAAGGAAGAACATTCATGGATGAAGGTAGTGAGACCAAGGAGATAGGATAACAGATTTGCAACATGGTCGATAATGGATGGTGGAGGATTATTAGGATCTTGATTATCATTATGCTCACTAAGATCCAAGTTATTGCTTTAATCATCTATGTGCACTTGGGAGGCAAGTTTCTCATCAAGGAAAGTGTGTGTTGTTGGATCATGAATAGGACTAGCTAGAAGATGGATAGGAGTAATGGAGGTTTCTTGCTGATGGATGGTTATGGGGTTATGGATAGATGGGGCAATAAGCTCATGACCATGGAATGCATAAAGTTGGCTAAGAGGATCATCATGGTTCGCTTGATCATAGATAGGATCTTGACCATAGAGAGGATTGTGATCATAGATAGGATCAAGTTACTCATGGATAGCTTCTTCATAGGTAATATCTTGATCATGGAAAAGATAAATGTTATGGATGGGTTGGATGGAGATGCTTTGATCCTAATTTAGATAAGGAGTTGATGTTTCCACATGCTCTAGAGTATACTCTTGACATAACTCTTGATTTTCTTGAATTGAAGTGGAGGTAGAAGACTCTTGGATAGGCTCTTGGTCAACAACATGAAGGTACGATGGACCTTGACTTTGGTTCATGATAGGAGGTTCTTCAATAAGCTTGAGGGGTTGCAGATTACACGACGAGGTTGGAGCAATGGCATGTTTGAAGGTTCTTTGATAGGCTCTGGGATAGGTGGTTTATTACACGTAGATGGTTGGTTCCTTTCTAATAGCCATTGGATCAAATCCTTCATGAGTGTATGGGTGGATGGGCAATATAACGGATGGAGAATAATGGTAGAAGGTGTAGGCTTATGATTAAGGTTAGGATTGCTTGTGCTGGATGGGGATGAAATTGGATGAGCAGATTTGGATTTCTCCATAGATTTTCTTTTGCTTTTAGATTTTGCAAAGAGTCTTTCGAGAAAATCATTTAAGGACTCTTTGGTTGATGGATTAGAGCTTGGGGAACTTGATGGTGGTGTTGGTGTAGAACTAGTATGCTTTGGGATATGTATTCTAGGGGATAGTGAAGGAGGACTAGTAGATGGAGTGGTATATGATTTCAAACTTAAGGTGGTGTTTCCCTTGTCAATAGTATAATTAAGATGGGTTAAGGATGTACGATCTTGGTGCGAGGAGTGACTAGTACTAGCATGCTCATGTTGGGAGGGATTTGCTTCACATGGATCATCTTTTTCCCTATATTTTTCAAACTTGGGCACATCAAAACTAGAAGAGAAAGGTATCTTAGCCAAGCTTTTATCAAATGGATAAGGAGATATGCCCTCTAGCAAATATCATTTTGTGGAAGATCCAATTTGTAAGATCATCACTTGTTGTATGGCTTGAATTTGTTTGGTAAGTGCTTCTAATTGATTTGTCATATCCTCATAAACTGATACAAGACTAAAATGGGTGCTCAAAAAGGTAGGTGTTTTTCTGATGAACTATACAAAAGTGCTCACTGTGATAGATGCATAGGAACAGAGTGTATATGCGCAGCAATAGGAAGCAGAAGCACAAATTTGGTGAAAAAGTGAATGCGCCAGAACAAGGGATAAATGTGCAATAACAGGTCACAAAAGTGCAGGACTGTTAAAAAATAGATGCACAGCAGAATAGGGTAAAAGTGTAGCAGAATAGTGTAAATGTGCAGTAGAAAGCAAATGCGCCACAGGATGGAGCAAATGTGCAACAGGATGAAATAGATGCACAGTTCTATATATTTTTCTTGATTTTGACTGTTTTTGACTTGGAGGCATGTTTTTCAATGTTTTTGGGTTTCTTTGTTTGAATGTTGCTCTTTTTGACTTGTTTCTTTGATTATGGCCAGAAAGACACATCACACAGAATATTTTCATGATTGTTTGATTTTTTTGTTGTTTTGATTTTTTTGACTTTGGTAACAATGCAAGCACAATCCTAAAGTTGGTAAGGACAGTATTCAATGAGATCCAACTTGGTTTTTACACCAGCCACTTGCATAAAGGCGGACAGCTATTCGCTTGGTAGCACCGGCTCCCCTCTACGGCACTCACTTCTCATGCATACCAAGCTATAGTTCCTCTGAAGAGTTGAACTTTTCTATCTCTACACTAAATGAGTGTATGACGTTGGATGGCTTTGGAGAATGTTTTCCTCTTGTGTCATTGAATAAGGGATTTTGGCTTCTAGAAACAATGGATATGTAGTAAGGGCAACCATTCGAGTGGTTATACGTGTAGCAACACTACCCTCCGTTATGGAGTCTCCTAGCCTGCAACGGTTGTGCCTTGCAGAGTTTATGGGGAGGTTGGTTGTCGGTATAACTAATCCACACTCATTGCTTGAAGCTTTCACCTCAAACACAATTTATTTATAGTGGATCAGAAGAGCTTGGCATTAGCTCATTACCACTTAAGGTCGTCCCGCTTAGAAGGAAGGAATTCCAAGGGTGGACCTCTCTAAAGGAAACACATGCGAAATGATGATTCTGGCATTTTGTTCACCCAGTTAAGGGGAAAGCATAGTCCTATCATCATTCCAAAATCACAGAAAACACTGGTTCTTTCCCCTTAGTTAAAAAGAGAAAAACCTAGATGAGTTACTCTACTTGGGCACACGACATTTGTTAACTTTGAAAAAGCTTTGTGAAAGCAATTGTTCAATTTTAATCCCCCTAGTTGGGACTATGTTCAAGTTGTGATGCAACAAGTACAAATTACTTCCCTTTTATTTAGATCTAAGTGAAATTTGCATGAACAAGCTCAATTACTTCCTTTGCTATTTAGATCTAGATGAGAGTTAACAATGCAACTATATGACTGACCAGCTCTTAACCTACAAGACGGATACAAGAATATTTCTACAAATGATGTTAGTGTTACAAATCTCCCCAAAAATAGCTCAAAAACCCTAACAGAATGAATGCGCAATTATAGAGAACATATGCGCAGAAACAGAGAACAAATGTGCAGAAACAGAGAACAAATGTGTAGAAACAGATGTGTAGTTTCAAAGTGTATAAGCACTGAAATAGAGAACAAATGTGCAGAAACAAATGAGTCATTTCAGAGAGTATATGCACTAAAATAGAGAACAAATGCGTAGAAACAGATGCATCGTTTCAAAGAGTATATGCACTAAAACAGAGAACAAATGCGTAGAAACAAATGTGTCATTTCATAGAGCAAATGCACAGAAACAGATGCACCGTTTCAGAGAGTATATGCACCGAAACAAAGAACAAATGCGTAGAAACAGATGCGTCGTTTTAGAGAGTATATGTGTCGAAATAGAGAACAAATGCGCAGAAATAGATGCGTCATTTCAAAGAGTAAATATGTTGTAGAATGTGACAGATACGCAAAAACGTCCTGTGTACATATTCTAACACAAAAACTCAATTTTGAAGTCAAATTGGGGCAAGGGCCCCATGGTGGGCACTCGAAATGTTATCAGAAAATGTGTTTAATAGTATTAAGCTATTAATAATCCAATAATCTCATTGAATAAGAAATAAACAAGATCAAACACAAAGAAAAAATACCTTGCAAATCTCTTTTATTTCGTGGCTTCCATCGGTCGCCTATCTCAATTGATCTTGTGTGTGAATAAAGCCCTCAGAAGGTGCACTTCCTTGCTTTCTTCCAAGATGACGATGGAGAATGGTTGTTGATAGGTTTGCAATGAAGAGGATCTTGCAATGCAATAAAAATGGTGATAATGGTGATAAGTGATCGCAAGCTATGGAGATTTGGGTGCTAAAGGCACACTATGATTCCTGTAGAGTAAGTTTATAAAAGCTTGGATGATTCAAATGGAGGAATAGGGGTTGTACTTATAGACTTGTGAGAAAGAAGATCAACAGTGCAGAATGAACAAGAAGATCAATGGTTGAGGAAAATTGAGAGGATGTGCACGAATAGGGAGAGGACAAGTGTCCTACTCCATCATGCATCAAGGGAGTTAATAGAACAGATTTAGGAGTTCACTGAGATGATTGATCAGTTAACAAAATTGATTGGAGAGATAAGTGGACTGATTGGGGAGTCGACTGATTTGATTGAAGAGTGAACTCAAATGACTAATTAGTTAACAAATTTGATTGATGAGTTAACTAATTTTGACTAGAGGAGAAATAGGACATGTGGGTGAGGGAATATTAGCTAATTAAATATTAAAAATATTTAATTACATGTGCACATGGATTAATTGAATTGTTTTTGGTATTAATTCAATTTTGGAGGAAATAGACAATTTAAATAAATATTTGCATTTATTTAAATATAGAAAATGATTTGACTTTGGAATTTGGAAGAACTAATTAAATAATTTGATATTATTTAATTTAGAATGACTTTAGAAGAATTTGGAAGATTTAATTAAATAAATGATTTTATTTAATTTTTTGGAGAGATATGAATCAAATAAATATATTTATTTATTTATTATTGATAGAAGAATAATGAAATGAAATAAATATTAAAAATATTTATTTAGATAGATTCGTGTCATTTTTAGGTGTATACATGTACTACAGTGAATCAGAGTGTCCCTCTGAATTTTTTTAACCCTTGATGCAATCAGATTTATGTCATTGAGATAGCCTATATGTCAGTGAGGCTTGCTTGGTCAGTGAGACCTATTTGTAGCCAATGAGGCTTGCTTGGTCAGTGAGACCTATTTGTAGCTAGTGAGGCTTTCTTGGTTAGTGAGACTTGTTTGTAGCCAGTGAGGCTTGAATGTAACCAGTTAGGTTTTGATTAAGCCAGTGAGACATTTTTAGAGTGGTTTTTTTCCCTATGAGGGTTTTCCACTCATCAAAACATGTGTTATGGTTCATATTTATTTCTATGTGTTTGTGTGCTCTAATGCTTTATTTTTTATTAAGTTCTTGTACACTCTACTTATCATTATACCTGTGTGATTCTTTTGTGTCTATCTCATTTTCTATTTAGTGTGTTAAGGTGCAAAAAGTTGTTAAGGTTTCTAGACCACTGATTTACCCCCCCCTCTTAGTGGTCCTGTACTCCAACAAGTATGTCTATTATGAGGCACAGAGCTTGATGTGTTGCACATTACTTCAGGTCTGGGCCTTTGAGCACATCAAATGCACGTAGCCTACAAACTTTCCTATAGAACTAGCATTTACCTATCCATGGGTCCACACCTATCCTCTTATCAAATGCTAGAGACATGGTGATCTACTATATTAGAGGATTGTGTTTGATAGATTGCAGCCGAGCGATGTCATTTAGAGACCATATCGCGGCTATATAGCGTGGTTGGGTCAGTGAAGATAGTTAGCAAGGATGCAGAGGGATTGGCTGATGGTTGGTCACCCCGATCACATAGTCTCATGGCTCTACTTTGATCGAGTAGCACGATAATTCAGACATCAACAGGATGTACCTATGATGCATCCGAACTATGTGCGCTCCGTGTGCAGCACAGTCAGGGCGAATAGTGTCAAATGGCTGACACTAGCAGATGTGGCAGTGATTGATGATGATGGTTCAGAGGATGCAGAGTCGATATCTAATACAGACGATGTAATAGTTACCTAAGCGTATCAAATTTGGTGGCAAACAGCATGGCCCGCTCCTATCTATCTGCCTAGTCACCCTACAGGTGATCCTCAACCTTGGGCCAGTCACAGGAGTGACACAGGGATAAAGGTTGATATTAGTGACATCATAGGATACTATGATATAGATGATGATGAAGATGATGATGATAGTGAGGAGGTCCCGTCATGGTACATCTTCAGGGTGAGACCAAGGCAGGAGCAGCAAGAGCCAGATAGCATGAGGAGGTTGAGTCTGTGATGCCTCGTCATGCAACCCTGAGCATTAGACTAACAAGTGCAAAACAGAAATTTTTTTTTTTTAAGCAAGTAAATGCATTAATCACCTACACCATTAACAATCGTAAATAAAATGAACAGCTAACACCTCTAGGATCATAACTGCATCAGAAAAACATAAAATTTTAACAATGCAAGTGATATACATTATAATACAACCGAAGAGGATTTACATCATTCTTTTTGCATAGATGAACAGATACATAAAATCATTTACCAGATTACAAGATTACAAACTTGATGACCGATTACATAGGTATACAATATACAATAAGATTTTACAATTTGGAAGGTGCAATACAACTTTGAGGATATAAGTATAAAACTGGAACTGGGACACATCTGTAGTGAAAAGAATCAAGATGAACAGGAATAACCAATGGATAAAGCTCTTCCACCCAACCATGTGGAACCCTGAGGTCCACACCTTCGAGCTAGGAGATGACAATAAGATCCCATGACAAGAGTAGTAGGCTTGACAAGAGAATAGGAAATACTAGGACCACATATGACCACACAATAACACAAGCAGAACATAGACATCTATCCCAGAGGCAACCACTCAAAACAAGACAAAGTAACAACAAGGGATTTGCTAGACTACAGTAGACAGGAGTGTCATCATGAGGTTTGTCATGGGTTGTCCTAGTAGGCCTTCCTAGGCCCTGGCCCCCATCTTGGGTTGTCCTGGTAGCCTCTCCCGACCCCTGGCCCCCATACAAACTCACGCGGAATCAACCTACCTTTCATGTGGACAAGGTAGTCAATCTTGCCATTCCAGGCATTCTCTTCTCATCTCAAGCCTAAACAAGCACTTGAGCCATGAGTGAGGCATCCAATTATCTTGTTAGGTGTGTTTACTTCCCAACCCCATAAGTTTATTAATTAGATTATCACTTTGATTAAGGAAACTCTCACATGGGTTGTCTAGGACGCCACTTTGGGCTCCGGCCCCCATTGAGAGCCACTCCCCTACCTACATCTTAGAAGAAAACCCATTCACAAGCATAACAAAGGTAATAAGATGAATGCAAGGTATTACCCTCTTGCATTGCCATTAAGATCACAGAACAATTGAACTCATTTGCACTAATCAACTCCTCTGTGGGAACAAACATACACTTCCATAACCCACAACTTGACTTCTACATAAACAACATTAAACCAACCCATGATAAATATCAAGACTTATTTCTCAAGGTACATCACATACATGGCATGGACCAAAACATTAAAGAAACCTAACTTCTCCAGAGCTATCATCTTGACTTACAAGACAATCTACATAGTTAAAACTCCAATATTAACAATTTCTAGAAGAAATAATACTAATTAAATCTATTTCAACATCATTTAAAGAGAATAACATAAAGTGATCTACAGTGATAAATTAATACATATAAAACTATAGAACCTAAAATGACCCCTATTAATCAGCTTAAATTAAATATGCCGTAAGATGAGTACTTATATTTCTAACTCTAGACATAGTTTAAGTTTACCACCAAATTAGAGTCTAGCATGATATTCCTAATAAGACATAACTCTATTAGTAATACTTATGATCATTTGATAATACTAATTAAATCTCATTTCACCACATTTAAATGCAATACATATAATTTGGAAAGAGAATAATAATTTAAAATTCAAGTCTAAAGGATTCCTTATTTCATGACCAAAACTGCAGAAGAAAAGAAACATCTATCTCCGGCAAGAGACACTGCACAAACTGTTCAAAAGTTTCTAAGCCAAGAAACTTTAGAGATTGATGAACCGGAGCTTCTAAAAGGCCCATTTGACTTTGACTCTCTCTCTCCGGTATAGACAATGAAGATAGCTTCATTTGCAAATGCTAAGGCAAATGAAAAACTCCTAAAGTCTCATATGGAAGACTGTGAGTTGATAGAGGCTGCTTCCAGAGTGCTTGAAAAGATTATGCCATCAATCCAGATAGATCCGACAGCCTCCTCCTCCAGTAATCTCAAAACCTTAGTCAGCAGTGTTGATACACATTTTGATTCTCTAGAAAAATCAACTGAAGAAAAGGTCCGGAAGGAATTTTTGGATAAAAGATTTTCAGAAGTATTAGGATTAATCTCTAATGATAGGAGAAATATGAGTATTGGAATAAAGAGCTTAGAAAATGCTCTTAAGGATGGCGGTGATATCTACAAATTTTGTATCTCCTGGTCAAAGGCAACAGTAGAAATTGATAAGAAAATAAAAGCGGAACAGGACAAACTACAAAGTCTGTCTCAAAGTTTTGATCCTCTCTCTTCATCCATAGTAAATCAAGAATGTCAAACTATTGCAATCACAAATGCAATAAAGAACTTTGAGAAGGAAAGGAAGAATATTACTAACCGGATGGGAGAACTTAGAAGGATTATAATCCCTAAGTTAGAAACTATGCATGAGGCTATCAGTGATGCTCAGACTACCGCCCAAACAAATGATCCGACAGATCTCAAGAGGGCAGAAGCTTTTGCATTTTTGTTGAGTGGTCACATTTCAATTTTGGATAGAATGAAGCAAAGTTGGGCTACAGAAGTGATCCAACTGAAGACATCTTTTGCAGACATTCTTCAGTTTATGTGAGTATGTAAATATGCGGCTATATAGAGAAAATTTTTGAAAATTTTGGTGTGTGGACCCTACCCTTTGCCATTGATGTCAAAGGGGGAGTGAGGAGCAGTGAAAAATGAGGAATCCAACTAAGGGGGAGTTCTGGAAATTGTATATAAAGATAGAGCATCAGCAAAGGGGGAGCATAGTGTAAACACTTAGTCATTTTTCACTAAGTGTTGCCATCAATGCCAAAGGGGGAGATTGTTGGCAAGAGACACTATATGGATTCATGGTTGTTGTCATTGATGGCAACAAAGGTCATCCCACTTATCTACAGGTCATGGTGTGCCTCTACCGGAAGTCAGAATGAAGAACTGTTGTGGTCCGGTGAACAAGAACAGAGCATGTGGCAAGGTCCGACAGATTGGTCCGGACCTCTAAGAGGAAATGTCTTGGTGCAATGCGGATTTGGGGAAGTCAAGAGGACTACCTTGAGCAGTATATTCCAAGGATTTAGCCTCCGGTGATGGACAAAGAAAAAGATATGAATAGCTGAGTACTGGATTCCTGAAAGATAGTGAAAACAGAGGAAGAACTGACTGACTGAGCATTAGAATATTTTCTGGATGTGTTACTGTTGATGGTAAAGGTTGTGAAGGCATGAATCATGTTTGGCCAACATGATTAATGATATCTACAAGTATATGCTTGATCCGCATTGCTTGGTGAGCAAGGATTCAGCCGACAGAATAGAGTTTGTAAGAAACTAGACTGTTCCGGATGCCGACTAGAAAGGTGATGAAATTACTTGTGCGGATATATATAGAGGATGGATTTAGTTGTGAAAAGTGTGATTGTGTGATGGGGTATGCGAACAAGTACAGAGCAGAGCAGAAGTAGTAAGAAAGATCCGGTATGTGAAAAGATAGCAGAATAAAGAACAGAGGAAAGATGAAGTGCAGCAGATCAGTGTACTGAGCTTAACCGGAACTGAACCCTAGCATATGTAGGTGCTTCCAATTAGTTCAAGTATTGTATAACATTCTTTGTAGACAGTGTGTCTCCTTGTAGGCAGTGGGCCTCTTTGTGAGCAGTGTGCTCAGGCAGTGAGCCCTAATTGGCAAGTGCCATTTTTGTAACTCCTTATTCTTCTAACAGAGAATAATCTTTGGGTTAATCACCCCGTGGTTTTCTCCCTTAACCAGGTTTCCACGTCAAAAATATTGTGTCATGTGTTTCTCATTTCATGATAATGTTTGTTTGTTTAATTCAATGCTGCTTTGATTAATAAGAAAGTTCAAAAGAAGAAATAATTAGGATAACTGATTCACCCCCCCCCCTCTCAGTTATCAACACAAGGAATGAAAAAAAAAATCTTCAGGCAATAACGACTAATCCTAGCCTGGACATCTTCTTTCCTACACAGTTAATGGACAAGATATAGAAACTTACTAACAAAACAAATGTAAGAGGGCAGCAAATAAAGTGCATGAGGTATTACTAACAAAACAAATAAAATTGGAAGTTTCTTATCTCACTAAAGGAAGACACAAGTGAAGATGATCAACAATGCCTCAACTCAGGAATGCCAACTCTCAAATAGTTAGAGAAGAAGAAGAAAACTACAAACATAATGGTTCACGCCCCTCACAATGGTGGATCAGGTGACCTTCGTTGCATGAGGCAAATTTATTACACCCTAAATTATCATGAGGTACCAGTTAAATCTATGGTGAAGGCATGGGCGTGCTTTCTGGGTGTCAGGAGGACACATAAGATTATAACACAAGTAATCACAAGGTTGTGTGGAGAAGGATACCGATCACATTGTAGGCTGCAAAAACTAAAGGAAAGTTGGAATGATTGCCTTGACAGATGATGGCAACAAGGTGCATACATCGTGTGGGCAAGATTAGCAGTCAGACAAAAAAAATATGAAATTGGGTCATGCATAGCTAGAATAGAAGACCACGACCCAACCATTTGATTGAGGCCGAATGACGTTATCTTGCAAAACATTGAAAGTGAAGAGATGAAATCATCCATAAAGGTTAGATAAAATGATTGAAGACCAATGAAGGTAACACAGTAATGCACATTGTAAATCAAAGATTGATATTATCTACACATCAAAGAGAATAGACATTTGTCGTAACAAAATTTACACATTCAGTAATATCTGCTAACCTATTGCTGGAAATGCCAATTTGTTTTCCCCCCAAGCTTCCAACTCTTCACTCCTAGTTCTCTTTCTCTATTCCTCCCAATCTATAAGAAGCTACCGAGAGATGTAGAGAATACTCTGATGAACAAAAATGCAGAGATGGTGATCATCCAGAGATCCCCTCCCCTCCCAAAACATGCTCCGACCCCGAAAATAAAAAATGGTAAACACAATAAATTTTCTTTTCCGTTATTCACCCCCCACAACACCACAATTACTTCCCATTATACCAAGCATGACCCACTAAAAATTAAATCCTTCTGGTATTAATCACACAAGATTTTCTAACAACATGCAACAACCTCAAAATAACCTTAAATTAAAAGATGGAATATATTTGAGATATCAAAAACCAGTAAATATTTCATGCAATTGAGTACAACTCATAAAACACTCAAATTTATTATTCTTAATAAAATATTGTTATTGTTATTATTATTATTATTAATGTGCTCACAAGACCCATAATTCATACTACAACAATTATTGACATAACATCATCAAACCATAATAACAAGACTATCCAATACCAACAAAACTGATGACCAAGCACTAACAACACATGCCCACAATGAAGGTGACTGACCCTTATTCCCAACCGACCAAACTAACAGATCATAGGACCTGGACTCACCCTCTTTGAGGTGATAACAAACTAAGGGACCTTATTTCATCTCCAATCAACAGTTCTCCATCAGATATAAGGCATGCTCAGACCTGCCAATCAGGTGGAGTCGATGCCTAGTACCTACAACCTACAGCCAATGAAAATGGTTGAACATACATATGTATACATATAATCATCACAACAACATACCATGGAAGAGAGTCGCAATGTCGCAAGGTACTCACATGTGAGTAATGTGAACTGTCCCTTCCACCAATCACATCACAAATAACTGCATGATACATGTTTATTAGAACTAAACAACTATATAAAACATCATCAAATAAAAATATGTTAAGATTTGTCCACATGATCAATTGAGTTTGTATCTATCCATAATATAAACATAAGACCATAGTTCAACTAGTATCATCAGAGTAATTAAACAAGTGTCATCATCAATAGTAAATCCAAAATGTCACAATATCTAAACAGAACAGCTAGATCAGAAATCCAAAATGAGGGGCACTACAGAGTCTCAGTCATAGTCGAGAGCTCATGCCCAACTTCTAAAGATGTGAGGAGATTGAGCTGACCTAAGCAAGGGGAGATTAGTAGTCATATGCCCCCAGCTACAGAGACAACTGTAGAGCTAGTCACATCTTCAGTTATCCAAGATCCATCCTGGCGAGATGGAGATCTAGGTAGGATTCTTGTTATGTTTAGATGAAGTTATTTGTGATTATTTGCTTATGTTATCTATATGAGGTACTGATATCTTTTTTTTTTTACAATTGGGACAAACGCATGGTGCGACATGGTGATTCACATCATACCAGAGATAGTTCTAGCCGATGTGGCCAAGCAGCGGGTGTGAGCGAGATGCTTGCCACAGCTATCCGTGGGGCAGCATGTGGAGATTTTTATGCCTTTTGTGATGTATCAGTTATGATTGGAGTTTATTCTAGATCAATCTATCCAGAGATTCGACCGTACAGAGGTGGAGCTCTAGACGTTATGAGATCAGGTAGCAGCTACACCTGCACCTGAGAGAGATCATGTCACTAGCGAGATCTTACTTCCTGAGTTATGTCAAGTGAGAGTTGATAGAGACAGGGCTCAGGCAGAGAGAGACCATTATCAGCGGATGTATATAGAATTATAGGGTGAGGTACTAGGACTGAGAGGCAAGATCAGGGGGTTACGATCGTGGAGCATCTCTAGGAGTCATTCATGATCCGTAGACACACATAATCAAGCCTCCATCACATGCACACCACAAGGTCCCGAGGGCACAGGTGACAAGGGTTCAACTATGTGATGTATATATTATGGACTACAACATCCCATTTTTATATACAAGATAGTCTACTAAGATGTATATGCAAACTGATGATGATATATATATGAGCTATTTTCTTATTACTATGTCTAGTGTTGTCTAATCTACCACTTGTGATTTATGTAAAATGCAACTAGTGATAAATGTTAAATGCTTATGAGGAAATGCAATTAATGCAAATGTGATACTAAACAATTCTTTACAGAACATATAGTAAAAGCACAATGATTAACAAATTTCACACATAACTAATATTCCATCCTATACCAAAGTTAATACAAAAGTGATCTTTATAAAGCATGTTTAATAAGATACCACAATGATTAATTGAAAGAGATTTCTATATTAAATGAATTAAGACAAAATAATCATAGCTTGTCAAAATTGAAGCTAAACTAACAAATAAGTTTTTCTTTTTAAAGTAACATCTAACATATAATCTTAAGCATAAAATTTCTTGAGGTGTGCAGCATTAATAGGTTCTTTAAGCGGCATACCTTGTTTGTCTGCTAGCTTATACGCTCTTAATCTGAAGGATTTAGTAATGATATACGATCTGAGCCAATTAGGGCTGAACTTTCCTTTTTCGCCAAGAGGTGCATTCACATTGCGTTGATTCTCGTAAAGTACCAAGTCTCCAACATTGAATGAACGGTGTATGACACGCTCATTGTACGATTGTTGTATACTCTTCTGATATGCCTTAAGATGCTCAAGAGCATAGATACATTGTTCATCCAACATCTCAAGTTGTAATCTATTTTCTCTTTCCATATCATCATCAATAACATCTCACAAGGAGACTCTTAATGAGGGAATTTTGAGTTCCAAGGGCATTACCGCGTCAGCGCCATAAACAAGATTATACAGGGTAGTTCCAGTAGCCATACGAATGCTTGTTCTATAAGCCCATAATGCGTAAGATAGTTGAATATGCCAGTCTTTCTAATGTTTGTTAACGGTTTTGCGTAAAATCTATCCTATAACCTTGTTTGAAGCTTCTTCTTGGTCGTTTGACTAAATATAGGAAGGCGTAGAGAAGCGATGTTGAATATGATATTTTTCTAGAAATTTCTTCACTTCCTTGTTCTTGAATGGTGTGCCATTATCCGAGACCAAAGAAGAAGGTATACCAAAGTGAGAGATCATGTTATCTTGTATAAAATGACAAATTACGTTAGCAGTCATGGATCGTAAAGGGACGGCTCCAACCCACTTTATGAAGTAATCCATAGCAGTGATAATAAATGTATGTCCTTTAGAGGAGGGTGGAGAGATTTTACCAATTAGATCCAAACCCCAAACATAAAACAACCAAGGTGAGACTTGGGCATGGAGTTCCTGGGTAGGTGCTCGGATTAAATGTTGATGTTGTTGAGATTGTAGACACTTCTTGACAGAAGCGAAGAAATCTTGTTCCATGTGTTGCCAATAATATCCCATATGGATTAATTTTTGTACCAATGATTTTCCTCCAAAATTCCCTCCACAAACACCAGAGTGAACTTCTTCTAAAGCTATCAGAATTTCTGAATTACTAAGACATCAGAGAAGGATACCATTATAACTTCATCTGTATAAGACGTTAGATAATATAATATAGCGCACTGCAAGTTTTCAGAGGCGAACTCGGGCATTTTTAGACATTGAATTAGGGATGGTTCCATCACGCAAGTAGTTGTATATATGGAAGAACCATTCATCAGAGTTTATATCATAGTAAAAGTTAAGACTTGCAACTACAGCATATTCTATGACTGGAGTTTTAAGATTATGAATAAGAAAAGTGAATGCATCAGGAGATTTGTCAAGGGATATAAGGGAAGTTGCATTTGCCATTGCATCCACATGTAGATTGTCTTTTCTTGGAATAGTATCAATTGAAAAGGATTGAAAACACTTTAGTAAAGACAATGCAAAATCATGATATTGAGATAATTTGTCCTGTTTAGCTTGATATGATCCATTTATTTGTCTTACAATCAGTTGTGAATCACCATATATAGTGAGGTTTTTGATGTTTAAAGCCAAGGCAACACGAAGTCCTACAATAAGAGTTTCATACTCAGCAATGTTGTTTGTGCATGAGAAGCTTAAGCTGTAAGACATAGGAATCGGCTTACCTACAAGGGGTACTAGTATGACACCAGCACGAGAGCTGGTTCGACATCTTGATCCACCAAAATACAATTTCCATTTATCTTCTATATTAATAGCTAAGATTTGATCATCAGGGAATGTCTCCTGATTCTATGTAGCAAAAGGAGAGGGTACCTCAGCTAAATGGTTGGTTAATGCTTATCCTTTTATCGCTTTCTGGGATATAAATTTGAGATTGAATTCTATTAACAACATAACCCATTTAGCAAGGCGATCGGAAAGATTTGTTTTAGGGAATAGATGTTTCAAAGGGTCAAATTTTATTATTACATGTATCTTAGCATTTATGAGATAATGCCTAAGCTTTTGTGTTGTGAAGACAAGTGCTAAGCATTGTTTCTCAATGACAGTATATTGCACTTCATAATGGAGTAATGTTCGGTTGATATAATATACAACACATTCCTTGCCTTCAGTATTATGTTGTGCTAATAGAGCTGCAAGAGCATTATTAGATGTGGAAGTGTAAAGTATAAAAGGTTTATCGAGAACGGCAGGCTGTAAAATAGGAGGTTTAGCGAGATAACTTTTTAAGTCCTTGTTATCCTCAAAATTGGTTGTGCTCATTTTGTAGGATGACCCCTATGAAACTAGTCCATTTTGTAGCCTACGACTCTAAGCACATTTTTTAAGGCAAATATTTGCCCTCATACATGGTCTTTTAACTCCTGAGAATCTATTTGAGTATCTTCTCAACTTGGTTTCTTAAAGTTTGCGAAAATTGATTAAGTAGCAAACCTGTCAAACTAGTTAGTTTGATATTTTTAGGGACTTAGGAAAAATTTTATTGTTACATGCAAAAGTGGCACTTTTTGCTGTTGATGCATGTTGTTAACCTTGTAAAATGCACGAGCGGCAAAAATTGTGACCCATGCATGTTATTATTAACCTTTGTGTTTGGGCAGTAGTAATTGTCGTCATTATATGTTTTACTTTAGTGTTTTCCTTAACATGCAAAAGCGGTATTTTTTGCCACTATTGTTTGTTCATTTTTAAAACCCCCTAAGTGCAAGGGTAGTAATTTTCACCGCCCATGCAACTTAAGCTCAATTTAGTGCATTTAATGCACTACATGTGAGCATTTAATGAAACGCTTTATGGGTTTTAAATCACTTTTATTTCTCATTTTATTGTTATCTTTTCATCTTTGAGTATCCTCTAAGCTTTCTCAAACCCTTGAAGTCACCCCACATGCATTTGGATTAGATTTTTCAAAGGATTGAATCGTATTTTTGTAGGTTTCTTCCTATCATTATCGACAAGTAAGTTTTCTTCTTGTTTTTGTTTCGTGATTTCTTCTTTCGAATCATCTTTTCCTTCATTTAAATGGATTTTGTTTTAGACTTTGGTGTTGCTAAAATCATTAAAGTCATTTATAATTTCTAAGGTTTCTTTTATAAACATCTATTCATTTAGGTTTTCATTTTAGGGTTTTGTTTTAGTTTCTATGCTTTCATTTTTTGTGTTTTTGTCTAGATATAGTGGAACTTTTCACTGCTTGTCTACAAACCAAACCCTAGCCTTGTCTTTTTCTGATAGAAACTAGAGAATAGTAAGGGCAGGCTTTTTCACTGCCTATGCTCAAAACTCAGAGTTACTATCGCATAAGGGTAGTGACTTTCGATGCCCCTACACGAAGTTCATGAAAGTCTCAAGTTCCCTTGCACTAGCGGAAATTTTTACCGCTCGGACATTTAATGCTTGTTCTTCCCACTAATGCACAAGTGGCCCTTTTCACTGCTCCTACAAACACAATACAGACCTACCCTTTTCCTACAAAAGTGGACCTTTGTATGCTCAAGTACTTTTTGCAAATGTTACCTCACATGCAGGAGCGGCATTTTTTGCCGCCTATGCATGGTTTCAATACAATTTCTCTTTGTATACAAGTGCGGTGATTTTTTCCACCCGTGCAAGCACTCACTGAAAATTTTCTAACATTGGGAAATTTCTCAATTTGCTATCCTTAGCCCACTTTCATCTATTTCTTCGACTTGCTTGCTCTTTAGCCCTTTCAAGCTCATCCTTGTGATCATGATCATCGACATGCAGTTTCCTAAATTGCCATTTTTGCCCCTAACTGCAAGATCATGACTTTTTGTTGTAGTTTCTTCTGCAAGCTACTAAGGTCATCGTGTCATCTGAAGGAGTCTATCTTTCAAATGACTAACCCATCTCCTAAGAAGGCCAAAGCAATGAAGTACAAGTACCAAGGTGTTTTTCCTATCACTTCAGTCATGTCAAATGTGGATGAAATAAGGGACACAGAGATTGGTCATGTTGATATGGCCAAATTTGTGGAAAGGACAAAGTCAAATAAACCTACTCACTACATGCAAAGGATTATCAAGAGCAATATCTATTTGGTTGCTTCATTTCCTGTTATTGCACATAATGTTGAATTTGTTCTCCAAATTGGTCATTTTTACAACAAAGATAACATGACAGTGGTGGATGCCAATGGCAATGTGATTATGAGACTTGATGTGGAGTTTATAGATAAGGTTTTCATGTGTCCTAGTGCAGAAGGTGTTGCAGAGCTAGATTTCTCAATTCCCCAGGGGGAATATGATAAAGATGTTGAAAAGGAAAAAAGGGTGATCAATACTAAATGGCTGAAAACTGTCAGGCCAAATTTGTCCAAATGGCCTAGGCGTTTTGCCAGAAGTGATTTTGTAGAGGAGGTAAGTGACTTAATAATTCTTCTTAGTAGAGTTAGAAGTTTACCTTCATCTTCTACGTTCCATGAATCAATGTATCCATACATTAAAACCATACTTCATCGTAAACAAAATATATTCTAGGGAGAACAGATTAGCAATGCTCTTCATGATCAACTGACTAAGGTGTCAATCACATTAAAGTTCTATATGACCTCATACCTTGTATATGCAACATCTTTGATGAGAAGCTTCCCAGGTTTAACATCTGATGGAGATAGGAGGGTTATACCAGTTTATTAGTATTATCCCCAACTAACCTTGAAAGTTTCAATTCATCATTTCAGAAGAGTGAATGATGCCTTCTTTGTTGTTTTCTTGTGCCTCTTTAATCCCCAATTGGAGCAAAGGAGAGTTTTTTATGATGCCGAGGCAATGGCAAATGGTTTTGGTTGCTTGTTTCTTTAGTTTTCAACATTTACATATCTGAGACTTGGCTATTATCAATGGTATCCCTATATGTTGCCAAAGTTCCCTTCTGATAAAATTATCCTGATGGAGTTGTGTCGGTAAATGATTATCGTTCATAACAAACAAATGGAACTAAAGAAGCTTTGATTCAGGTTTCATGTTGAGATTGGTAGGTACTCTGTTGCAAAAGCCAAGGCAATGGAAACTGAGATGCAGATGGTTACCATGAAACAATTCAAGAGAAGACCCAAATTTGATTATCAGGGAGTGGAAGATAAGATCGGGAGGAAAACTCAATTTCACGAGCCAATGGTGGAGGATATTTGGGCTGACTTGAGAACAGAAGAGGATATCAGGAAGTTATATTACAAAAGGTTGACTTTAAGTTAAATTGAATATTTAGGCTTGGCTGATATTCCAAAAGGTATGGTGGATAACAAAGATGTGGTTAGTCCAAAATATGTCAATGAACAAATTGCAAATTCTCTCTTGCTCTTTGTGCAATGGTAAAAGAAGGAGTTAACTTTTTTGAGACAAAGGTTTGAACCAGTTCTAGTTAACACCAATTTGTGGCTTCAAAGCAAGGGTATACCCTTGAAGGACATCATAACTAGTTCTAAAGAGGAGGCCTTAGAGAAAATAGGGAAGAAAGCCAAGTTAAGGACTAAGAACAGAAGTGATGCTCCCAGTACATCCAAGGCTCCCAAGCCTAGGATTAAATTTGTGTCCAAAGGAGATAAGGCCAAGGTGGCAAAAGAGAAATTTGCTACTAAAGAAATGGAGGTCGATGAATAGGATGTTGAAGAATTGATCACAGAGGAAATGGATATTGAGGACAAGTCTTCAGGAGAAAAGGAAAATGAACAAGAGAAGGAAGAGGGAGATGATCAAGAAAATCTACATGATGCAGCCATGTCTCCGCAAAGAGATGTGTCACAAGAAACTACAGTCTTTTCCCCTCAACCTACTATATCTATTTTAGTTTCTTTGCCCAATCCTCCTATAACCCCAGTTTCACCCATTGTTATTCAGTCTTTTGGTGTTGTATTTACAAATACTCCTCCAATTGTTACTACCACAATTGTAAGTACAATTCCTTCTACACCGGCAATGGGGTCAGATCTAAATGTTAGTACATCAGTGCTTCCTCCATGGCTCTCAGCCTATACCCCTAAGAGGAAAAAGAAAGCCATCTTCCCAGATGACTTTGACTTTGGTACGCTAACGCGAGTGAAGGCAAGAACACAAAAGAAGCCCAAGACTCTTTCTTGGCTACTAGAAGACAAAGGCCACAAGTATGTGGAGATTGTGCAGCCACCGCCAGATGCAACTATTGATCATTTCAGCATGAGTGACTATTCTATTTTTAGGATTGAACTTGGAAACATCACACATGAAAGTGCCAAAGTTGATGTTTGGTCTACGCTCAATTCCTTACTTCTGAAATTTGATCATGAGAAGAAAATGAAGGAGCAGTACCAAGTAATGGCGGAGCAGTTGGCCACAGTGGTGAGAAAGATTACTTTGACATCTAAGTCAATAACACTTGAGGCAATCACAGTGGAAGATCCTATTGTTTAGAGAGTAGAGAAGACTCATGTTAAGGGAAGAGTTGTTGAAGAATACCTTGATAAAATGCATGTACAAGGAGTGTCTCTTCTTACCAGTACAGCTGAGAAGATAAGTAATATAGAAAAAATAAGAGTTGAACTGGATGATTTAGTGCATGATATTTCACAAGGCATTGAGTATTTAGATGAAAGCCTTGAGAAGTGGATTGAGATGAAAAAGTTGAAAACAAAAACTCTGATATCACTTGGCATTGTTTCAAATTATGAGTCTTATGTGGAAACTAAAGAGTCATTGATTTATCAGAGTAATGTTCTGAAAGAGTTGATCAAAGACTTGGAGAGTATTAGGGAACTCAACTAAGAAAGTGATGTTGATCTCCTACACAAATTGGAGGAGATCCCATGCAAGCTAACATCTGAAGATCATCATTTTCTTCCTGTTGATGAAATGATTCAAGAGTTTAAGAATATGTTTCAAAGGGAGTTTGAAGACAAAGCTTTCTCAGTCACCTCTCTAGACAATATTCTAGATAATTAGTTAACACTGGATAATCTGAAATCCAAGTTGACTAGTCACAACAAGGCAACCACAAGTGAAAGTGATGCAGGGACTTCCGGAGGTCATAACTTTTGACTCAGATGTGGGTTTTCTACAAAATTTTATAGGTGGATGTGTTATGAGGTGGCATGTGGTTTCCCAACCCACCCTAGTCGGGTGGACCTCATCTTGGCACTTTTTCAAGGCTTGAAACTTTCATTTTGGCCCTCAAAATAGCAATTTAGTGTTTTTTCCTAAGTTTTTTAAAAGTTGCTTTTTTTAATAACTCGAAACTCATGTTTCAAATTTAGGATGTTAGTTGGCTTTTCATCCTACCTTAGTTTTAGGAAGTTTTTGGGAAAAAACTAGATTCTCAAGATATGAATGTAAAATTACCTAAAATGGCAAAATTTGACAATTGTCGAAATCTGCCAAAAAAAGGTAATTTTTTGTTTTTTTTGTTTTCTTGGATATAAGAGAGTTTTCTCTCATTGTAGCAGTAGAGTTGGAGAATAGAAGTTTTTTTTTTTCAATTTCCAAATCTTTGGCTCTCACACTTGATTAATGGCACAATTTTATTGAGTGTATGTTGTTGGCTGCATCATCTAGTATCAGAGCAGGAAGATGACTGGGAGAGGAAGAGAAAGAGGCAATCTTGCCCAGATGCATAGAGAAATGCAAAATCTGTAAAGGCAAATAGCAAAACTTACAACATGGATGGAAAACCAAAGACCAGGTAGAGGAGGAGAAAAATCTGATGAAGAGATAGGTCGAGGAGGTGCAGATCAAGATACAGAACATGAAGAAGAAGAATTAGAAGGCATGAGTTTTGAAGAGAGGATGCTCAAGGCCTTAGAAGGGAAAAATGAAGGGGTCAAGGTAGATGTTTCAGATTATGCAGGTAGTCTTAAACTAGAGGAGTTGATAGACTGGTTGAATAACATGAGAAAAATTTTTGAATGGAAATCCATGACAGAGGAAAAGAAGGTGAAATTCGTATGCACCAAATTAAAGGGTCATTGAATGATTTGGTGGGATCATCTTTAAAAGGAATAAACAAGGAAAGGCAAGGATAAGATCAGGACATGGAATAAAATGGAGAAGAAGTTGAGAGAAAAAATTTTGCCCATAGATTATGAGCAAACCCTTTTTCGTAGGTTTCAAAATTTAAAGCAGAACCTCTCTTCTATACAAGATTAGACAAATGAGTTTTATATGTTGTCTATATGTATAGAGCATCAAGAAATTGATGAACAGATGGCTGCTAGATATGTGAATGGCCTAAAATTCTCTATTCAAGATGAATTGAGCATGCATCGACTCAACAGTATGGAAGAGGCTTACCAATTGGCTCTAAAGGCTAAAGAAAAACAAAACAGATAGTACCATCAGACGAATAGAGGAGGAAGAAGGGGTACATCAACCCCATTTTGAGGAGGTTTGAATTGTGGAAAGGGAGAGTCATCCCATGGATTGGAAAAATAAGTAGACACTTGATAAGATCCTCTGAATCAAGAACAAAGAAGGGGATTTCAAAGAGGTAGAGGTTATGGTAGCTATAGAGGATGGGAAAACCAAAGAAGGTCTTTCACTTGTTTCAAATGTGGAGAAGAATGTCATAGGGCATTTGAATGCTCAAATTATAACATGCAAGAAAGAAATTAAGGAGGACAACCCAGGGTGAACCTGATTCCATGAAAGATTGCAGCCATATCATCTCCTTACTTGCCTCTATTGTAGCTACATACTCTACCTCCGTGGTGGATAAATCAACTACCTTTTACAACCTTGAGATCCAACTCACTGCTGTCCCACCTACAGTAAAGACATAACCTGTAGTACTCCACCTAGTATCAATATCCCCTACCAAATCTAAGTCTGCATAACCTGCTAAATCAGTATTAGAGCCCCCAAAACATAAGTGTTTATTGGATGTACCTCTCAAATATCTGAGAATTCATTTTACCGCATTCTAATGCTCCAATCTGGGATGACTCATATACCTGCTTACGACTCCTACAACATGTGCAATGTCTGGTCTCGTGTATACCATGGCATACATTAAACTTCTTATAGCTGAAGCATATGGTACCTTAGACATTTTGTCTTCCTCTTGTGGCTTTGGACACATCTCTTTAGTCAATTTCAAATGACTAGGCAAAGGTGTGCTGACAGCTTTTGCATTCTCCATATGGAATCTATGCAACATCTTTTCAACATAATCAGCCTGAGATAAAGTCAATTTTATGTTCTTCCTATCTCTGCAAATTTTCATACCAAGGATTTGTTTTGCTACCCCTAAATCCTTCATAGCAAATGCTTGTGCTAACTATTGTTTTAACTCTCTTATGTGATCCATGTTAGACCCTTTGACCTCAAATCCTTGTGGTTGTTCCATATAGATCTCCTCCTCCAAATCACCATGGAGAAAGGCAGTTTTCACATCTAGTTGTTCCAAATGCAAATCTTCAGTAACCACAATACTTCAAACAATACGAATAGAAGTCATCTTGACAATCAGAGAAAATATCTCATCAAAATCAATACCTTTTTTCTGTGCAAATCCTTTTACAACTAACCTGGCTTCAAATCTTTTCTTACCTCCATCTTCCTCTTTTAGCCTAAAAACCCATTTGTTTGGTAAAACCTTTTTACCTGCAGGCAACTTACATAATTTGGAAGTCTAATTTTTCAGCAAGGAGTCCATTTCTTCTTTCATTGCAAGCTCCCACTAAACCTTTGCATCCACCTGCATAGCTTCATCATACCCTTCTAGTTCACTAGCATCTGTTAACAAAATAGAATACTTGTAAGAGGGAGAAAACCTTTCAGGAGGTCTACTTAGCCTTGTTGATAGTCTAACATTCACTGGAGTTTGTGGTATTTCTTGTTGTTGTTGTGGAGCATAAGGAACCATTGGAACATCACTATCTGGAGTATCATCTAGTACCACATAATCTTTTTCTTTCTTCTCATGTTGTTGCAACTGATATTTGTACAACACCTCATTGAATACAACGTCCCTGCTTCTGACATTTTTTAGATTTTCAACATCTCAAAGCCTATAACCAAATTCATCAATACCATATCCAATGAAGATACACTTTTTGATTTTGCATCCAGCTTGGTTCTATTTTCACAATCTACATATGCAAATGCTTCACATCTTAAGGTTTTGAGAAAAGAATAACTCACCTTCTTACCTGTCCATGCTTCCTCTGGAATACCACAGCCCAAAGGAACTGAAGGACCTCTATTAATTAAATATATAGTGGTGTTGATAGTCTCTACCCACATGTTTAAAGGCAGCCCAGCATGCAATCTCATGGTCCTTGCACGCTCCATTATTGTCCTATTCATGTGTTCAACCACTCCATTCTCCTGTGGAGTCCCTGGAACCGTTTTCTACCTACAAATTCCATTAAAGGAATAATAATCTTCAAATTCTTTGCTGCAATCCTCACCACCATTATCAGATCTGAGACATTTTATTATTTTACCTGTCTCATTCTCAACCAAGCTTCTCCACTTCTTAAATGTTTCAAATACATCAGATTTTTGCCTAAGAAAATAAATCCAAACCTTCTTAGTTGCATCATCTATGAATGTAACATAATACCAAGAGCCACCAAGAGAAGATACCTGAGTTGGTCCCCATACATCTATATGCACAAGCTCCAACTTTTCATCTTTCTTTTGCTTCCCATCCTTGAGAAAACTGACTCTCTTTTGTTTGCCATACACAACTTTCATAGAAATCCATATTAATACATTTCAGACCTGGTAAAACTTTCTTAGAATGAAGTACCTTCATACCTTTTTCACTCATATGCCCAAGTCTATTATGCCACAATGTTGTCTCAGAACCTGCAACAACTGTTTCAGTCTCTTCCTACGAACCTGCAGCAACTGTTCCTGAACCTATTTATTTTTTTCTCTACAACAGCTAAAGTAGAAGGAACATTATGACATGTACAAAGATATAAGGTGCCTACTTTCACACCTTTTTCTACTATTAAGGCACCTCTTGAAACCTTCCAATTTTTATCAATAAATGTAACAATGCAACCTTCATCAGCTAGTTGCCCTAATGAAATTAAATTCCTACTCAACCTTGGAACGTGCCTTACCTCTTGTAGTAGCCAATGATTCTCATTCTGTAACTTAATCTTGATTCTTCCCTTTCCAACAATCTGACAGGGTTCGTTATCTCCCAAATAAACCAGCCCAAAATCCCCTTGGACATAATCAAGAAAATAACTTCTATGTGACGTAGCATGAAATGAGGCCCCTGAATCTAAATCCCATGAATCATCAGTATTATCTAGGGAAAGAATCAAAGCATCATCTTCAGATTTATTACTTACCATATTTGCCTCATTATTGCCTTCTTGTTTGTCTCCTTCTTTATTCTTCCGAGACTAGCAATCTTTCTTCAGATGACATGATTTCCCACAGTACCAGGAATCCTTCTGTCCTCTGGATTGGGACATCTTGTCCTTTGATTTTCCTTGTGACTTCCCATGACTTCCAGAACCTTTTCCTCTCTCCTTTAATGTACCTCTGCTTTCTGCATTCAAAACACTACCTAATGTGGACACTCCTAAGCTTTTCCATCACATTTCCTCACTAAAGATAACACCAAACAAAAATCAAATTTCAAAGTATTTAAACTAGAGACAGAGTTACTTACATCCATTACCAAGCTATTCCAGCTTTCTAGCAAAGAACAGAATATCAAGAGAGCCCTCACCTCTTCATCAAAACTTACTTTTACAGAAGTTAACTAACTTATAATCGTATTAAACTCATTTAAATGATCTGTCACAGATCCACCTTCAATCATTTTTAGATTAAACAAATGCTTCATCAGAAATACCTTATTTGAGGCTAAGGGTTTTTCACACAATTTAGCCAAAGTTTTCATCAGACCATCTGTTGTCTTCACTTCTGTTATATTAAATGCCACTGATGGTACCAGGCACAACTAAATGGTTCCCAGTGCCTTTCTATCTAGAAGATTCCAATCCTCATCAGTCATTGTTGCTAGTTTCTTGGCTATTCCTTCCAACGGCCTCCATAAATCCTTCTGATAAAGATAATCCTTCATCTGCATCTTCCATAACTGATATTTCTGCCCATTGAATTTATCTACCTTCAATTTACCCTCATCCACCATTTCTCCCACTCAACCATGAGACATTCTTGCAGGCGATAATCAAACACAACCCACTCTGATACCACTTGTTAGGGTTAGTCGGTAGAAGATATCAATTAAATGCAAATAAAGATTAAACAGAGGAATGAAAATACACAAAAATAATAACAGCGGGAGACAAGTTTTAACGTGGTTCACCCAAACCCAGGCTACATCCACTAGCAGAGAGCCTAATATTATTATCCAGGAAATCAAACTGATTACAACCAGCAATCCTTGCAACTCAATACCGCTACAAAATGCTACAATACATCAATAGAAACCCTAACCCTTAGCCACTTTTATCAAGCCTTATGTTGGTTACAAAAATAGGGGTTTTTTATGTCGGCTAATAGAAAAATAACTCTTGACACCTTTATAAAATAATAAAAAATCCCTTGACCCCATCTTGGGGGCGCTGCCCCTTGACCCCGTTAAATAATTTGGGGGGAAATTGCACTAATAAAAGTGGGGTAAATTTAACCTCCAAGTCTGATTAGGCTCCATATAACAACAAAACTTTGTGTTTTTCGTGTGTTTCTTCATGGTTTAAATATACTGGTATTGTTTCAATTACCCTTTTGTGTTGAATATTATATTGAGAATTGTAAACATCATTTCTGAAAAAAGAGAAATGGATGATATGGAATCACCCCAAAATTAGTATTTAGTGTAAATAAGTTTTTAATAGTTATTAGTTTGTATTTGGTAATAAAAGGGAGCCTCCCCTTGCTGAGAGGAGAGCTAATATCTCATCATACTGTGGTTGATATAACCATTTCGCCTTTAGTGAGTTAAAGACAAAATATTCACCCAACAATTGTTGGCAACTCTACTGGGGACCGAACGCGCAACTTAGAGCCTCACGCTTTGAGTTGAAGCACACCAGCCTCATTGCTTGTAATAAGTTTTTCTAGTTTTTATCTTTTTTAAGTATATTACATTCTAGCAGACTCAAGGTATACAAGAAGTAAGAGAGCTCAAGGAATTATTGATCCTATTTTTGAGTTAATGCAAAGAGCTCAAGGAATTATTGATCCTATTTTTGAGTTAATGCAGCAAAATAATTTCAGTCTTTTGCCTCTGAAATCTCGACTTCAACGTACATAGAGTTTTCCTCCTACCAACACAAGGTCACCTATACCAAGTGAAGCCTCAAGTGTGCAAAGGACTCTGTCAGTTGTACAAGTTTCAAGGTTTGTAATTCCACCTTTTAATCAGCACATAATAGCTCATCCTCCTCCTGTGGGTCCATGGGGAAATGCTTTTGGGCCTTTGAATATTACTCCACCATTGCATGATCTACCCCATAGTTCAAGAAAGAATTTTCCAAAGTTCTATGGCGATGGAAAAGTTCATCCCCATGAACATATTATAGCTTTTTATATTGCATGTGGTGTTCTTGGGGTAGAACATGAAGATGTATCTATGAGACTTTTTGTTGAGACACTTCAAGGTGTCATGGTAGATTGGTTCTTTCACCTCCCTTCTCAAACCATCAATGGATGGAACATTCTATGAACCAAGTTTGAGGCTAGGTTCAAACCTGCCAAAGATGCACATGCTCTTTTGGCCTAGCTTACTCAAATGAAGAAGGAACCGCAAGAACCCATGTGTGAGTTCATTGCAAAGTTCAATAAGCTGACCAATAGAATTCCATCCACTGCTCAGCCCACAGCAAAAAATCTAAAGTGTTTCTTCATAAACACTCAATTGCCGGAAGTGAGTTTTCTTCTACGGTGAACTAATCTGGCTGACTTGGTGGCAGCTCAAGCTTTGGCTACCAAGATTGAGGATGGCCTTATCCTTGCTGGGAAGATAAGAAAGGATACAAGCAAAAATAGAGGGCAGTCCTCTACTGATATTTCTTCCACTAGCGCCACTAATCCTATGGTGCATAAGTTGGCTAATGAATTGTTAGCTTTGAAAAAGAAAATGTCTCAAAGTATGTCTGCTCCTTCCTATAGGGGCATACCAAGGAGGACATTTCTAAATACTCCATACCAAGGTAATGCTGCAAGAAACTAAGGGAAAAACAGGCTTCCTCCTACACAAGGTAGACTTGCTTTGGAAGCTCCACCGGTCAATGCTGTACTCAGCTACTATGAAGCCGAACAAGATAATTCCTTTCAACCTAATTTAGCTCAAGATGATATTGCCAACTTGTTCACGGAAGGAGAAGAGGAGTTGGCTGGCAACTCAAATATTGGCTTCCTGAATTTTCAAGATGAAGTTTAACAAAGAGAAGATGTATATGGTGAGTCATATGCTATTTTCACACGATCTCAAAATTAGTTGAATCAACAAGCAGCTGATAAAGGAAAGTCAAAGGAAGATCCTTGTCCTGCAATCTCCATTGCTAAGAGGGGAACACCTCTTCTTTTTCAACCCAGAGACCTAGTTGGTGAAAAACAAGTAAGTACTTCAAATACTCTATCTTCTTCTTTTGTTCCTCATACTAGTACCTCCATTCCAAAATCTCAACATGAAAATAATCCATTTGCCATGTCTACGTCATATCAATTGTTTGATATAATAGACCATGCCAAGAAGACCAAAATTCAAATGTCTGAGATTGAATACTTGCAAGCTAACCCTGATCAGTTTGATTGGTTAGCTAGGGTTGTAAAAAATAAAACTGCCCCTGGAGGAGCAAGATTCTTCCAAAAATAGTCTTGTCATCTCTCACACAAGATCTCCATGGGACAATCTAGTTACTACCCCTTCCACTAGGAAAATTGAACCATTTTATGTTTCTTTGTTAGTGAATGGTCACAAATTAAGTAATTGTGTTATAGATTCCAGAGCTTCTGATAATGTCATGCCTACTAAGGTAGTAGATGCTCTAGGTTTAACCTTGACCAAGACTTTTGGTAGGTGATTTTCCATGGAAACTAAACAAGTACCCTTGATAGGGCAGATTAAGGATGCACAATTTGCATTTGCTGCCTTTCTAAAGAAGAGAATAAAAATGACCGTTTTGGTGGTGGATGTTCCTGCTTCATATGGGATTTTGTTGGGGTGCAATTTTTGTAAAGATGTTGGTAGAGAGATTAGCATGGACTTATCTGAAGCAAGGATACCTATTAAGGGTGTCATACAAAAGCTACTTCCTGAAAGGGAAGCAAAATATATTGTAACCACATCTGAGGATCCAAAGGCACAAATCCTTTTTGAATCTTTAGGTATGGGAAACTATTTTCTAACTACTGAGGATGTTTTTGATACATCAGATGATAGTTCCAATGAAGATATTATAATGGAGGATTACTCTTCTTCAAATGAAGAATCTCCTAGTCATGATAATGTCAAACCAGAAAGTTCAAATGATGTTTAGACCTTAGAGTTTGATGGTAGTTGTACTTCAACAGGATCAAGGGCTAGAATAGTCCTTGTATCTCCTCAAGGAGACATTTTTCCTTCTTCTTACAAGCTACAATTTGATAATACCAACAATACTGCTGAGTATGAGTCCTTGTTACTAGGGTTGGAAGTTGCTCATGCTAAAGGAATTAAGAATCTTCATGCACAGGAAGATGCAGAGCTCATCATTTGCCAGGTAAGGAATCTATACCAAACTAAAAATGAAAGGCTGAGGCATTACCACAATCATGTCTAGGATTGCATTAAGTACTTTGATGCTTTTGACATCTCAGTAGTACCAAGAGAGTTTAATGATCAGGCAGATTCATTGGCCATCTTTGCCACCCTTATAGTACCTCACAAGGATTTTAAGGGTAATAAATATACAATTGAGTTGGTCTTTCAGCCAAGCGTCAGAGATAATTCTGACCACCAGCAGGTTTTTGATGGGGATGATCAAATCATTTCTTTTTCTAGAAAAGGAGGATAACTTCAATGAGCTTTATTTTGAAGGTAGTGATTCTCCTCCTCAGGAATCTATTTCTGAAGTTGATTCAGAGACTGGTGAAGAATTTATGCAGCTAAAGGGGAACAAAATTCCCAAAGGTTTAGTTTCTCTCGAGAAACTATTTGATAAACATGACCGGTATTTCAGGCAACAGTAGCAGATTGGAACAATTTCTTCATCAGAGGTTGAACAGGTGAACCTGGGAACTGAAGTTGATCCTAAGATGGTTAACATCGGGAAATATTGTATAGCTAATGAAAGATTCAAGTTTGTGACACTTCTACATCACTATATTGATGTGCTTGCATATTCTTATTACGACTTGAAGTCTTTCCGGCCTAAAGAAGTCCAACATGAGATTCCACTCAAGTTGGGATTTGTGCCTCACAAGTAGAAGCAGAGGTAGTATAACCCCAAAATTGTAGGTACGATCTTAGTAGAAATTCAAAAGATGTTGAATGCAAGAATTATTTTCTCAATTCATCATTCCACATGGATTGCTATCATAGTACTAGTAAGAAAAAAGAACGATGAAATTTGCATCTATGTGGATTTCTGGAACTTGAATCAGTCATCTCTAAAGGATAATTACCCTCTTTCGGTAATGGATCAAGTACTGTAAATGGTGACAGGTTCGGAGATGCTATCTATGCTAGATGGTTTCTTGGGATATAACCAAGTGGAGGTAAGTGAAGTGGATCAGCAAAAAACTAATTTCACAACTCCTTGGGGCACTTTTGCTTATCGCAGGATGTCTTTCAGTTTAATCAATGCTGGTGCGACTTTCCAATGAGCAATGGACTTGGCATTTCGTGATGAAATGGGTAAGTTTATTGTTGTCTATCTTGATGATTTAACTATTTTTTCAAAGAAGCGTCAAGATCATGCCTACCATTTGCAGCAAGTTCTAGAAAGGTGTCCTCAGCACGGAATCTCACTCAATCCAAAAAAAGTCCATTTTTGGGGTAACTGAAGGTAAACTCCTTGGACATGTGGTGTTTAAGGAAGGTACCAAGATTGATCTGGAAAGGGTCAAAGCTATTCAAGGTCGTACTTTGCCTTCAAGTAAGACAATTGTTCACTCTTTCTTCAAAAAAGTGAATTTTCTACGAAGATTTGTTGCTAAGTTCGCAGAAAAGATTCATCATATTGTTAATATGACGAAAGGTAAGTCCACTTTCTGTTGGTGCGCAGAAGGTAAAGAAGCATTTGAGGACATTAAAAGAGCCATTACCCATGCTCCAATTTTGGTATGTGCAAATTATACCAAGGACTTCGTCATGTACAGTTATGCTTCCGAGCATACACTGTCGACAATCTTGGTTCAATAGAATGAGGAGGGTATTGAATATCCTATCACATTCATGAGTTGTCCTTTGAAATCTCATGAACTTAAATATTCTTCTATGAAGAAACATGCATATGTTGTAGTGAAAGTTGTTAAGCATTTATGTTTCTACATTTTGAATTCACATATTGTTGCGTTGGTTCCAGACTCAACCGTCAAATCTATTTTAACTCAACAGGAGTTTGGAAGCAAAAGAGGTAATTGGATTGCCAAGATCTAGGAATATGACCTTGATATTAAGCCTACCAATATTGTACAGGGAAAAGGATTATGTCAACTTATTGTTGATAATGTAACTAAGGAAACTGGTGATGAGGAAGCATAAGTTGAAGAAGTTCCCACTGTTCTTTTTGTGAGTACCACAGATGAATGGTATTCAAACCTTGCTTACTTTCTCACATATGGCGAATGTCCTAAACATCTATCTTATAAAGAGAAAAGTACCATTAAGCTCAAAGCTACAAATTTTGTCTTATGGGACAATGGTTTGTACAAGAGGAGCATTGTTGGGATTTTCCTCCGCTATGTTGATAAGGCGCAGCAAAGCAAGCTTTTGGAATCTTTCCATAGTCTAGCATGTGGTGGGCATTTTTTAGCACTTGTCATGACTCATAAAATTTTAAGAGCCAGATATTATTGGCTGACATTGTTCCAAGACGCATATGATTGGGTGCGTAAGCGTGAACTTTATCATCGGTTTGTGGGGAAACCCAAGTTGGCTGCCCTACCATTAAAACCAATCATCATTAAAGAACTATTTCAGCAATGAGGTACTGACTTCATTGGTGCAGAAAATTTGACATCAAGTGCAGGACACAATTTTGTACTTACAACAATGGACTACTTCACAAAGTGGGTGGAGTCTATTCTAATTAAGCATGCTACTTCTGAAGTGGTTTGCAGTTTCCTCAAGGAAAATATAATATCCAGGTTTGGGGTTCCAAACAAAATAGTAGCAAATAATGTTACATGTTTTTCTTCTCATGAGATTACTAGTTTTTGTTTTGAATATAGGATCACCTTATCTCACTCATCTGACTGTTATCTGCAAGGAAATGGTCAAGCTGAGTCAAGTAATAAGAATTTGGTTACTATCATCAAAAAGCTAGTAGATGAAAATCAGAGAACCTAGCACAAGGCATTGTTTGATGCTTTGTGGGCAGACTGTATTACCCCAAAGAGAGCAATTGCTATGTCTCCTTTTCAGCTATTGTATGGATTTAATGTTGAAATACCAATTACTTTAGAGCTTCCATCTTTAAAGTTGGCAAAGGCAATTGAAGATGGAACTTTTGAAAGCTCTATTGACAAGCGCATAATGTACCTCTCGAAGCTTGAGGAACAGCGAGTCAAAGTGGTGGATCGTATTGTGGAACACCAAAGTCAGGTAAAGAAGCTATTTGACAAGAAGGCTAAATCCAGAGATTTTCAAGTTGGGGATCAAGTCTTGTTATGGGACAAGAGGAGAGAGCCAAAATGAATGCACGGGAAGTTTGACTCCCTATGGAGAGGCCCTTTCATCATTCATCAACGTTATGGTGAAAATAGCTTCATTCTGGAATATCAAGATGGCATGCTATTCTTGCTACCCCATAGTGAGCAACATCTGAAACTTTTCACCCAATAAAGTGACAGATAAGTTCATGTATTTTTGTACATTTTTTTGTGTCTTTCTCATTTTTAGTCTTTTTGTGTTTTTGTGTCTTTTGTTGTCGCCTGACTCTATAGCCCAATGGAATGGATGAAGGCACTTAGAGACTGGAGTTCTTCTCCCTTTGATCAATACAAAGAATGATCAAAGGAAGCTCCCCAATTAGAGCCCACTGTTATCCTTAAAATTGGTTGTGTTCATTTGATGACCCCTACAAAACTAGTCCATTTTGTAGCCTACGACTCTGAGCATGTTTTTTGAGGTGGATATTTGCCCTCATACATGGCCTTTCAACTCCTGAGAATCTATTTGAGTATCTTCTCAACTTGGTTTCTTGAAGTTTGCAAAAATTGATTAAGTACCAAACCTGTCAAACTAGTTAGTTTGATATTTTTAGGGAGTTAGGAAAAAATTTATTGTTACATGCAAGAGCGGCACTTTTTTCCATTGATGCATGTTGTTAACCTTGTAAAATGCACGGGCAAAAAAAATCACTGCCCATGCATATTATTATTAACCTTTGTGTTTGGGCAGTAGTAATTTGTTAGACTAAGGGCACACAACTGAGAGGGGGGGTGAATCAGTTGTGCAAAACTTTCTCTTATTAAACACTTAAATCTTCTTTAGTGATTAGCAGAGTATTAATCATGAATCATAATGCATTCAAATCAAAGGAAGAAACATATCAACACATAAGACACTAAGATTTTGATGTGGAAAACCCGGTTAAGGAAAAAACCACGGGGTGATTAACCCAAGATTGTATTCTCTATTAGAAGAATAGAAATAACAAAATGGTACATGCCAATTAGGGCTCACTGCCTGAGCACACTGCTCACAAGAGGCTCACTGCCTACAAGAGACACACTGTCTACAAAGGAATGAATATCACATACATGAACTAGGGAATAGCATCTTCACCATGCTTGAATCAGTTCCATTTAAGCCCAATACTTATGCTCTACCTTTCTCTCTCCTCCTCGCTACCACACTCTCACCACACAAAACACACTTTGGAAAGACTTCACAATCCTTTATTTATACAAGGCATCGACTTAGGAATAATCATCTAAGTCGGCAAACATCTATTAGAACATCTGCAAGACATGTAATACATCCGGTCGGCTAGTCACAGGAAGAACATCATCATCCAATGGTTATTCTTCAAATGCGCACTCTAACTTCAATGCAGACCACCAACATAAACTAGACATGATCCAAAGATCACCACAACCTTTCCAGAAACACCAAGAGCATCCATACTTCATCTACTTGCTGGAATTCTTCTCTCCTTCATCCAGAGCTTTAAGAACATAGTCTATCATTACTGTCACAAAGGAATAGGCACTTTCGGACCTTCAAACCATGAACCAATAGAGTTGACACTTCATAGGGATGTCCTCAACACTCCCTCAAATCCGCAGAATGGGATAATGCATTTCTGGATCTCACCGGACCTATCTGTGTCATTTTATCACCTCTGAACACCTGTCGGAGCCGATTCTACTTGAGCGGCCATAACTTCTTCAGATCTTCATGCGGACCTCTGAAAACTTGACTGGATCATCTCAAGACTCATATCTACAAAACCTTTGAACCGTAACCTCTGATCTACATCTTAGCTGGGATCTCCACTTTATTGTCTCCATTGCTCCTCTCTGCTCATCCAATCCTTCTCATCAATGCAACATCATTATGTTGACATCAATGACAACACCAGTTAGACCCATACTTGCAACAATCTCCCCCTTTGTCATTGATGGCAACATATGATGTGAAAAACCATCAAGACAAGAACTTCTCCTTACTGTCACAACTCCCCCTATCAGCAACAACCATTCACATGTCTTCTCTTCCTTTACTGCTCCCCCTGTGATAATCAATCACTTATTTTTCACATGTGTTCTCTCCCCCTTTGACATTAATGGAAAAGGGCTCATACTTGCAATTCCAACACTTTAGAATCATACCTACTGCTCCCCCTGAGTAGCAGCTCCCATCAATCTGGATCACAAGATATGACTGTGATATCCACCAGACTGATGCACCTCAGTGCACCTTAGTTCATCACCGAAGGGGCAATAACCCCTAACTTCTCCCTGAGATACTCAAAAGAGTCCTTAGGTAGAAGTTTACTAAAGATATCTGCAATCTGATCCTTAGAGGGCACAAACTCCAATCTGACTTCATTCTTGTTCACTTGCTCTCTCAAAAAGTGAAACTTGATAGATATATGCTTAGTCTTAGAATGCAACACCGGATTCTTAGATATATTTATTGCACTTGAATTATCACAGAAGATTGTGATAGGCTCCTCATACTCTACTTTAATATCTCTTAGCATCTGTTTCATCCACAAAACTTGAGTGCAACTATCTGCTGCTGCTATGTATTTTGCTTCAGTTGTAGACAAGGATATTGCCTCTTGTTTCTTGCTTAGCCAAGAAACCAATCTCTTTCCCAAAAAGAATGCTCCACCACTAGTACTCTTTCGGTCATCCACATCTCCTGCCCAATCAGCATCTGTATATGCATGAAGAGAGAAATAATGATCTCTAGGATACCACAAACCATACTCAACCATCCCTTTTAGATATCTAAAAATCCTCTTGATGCCATGACATGGGATTCTCTAGGATCGGCTTGGAATCTAGCAATAAGACCAATAGCTTGCATAATATCTAGTCTAGTTTGAGTGAGATACAACAATCCTCCAATCATTGATCTGTACTTTCTCTGGTCTACCTTAGGAGAGTCATCATCTTTTCTCAACTTACATCCAGTTGCCATGGGAGTATTCATTGGCTTTGAATTTTCCATCCCAAATTTCTTCAACAATTTTTTCACATATTTGGTCTGAGAAATGAAGATTCCTTTCTTTGTTTGAGTAATTTCCAGACCCAAAAAGAAATTCATTTCACCAAGCATAAACATCTCAAACTCACTTTTCATTTGATTTGCAAAAGTTTTACACATACTATCTCTTCCTCCAAAGATGATATCATCAACAAATACTTCAACAATCAACATGTTTTCGTGATCAATTTTGAAATATAAGTTACTGTCAACAGTACCTTTGTTGAAACCAATCTTCAAAAGATGCTTATCCAATCTTTCATACCAGGCTCTTGGGGCTTGCTTTAATCCATACAAAGCCTTCTTCAACTTGCAAACCATATCACCATGATCAGACAACTGAAATCCATCCGGTTGCTCTATATACACTTCTTCTTCCAAGTCACCATTTAGAAAGGCAGACTTGACATCCATCTGATATACCTTGAAATCCTTAAAGACAGCAAAGGCAAGAAATAATCTGATTGCTTCAATTCTTGCCACTGGAGCAAAAGTTTCTTCAAAATCAATTCTTTCTATTTGAGAGTAGCCCTTGCAGACCAATCTGGTTTTATTTCTGATTACTTCACCAACTTCATTTAGTTTGTTCCGGAAGACCCATTTGGTTCCAATCACATTCTTGTTTCTAGGTCTGGGAACAAGATCCCAAGTGTGATTTTTCTCTATTTGTACGAGCTCTTCCTCCATTGCTTTAGTCCAATTTTCATCCTTGCAAGCTTCATTCACTGTCTTAGGTTCAATCTTTGAAATCAAACAATACTCTTCTGAATCTTGAGCAATTCTCCTTCTTGTTAGTACTCCTTTTCTTTCATCACCTATGATCTGATCTTCAGAGTGGTTCAGTCTTACATACTTGGGAACTTTAGAATATTCTTGCACTTCTGATTCTTGATCAGGCTCATTGAGACTCATTTCTTCTTCCTGGTTTACCAGATTAGCTTGAATCTGATTGACAGATGAGGCTTGGGCTCCTTGAGTCAAAACACCATTTTGATCATCTTCATCATATTCATAAAACCTTGAGGGTTTCTCAATTCCCTCATCAACCTTCACATTTGTACTTTCTATCATCTTTCTCAGTCTTTTGTTATAACACCAGTATGCTTTGCTTTGAGTAGAGTAACCCAAGAATATTCCTTCATCACTTCTAGCATCAAACTTTCCTAGATCTTCATCTCTTTTAATGTAACATTTGCTACCAAAAACTCTGAAATACCTCACAATAGGAGTGATGCCAAACCAAAGTTCATAAGGAGTCTTACCAGTATTGCTTCTGATTTGAACTCAATTGAGAGTATAGACTGCAGTGCTGACAGCTTCTTTCCAATAGATGTGAGGAACATTTGCTTCCATCATCATGGTCCTAGATGTTTCCTGTATGGTCTGGTTCTTTCTTTCCACTACTCCATTCTGCTGTGGAGTCCTAGGAGTAAACAATTGTCTCTTTATTCCATGTTTCTCATAGAACTCTATGAACTCACTGGATGTGAATTCTCCACCTCTATCAGACCTCAGAAATTTCAATTTCAATCCGGTTTCATTTTCTACCATAGCATTAAATATTTTGAATTTCTCAAAGGCTTCTGGTTTCTCTTTCAAAAAAGTTACCCACATCATTCAGGAATAGTCATCAATTAGTAACATGAAGTATCTATCACCTTGCATACTCTTGATTCTTGCTGGGCCACAAAGATCAGTATGAACTAAGTCCAATAATCTGGTAGAAGACAGTTCCTTACTCTTGAATGTGATTCTACTCAGCTTACCTAACTGACATTCTTTGCACAAGCTATTAGTAGGTTTCACCAATTTTGGAAGATCTCTTACAGCTTGAGTATTTCTTATCTTGATGATATTATCAAAATTCACATGACACATTCTCCTATGCCATAACCAACTCTGATCAACTTGAACAAATAAGCAACTTTTACTAATGCCAACCAAGTGGAAGATATTACCTTTAGTTTGGGTACCGAATGCAATCTCTGTTCCTGAGCTTTCAAAGATCTTGCATTTTCCATTCTTGAACCGGAGATCATAGCCTTTGTCCACCAACTATCCAACACTGAGAAGATTGTGCTTCAAGCCTTCAACATATAGAACATTACCGGTTTTGTTCCTTCCATCAAAAGAAATAGTTCCTCTTCCTCTGATTCTACCAGCAAAATTATCACCAAACTTCACCACTCCTCCTTCATACTTTTCCAAATCTATGAACTTATTTTTGTCACCTGTCATATGGTGAAAGCAACCGCTGTCAATGACCCAATCATCCTTTTCTTCAACTTGGGTAGCCAGGGCTCTTTCTACAACTTTATGATTGACAGATACAGAGGATATTGGTTCTTCTTCCTTGATGGCAATGAACACCCATTCACTTCTGGATTTGCTTCCAGTCTCTACTTCATCATCTGTTACTCCTTCATTATCATCTTCTTCATGAACATAGTAACAATTCTTTTGGAACCTTGATCTGTTAGGATTTGACCTTGAAAATCTTTCCAGACAATTTGAGGCAAAATGACCAATCTTATTGCAGTTAAAACACTTAAAAGGCAATTTTCCTTCATACTTACCGGATCCTCTTGGCAGTCTCTTTGCAATAAGGGCTTCAAGTTGAGCAGTTTCTATTTCTTCTTCCAAGTCTTTTCTTGCTTTTTCATACCATGACAGTTTCCTTGATGAGTTCTCTCCCGGATCAAACCTTTGTTTACCTTTTACAAAGGCATTGGCTTTAAATGCAGATTCAGTCTTGGGGGGATCATCTCCAAACTCGGTCATTTCAAATGCAGCCAATTTGCTAGCCAATTGGTCTCTTGTGACAGTTGTATGGTCTCTGAATTCATCAATGGCAGCAACCTTGATTTTGTAAGAGGCAGGAAGGGATCTAAGAATTTTGCCAACAATCTCATTTTCATCCAAGACTCCACCAGCATTTCTAATTCCACAAACAAGGTCATTTACTCTTGGCATAAAAGAAGTAATATTTTCATCATCTCTCATCTTCAGTTTTTCAAATTTCCCTTTCAGACTCTATAACCTTGCACATTTAACATACTGGTCTCCTTCATGCAAAAGTTCCAATTTTTTCCAAATATCAAAAGCAGTTGGAAGGTCAATAACATTTGAGAGCTCTAAATCAGATAATGTGATTAGAAGAGCTTCTCTAGTCTACAGATTGTTTTCAACATCTGTGTTTTCATTTGTAGCTTTTGTACCACCTTGTTGAGGTACATAGTATGTTGTAACCATGGTCCAGTATGCTATTCCCATGCATTGCAAGTGACACTTCATGCGACCTTTCCATAGATTGAAATTGGTTCCATCAAACTTCGGACTATGCTTCTTGTAGGATGACATCCTGGATCTCCTCAGGCAGTTAAGCTCTTTTCGAGGAACTTAGCTCTGATACCAATTGTTAGACTTAGGGCACACAACTGAGAGGGGGGGTGAATCAGTTGTGCAAAACTTTCTCCTATTAAACACTTAAATCTTCTTTAGTGATTAGTAGAATATTAATCATGAATCATAATGCATTCAAATCAAAAGCAGAAACATATCAACACATAAGACACTAAGATTTTGACGTGGAAAACCTAGTTAAGGGAAAAACCACGGGGTGATTAAACCAAGATTGTATTCTCTGTTAGAAGAATAGAAATAACAAAATGGTACATGCCAATTAGGGCTCACTGCCTGAGCACACTGCTCAAAAGAGGCTCACTGCCCGAGCACACTGCTCAAAAGAGGCTCACTGCCTACAAGAGACATACTGTCTACAAAGGAATGAATATCACATACATGAACTAGGGAATAGCATCTTCACCATGCTTGAATCAGTTCCATTTAAGCCCAATACTTATGCTCTACCTTTCGCTCTCCTCCTCGCTACCACACTCTCATCACACAAAACACACTTTGGAAAGACTTCACAATCCCTTATTTATACAAGGCATTGACTTAGGAATAATCATCTAAGTCGGCAAACATCTATTAGAACATCTGCAAGATGTGTAATACATTCAGTCGACCAGTCACATGAAGAACACCATCATCCAGTGGTTATTCTTCAAATGCGCACTCTAACTTCAATGCAGACCACCAACATGAACTAGACACAATCCAAAGATCACCACAACCTTTCCAGAAACACCAAGAGCATCCATACTTCATCTGTTTGCTGGAATTCTTCTCTCCTTTATCCGGAGCTTTAAGAACACAGTCTGTCATTACTGTCACAAAGGAATAGGCACTTCTAGACCTTCAAACCATGAACCAATAGAGTTGACACTTCACAAGGATGTCCTCAACACTCCCTCAAATCTACAGAATGGGATAATGCATTTTTGGATCTCACCGGACCTATCTATGTCACTCTGTCACCTCTGAACACCTGCCAGAGCTGGTTCTACTCGAGCGGCCATAACTTCTTCAGATCTTCATGCGAACCTCTGAAAACTTGACTGGATCATCTCAAGACTCATATCTACAAACCCTTTGAACCACAACCCATGATCTACATCTTAGCTGGGATCTCCACTTTACTGTCTCCATTGCTCCTCTGCTCATCCAATCCTTCTCATCAATGCAATATGAGTATGTTGACATCAATGACAACACCAGTTAGACCCATACTTGCAACATAATTGTCGTCATTACATGTTTTACTTTAGTGTTTTCCTTAACATGCAAAAGCGGTATTTTTCACTGATATTGCATGTTCATTTTTGAAACTCCCTAAGTGCAAGGGTGGCGATTTTCACTGCCCATGCATCTCAAGCTCACATTTAGTGCATTTAATGCCTGCATGTGAGCATTTATTGAAACGCTTTATAGGTTTTAAATCACTTTTATTTCTCATTTTATTGTTATCTTTTCATCTTTGAGTATCCTCTAAGCTTTCTCAAACCCTTGAAGTTACCCCACGTGCATTTGGATCAGATTTTTCAAAGGATTGAATCAGATTTTTGTCAGTTTCTTCCTATCATTATCGACAGGTAAGTTTTCTTCTTGTTTTTGTTTCATGATTTATTTTTCTAAATCATTCTTTCCTTAATTTAAATGGCTTTTGTTTTAGACTTTGGTGTTGGTAAAATCGTTAAGTCATTTATGAGGTTTCTTTTGTAAATGTCTGTTCATTTAGGTTTTCATTTTAAGGTTTTGTTTTAGTTTCTATGCTTTCATTTTCAATGTTTTTGTCTAGATATAGAGAAACTTTTCACCGCTTGTCTACAAACCAAACCCTAGCCTTGTGTTTTTGTGATAGAAACCGAAGAATAGTAAGGGCAGGATTTTTCACCGCCCGTGCTAAAAACTCAGAGTTACTTTCGCGTAAGGGTGGCAATTTTCATCGCCCATATGACGTTATTCTTTCCCATGTGCTTGGGTGGTGACATTCACCGCTAATGCACATTTATTATCCTTGTGTAAGATATGCAGGGGTGGTGAAAATCACTGCCCATGCCTTTATTTTCTAAGTATTTTTCCCTTCGTGTAAGGGCGGCAATTTTTGCCGCCCCTACATGAAGTTCCTGAAAGTCTCAAGTTCCCTTGCACTAGTGGCAATTTTTGCCTCTCAGACATTTAATGATTGTTCTTCCCACCAATGCACAAGTGGCCCTTTTCACTGCTTCTATACACATAATGCAGACCTACCCTTTTCCTACAAAAGCAAGCCTTTTTACCACTCAAGTACTTTTTGCAAATGTTACCTCACATGCACGAGTGGCATTTTTTGTTGCATGTGCATGGTTTTAATGCAATTTCCCTTTGTATGCAAGGGCAGTGATTTTTCCCGCCCATGCAAGCACTCACTAAAAATTTTCTAACACTGGCAAATTTCTCAATTTGCTATCCTTAGCCTGCATTCGTTAGTTTCTTTGACTTGCTTGCTCTTTATCCCTTTCAAGCTCATCCTTGTGATCATGATCATCGACATGCAGTTTCCCAAATTGTCATTTTTTGCCCCTAACTGCAAGATCATGACTTTTTGTTGCAATTTCTTCTACGAGCTGCTGAGCTCATCGCGTCATCCAAAGGAGTCTATCTATCAAATGACTAACCCATCTCCTAAGAAGTCCAAAGCAATGAAGTACAAGTACCAAGGTGTTTTTCCTGTCACTTTAGTCACGTCAAATCTAGATGAAATAAGGGACACAGAGATTGGTCATGTCGATATGGCTGAATTTGTGGAAAGGACAAAGTCAGATAAACCTAGTCATGACATGTAAAGGATTATCAAGAGTAATATCCATTTGGTTGCTTCATTTCCTATTGTTGCACATAATGTTGAATTTGTTCTCCAAGGTGCTCATTTTTACAACAAAGATAACAGCACGGTGGTGGATGCCAATGGCAATGTGATTATGAGACTTGATGCAGAGTTTATAGATAAGGTTTTCATGTGTCCTAGTGCAGAAGATGTTGCAGAGTTAGATTTCTCAATTGCCCAAGGGGGATATGATAAAGATGTTGAAAAGGAAAAAAGGGTGATCAATACTAAATGGCTGAAAACTGTCAGGCCAAATTTGTCCAGATGGCCTAGGAGTTTTGCCAGAAGTGATTTTGTAGAGGAGGTAAGTGACTTAATAACTCTTCTCAGCAAAGTTAGAGGTCTACCTTCATCTTCTACTTTCCATGAATGGATGTATCCATACATCAAAATCATACTTCAGGGTAAACAGAATATATTCTGGGGAGAACAAATTAGCAATTCTCTTCATGAGCAACTGACTAAGGTGTCAACCACATCAAAGTTCTATATGACCTCATACCTTGTATATGCAGAAGCTTCGATGAGAAGCTTCCCAAGTTTAACATCTGATGGAGATAGGAGGGTTGTACCAGTTTATCAGTATTATCCCCAACTGACCTTGAAAGGTTCAACTCATCATTTCAGAAGGGTGAATGATGCCTTCTTTGTTGTTTTCCTGTGCCTCTTTGATCCCCAATTGGAGCAAAGGAGAGTTTCTAATGATGCCTAGGCAGTGGTAAATGGTTTTGGTTGCTTGTTTCTTCAATTTTCAACCTTTACATATCTGAGAGTTGGCTATTATCAAGGGTATCCCTATATGTTGCCAAAGTTCCCTTCTGATAAAATTGTCCTGATGGAGTTGTGTCAGCAAATGATTATCATTCATAACAAATAAATGGAACTAAAGAAGCCTGGATTCAGGTTTCTTGTTGAGATTGGTAGGTACTCTATTGCAACTACTGCAAAATCCAAGGCAATGGAAACTAAGATGGATATGGTTACCATGAAACAAGTCAAGAGAAGACCCAAATTTGATTATTGGGGAGTGAAAGATAAGATCAGGAGGAAAACTCAATTTCATGAGCTGATGGTGGAGCATATTTGGGCTGACTTGAGAATAGAAGAAGATATCAGGAAGTTAGATTATAGCAAGTTGACTTTAAGTCAAATTGAATATTTGGGCTTGGATGATATTCCAGAAGGTATGATGGATAATGAAGATGTGGTTAGTCCAAAATATGTCAATGAACAAATTGCAAATTCTCTCTTGCCCACTGTGCAGTGGTCAAAGAAGGAGTTAACTTCTTTGAGAAAGAGGTTTGAACCGGTTCTTGCTAACACCAGTGGCTTCAAAGAAAGGGTATACCCTTGAAGGACTTCATAACTGGTTTTGAAGAGGACGCCTTAGAGCAAACAGGGAAGAATGTTGAGTTAAGGACTAAGAACAGAAGTGATGCTCCCAATACATCAAAGGCTCCCAAGCCTAGGATTAAATTTGTGTCCAAAGGAGATAAGGCCAAGGTGATAGAAGAGAAATCTAATGCTAAAGAAATGGAGGTTGATGAATAGGATGTTGAAGAACCGGTCATAGAGGAAATGGATATTGAGGACAAGTCTTTAGGAGAAAATGAAAATGAACATGAGAAGGAAGAGGGAGATGATCAAGAAAATCTATAGGATGTAGCCATGTCTTCACAAAGAGATGTGTTACAAGAAACTAAAGTCTCTTCCCCTCAACCTACTGTATCTGTTTCAGTTTCTTTGCCCAATCCTCCTATAACCCCAGTTTCATCCATTGTTATTCAGTCTTATGGTGTTGTATTTATAACTACTCCTCCAATTGTTACCACCACAAGTGTAAGTACAATTCCTTCTAAACCAATAATGGGGTTAGATCCAAATGTTAGTACATCAATGCTTCCTCCATGGCTCTCATCCTATACCCCTAAGAGGAAAAGCAAGCCATCTCTCCAGATGACTTTGACTTTGGGAAGTTGATGCCAGTGAAGGCAAAAACACAAAGGAAGCCCAAGACTCTTTCTCAGCTGCTAGAAGACAAAGGCCACAAGTATATGGAGATTGTGCAGCCACTACCAAATGCAACTATTGATAATTTCAGCATGAGTGACTATTCTACTTCTAGGATTGAACTTGGAAAGATCACACATAAAAGTGCCAAAGTTGATGTTCAGTCTACGCTCAATTCCTTACTTTTGAAATTTGATCATGAGAAGGAAATGAAGGAGAGGTACAAAGTAATGGTGAATCAGTTGGCCGTGGTGGTGAGAAAGATTACTTTGACATCTGAGTCAATAACACCTAAGGCAATCACAGTGGAAGATCCTATTGTTCAGAGAGCGGAGACGACTCATGTTAATGGAAGATTTATTGAAGAATACCTTGATAAAATGCATGTACAAGGAGTGTCTCTTCTTACAGTACAGTTGAGAAGATAGGAAGAATGGAAAAAATAAGAGTTGAACTAGATGATTTAGTGGATGTCATTTATCAAGACATTGAGTATTTAGATGAAAGCCTTGAGAAGTGCACTGAGATGAAAAAGATAAAAGCAAAAACTCTGATATCACTTAGCATTGTTTCAAATTATGAGTCTTATGTGGAAACTAAAGAGTCATTGACTTATCAGAGTAATGTTCTGAAAGAGTTGATCAAAGACTTGGAGATTGCTAGGGAACTCAGCGAAGAAAGTGATGTTGATCTGTTGCACAAATTGGAGGAGCTCCTATGCAAGCTAACATCTGAAGATCATCATTTTCTTCCTACTGATGAAATGATTCAAGAGTTTAAGAATATGTTTCAAAGGGAGTAAATGAAGACAAAGCTTTCTAAGTCACCTCTCTAGATAATATTCTGGATAATCAGTTAACACTGGATAATCTAAAATCCAAGTTGACCAGTCACGACAAGGCAACCACAAAAGTGAAAGATGCAGTGATCAGAGCTCGAGTAATATTTAAGAACACCGCTAGTCCTGACAGCTGTGGGATGCAATCAGCATTCACTATGTATGATGCTCATCTGAAGAAGAATGGAGATGCAAATTAATGTAAGTTGTCATGCCTTAGTTTATTTTCTATATTTTCATGTGTACTTTTCATTCAGTTTTGGACATTTTTACATGTACTTTTTCCATATGTAATTACATGTAAAAATATAGGAAGTCCCAAATCAATACGGACTCCTTTGTTGAATAATTCAAAGTAGTTAGATTTTTCCTAAATTATCTTATGGCCTCTAACTATAAATAAGGAGTGCCTCTATTGTAATTTTTTATCTTTTGTCTATTGAAGCAAAGCGCTGTCATTTTGAAGAGCAATTTGAGACTTTGAGCTTATTTTGTAAATCAATTTTTCAAGCAATATCAAGAAGCAAGTTGGCATTCAATCTTTGTCTTGGAGCAAGTTTGTAATGTTATAGAATTGTTCTTATGTCCTTTCTATTACATTATCTTGTATGAATGTTTGAATTGTGAGCATGGAAATCAAGTGTTTGAAAGGTGATTCAAATCTAATTTTGTAGAATTTGTGCTGTTGTATCATATTTGGAGTTTGCATTTAAGTTTGTGAATGAGAACTAACTTGAAGACTTTGAGCTGCAAGTTATTGTTCGTGATCATGTTATCTTATCTCGGCATATAGTGAAGACTTTGGTCTACACTCTATTCCAAAATCTTTCATTTTCAATTGGCATAAGAAGCAACGAGAAACTATGTTTTTGTGGGTTTCTTCGTGGTTTAAATATACTGGTATTGTTTCAATTATCCTTTTGTGTTGAATTTTATATTGAGAATTATAAACATCATTTCTAAAAAAAGAGAAATGGATGATATAGAATCACCCTGAAGTTAGTATTTAGTGTAAATAAGTTTGTAATAGTTATTAGTTTGTATTTGGCAATAAAAGGGAGCCTCCCCTTGCTGAGAGGAGAGATAATATCTCATCATACTATGATTGATATAACCATTTTGCCTTTAGTGAGTTAAAGACAAAATATTCACCCAATAGTCCTCAAAAGCCTTTTGACATTCTGAATTCCATTGAAATTTTGAATCCTTCTTTAGACATTGAGTAGAAGGGTGAGTCCTATCCACGAGTTGTGAAACAAATCGATGAATGTCATGTATCTTCCCTTACAAACTACAAAGTTGAGATATGTTTTTAGGTGGTGGCATGTTAACGATCACATCAATCTTTTTTATATCTACTTCAATACCACAATTTGAAACTATGAATCCCAATAGTTTTCCACTGTCAACACCAAATATGCACTTGCGGGGATTTAATTGCATGTATTTCTTTATTTGCTCAAAAATATGTCGAAGATTCATGGCGTGATCTTGGTGATGAATGGATTTCACCAAGATGTCATTGACATAGTCCTCTAAGATAGTATGCATGTAATCATGAAAGATAAGAGTCATGGCGGGTTGGTAAGTTGCTCTGACATTCTTAAGTCCAAATGGCATGACTACCCAACAAAATGTACCCCAAGGCATTATAAAAGTAGTTTTATATTGATCCTGATGGTTTATAAAGATTTGATTATATCCTAAAAATCCATCCATGAAGGAAAGTAATTCATGGCCGGCTATTGAATTGACAATCATATCAATGTTAGGAAGTGGGAAGGATGAAAGGTTCAAATCTTTAAAATTGGTACACATGTGAATATGACCATTAGGTTTAGCAACAACCACTATATTCAAGATCCAAGGTGAATAATCAATAGGGCGAATAAAGCCATCTTGTAAAATCTTTTCTATTTCAACCTTAACGAGTAATGCTATCTTAGGATTAATCTTACGAATCTTTTGTTTAAACGGCATAGCATCAAGTTTCAATACAATATTATGTGTTATAATCTGAGGATCAGTACCAGGTATATCCAAATAGTTCCAAACAAACAATTTAGAAAATTCATGTAACAATTTTGTCATATCTTCTTTTTCTTCTTCAATTAAGAAATCACCTATAGGGATAACTTTTTCAATGTTATCTTTCTCCATGAAAACATCAACAATCTTTCCATTAAGTAGAGTATTGTGGTCTAGGAGATCGGGTGATTGTAGTAATTCTTCAGATTCTCCTTAAGGTTTCAAAGTAGTATATATTTATCATGCCAATAGACTTTCCAAAATATGCAGCACTATTCAAACAATAAGGCAATCTGTGTTTAAGATGGTAACGGCTGGGAATACTGTCGTAAGCACCCAAGAATTCAATTATCACTTCATGTGATGAATAGATGTCTAAGGGGATCTCTCATGGAGGACAATTAGTGTCAATCATCTCAGGGAAGATGAAATTAAGTGTGGATATTGTATTCATATTAAGAGTAGCATGTATACAAGCTTTAGATTCCCTAAAAGGGTTATATCCAATACCACTTTCAAATTAATATCGCAAAGCAGATTCTATAGGTACACGAATCCCTTGTTGATTAATACCGCAACCATTACCTATATAATCACAATTCTTATAAAGGATCTGAAATCCCCAACCATAGAGCAAAGCCATTTCTTTGGAAGAAGGTGGGGCTTCATAAGTCTCATAGTTTGTAGTGTAAGTAAAAGTATTATCTATATTTGTTAGCAAAGAGACTTTAGTATTTGAACAATGAGATGAGATCAATGCAACACTTGATGTCTTAGGAGTGAAGTTGTTAATTTGTACTTGCCTGTAGAGGGAGATGAAAAATCTAACAAACCCCAATCATCACCAAGAAATGCATTTGATTGTTTTAATTCTTGCACAACATTATCTATAACAAGAGGGGTTGGTAAGTCAACCTTGAGATTGTTTAAGATCTTATGTTGAACAATTTGCTTTTGTGAATTAATTTGTAAACAAAGATCTGGTTCAAGATCAGCATGAATAGTATGAAGTTTATCTTTATGAACAAACTTGATTGAACAATGAAGGGTAGAAGGAACTGCCCCTAGTGCATGTATCCACAATCTACCAAGAATCATGTTGTAAGATAAGGAACAAGGCATGACATGAATCAGAGTAGGTAGAGTTACAGGCCCAATTGTACAGGTAAAGTTATAGTACCTATAGATTATCTTCCCACATTATCAAATCCATAGATACTTATCCTATCTAGTTTGATCAAAGATGTATCAATTTTAATCTTATGAAATAGATTGATGCTACAAACATTAAGAGCTGATCCATTATCAATCATAACTCGTTTAATCAGTTTCTTATTTATTGTGATGAATATAATCAAAGGATCATACTGATTTTGAACTTCTAGAGATGGTAACTCATGTTGTTGAAACAGAATGTTTTATTTTGTCACATGCATACAATCGAGAAGAGCTGCTACATCATTCGGTTTAACAGCAGGTGATACAATCACCTTTTGTAAATCTTCTTGGAGTATTCCATGGTATGTAGGTGAATTTTGTATAAGTTCCCAAAGAGATATCTTTGCAGGAGTAGTACGAAGAGCTGCTCAACAAGATCATAATCTTGACCAACCTTATGCGTTAAACAAGGTGCTTGAGGAAGCATAGGTTGAGAAGCTGGTAAAGATATCAGAATGCTCGATTGTTGTTTGCTTTATTTGTTATTCCGGGTATTGTAAGTATGGGCAACCACAATATGACTAGGTTGTTGTGAATTCTAATGTGTAATCTGTTTAGCATAGTTATAAATGTAATCAAGAGGATGAGAAGAAGATGAAGGACCTCTAACAGTGAGTACTAGTTTAGGAGGTTTAATGGAATTTGAACACAAAGTGACCACTATTTTCAGTTTCACTAGTTTTTCTTTAGTTTCAGAAACATAGATTGCATTTACAAATCTTTGAAACAATGATGGTTTAAGAGTCGTAGTGGAATGTTCAATTGAGATAAAGTCCTTAAGGGCTTCATCTAACCTATTGAAATCATCACAACTAAACGGCCCATCACACATGAAATTCTTGCAAAAAGTAATCAGACCTTTTAACATGCTCAAATTAACCCAAGACTTAAATGTAAAATGATTAAGCATAAACTTTGTGAAAATGTAATTAAATAACACTACACAATACACAAAGTTTCAATTTCAAACTCTTTTAATGAAAGGATTAAGAGAAATCACCAAATTTCAATGCATGTACTTTCACAAAAGAGGGTTTGCAACCTAAATATGTTTTAGGACATCAAACTAATTTAGATCTGAGTTTGTAAAAGATGCAAATTCTTTAGAGCACAGGTTAACCAAAATGTTTAGGGTGAAAATGTGGAAGCAATATAGAAGGTTTCAAGTCCCACAATTTCACGGGCACTAAAACATTAGAGAATCAAAGGATGGGTTTAGGGATAAACTACTGATTTCTAATGTTCTCTTTTTCTGTATATTGTGACTATGTAACTGTTTGAATTGGGATTTACAAGCTAGTGTCTCTCTCTAACCTTAAAACCTTAATTTCCAAATCAAACTGCAATAAATGAATCCTTGATATAGATAGAACTGAGATGATTACAAAAATGCAAAGTAAACAAATCAGAAACTATGTACCCAGAAACTGAGGAGCAATTGGACTAGGGTGTTAGTCCTAGTGTCCCAAAGATTTATGAATGTCAGAATTCTCTACACCAGCTGTCTCTCACTCTCCGTAGGTTTCCAAATCCTAGAAAAATCACCCATTTGGACTAGGGAGTTAGTCCCTATGTCCTTAAAGTCTCAAAATCATGAAATCCAAATTCTATGATGACTGTGTCTGCAATATCAGTCTTCCTATCGCTACTTTCCATTGGATCTCGACAAATACAACCTGCACATGCAAAAGGAGGAGAAAGATGGTTGTGGCTATATAGGAGCTTGCCTCAGTCAAGCCCCGTTTTCAGTATTCCTACCTCAACAATAGCCAGAGATAAAGATTTGTAGAAGTATGTGCAAACCTAACAAAGTGTATGCAAGAATATCAAACCCTAGATGTCACAATCAAGGGAAGATCAATGACTTGCATTAACTTAATGAACAAATACAACTTCACCTCAAGGAGATGAAAATAATGAAGACTTGCATGAACAAGAAGGCGAATCAGCAATGTCCACAGAGGATCTCCAAGCTCGATGTTGGAGGCTTCAACCCTTCTCCCAATCATGCAAAAGGTGTACAAACCCTAGAAAGAGAAATATAGTCTCAAGATCTTGATTCCTAATCTCCATCCATTGTCTCCATGAAAGAAAATTAAAATAACTTCAAGAGCTTCAACAATTCATTAATCTTCAATGGCAATTTTGGCAGAGTTTTGGCATAAAGCTTGCATAAAGATTGTGTATGTTAAAATGATTTTCAAATGTTTTTTTATATCTAACCTTAAGAATTTCAAATTTCAAAATAAGATGTTGACATCGCGCGAAAACAAAAATTTGAAAATAGAATCCTGGAATATACGGCAATAGCCAACATCCCTCCAAAATTTAGGACCCCGGTAAATAGGGCAGGACAAGGGCGCTAGCACCCAAGTCCAAGCCCTGATTTCCCGCTTAGGACTACCTCAAGGAGGTTAGGGGACCCCAAATTCAAGTCTACTTTTCACCTTTAGTCTTCAGTTATTCCAAAATGTGATATTCTTCCAGTTAGACCTAAGTCAGTCAGGGTTCAGGAAGGTCTGTAATAAACTAGGTTAAAAGGTCACCGAAGGAGAGGAGCTAAACTATGGGAAATTGTACCAATCCATATAGGAGGACAATTTCTGACATAACAGATAGAAAGCTTTGGTTATCACAAAGTAATTATGTTAATACTATTTTGCAGATATTTAGCATGCAGGATTGTAATCCAGTAAGAGTTCCTTTGCCCATTGGTACTAAGCTAACATTAGATATGTGTCCTTAGAATGAGAATGATTTAGAGGATATGTCTAATGTGTCATATTCTAGTGTTATAGGGAGTTTAATGTATGCAATGGTTTGTACTAGGCCAAATATTGCCCAAGCAATGGGAGTTTTGAGCAAGTTTATGTCTAACTCTGGTAGACAACATTGGAATTATGTGAAGAGGGTGTTTAAATATCTAGCGGGTACTCCTAATTACTGTTTGGTTTATTCTGGTACTGACAGTGCTGACAAAACTTTGGACATACAAGGATTTGTTGATGCAGATTGGGCAAGTGACTTGGATAGTTGGAGGTCCACTAGTGGCTATGTGTTTACCTTGTTTGGAGTAGTGAGTTGGATTAGTAAAAGGCAGCCCATGATTGCTTTGTCCACCACCAAAGCAGAGTATATGGTTGCTACCCATGTCTATAAGGAGGCAGTTTGGTTGAGGAGATTGTGTACAAGTATTGGTTTTGATTGCAAATTCATTCAAATTGGTTGTGATAGCCAGAGTGCTATTTGTTTGGCTAAGAATCCTATGTATCATGCTCAAACTAAGCATGTTGATGTTTAGCATCACTTTGTTCGAGAAATGGTTGCAAATGGACAGATTGAGCTGAAGAAGGTAGACAACTCAAGAGAATGTTGCAGATTCATTGACCAAGCTTGTGAGTACATCAAAGTTTATTTGGTGAAGAGAGGGCATGGGCCTTGTTTCTAGTGCCTGATTATTTTATGGTTTTTCTATGGGTATTTACAATGTATGATGTCAAGTGGGAGAATGTTAGGATTAAGGTGCCATCAACCTTGTAAATACTTGTAAGTATTATTCCTAATATTATTTGTAAGTCACCCATAAGGGATGTATAAGTTTCATCGGTAGTGGTAAAAATTAATTACCGTGGACAGTAATTACAAAATTACTACATTGGTGAGTTTCAGAGTTACTGGTGGTAGTTATGAAGTAACATTTACGGATGGTAATTGTAAATATCAAGAGTAATTGATGGTAGGCACCACCTTGGAGGAATCAGCTATTTTTAGCATGTATGACACACATCATATGTTGGAAACAATATGGATAACTGAGAGGGGGGGTGAATCAGTTATCTTATTTATTTAACTTTCTTTTCTTCTTTAACAATTAGTGTAGTATCAAGCATATAAGCATACATGATCATGAGAGCAAAAAAGAAATCAACACACATAACACAAGGATTTTTACGTGGAAAACCCTGTTAAGGGAAAAACCATGGGGTGACTAACCCAAGATTGTATTCTCTGTTAAAAGAATAGAAGTACAAAATGGCACTTGCCAATTAGGTCTCACTGCCTAAGCACACTACTCACAAGAGGCTCACTGCCTACAAGAGACTCACTGCCTACAAGAGACTCACTGTCTACAAGGTATATAGAAAGTAACCAGGTGTTTGAACTGATCAAAGGCATCCACATATGCTGAGGTTCAGTTTCGGTTAAGCTCAATATACTGATCTACTGCACTTCATTCCTCCTCTGCTTAGTGCTGCTGATCTGTCACATACTGTACTTGTATAGCTGCTTCTCCACTACTCTCTACTTTTGTTCACACACTCTATCACACCGCACTCACCTTCATATCGAAATCGATCTAGTATATATATCCGCACCAAGGATTTCAACATCTTTCTAGTCGGCATTCGGAATACTTAAGATTTTTACTAAATACTGGTATGTCAGCTGAATCCACACTTAATATCTGATGTGTATCAAAAATAGAAACATGTAAGTCATCAATCATGTCAGCCAACCATGAATGATCCCTCAAGAAGCTTTATCACCATCAATTTCTCATCTGGATTAAGGTCTAATGCTCTGCCGGTTAGTTCTTGCTCAGTCTGCTCTGCCTGTCAGGAACCCAACACTTAGGTGCTCGTATCTTTTCACTCTTTCATCACCGGAGGCTCAATCTCTGGAATGTGGCAGTCATGGTACTCCTCTTAACTTCCCCAAGTCTGCACTTTGCTAAGATACATCCTCTAAGAGATCCAGACCTGATTGTCGGACCTTGTTGCATGCTGTGTTCTTGCTCGCCAGACCAAAACACTCTTCAATCAGACTTCCAGTATAGACATACTATGTGTTGTGAATGTGTGGAATAGACTTTGTTGCCATCAATGACAACAATCAAGAAGCCACACAGTGTCGCTTGCCAACAATCTCCCCCTTTGGCATTGATGGCAACACTTAGTGAAAATGACTAAGTGTCATAGCAAACTCCCCCTTGGCTGATGCTTTATCTTATGTACACTTTTACCGGAGCTCCCCCTTAGCTGGATTCCACATTTTTCACTACTCCTCACTCCCTCTTTGACATCAATGGCAAAGGGTGAAATCCGCACACCAAAATTTGCAAAAATAACCTATACATAGCCGCATAAGTATATACATGTTATACTTACATATATATCCGCAAAAGTGGTTTTCAACTAGACAAATTATGTTGCCCAACTCTGCTTCATTCTATCCAAAATTGAGATGTGACCACTTAATAAAAATGCAAAAGCTTCTGCCCTCTTTAGGTCTGTCGGATCACTGGTCTAGGTTGTGGTCTGAGCATCAGTTAGGGCCTCATGCATTGCCTCTAACTTAGGGATAATTATCCCTCTTAGTTCACTCATTCTGCTTATTCTATTCTTCTTCTCCTTCTCAAGCCTCTTTATCTCATTTATAGTAGTAATAGCCTGGCACTCTTGATTCATTATGGATGAGGTGAGAGGATCAAAACTCTAAGATAAACTTGATAGTTTACCCTCTTGTTCTTCCACCTTTGCAATGTCTGTTGTCACAGTGGACCAAGATAAAAAAAATTTGTATAATTCTCTGCCATCTTTAAGAGCATTTTCTAGGCTCTTTATTCCAATATTTAGATTTCTCCTATCATTTGCTATGAGCCCCTATACTTCAGAGAATCTCTTACCCAAAAACTCTTTCCAGACTTTCTCTTCTGTTGATTTCTCCAAAGAATCAAAATGTGTGCTAACAGAATTAACAAGAGATTTCAAATTACTAGATGAGGAGACCGAAAGATCCTTTTGAAAGGATGGCATGATTTTCTCTAGCACACCAGATGCAATCTCTATTAGCTCACATTTTTCCATGTGAGACTTCAGAAGCTTTTCTTTTTCTTTAGCTTGAGCAAAAGATGCTACCTTCATTGTCTGGACCGGAGAGAGGGAGTCAAAATTGAGTGGTCCATGAAATAGTTATGGTTCATCTATCTCCATTAATTCCTTGGTCAAGAAATTATTCACTGCTTCTGCAGTGTCTCTTGCCAGAGACTTCTTTCCTTTTGTAGCCTCAGAGCTGTCATCAGAGATCTTCTCTATTTGTTCTTCTTCTCTTCCCTTTTTCTCCTCTTCTTGACTTGCTTTCTCCCTCAGTTCCGGAGTCTGTTGGGGGATCCAGAAGAGAGATGTTTACTTCTTCATGGACTTCCTCTTCCGGAACAGAGGAATCCAAGTCCTTAGTCTTCTCCTCACCTATCTCCTTTAACTCTTCTACAATTTTCTCAGTAGAATCTTCCGTTGATGCACTTAATCCTTTGGTTCATCACTTATGTCCTCTGTAATAGGAAGATTGAATCTTTTATATGCATTTCAGAGGATGTCTTCAATCTCTTTTGCCACCTGATTAGTCTCTTCGAGCATAAGCTTGTTCATTCTAGCTTTGCTCAGGAACTCATCCTTGCAATCCTTGAAGATCATGTTCATTTGTTTTGGAGTGATGGAAGGATAGAGTTGAATAGCTATATGTTCCCGAATCTCCAAATCCTTTTCCTTGGCATTGTCTTTTCTGAGTTCAAGTACTTTCTCTAAACTCTTGGGGATTAGAGAGATGATTTCAATGAATGCTTGATTATATATGTTTAAGTACTTAACTGTAGCTTCTTCCAAGATCCTTTTGTCTGTGTCACTATACTCATCATAGAATTCTGTCATTGGTTGCAGGTTCCCATCCACAGTAACTGCCTTGATGACATCATCAATGGAGAGAGTAGGCCTTTCAACAAATTCTTCTGCCTCTTCTTCCTTGTTTTGACTGGTAGAGGATTCCCCGAATGTTTTCTTCTTCTTCCTCATTTTCTTAACTTCTTCATCAGATTCTGTTTCTTCATCGTCCTTTTGGCTTATGTATGACCTTGTGGCCTTTGTCTTCGTTCTCTTCTCTCCCTTTCCGGGTGTCTTGGCTTCCAGTTTTGAGGCTTTTGGGCTCTTGGAGGTGGCAAGTGTAGAGCTCTTCGAGGATCTGGTCCGGGAGGGGGCTTGTACCGGATTACTTTCTTTTTCTACTTCTTGTCTCTCCTTCTTAGCTCTTTCTAATTTTTCTTTGTTTGCATCAACTGCCTCTTTTGAGATGCCATATCTTTTGGCAACTTCCTCTACTTCCCTTCTCACTTTTCTCTTCATCTCTGGTTGTCTTTGTTCAACATGAATTTTCACACTCAATTCTTGAAAGGTTCCAAAACTTTCTGCCTCAGGGTCCTTAGGCTAACTCAGTAGGTGTTGGATATGCAGCTCCAAGATTTTCTCATCTACCTCATAGCCCATTGGCATAATTCAGACTGTCCTAGGCTCCACTGCCTCCATTAGGCATTGATTAGTGTCTACCATGAAACACACTGTATCTTTGTATTTTTCAACTAATGTTTGTGGAATTCTTTCTTTGGCCTACATCATACTTTGGAAGTTTTTGAAGTAACCCCAGAGTGTTGTACTTTGAGCCTTGGCATCACCAAGCCCATACATATAATCTCTGATTTGTATGGCAACCGGTCTGTCATTTTGCCATACCCAACCACTAGATCTGGGTAGCTCATTCATATAGTAAAAGAAGAGACATAGTATCAAGCCACCGTACTTAAATGAATTATTCTTATCCTTCTTTATTTTCTGCAAATTCTCTAACAGTTGGTTTAGGAGAAGCTCACAAAGATCATAATCAGTATTTTCCCTTAGCATCTGATAAGCAGTGTATATTGTTGTTCCGGACACAAAATTCTCCCTACTGGAGTGATATATTTTATAACCAATTATCATAGAAGCAAATTTGATATCCGGATCTGAGATATCCTCTATTGTCATTACTCTTTTGTCAAATTTTGATCTGGTAGCCTCACTTACAGTTTGGTTCTTAACCAATTTGAGAGCACACAACCCACTGGATGAGTGCAAGCCAGTTACTGCCCTAATTGCATCCTTTGTTATTTTAAAGGGCTTCAAAAACCACATGCAGTTATCATGTATTCTATTCAGAACATACCGGACCCATTCATCTTCTACAAAATAGGGGAAGTGGATGCAATGTCCAAAATGTTTATCCTGGATGGCCTTGTATTAGTGTTTAAGTTCAAATGTTTCATCTATTAATTGCTTGTGATAGATATCTATCAGCTTGGATTCCCCAAATTCCTCAATGTTGGCATGAATGTATACCCTAACATCTTCTACGTGCAGAACCCCATGCGAAATGCTAGAGAATGTGCCTAGGGGATCAACTTCTAGGGATTTGTAAGGATGTTTCTTGAACTTAGGGCACAGTCTATCAGTGATCTTAACAACATTTGGAGTAGCCATCTTTCAAAAGATTCAGAGAGAGATATTCAAGAGCGAAAATACCTTTATACACTTCTAGGGTTCACGATAAGAGCCGAAAAGATCATTGTTTGAATCAAATTCTATGGTTGATCTTTGAGAGGGTTGAAGCAATCTTGTTGCAAAGCTCTTTCTTTCTTCTTCTCGAATGCAAATCTGCAAATGATGAACAAAAGAACCCTTATATTTCTGCACAAACCCTAAATTCATATTGCAATAAATGCACACCTTAAGTCATTCTAGTTCCCTTGTTCTAACCTTGTTCTGAGAGAGATCCTTCCAAATCATTGAGATGCACTTAGAATTATTCTTGGTGATAATTGACAATCTATCTTCCTTTCTCCAATCATTCCATTTATCCACAGATCAAGATATTTCAATTTTGAATCATACAGGATCTAACTGCTAAAATCCTTCTTTTACCGGATGACTGTTAAACCAGACCAATCTTGGATGATTAACCTCTTCAAAACTCCTTGTGGATCTTTTATATTTTTACCAATAGTTATTTAGATATCTCTTTGAGAACTCTTCAATCCGCAACACTCCATGTGCCAATTTTAGGCACCAATTGACTGGCTGGGGGAAATTGTTTTCTTTTGTGACTCCCCCTGAGCCAGAGCTCATCTATTTAGTTTCTGGAAGGAATATCAGCACTAGATTCTGGTGCAGATCCATCCCCAACATTTTCTATACTTCTCTTCACCCAAATCTTGTTCATTTCCCTTTGAACTTCATCCGCATTCACTTTTTTTTTCCTTTGTCCTAATTTTGATTATGATGCACCAGACCCCTTTTATCCTGATTCTTACTTCTGTAGAATTTGGCAATATGACCGGATCTATTGCAATTGTAGCAAGCTATATTTCTTTGCATATTTGACTGATATCCACTTGATCTGCATTGATTAGCCATATGTCCCATTCTATTGCATGCAAAGCATCTACCATTGAATGAATTGTTTATTTGCATATTTCTACATTCATGAGATTTGTGACCATACCTTTTGCAGTTAAAACATTGTCCGGAGAAGGGTGAATTAGTCTGATTCAGTCTTCTTCTGCACTGATTTGCTTTATGACTGAAGTTATTGCAATTGTAGCAGTATCCATTGAAGGATGGATATCTTTGAGCATTTGGTTGCCTTATCGGAGGTCTTCTAGGCTTGTACCTTAGATTTCCTGATCCAGAGTTCTTCTAACCGGATCCAGAGCTTTCACCTTTCTCATATCCCAAGCCATGCCTGTCATCTACCCTCTTTTGGCTTTCAATAAGAACTTCAAGTTGAGCAGAGCTAATCTTGAATTTTTCTTTGTATTCATTTGTTGTTTGAAGATCCCTTTTAAGAGTGTCTATCTAATTTTCAAGTTGTTCTTCATTATCTCTAGCTTCTTCAAGATCAGATTCTAGATGCCTGATTATTCTATTCATTTTGTGGCAGTCTTCTGACTTCTCCTTGAGAGATTGTTTTAGATTATCTTCAATTTTTCTTTTTTCTTCAATTTCTTGGGAGAATTTCATAACCCCTTATTCCATTTCACGTCTTACCATAGTGACCTCTTTTGATAGCTTCTCACATAGCTTATTTTTCTCATTCAGATCTTCATTAGTATCATTGGCTTCACTTTGACTCGCTAATTGTTGAAGAAGTTCCTTTCTCTTTTTCACAGAGATACTTAGTTTTTCTTTTAGTTCATTTATGAAGTCATCAGCTTGTTTGAGTCTTTCCCTCAGGTTATTGACTTCAGAGTGAGATTGCTCAAGATCATCTAGGGCAGACTGAAGTTGTTCCCGCATACCATACACATCCATTGAGATTCCCATATCTTCCTCAAGTTGTTAGGCTCTGTTTGGAGGAACTTGGCTCTAATACCAATTGTTGGAAACAATGTGGATAACTGAGAGGGGGGTGAATCAGTTATCTTATTTATTTAACTTTCTTTTCTTCTTTAACAATTAGTGCAGTATCAAAGCATATAAGCATACATGATCATGAGAGCATAAAAGAAATCAACACACATAACACAAGGATTTTTACATGAAAAACCCTGTTAAAGGAAAAACCATGGGGTGACTAACCCAAGATTGTATTCTCTATTAAAAGAATAGAAGTACAAAATGGCACTTGCCAATTAGGGCTCACTGCCCGAGAACACTGCTCACAAGAGGCTCACTGCCTACAAGAGACTCACTATCTACAAGGTATATAGAAAGTAATCAGGTGTTTGAACTAATCAAAGGCATCCACATATGCTGAGGTTTAGTTCTGGTTAGGCTCAATATACTGATCTACTGCACTTCATTCTTCCTCTGTTTAGTGTTGTTGTTCTGTCACATACTGTACTTATATAGCTGCTTCTCCACTACTCTCTGCTTTTGTTCGCACACTCTATCACACCACACTCACCTTCATACCGAAATACATCTAGTGTATATATATATCCGCACCAAGGATTTCAACATCTTTCTAGTCAGCATCCGAAATACTTAAGATTTTTACTAAATACTGGTCTGTTGGCTGAATCCATACTTAATATGTGATGTGTATCAAAAATAGAGACATGTAAGTCATCAATCATGTCAGCCAACCATGAATGATCCCTCAAGAAGCTTGATCACCATCAATTTCTCATCTGGATTAAGGTCTGATGCTCTGTCGGTTAGTTCTTGCTCAGTCTGCTCTGCCTGTCAGGAACCCAACACTTAGGTGCTCATATCTTTTCACTCGTTCATCACCGGAGGCTTAATCTCTGGAATGTGGAATTCATGGTACTCCTCTTGACTTCCCCAAGTCCGCACTTTGCTGAGATACATCCTCTGAGAGATCCAGACCTAATTGTCGGACCTTGCTGCATGCTCTGTTCTTGCTCACCGAACCAAAACACTCTTCAATCAGACTTCCGGTATAGACATACTATGTGCTGCGGATGTGTGGAATAGACTTTGTTGCCATCAATGACAACAATCAAGAAGCCACACAGTGTCTCTTGCCAACATCATAAAGTTGGCAAGTGGTTGTAAGAGAATCTATGACAGCTATGAGTTGTCATAAGATTCTATGACAATATGACAACTTATGATGGATATTTATGAGTTGTAAGTTTCTATTCTTGGCTCTAGGCACTCATATTGGGAAGATGTTTTTTGGGGGGTGTTATGATGGAATCTATGACAGTTATGACAGCATTCATTATCCCGTAAGTGCCTATTCTTGTCCATGGGCACCCAAGTTTGCATGGTTGACTATTGACAAGTGTCATGAGCTTGTAAGAGATCATTTAATGGTGCATGTTGGAGTTCCAAGGTGAGAGAAAGTGGACTCATAGTTTTGGGAGTGAAATTCTTCTATAATTACAATGACTTGTATGTGTTGCATATCATAGTTTATAGGTACTCAGGTTCTATCCGATTGAAGACTGAAGAAATAGAGGAAGTGCATGTATTGTAATCTCATATTTGAAGATAATACAACTTAAAGCCTCTTTTCTTAGTGGAGTTTTTTACCCGAAAGGGTTTTCTCCACGTTACATATTGTGTTATGTGTTCATTTCTTCATGCATGTTATTTCTATGTAGTGGGTGTTATTTCTATTCTCCATTAATATTACACTGCTTTAAGATCATAAACATAGTGTAATCAGATTTCCATTTGGGTAGTTGTTACCTTCATTTCTAACAAATGTTAGTGATACTCTTGTAAAGGCATAGCCTAAGATTTGTATTGTAACCTCATAGCTACTGAATAATACAAGTGGTTTTTCTTTGGACTGTGGGTTTTTCTATTAAAAGGGTTTTCCCCACATAGATGATCTTGTTATGATATAATATCTTTGTGTATTATTTTTTGTAATTATAAAGATCATTTTTTTGCACATACCTCCCCTCAAAGTTTAGTGCAGGAAGCATATTTTGCACCATTGCTTCCTTTTAGTGTTGAGGAGTGAATCTCGAAGCTGAATCATGTTGTAAGTATTGGTGTTATGGTCATTAGGTGTCTAGGCATGAGTGCTTTTAGTTGAGGGGTGAAGATTTGAGTTAAACCCTATTGTCAATATTGTTCTTAAAGTTAGTTAGACGTTTATTTTTTGGTGTTGATCTTAAGGGTAGTATCTAGGTATTTATTCTTTCTTGGCTATTATTAGTGGGTAGTAGGTTGGTTGATTTCCTTGGAGCATTTTCCCTATCCATCTATTTTGGGCTTTAATTTAGAGAAAGGTCTTTTTGCTCCCTCTAACCTTGGGAGTAGGTATTGTACCTGAGTTTGTTCGTAGGGTAGGTCCATATCCTAATAGTTGGGTAGGGAACCCCTATCTAAATGAGTGAAGCTTCCAAACGAAGTGCCCTAGCTCAACATCAAAGTGAGTCATACTAAATCTCTACGAGGTTGTTGATGGATGTTAGGTGGGTTCCCCACCTAAAGTAGGGAAGGTGGTTCTAAAGCAAGGGAAGGTGTTTGGTGAAAGTGGCTAGTGGTTGTTTCTGTCTAAAGCCCTTATCCCTCCTATTGTGGGTTGGTGGTCAGTTTGTATAGTTCCTATGGTTAGTCCATTTGAGCATTAGGTAACATCCATCCTACCATCCATAGGGAGAGAGCCTCATCCCTATCCTCTATAGTATAGTGGAGACCTTCATTATTTTTTACTATTGTATTGCCCTACTGTATCTATAATAATAAGGTGGGAGATGAAAATATTTTTGGGTCATTTTCTCATGCTTGCTAGGAGTTTTTAGTGACCACTAGGTTAGGAATTTTAGTCAACAACTCAACCGATATACCTTCAACCTTTTCCCTAAGTAATCCCCATGGTGAGGTCTCTCTCATCACTTGCCTATCTTATAATTTAGCTAGCTAATGGAGTTTTTCCCTTGAGAATCCTTGAGACTTCATAGGATGCGAGAAATAATAGACTTGACCATAAGAAGATGGATAAGAAATGAATTGTTTACTAGAAACTATAATCGGGAGGTGAACTATAGTGTTAAGTTCTTTAGATATTGGTTCTTCATATACTTGACTCCAATTAAGTGAGCCAAATTTAGAGCTCCTTTTGGGTTGGCAAGTTTACGACATGATTATGAGGCCAATTAGGATTTAGATATCTTATGCACAATGTTTGAAGTCTAGGCTTTCATAAGATATAATCTAGGTTCAACTCTTTTTGTTGTGGCATCAATGAATTGCCTATAGACACTAGTGTTTCTTGTGAAACTATAGATTAGGAGCAACATTAGAAAGAATCAATAGTACCACTATGTAGAGCTTGACAAATAATACATTACCAAAATTGGTGCCCAAAACGAAGCCTATATGAGCCCAATGGAGCCTTAAAAGGCCCCAAAACAAGAACTACACAACACCTACAACAATTTACAAATTCTATAAAATATGTGCAAAATTAGAAAATACCTACACCACCACAAAGTATGTAGAAAAATGGCCAAAATAAAAAATGGATTGAAAGAGGAGCACATATGTCCAAGATAGAGCCCTTTGAAAATCAAGTGCAAAAATTTGAAGCCCAAATGGTGTAGCCTCCTCCACAAGTCAAGTTTGGCAACTATCACTAAATTTATAACCTTCGTTAGATTTAGCAAAATTTTACCATATGTAGTGGATTTTCCAAAAGCATAGCCAAAGATTTAGAAGATTGCCAGATAAATTTAGAAGGCCTCTAGATCTAGAAAAACAATTTAGTTTAGAAGAACTATTAACTTTTTTGCCAAATAGAACTTCTAATCAAATCTAGAATTTCACCAAAATAGTAAGGAATGTCAAATATAAAATTATTGGACTAGAAGTTTCATTTATAGAGACATGTTCTTATCAGAATAAATTTTTGAAGATTTCTAATTTTAGTTGATGTTAGTTCAGTGCTTCAGGAATAAACTGTGTGCAAGTTTTTTATCTCAACGTTTCGGATCAAACACCATGATCCATCATCAAGAGACAGAGCAAGAAAAGAGGGCAAAAGAAATGGTGTCAAGCTTGTTTTGTATGGAAGCAAGCTATTGATAGCATATGAATTATAGTTGGCTTTTTTTAAAATATAATGTATTGTAAACACTTATAAAAAAGTACATTTTGCACTTGGATTTAGAGGGGATGGTAATTTTTATGCCACACTTGCTAATGAAATTGTTGTTAAAGCTTGTCTATGTGTTCTTATAATATTGTGATTTTGTGAGCTGAATATTGTTTGATAGTTATTCTAGATTTTGTATTGCAATAGTTATTGATTTGGGTTTTGTGGCTTTATATACAAATCTTCACATTTGATTCATATATCTTGTGTGTGTTTCATCCAGTTTAATCTTTGTGTTATGCTCTTTAGTCTCTACTTTTAACTAAATAGAGTGACCACTTGTTACTTGTTTAAGTTGTTTGCTTTAAGATAAAAGACTTCAAAATTCTATTATCTTGTGTGGAATTGTTGATAAGCCTCGTAATCATGGCCAAGAAACAGACAAACAAACATTTGTTTTAAGTTTTTGTGATGCTTTTAAAAGAGATATTAAAATACTAACACAATTCAACACAAAGTCCCAACCATACACTTTTGTATATTACATATGGTGTCTATGGATATCCTTTGAGGCACACAAGCAAAATTGGAGTACAAAGAGTCCATGCATGGTCCTTGGTGCTTGTATGTTTGATATTTTATGCTGTCGCAATGTTCAATTTCAGGAAACATCCAACAAACCACTCCCCACTAAGCTGTAAAATTATGTACTCTACTACCGTACTGAATTTTTGTTAATACATACTATTTTTATATCATTTGCTCTCTGTTTATAACATTCTGCGTTCTTGAGTAAAATATTACAATTATCTTTCTACTGTAGTAGTACACGTTTAAATTCCAACCATTTCGAGTGTAGTCCCGTGGAAAATCCTAGGACATAGGTTCATTTAAGGTCAGAAGTCGTATGGACAAGAAGTAGGAGGTCAAAGGTCATTTGTAAATTCTAATTAATCTGTTTCACTAATGATTAACTCTAGCTCACAAATGCAGATCTCTCTTATTGTGCGTGTTTATTTATCCATTTCTTTAATTGATAACCTCTTAAAATGAGCTATCTTTTAACATAGCGTGAATAAATACCCAAAGAAAAATGTTGCAGCTAATTGCATGAGTTGCTATGTAGCTCAAAGTGGGTCTGATTTATGGAGCAATGTGGAGCACCATCAATTAAGTAATGTAAGTGTTTAGTCTGAGAATCCATTGGTATCTATCTTTGTCTTCAATGCTATGGTAAACAGGCATCTCAGCTCTACAACTTTGTTTCAGCTGGTAATCATGCCTATACTGATATTAGGAAAACTAACTCTTTCTACCACCTAGCGCATGGCTATTTTGTCATGCTTTCATGTGATATTTTTACCAACTCTATGGTCTTGACTCTTAGTCATGTTAGAGGACTAGTCTTCTGGGTCAGAGAAAGGAATTTGGCTTCAGCTCATTGTGAGTTTGCAATTCAACCAAATATAGGTCGGAAAACCATATGTCAATGGGGAGTTCACTAATATGAATCATTCTCTGTAGTCATTAAGGGGATTGTAGAGCATTTTAGCAACTGTTTTTATGCATGAAAATTAAATGGCCTGATTTTGGATAGAGTGCAAAGTGAACTTCACAACAAAGTTTCACAGTTATTTAGAAGATAAAATCATATTTAAAAAAAAATCCTACATAATCTGCTCCTCAGTTTAGTCCTGCAAACTCGATGCTTAAATTTATTTTCAGTTGTTGATAGCAATTTATGCTTGAGCAAATACAGCACAGCATCTCCATACCTCCTCCAACTCACTGGAAAAGATTCCAATGCTCATAAACCATAAAATATGAGCTACAAAATGTTATTTTATTGCATCGGAAGGGGGGCTTCTACTTCAAAGAAGCTCAATGGCCCACATGATCCACAGAAGACTTACCGATGCTTTGGAAAAAATTAAACTGGAATCAAAGGAGAGTTTTTGGATAAATCACACAGGCATTCCTGAGGATTAGCATAAAAGTAATCCTCTTCTTTGGGTTTACTTCGTATTGCTTTCCTCCGTGCTGGTGCTCCTATTTGATTCTTGTGAATCTGTCTCACTATCCGTGCAAATTCGTCCCATTGCAGCGAACCATTTCCATACATATCAATCAACTCAACTAGCCTCCTCCGATCTAGGGATATAGTTTTACGAAAACCGAGATATCTGAAATGCAACATAGCACACAAATGAAGTTTAAGCTCTAATGCCAATGTTGAATATCCTTTCCTTGGAAAGTAGCATCTGACTAAAATGAAAGCTCTGAAATGCTAAATTAACCAAGGCACTTGTCAACATGCAAATCCTTGAGTGTGCCACAAACCTCCTATGCCCTTCCACAAGCTTTGCCATATTCCCATAATAAGTGGGAATGAAAACATCACTTGCAATTGAAACCAAATAGTCTAATGCTGCCATTTGTGATGAATGGTTCTGAAACTGCTTTAGATCGGTTGGACTCAACAGGGTCTCCTTACTTACCTGAATTGACATGGAAAAATTAAATAGGTAGCGAACATATGCAACTTAATGATGTTCCTTATGATAACAAGTTACTTTCAACATTAAGAAAATGTAAAAAGGATTAGGTTATTACAATTTTGGTGTGTATGGCATGTAAAGGTGCCATTCTTCTTTCACCTTTGTATATCTTTCCAGCAGCAATATAAATTTGTGTGTTATTTTGGAAATTTAAAGCCTTCAACACCAATGCAGTCTCCTCTGGTGTGAGTGGACACAGACCTTCCAACCGCTTCTGTTCAGATATGATTTCCTTCTCTTTCCACCAAGGATATTCATACCTGGGGAAAAAATGCATAGTGTCAGTCACCGCAGACAAAAGGAAAAGGCTGTATTAATTGTCACTGCAGCTTTACAAACCTCATTCTAGCTAACTCGTCCACTTCTGCATCGGTACAGCCCTGAGTACAACCAGAAAATGCAAGCATATCCATCTCATATCGTAAATGAAGCACTATGAAGGATCCATTCCCTTGAAGAATGTTGATCAGCTTTTTCCCTATCTTCTCAATTTGAGGAGTAAATTTCAAAGCATTATAATTTACTTGACACCGGAACTTTTGCAGCTCCAGGGGAAGGCCATTGTTTGCCAATCGTGCATCTGTCTTGTTAAAATGAACCACCTTATGTTTCCGAATCAAAGGCAGTATCTACAAAATTGCATCTTTAAATGTGAGAACATTTCTTAGAACTGATATGACATGACTGCAATCTCCGAGCAGCTATAGATTTCTCTTCGAAGAAACTTCTGAAATGAAAACGCACCTGTTTCAAATAGTACTTCTCGCTTGACCAGCTTATAGGTGACATTGAAAAGAGCTTGCCATGATCCCTCTTACTTAATTTCTTTGGCAGCTCCTTTACAATGCGAATTTCATCTCGTAGGGAAGTGATGAAGTGTTTGACATCAAATATATCCCCAAACTCACTAAAATAATCAAAATGTGTATCAATCAGTTACTGTTGAATTCATCCTGTTGCAGGTATATAAAGCAAACCTTTAAAATTGTTGACTGATTACTTTGCATGTTAGTTCTGCCTATCCAGTGTGCATACCTTGAATCAGCCCAAAACGAGGTCTTATCAAGCTCCGGAACAACCAATGTCAAATTCAAGAACTTTGCTATGGTAACCATATCACAGATCTGCCAGGAAGCCTCCAGTCATGTAATCAGACTTACAAAGAAAACACAATGTTTTTATGGAAAACAATTATTGAAAGAAGTACCTTTCTAGTATTTTAGTAATGACGACAAAGTTTGTGTTTGATGTGAAAGGCATTGAATCAAAATTACTTATAGACAAGAATGTAAGAGTCAGTTCCATTGAGGGATGAGACAGCAAAATGATCACTGTATCAAAAAACATGTTTAGCATACCGCAGCTCGCATTTGATTCAAGCCTCCATTGCAAGACAACTTTAAGTAACCATTGCTCTTGTACATTCCTGCAAAATTAATGCAGCACCTTATTAGAAAGCAAAATATACTTGAAATTCAACAGATTTACATAGTTTTCTCTATTCAAACTTCTGCCATTCATTGAATTCTTCAAGTCTCCACTTCAAGGTTTTGTCCAAATCCACAATTTATTGAATTAGGGACCCAAAGAGGTTGTAAGTAATATATGCAAATCAGGCAATAACTGCAAACACAACCTTTTGGAACTCTATATACAGGGCACAGAATGGATAAACTACTGTATTTGAAACAGACAGAGTGATCTAGAAACTGAATTTCTCTGTAACCAAATAATACCCTTAAATTTCCTCTCACCTAGTAAAGTAAAGGCATTTGTTGTTTATTGTTTTGCCTGGTACAATGTGGGCGTATGTGGATGTTTCAACCAAACTAGGGACATATAGCCCTTGCATTTCTGAAGGGCATAGAGAGCAGCATAACAACGATTTACAGACTAAGTTGAATTTAAATATTCATTAAGAGGTCACAAATGCCAAAAGGTGCCAAATAAACTAATTCCCTAGCTAATTGGACAGTAGTCCATATCTTTTCTCTGGTTCAACATGTAGAAGATATATGTTGGAAGCTGGGGAGAACTTATTACTCAAGTATATTTTTACCTTCATCGTTTATTCACAAATCATGGTTAAATGTGATGAGTATCACTGCTTGCACAAATACGTATCACCATTTTTTGATCTAATTGGAGAACTGATTTTTCCCAAATGTATGTACAAAGATTTTGTAAGTGTCCTGCTAATTTTAATGGATACGAATCTCTTAAAAGCACGACATACATATTTTAATGCCATTGCTGAATGCCCTTGGCAACCCGAGTTGAACCACATATGCCTTTAGCCATGAGGCATTCAGTTTTTGCACTACGGAATGCTTGATTAGACAGCAAATAATGGGATTCAATTCTCTAAAAGATAAACAAGAATATGCATGATTATACAGTACTGACAGTAAAAAGATTTTTCATTTCATAGCTTGAAGCAGCACAAAGACATGCAATTATCACACTGCTGAAATGTAGAATATGATTAAATCCATTAATAATTTAATTCTTGTCTGCCACATTATTGTCACCATTTTTAGAAGGGAACTCTGTCCTATGAGTTCATATGATAGTCTTATACCGAGGGTGAATGTAGAAGAGTACTTCATTTCATGACAAGCAGCAGAAGTGTTGCATACAAGCCTCTAGAGGAAGAGATGTTTGCAATATGCATTACGGCATCTTCTGTTGTGTGTCTTCAAGCATACAAAAGAAACTATCATATCCAATTGATGAGTTTCCTCCCGTTATACATACAGGGGATATGACATAATAAATTCATCACCACCCAGAGCAAATTTTCCTAAGGTTAGGCTCAGCGTAAAGGATTAATCACAAGTCCCAATGTCAACTAGGACCAGTTCTTGGCATCCATGTACTCTACCCATTCCTTCATGGCTCTGCAGACGATGGCAATTTACAGTGTAGGGTTTTTAACTAATGACAGCCTCCCCCACACCACAATGCCCAACACAGCAGATTTATGGTTATGGAAATGCAGGCTTACCTGCATAGAATTTGTTATGGGCTATTCTGGCTAAATTTTCACAAAATTGATAGAAAATAGATTCGGCAGTTAGCAAATTTTCTCAAATATTGGCCACTTTTCCTGTAGACCGTACATAAAACAATTACATTCTCCAAAATATGCATGCATTTTTGGTAAATCCTATGTTTCTCACATTTATTATTCACTTTGTGAGGTTTGGGAATCATTTCATACTTCTAAAAATATTTCCATCCTTCAAAATCCCCCTCCTTAATTGAATGTATAGTGACAAATTTTATTTAAAAAAAAAGATGCCCTAAATTTTTACCGCTCGACATGTATAAAGGGGAAGTTGAAAAGAAATTGAAACACGGTATGCCACCAAACTAATTGCATGAAAAACAATTAGCCAGACCAGCTTTTCAGATCAGAGGCACCAAACCCTCTTCTTGAACTAAAAAGGAAATACCTAACACAAAAGCTGTAAAAATGGAAATCTTTCGCACCCTAAAGCTCAATTACAAATAAAAATCAGATAAGACATAAAACCTAAAAACCTACAAACTGCCTACTTCTTATTCCAGACAAAATTCAGTAATACATCTCAAAATGTTACTTAATACAGCTTTCATGCCTTGATAAAACGAATGAAAAAGTGATGTTATAAGAAATAATATAGTACCCACTTTTCGCAGGAAGACTTATATCTGGAGATTCGTTGAAGCCTATTAAATGATTGGGAGGAGTGAAGCAGGGCGGGCATTTGTGCAGAAATTGTGGGTTGAATTGCATAAGACATGTCCACAGCAAAATGCTTGTACACAGTCGTACTGCCCACAATTTCAGACGACCCCTTGTAAAATTCGCAGCCATTGTCACCATTCCACCACTTCATGTTTATTCATAATCGACAACATGTTTCGTGAAAAGGATGCGAGCCCATTTATAAACGACTTCACAGATTTATTTTCCCCTTTTTAATTGGGTATGGGGTCTGATAAACAGAATTGTTCAAAGCAATTAGGTAAGTATTGCCTGCCCTGGTCCGTTTGTGTGTGGATGAAGCGAAAAAATCAATAGTGGTCGTCTCATCATTACAAAAATTTAATGAAACTTTCATGGCGGCTTCGGATATATACATGCAAGGACTAAATTTGAAATTCTACGGCCCCACCTGCATTTGTAACGTACTTAGGATTTTACTGTTTATACAACATAATCTCTTCATTTATTGGATGTTTTGGTCTTAAGGTATTGATTTAGGAGTGGTGTCTATATCTCAATTGTATTGAAAGGTTTGACCTTTCCAAAGATGAACCAGTCTCCACCTGAGTTTATCTCAAGGAGTCATCTTGGGCAGATCACATGTTAGGTTCGAATCTCAGACTAATTAAGAGGTAAAATAAAAATTTAAAAAATTCCACGAACTTGTGGAATAATTCTCTACATTTTTTTTAATTTCTTTCGGAATACATTATTTATTAAAAAAATGTCATTATCCTTAGTCTTTGTTATTGTAAAAAATGTCATTATCCTTAGTCTATGTTATGGTAACATATTTAAAAATTAGTTTATTTTATCTATAAAAATAAGTATCGTGTAGTGACTAGTTCTTTCTATTCCAACATGTTTAGAAATTAGTTTACTTGGTTAAATTATGTATCAAGTAAGTGACTAGTTCTTTCTATTCCAACATGTTTAGAAATTAGTTTACTTGGTTAAATTATGTGTTAGATAAGTGACTAGTTCATTCTATTCCAACATGTTCAGAAATTAGTTTACTTGGTTAAATTATGTGTTATGTGTTAAGTAGTTTGATACACTGGCAAAAATATTTTGAACACTAAAAATTGTATTTCAAACAAAAGTTATATAAGTGAAATTATATTTGTTTATAATGTTGTTTTTATAATTTTATTGTATATAGTTTTTGAATAAGGTGGTACCTTAGTCAATATGTAAGATGACATTGTTGTGATCTAGAGTAAAATTGCCTTCACTTGAAAGTAGTGTAGAATGTAAATAATGACAATTTTAGTTCTTAAATATTCTTTCTATTTTGTTTGTGCAAATGTTGATATGGTCTTCAAGAATAGAAATAAGTGGTTTTCCTTATAATTTTTGTAATTATTGCACTTAAATAGAAGGCACTTCCAAATGTTTAATAATGATAATTGATTGCAAAAGAATGAGTAATAAGTAAAGGCCAACAGTAAAAGATTAAGTATTAATATTCTGCTAAAAAATGACTCCAAGAATTAAATCATTCAATTAGTATTAGGCTCCATGTTATGATAATCTCAATCATAATATTTGTTTTGTAAAATAGAAGAAAAAACATTGAAACACTATTATAGATGGAATTAGAAATTTGTTAACAAAAGGTAGGTTAAATCATCGGTAAAATAGAATTGTTTAAAGTGGCTCAAATTTCCTATCAAAAATATCATACAAGACAATGTACATGCACTTCAAGCTTTATGGAATGTATTCCAAGCTCTCTAGAATGAATTTACACGTTACACATTTAGAAACTTGTACCACTTTAGTGAATGATCCCAACTCCTTCAAATAATTTCAACATGTTGTTAGCAAATCTCAAATTCAAAATAAAATTGAATTACCCTCTCCAACTAAATATGCTTATTCGCAGATTCTAGGACAAGGAATGTTGGTCTACTTTATTAATGTCAGTCTAGTTTACAACAGTTGTGTTGGGTCCCAAAACTGTTGCTCCACTTCTTAGGATAGAGATTCACTTTCAAGGCCAGCGTTGTCATCATGAAAGCAAAACCTGTCCATCAACAAACCATGGAGGGTTGAAGGCCAACGAGAGAGTGTGTTTTCTCTCCTACTCTTTGAGCTCAGCTTAAATTCAGGAGGGTGTTCCCTAAGGTTTGATAACCAAATGAACAACTAAAAATTGGTGGATAAACCTAACCCATTGACTTGGTCCCAAATATTGTCACTAAACTAAGAACAACTAGCCACCCAGATACCACAATATAGTTGATTGCTATAGATGCACCAACAAATGATAATAACATGATATCCCTTGAGATGAACCCACTAAACATTACATACACAAATACAAGGTGCAGGCACACATGAACATGATTCACAAATTATTTGAATTGTTTTAGATTGCTTAGAATGACTCCTTGGTTATGATATTGAATCATGAACATGTGGAACCTAATCTAATCCTACTCCAACTCCTACTACTAACAGGATGAGGGTTTGATGAATGAAAGCTAATTGATCCTTCCCCAATATGCATCAATGCCTACTCCATTGGGCAACAGAGTCATGAACAAGGAAGAAAGAAAATATGTAGCCGAGGATCAACAAAACCAGATATATATTCACATATATATCACAAATAGACTCCATATGATGGACATACTTAATAATCCAAAAAAGAACTACAATGAGCCATTTGCAACAAAGGAATGGCTAATACAAAGCCTTGTATTAATTTAAATGTCGTCACACATTACCAAACCTCAATTACAATCATACTAGCAAATGTGGCAAGAGAAAATACATAATTGTGATTATCTATTCCCATGAATCATTACAAATTCCCATGGAGGCATACCATTACATGCAGACTTGCTTTACAAATCCCTCCTACACTATGTTGAGTACATTCCTTCGCTTGCAGACAAGACTATTACTTCATTTGATGCCCTAAAATCAATTGGGGCACTTGCAGATCAAATAATTAGTTTAGAGACCAACCCTTGAAACACCTCCAAAAGATGTATATATGGAAATTCTTACACTCTTGCACCTAGGTGGTAATCACCTATCCCATCTACCTCAATAACTTTGGCATTGAATCACAAAGTTGAATCTAGGTAGGAAGTTCCTATCCCATCTACCTCTTCGCACTGCCTCCGCATTGAATCACCTTTAATGATGCCTCGGGCACAAGCCTATGGCATTGAAGACTCATCAAGAATATCACCTAGGAGACCCAACAACCACCAGAATACCACTATACCACTAAGTTAGATCTTTGTGCCCCTAAGATGCCTCAGTTTCCTCTTTGCAAGGTTCAAGGCCTTGCTGACTCGCCTACTAGTAAATAGTGCATCAGCGTGTATCTATTGGCTCTAAAAATATCTTTCGTGGTGTGTGAGCTATCAAATCACCTCAAGTTCAAGATCAATGACTCAAGATTCATTTATGCCTCATGGAGAAGGGGCCAGACCCATAGACTGGCTGACATGGACCCCATAACCAATGACGCATTGTCCTGAAGTGTCAGCGCCTGCCACATTGAGGAGCTGCACAGTTGCACCACATGGATCCTCCTTTGTGTTTCTCTTTGACTCCCTCTTCAGCCTCTCCTTTGATTCTTAGGGTCCACTACTAGGTTGAATCATTAATACCAACTAATGGTGCATTGTCTAGAAGTTGTCATAACTGACAACTTTTAGGCGTGCACAAAATCACCACATGGAGAAAGGACACATCACCTTGGTGTGTAAGATTTGATTCATTGAAGTGTCACACAAAGGTGCCAGGTGTCCTTTATGTTTCCTTTAGGTTCCTCTTTGTATTGCGTTGACCGTTAGATCCTGAAATGATGATCGAACAGCTATAAGATGCTTCTTCCTTATGGTGGGTCTCCTTTGACACGTGTCTCCATTGCATAACAACTAAAGTATGCTAGGGATGCATCATTGAAACATAGTGTAGAATCACCACGTGTATCCTTTCTTTATTCCTTTGGCTTCGAAGACTCCCTTTATACGAAGTCAGGCCCACCTTGATGACTCAACGACTCTCTGACAATGGCACAACAAGGAAGCTGCGCCAGTTCTGCCACCTCTTTGAGGTGCGCAGTGATGACACATGGGTCATTCGTATTTATTTGAATCAACGACCCCACTACCTATTTTGTAAATGAAACTATAGTAATATGGGTCTAATCGAGCATTGATCGAGCACTACTTGTCTTAATAGCGCATCATTTTGGAGTTGTTAGAATTGGAGACTCAAAATGATGCAAAATGATTCCATGTGGCAACACGTATGTCTAAATTTGATAGCCCACCATAGACTTAAAACAAATTGTACCCTAAGATCCAAACTAAGTTGTCGCCTGACCTCATATTTGAAATAGAATTGGAGTGAGGATCTTTAGACACTTAGAAGATTTTACAAAGGGATTAGAGGACCTTTAGGAGGACTCCTTAGGATGGGGACCCATTTTAAAAGTCTCAAATCGGTTATCATTGATGGGTCAAAATAGGCCATGGCAACAAAGAGGCACAACACATGGAACTTTGATGGATTTTGGAAAGGAAAATGGGGTGGAAAATCTAGGCACCAACAAGTTGTATTTACAAGGAGATGAAGGAATTGTTAGTTTAAGGACAGACAACTAAGAGGGGGGGTGAATTAGTTGTCCAAAACTTTCTCCTCAATTAATCCCTTAAATTCTCTTCTTAATTCAATAGCATAATAATAAATCAATCATGGAAATGTAATGCAATAATTCAAGAGCAGAAACACATTAACACATATGACACCAAGATTTTTGACATGGAAAACCTGGTTAAGGGAAAAACAACAGGGTGACTAACCCAAGATTGTATTCTCTGTTAGAAGAATAGAAAGAACAAAATGGCACATGCCAATTAGGGCTCACTGCTTGAGCACACTGCTCACAAGAGGCCCACTACCTACAGGAGACACACTCTCTATAGAATAATAAGTATTACATACTTGAACTGAAGAATAGCATCGTCACCATGCTTGAGTCAGTTCCATTTAAGCTCAATACTTCTGCTCTGCCTTTTGCTTCCCTCCTCTCTACCACACCCACATCTCCACATCCATGCCCTTGAAATGACTTTACAATTCCTTATTTATACAAGACATCAACTTAGGAATAATCATCCAAGTCAGCATACATTACAAAGCAAATACATAAATACAACATGACTAATTACAAAAAGACTTTACGTGGATCAACACACTATTGGCCACACAGATCTAAGACTTCAATCTTTCTTTGGGAACATGCCATTCTTCATAGAACATCTTCAAGATCATCCGCAGGATGTGTAACTCATCCAGTCGACCAGACTTAGGAAGAACACCATCATCCGGAAGTAATTCTTTAATTACGAGCTCAATCTTTAATTCGGATCACCAACATGAACTGGACACAATCCAAAGACCTCCACAAGCTTGCCTGAATCACCAAGAATATCCACACTACTATTTACTAAAATCATTCTCTCCTTGATCTGGAACCTCAAGAACACAGTCTGTCATCACTGTCATATTGGAATAGATGCTTGCGGACCTCTAGACCATGAACCAATTGGGTTGTAAATTCACATTGACTTCCTAAACACTCCACCAAATCTACAGAATAAGATATAGCTTTTCCGGATCTCACCAGACCTAACTGTGTCACTCTGTCACCTCTGAACACCTGCCAGAACTGGTTTTACTTAAGTGGCCATAACTTCTTTAGATCTTCATGCGGACCTCTGAAATCTTTTTTGGAACATATTAAGACACATATCTGCAAACCCTTTGAAGCGCATCCTCTGATCTTCATCTTGACTGGGATCTTTACCACACTGTTTTCATTGTTCTTCTCTGTTCCTGAATAGGACTAATTTTCTCAATATCCTCAACACACAACTCATCCAATCCTTATCATCAATACAACAGGAGTATGTTGACATCAATGACAACATCGGTTAGGCCCATACTTGCAACAATCTCCCCCTTTGTCATTGATGGCAACATATGATGTGAAAAACTATTTTAACCATCAAGACAAGAACTTCTCCTTACTGACATAACTCCCCTATCAACAACAACCACTTACATGTCTTCTCTTCCTTTACTGCTCCCCCTTTGATCAGCAACTACTTGTTTTTCACATGTCTTCTCTCCCCCTTTGCAATCAATGGCAAAGGGCACATACTTGCATTCCTTCATAATCATATCAGCTGCTCCCCCTGAGTAGCAGCTTCCCATCATCAATCTAGACCACAAAATATGATTGTGAGATCCACCAAACTAATGCACATCAGTGCACCTTAATTCAGAGCTGGAGGGGTAATAACCCCTAACTTCTCCTTGAGATACTCAAAAAAGTCCTTAGGTAGAGGTTTAGTAAAAATATCTGCAATCTGATCCTTGGAAGGCACAAACTCCAATTTGACCTCATTCTTGTTCACTTGCTCTCTTAAAAAGTGAAACTTAATGGATATGTGTTTAGTCTTTGAATTCAACACCGGAATCTTTAATATGTTTATTGCACTTGAGTTATCACAGAAGATTGTGATAGGTTCCTCATACTCCACTCTGATGTCTCTTAGCATTTGCTTCATCCACAATACTTGAGTGCAACTACCTGCTGCTGCATTATATTCTGCTTCTGCAGTGGACAGAGATATTGCCTCTTGTTTCTTGCTTAGCCAAGAAACCAATCTCTTCCCCAAAAAGAATGTTCCACCACTGGTACTCTTCCGGTCATCCACATCTCCTGCCCAATCCGCATCTGTGTATGCATGAAGAAAGAAATCATGATCTTTAGGATACCACAAACCATACTCAGCTGTCCCTTTTAGATATCTAAAAATCCTCTTGATTGCCATGACATGAGATTCTCTAGGATCAGCTTGGAATCTAGCAACAAGACCAACAACATTCATAATGTCAGGTCTAGTTTGAGTGAGATACAATAGTCCTCCAATCATTGACCTGTACTTTTTCTGATCAGTCTTAGGAGAGTCATCATCTTTGCTCAATTTACATCTGGTTGCCATGGGAGTATTCATTGGTTTTGAGTCTTCCATCCCAAATTTCTTCAATAATTCTTTCACATATTTGGTCTGAGAAATGAAGATTCCTTTCTTTGTTTGAGTGATTTGCAGACCCAAGAAGAAATTCATTTCCCCAAACATGGACATCTCAAATTCACTTTTCATTTGATTTGCAAAGGTTTTGCACATACTATCTCTTCCTCCAAAAATGATATCATCAACAAACACTTCAACAATCAAGATATTTTCATGATCAATTTTGAAATATAAATTACTGTCAGCAATACCTTTGTTAAAACCTATCTTCAAGAGATGATTATCCAATCTTTCATACCAGGCTCTTGGGGCTTGCTTGAGTCCATACAGTGCTTTCTTCAATTTGCAGACCATATCACCAAGATCAGACAATTGAAATCCATCTGGTTGCTCAATGTATACTTCTTCCAAGTCACCATTCAAGAAGGCAGACTTGACATCCATCTGATATACTTTGAAGTCCTTGAAGGCAGCAAAGGCAAGAAATAATTTGATTGCTTCAATTCTTGCCACCGATGCAAACGTTTCTTCAAAATCAGCTCCTTCTACTTGGGAGTAACCTTTGCAGACCAATCTGGCTTTGTTTCTGACTACTTCACCATCTTCATTCAGTTTATTCCAGAAGACCCATTTGGTTCCAATCACATTCTTGTTTTTAGGTTTGGGAACAAGATCCCAAGTGTGATTTTTCTCAATTTGCATCAGCTCTTCCTCCATTGCTTTAGTCCAGTTTTCATCATTGCAAGCTTCATTCACTGTCTTAGGTTCAATCTTTGAAATCAGACAATACTCTTCTGAATCTTGAGCAATCCTTCTTCTTGTTTGTACACCTTTGCTTTTATCACCTATGATCTAATCTTCAGAGTGATTCAGTCTCACATGCTTGGGAACTTTGGGAGTTTCTTGCACTTCTTATTCTTGAACAGGTTCATTCAAACTTATCTCTTCTTCCTGATTTACCAGATCAGTCTGATTCAAAATTTCAGAGGGAGCTTGGACTTCTTGAACAAAAACATCATTTTGATCATCTTCATCATATTCATAAAACCTTGAGGGTTTTTCAATACCTTCATCAACCTTAACATTTGTACTTTCTACAATCTTCCTTAATCTCTTGTTATAACACTAATATGCTTTGCTTTGAGTAGAATAACCCAAGAATATTCCTTCATCACTTCTAGCATCAAATTTTCCTAGATCTTCATCTCTTTTAATGTAACATTTGCTACCAAAGACTCTGAAATACCTCATAGTGGGAGTGATGCCAAACCAAAGTTCATAAGGAGTCTTATCGGTATTGCTTTTGATTTGTACTCGATTGAGAGTGTAGCCTGCAGTGCTTACAGCTTCTCTCCAATAGATCTGAGGAACATTTTCTTCCATCATCATGGTTCTAGATGCTTTCTGGATGGTCTGGTTCTTTCTCTCCACTACTCCATTCTGCTGTGGAGTTGTAGGAGCAGACAACTATCTTTTTATTCCATGTTTCTCACATAATTCTATGAACTCATCGGATGTGAATTCTCCACCTCTATCAAACCTCAGACATTTTAATTTTAATCCAGTTTCATTCTCTACCATAGCCTTGAATATTTTGAATTTCTTAAGGGCTTCTAATTTCTCTTTTAGAAAAGTCACCCACATTATCCGGGAATGGTCATCAATTAATAACATGAAGTATCTATCACCTTGCACACTCATGATTCTTGCCGGACCACATAGATCAGTATGAACTAAATCCAATAATCCGGTAGAAGATTGTTCCTTGCTTTTGAATGAGATTCTGCTTTGTTTACCCAACTGACATTCTTTGCACAAACTATTGATAGGTTTTATCAATCTTGGAAGATCTCTTATAGCCTGAGTGTTGCTTATTTTGATGATATTATCAAAATTCACATGACACATTCTTCTATGCCACAACTAACTCTGATCAATTTGAACAAATAGACAACTTTTGCTAGTACCAACTAAGTGGAAGATATTACCTTTTGTTTGAGTGTTGGATGCAATCTCTGTTCCAGAACTTTCAAAGATCTTACATTTACCATTCTTGAATCGGAGATCATAACCTTTGTCTACCAACTGTCCAACACTGAGAAGATTGTGCTTCAGACCTTCAACATATAGTACATTACTGGTTTTGTTCTTTCCATCAAAAGAAATAGTTCCTCTACCTCTGATTCTGCCAGTAGAATTATCACCAAATTTTACCACTCCTCCTTCATACCTTTCCAAATCTATGAACTTATTTTTGTCACCTGTCATATGGTGAGAGCATCCACTATCAATGACCCAATCATCCTTTTCTTCAACTTGGGCAGCCAGAGCTCTTTCTACAATTTTATGATTGACAGATTCAGAGGGCATTGGGTCTTCTTCCTTGATGGAAATAAATACCCAGTCACTTCCAAATTTGTTTCCTGTCTCTGATTCATCATCTATTACTCCTTCATTGTCATCATCTTCATGAACATAGTAACAATTCTTTTGGAACCTTGATCTGTTAGAATTTGGCCTTGAAAATCTTTCCGGACACCTTGAGGCAAAATGACCAATCTTATTGCAGTTGAAACATTTAAAAGGTAATTTCCCTTCATACTTACCGAATCCTCTTAGCAGTCTTTTTGCAATAAGGGCTTCAAGTTGAGCAGCTTCTGCTTCATCTTCTTCCAGATCTTTTCTTGCTTTCTCATACCATGATAGTTTCTTTGAAGAGTTCTCTCCTAGATCAAGCTTTTGTTTTCCTTTAACAGAGGCACTAGCTTTGAATGCAGATTCAGTCTTGGGGGGGCATCTCCAAACTCAGTCAATTTAAATGCAGCCAATTTACCAACCAATTGATCTCTTGTGATACCTGAAATAGATCTAAATTCTTCAATAGCAGCAACCTTGTACTTGTAAGAATCAGGAAGGGATCTGAGAACTTTGCCAACAATATCATCTTCATCCAAGACTCCAACAGCACATCTAATGCCACAAACAAGCTCATTCACTCTTGGCATGAATGTAGTGATATTTTCATCTTCTCTCATCTTCAGATTTTTGAATTTTCCTTTCAGACTCTATAGCTTGGCACATTTAACATACTTGTCTCCTTCATATAGAAGTTCTAGTTTTTCCCAAATCTCGAAAGCAGTTTGTAGGTCAACAACATTTGTCAGCTCTGAATCAGACAAGGCACTTAGAAGAGCTTCTTTAGTCCACAGATTATTTTCAGCATCTCTAATTTCATCTATGGTTCTTGGACCATTTTGTGGAGGAGTATACTTCTTTGAAGCCATGATCCAATACTGCATTCCCATACATTGCAAGTGACATTCCATGCAAACTTTCTGAAGAGTGAAATTGGTTCCATCAAACCTCGGACTATCCTTCTTGTAGGATGACATCCTGGATCTCCTCAAGCGGTTAAGCTTTTATTTGAGGAACTTAGCTCTGATACCAATTGTTAGTTTAAGGATAGACAACTAAGAGGGGGGAATCAGTTGTCCAAAACTTTCTCTTCAATTAATCACTTAAATTCTCTTCTTAATTCAGCAGCATAATAATAAATCAATCATGGAAATGTAATGCAATAATTCAAGAGCAGAAACACATTAACACATATGACACCAAGATTTTTGACGTGGAAAACCCGGTTAAGGGAAAAACCATGGGGTGACTAACCCAAGATTGTATTCTCTGTTAGAAGAATAGAAAGAACAAAATGGCACATGCTAATTAGGGCTCACTGCCCGAGCACACTACTCACAAGAGGTCCACTGCCTACAGGAGACACGCTGTCTACAGAATAATAAGTATTACATACTTAAACTAAAGAATAGCATCTTCACCATGCTTGAGTCAGTTCCATTTAAGCTCAATACTTCTGCTCTGCCTTTTGCTTTCCTCCTCTCTACCACACCCACATCTCCACATCCATGCCCTTGAAATGACTTTACAATTCCTTATTTATATAAGACATTGACTTAGGAATAATCATCCAAGTCGGCATACATTACAGAGCAAATACATAAATACAACATGACTAATTACAAAAAGACTTTACGTGGATCAACACACTATCGGCCACACAGATCTGAGACTTCAATCTTTCCTTGGGAACATGCCATTCTTCACAGAACATCTTCAAGATCATCTGCAGGATGTGTAACTCATCCAGTCGGCCAGACTTAGGAAGAACACCATCATCCGGAAGTAATTCTTCAATTACAAGCTCAATCTTCAATGCGGATCACCAACACAAATTGGACACAATCCAAAGACCTCCACAAGCTTGCCTGAATCACCAAGAATATCCACACTACTTTTGTTTACTGAAATCATTCTCTCCTTGATCCGGAACCTCAAGAACACAGTCTGTTATCACTGTCATATTGGAATAGATGCTTGCGGACCTCCAAACCACAAACCAATTGGGTTGTAAATTCACATTGACTTCCTAAACACTCCACCAAATCTACAGAACAAGATATAGCTTTTCCAGATCTCACCGGACCTAACTGTGTCACTCTGTCACCTCTGAACACCTACGAGAACCAGTTTTACTTAAGTGGCCATAACTTCTTTAGATCTTCATGCGGAACTCTGAAATCTTTTTTGGAACATATTAAGACACATATCTGCAAACCCTTTGAAGCGCATCCTCTGATCTTCATCTTAACTGGGATCTTTACCTCATTGTTTTCACTGTTCTTCTCTGTTCCTGAATAGGACTAATTTTCTCAATATCCTCAGCACACAGCTCATCCAATCCTTATCATCAATGCAACAAGAGTATGTTGACATCAATGACAACATTGGTTAAGCCCATACTTGCAACAGGAATAGACAAGTTGTAGCATGCATTTTCATGCACAATAGTTATAATCGATAATCATAGTCATAATAAAAGATCCCAATCAATCAAAATAAGAAGTTACAAATATATTAAAAACTAACTTTATAGAAACATAAAAAAAATAGTAAAAACATTAGAAAGTTATAAAGTAATTGAATAAAGTTTTTGACAAGATATTTACTAAATTACTTATGGATCACTATAGTATCCCTATTTGCATAAGGACTAATAAATTATCCCATTCAAAAATAGTATAGATGGAATGGAATCATGTCTAGAAGCCAAGCAAATTAGGTAGAGCCTAAAACTAAAAGTATCAAGTTGACAAGCAATATCAAAAAGGAAGCAACCACTAATACAACAACTGATCAAAAAATTAAAATCATGAGAACTAAGCAACTAAAGCTATGAAGCTAGTAGCCAGGGGAGGTTCCTAATTATCAAGTTTGCCCCGGATAGTAACTGTTTTGACATCATCAACTAGCTCCCAACCATAATTCTTGGGTTTCTTTGGGTGGCTAAGTATCAAGAAGATCCTATTGTGATTAAGTATCTAGAACATATCATGTTATGGCAAGATAGAAAGAGCCATACAAGGAAAATTATTCTAGATACTAGTAGGGGCCCAATCATGTCATTGAGAAGACATAGAGGAGGGGTACTAACCTATCTAAGGTGGAAATGACCATCCAATAGGTTACCCTGGTAGTTTAGGAGATTTCCATTGATGGCAACTCTAAGAGTGGTGCCAAAAGGAATTAGAATGGTCACACCTTTGAACCTAATAGGGGGACCAAGTATGGGATGGTGAGGAAGGAGGAACCTAGGTCACTATATAGGGAGAATGTCTTTAATAATTAAAAGGAATTTAAAAGTGAGCCATCTTATTAACCTACATATAGATCTACATAAACACATTTAATGTCATCATAAATCTAGTGTAAGAAGATAATTGTGTATAACAGAATTGTGAGCAAAAATAACAATATTTTTATCTTTCAATATGATAAATAAAATATTCATTCTAAAAGCATGCCTAGATGAGAAAATTTAACTACAAATCTAGCGTCATCCCCCAAAAGAACATTATTCCGAGTGAAGGGCTTAGGTTTGAAAGGATTGAAAATTCATGTATCTAAGACCAAACTTACTATGCTTGAGTACGAAACCAAAAGAGATGATTAATTGTATCAAAGTACCCACAAAAGGGGTATCTAGGATTTGAAACATTAAAGTGAATAAAAATGAGCAATCTTTGGATCAACAATAACTTGCCAAACAATATGAAATCATTTGTTCCAAATGTGAGAAGGTGATTAAATAGATCACTTTTCATTCAACTTAGGAACCATAGGCAAATATGTTGAGAGCCAATTATAACCTTTACTAGGAGTATATATATTAAAGAGGTATCCACATACCACTTCCAATCTTTCCACCATGGTTGGTTTAATCTCAAAGCAATTGTGTGTGTGTTGAAAAGATTATTTATCCCCATCACTCAATTTAAATTCTGCCTTTGCTTAAGGCCATGAAAGCTGCATAATTTTATAAAACCTTAAGAGAATGAACCTAAGAAATATCAACCAATAAATGTTTTGAATGGTGATTGTAGGAGACCACCATAGAGATTGCTGGTTGATAGAAAGAGCATTGCAAAACCCATTGTCATTCAAAAGAAGTGTAGACTCAGAAATTGCCTACTTTACACATTTCTACTCTATGTATTGCACTCTTTTTAGTGTCCATGACCATAGCATGTTTAGGTTTTAGTTTAGTCATTTATGTTAGTCTTCAAAACTGTAGCTCCACTCTCCTAGAGATGGTGTAATATCCCTAACCAAAATTTTATTATTGTTTAGTAGGAAAAAGGGTGGGAATGGTTGAATGTGGGTTTCAAAGGCAAATCCTCCCTTCTCACCAAACAATCAAAGGCATATCAACCGAGTTGAATCTCCATTGAGAAAGAGCATTCACCTATCAGGTTGGGCTACCTCTTGGACTGATGTGGAAGCTCAAATGTATCAAACAATATCCCAATTTAATGCTCAATTACTCTTAAAACCCTAAATAAGCAAAACAGTAAGCAAATTAATGAATTACGAAAAATCCTTTCAGACTAAGGTGAAGGAAAAAGATTGTTAACTCGTTGTCTTTCAAAACCAGAATGTAGAACAGTCAGGGACACTGGCACTAGTGCCCAAGTCCCAAAATGTTGAACACTGTCCTCTTTCTTTCAGATCCTGAGTCCTTGTTGTCTGCAACCTCCTTTCTGCAACTCCACTCTGTGAAACTCAATACATGTAACCTACAATCACAAAAGAGTGTGGGAGGGGGTTGTGGTGTTTAGAGGCTTGCCTCAGTCAAGGCCCCAAGAGACATTCAAGTCTTCCGAACACCGTTGTTAGATGAGAGTATGTATCCTTGTGGGATAGAGGTAAAATCCAAATGATAAATGATAAAAAACACAATAGATATCACCTTGAAGTGTAGATCTCACATAAATGAAGGCTCTTCAATCACATGAGAAGATGAAGTCAAATCTACAATCACAAACACAATAATAATGCTCTGCTCTACAACAATGAATATCTTGAAATCACAAATATGTCTAAAGTTTGCAATCATCTTCTCTAGTTTACAAATGAAAACCTAAACATGCTTATATATGCAACTACAAAGATTCCATCTAATAATTTTGTAATTCAAACTTGAGATGTCGGCATAGGACCTAAATAACGGTCATAAAACTGACATTTAAATTTAGGGCAGACCCAAAATAGGGCAGGACTAGGGCACTTGCGCCCAAGTCCACCCTCTTATTTTTGTTTAGGGATCATCCAAATAGCACCCCTAGGTCCTATTTGCCATAAGGCTTAAGGGTTTTCTCATCAAGATTCAAAAATAACATGCAAGATGCTCTAAATGCATTCTAAGGACACGAGAGCTAAACCTTAAGAGGGAAAAGCCCCCAAGGGGACATTTTCTAACATAACAATTATAATATTCTTAGATCTAAAATATTAATATGATTTTTAACAACTGAATATGAAATATGGTGTAATCTAAAATATCCACAATAATTAAAAATTAATCTGCACTCAAATCCACTTGAAAACTAAACATCCACTACTATGCTCAAACAACAGATTTTAACTTTAAAATATAAAATGAAACTCTTATGAAACATATAAAAAAATATTTACAACAAATTTTTTATCACTTTCTAAGCACTAGGATCCCATGAGGGTGATGTGAGAGCATATAGTGAAAAATACTCAATTTAACGATGCAGATTTGCACACAACTACACCAAATTGATGATCAATATTTGTAAATAAGAAGCTAGAAATTCACCAAAACACTAGGGCTGTTCTATTATGATAAATTGTACAAAAAATGATAATACAAAGAAAAAATTATGGAATCACCAATAAATATAGAAATTACAAACTAAATTTGCACATTAGTTATTTCTCACTTCACAACTTGGATCCTTTCAACACAAATATAATCTTTAGATGAAATTGCCTCAAGAAACTAAAGGGTTTCATCCTATAATTTTAAAATCCAAGGGGTTTCATCCTTAGATGGATAAATGAATACAAGGCTTAAACTATTTTGATAGAGTTTTGGTATGATAGACAAAGATGTCAAAAATGAAGAAACTATCTCCAATTTATGGAGATTTGAGGTCCCAGCAATTACAAGGTCCCTCTCCACTAAATAAATAATATAATAATATTATTTTCAATAATTTTCCTCCAAATATTCCCACCAAAAGATTTGTCATAACCACCTTCTTGATTCTTGACTATTTTAGGCAAATAAGATGCTCCTCTTACACCCACTTACAATTGTCATAAAAACTTGTCATAAATAATCTTGAGATGCTCCTCCAACATGAAAAATAATATTTTATTTATTCAATATGCTCACCCAATGCGTCTAGAAATCCCTAATTTTAAATCCAAGGAATTCTATCTCAATGTTTTTAGAGTAGCATACTTGATATGGTCCACCTTCTTGTACAATGGGAGAATCATATATTATTGTTACTTCTAGTGAGGTTGAGTTTGCCTAAAATCCCCACATTTTATGTAGCTTCTCTTTATTCTTTTCTAAGTGTTCTGTAGCCATTTATTTTCTCTACTTGTCCATGAACTCTTTATAAGTCCCAAATCTTTCCACCTTTGGGTCTCTTGGAAGAGCTAATAGTGCCTTGGCATTGGCATGCATCAATTCATCACTAACTTCATAGGGTAGTTGTGGTACCCAATATTTTATTGGCTCTACCACCTCAAAATGTTATCCTTGTCCACTACAAAAGTAATATCATTTTCATATTTTCTTACCACATCGTAGGAGATGTGGTCCCTTGCATTTCTATCTATTTTTTTTAAGAAACCCCAATATACCTTGTTGTACGAGGTAGCATTCTGGAAGTGTTTTACATGTGCATTGATTTGTGTGGTGACTAGGGTATCTTATGACCATACTTTTCCTAGAAAGCCAAGAAGTCTATTCATAAAATAAAATTATAAACATATTAAATAAGAGAGCATATGAGAACTGGTAGTAGTTAGTTCCCTTAGTCTTGGTGATGTTCTCCATTAGCTGCTCTTAGAGATCTTCACACAAGTCAAATTCTTTGTTTTGTAGCACCATTTGGTAGGTAGTGAGGATAACCATTCCTATAGAAGGTCCCTCTCTGTTTATATAATAAACTTTATGAGTGATTCCCAAGATTGCATATTTGACTATTGAATTTGTTATTTTCCCAATGGAAAAGTTCCTCCCATCTAGTGTTGCCTCTATAAGGTATGTAACTTTTTGGGTGCTCCCATTTTTCTTTTGAGGGTAAATTATCCTTATTCCATAATCATATCACCACGTGGATTGCATCCTTTGTGATTCGTTAGGGTTGATCAAGATACATGTAATCATCATGTATCCTGTTGAAAATAATCTTAACCCATGCTACTTCTTTGCAAAAATATAGAAAGTCCTCCCAAATATCTAGTTTGAAAGTACCTATTTACTTATATAGATCGTGGTATTCTTGTTGACTTGGCTTTAGTAGGGTTTTTCGTAGTAGCTCAAAATTTGTATGATCAATTTTAGTTAATGATGTATGTATATACTTCCTCATGTCCTTTGTGTAGATTACATGAATGGGCACATTTGAGAATGCTCCTTTAGGATCTATTTGCATCACCTTAAATGGATATTTCTTATATTTTGGTCATGGGTTGTGTTATGCATCAAAAAGGATAGGAGTCACCATGATTTCTACTTCTACTTCTTTTCTCTTCCTATAATTTGCTTCTTTTGGCTAGAATTTTATTCACTTCTCTTACTGAGGTCTAGGGTTTATAGCAGATCTCTTTGCGATTTTACATAGGTGAGTTTTCCTTTGGATTGCATCAGATTATAGATTTTAGTGAGGTTTGTGCCTTTATTTCACCTACCTACCCCTTGTCTTCATGCCATCTTCTTTTAGATACATTTCTTAGTTGTCATGCTATCTTACCCTATGCTTTAATAGTATACATATGTTACACTTTTCCAGTTTGTTTTCCTTAAGTTTCTTATAGTAATATTTCAATATGGTGCCATTGATATAACCCTTTAATGGTTCATTTTATAGTGTTTTTAGCTTTAAGGCCCTTAATTCAGATATTTCTACAATCTTTTATGGTCCTAACCAACACATTTTCAACTTCCCCTATTTCTTGAATTTGCCATCATATAAAAGAACCATGTCACAAATTTAAAGTACTTCATGCCACAAATTTCTATCATGCCATGCATTTTGGCACTTCTTTCCAAGACTTTGGTTATAATCTACTAATAACCTTTTATCATCTAATTTCTCTAGTTCCCTCAAACTTTCCTATAAAGAGTCTTCTCCATTCAATTGCAAATTCATAGCCAACCTTAAGTTTGGTATAATATATTGCATGGGTAAAGATGCATCAATTCCATATACTAGTTCAAATGGGCAGAATCTAGTTAGTCTTTTGTAGGTTGTCCTATAAGCCCATAATATTGTCAATATCTTGATGTCCCAATCTGTAGTGTTATTGTTGCAAAGTTTGGTAAGTGTGATGCCTCTAATGTTATTCAAAGCCTCACTTCCTCCATTTTCTTGAGGGTGATAGGGGCTACTTTAGTTGTGTATGATCATAAAGTTGTTTAAGAGTTCTGTAATTGTCATATTCACAAAGTTTTTTCCCTAGTCACTATTAATGCTAAGAGGACATCCAAATCTTGTTATAATATTTTGGTAAATGAACCTTGTTGCAGTCTTAGCAATACAATCTTTTTGTTGCTTCAGCTTCAACCCATTTTGTAAGGTATTCCATCCCTATTATGATAAATCTTTCTTTTGACTTCTTTGCAAGGGGATCAATATGTCCAATGAAATCAATGTTGGAATTAGAGGTGACAACTGAGAAGGGCGGTGAATCAGTTGTCTTAAAACTTTAATTCTTGCAGTAGTTAATTCCTTTTTACTACTTCATTAATGTTATCTTGAAAAGTAAGAATCAACAACACATGAGTAGAAATAGAAATAACACATTTGACATCAAAATTTTTGACATGGAAACTCAGTTAAGGGAAAAACCATGGTGGGGGTTAACCCACAAAGATTATACTTTGTTAAAAGTATTACAATGGAGAATGCACATGCATTCTGGTTCACTACCCAGAGATCATTGCTCAAAGGAAGGCTTACAGCCTACAGAAGGCTCACTGCCTATAGAAAGAAGATTACAATGAAATTAAACTGATAATTGGCATCTATCAATGCAAGGATTCAGTTCTAGTTAAGAACAAAATACTGACTTGATACACTTCATCTTCACTCTGCCCTTTTTACTACTCTGCCTTCATCCGAATCTTAGATCTATGCTCTTTTCGCATTTACTCCATATTCACAACACACACTCACACCTTAATCATCCAAATCCATCAGCTATATATATATCCACATCCTGATATTTAATTACTTTTCGGTCAGCTTCAAGAATACTTGGAACTTTATTGAATACTCTGCTCTGTCGACTAGATCCATTCATAACTTGAGATGCAAACCAAAACTTGCACTCACAAATCATTAGTCAGGTTGGCTACTATCATTGATCAACCAACTTGTCCATCCAACAACTTCCATACATCCGGAACCAAGATCAATTACAAGGTCAGCCTATTCTTCTTCTGCCTGTTTTGTCAAGCTATTAACCTGATACTCAAATGCTAATAACTATTGAGTCCTTCATCACAAGAGGCCAAAACTCTGGATTTAGATTATCCTGACAATGCTTATGACTCCCTCAGATCCGCAACAAAATTTGATCTACTCCCGGGGAGATCTGGACCAAGATATCGGACCCTGTCACTCACTCTGTTCTTGACTTCCCAGACTTATACAAATCTTCAATCTAGTTTCTAGTATGGGCAAATTATGCAATGCGGATGTGAGTAGAGACTTAGTTGCCATCAATGACAACACTTATCATGCCTAGCAATGTCTCTTGCCAACAATCAATTGCCCATTTCTCAAATGAGGCTTGTGCTAATACTAGCCACAAAGGCATTTCATCTCTTGTGGTAGGTATCCCTACTCTTTGACATATATCACATTGTCTTGCATACTTGTTTGCTAAGAGTGTTGACCCCCATAATCCTGCCAACATTACCTTTCTTGTGGTACCTTCTCTTGAGTTATGTCCTTCAAATATTCCTTCATGAGCTTCTCATAGAATGTTATCTCTTTCATGCTCCAACACAACTCTTCTTATAATCTCATCCCTTCCTATCACATGTAATTCTCCCTCAATCAGTGTGTATGGTAAAGACTTCCACAATAGTCTACTTCTTTCATTTTTGGAATAGTTTTCTAGAAATTTCCCTATAGAGAAAAGTCGTGCCACTTTTGTAAGTTCTTTTGGTACCATATTTATTCTAAACAAACTTGTGCCAGGCAACTCTTCCTCAACTAGTCTTGCCTCTTCCCCTGTATTAATCCTAGATGGATAATTTGACCCTTGGTTGGCTTTTCCAATTTTTACCATGATCTTGAAGGCAAATTCCTAAAATAAGAGTAGCCATCTACAAATTCTCCCTTGTATGACTAGTCTATTCATTAAATATTTGAGTGGTTCACAGTCTGTAAAGAATACGAATGTAGTTGCTAAGAGGTATTGTCTAATTTTTTTTAATGCACACTAGTAGAGAAACAACAATATGTGACTGAAAAAACTACTAAAAACTACTTATAAATGACCAAACATGGTCACGTGACTATTGGTAGTTTATTGCCAGTCATTTATAACACGACCAAATTGATGACTAAACCATTTTTAGTAATTTATTGGTTGTTTTTATTGATCGATTTGGTAGTATATTTAGTCATTGATTTAGTCACTGATTGTTGTAATCTGGTCACTCATTTAGTCATTTTTTATTCACTGATATATTTAGTCATTGATTGCTGTAATTTGGTCACTTATTTAGTCATTTTTTATTTACTGATATATTTAACTAGTCACTTCTTTAGTCGTTAGTTTAGTTATTGATTGTTGTAAATTGGTCACTTATTTAGTCATTTTTATTCATTGATTTCCTTCCATTGGTAGTTTATTTAGTCATTAATTTTAATCATCATTTTGATCAATTTGGTAGTTTATTTAATTGATTTTGTTCACTATTTTCTGTCAACTGTAGTATATTGATACATTGTTTATTAAACATCATATCACTAGTTGTAAAGAGAAACACAAGTGTTGAAAAAGGAATTCTGTTGCCTTTATTAATTTGAAAAGAGTTGTTGTTACATAAAATCTCTTGAAAAAGAGTTATAAGGCAACTATTACTATTGCAAAAGAAGCAAGAACTAAAGAATAAAAGTCCTCTGAGAAGACCTTAAATAGAGAAGCCTTCAAACATAAAACTTTCCATGAAGAGAAGGCTACAATTCCTTGTAATATGTTGCAAACACCTTGTAATATTTGACAACATATCATAACAAGTCCATATTCTTCCTTGTACAATTCACAATCAAAACTACTTCCCTCAAAACCATATGTCACCATGGTTTAAACCTCAATGAAGCCTTAATTGCAATCTTGACTATGCAGGGTTTGGATTTCACTACCTTGCTATTTGCTACCATCTTTATACATTAAAAAATTTACCTTGAAAGCATTTGAAACCTCCAATGTATATCTCAATTCAAAAATCTCATAATGAGACTAATACACAGCAAGAAGTCACTGTCTCAAAACCCTTAAGATTGCAAACTATCAAGTGAAACAAGGAACACACTGGGCACATCCAACATTCCTCTCAAGGTCCAACAAAATAGATGAAAAGCCAAGAAACAAAAAACAATTACTAAGAATATATTGTGCATTTGAGACTTGACTGCCACCTACACAAAAATTGCACTTGAGACTGTCCTCCTTGATCACTGTCTTTACAACCCTGTTGCTTATGTGCTCTTTATTGTCACTGATAATTAGCTTCTACATCTCCCTCTTAGTTCTTTGAAGGGTATATTCATAGCCAGCAGTTACATTCTCTTAGCATAGTCACTTTAAACTGTTGTCACTATGTGATGCAGGAGCATCCAGTGGTGTAAGGGCAATCTTGCATCACCCAAAAAGAAGTTAATTCAAAATCATTGTAGTTGTTTTCATTTCTTTCCATAATTAGTTTTTCTAGTTCCATAATATCTAGAATAATAATGTAGGACTTTCAGTTTTTCTAAAACTGCTAAAAATAGTGACCTGCCTGTTTTGGAAAGTGTACCTACTATTTTTAGAAAGTTTGCATTTGGGCACGTAACGAAGCAAAAACTTCCAAAAAGTTACATAATGGAAATATAAGACCTTTGGCAAAGGAATCAAGCAAAGATCATTTGTGAGATGAAAGATATTAAAGTTTTTGTTTTCCAAAAAGCCCCTAAAAATTTTTGGAATGAGATATGAGGCACTAAAACTTCCCATAATGTCCTAAAAAGTTGATGAAAATCCATTTATAAATTTCCAACATGATAGTTCACATCATGAGCTTTCTGGCGCTTAAAACGGTTCATCAATCAAACACCCGGATCAAAAGTTATGCTTCTCAGAAGTTGACCTACTTTTGGAGGGAGTTGCAAATTTCAAAATTTAGCTGGAGGCCGCCAAAAAGTGTTATTTATGACTATTTTGGGAACCTTGGGTAGTAGTAGAGTTAAGGGGGCCAGTGTAGAGTCAAGAATAGATGGGAAAATAGAAACCCTAGCTGATTTGGGGTTACAGAAGGCTGAAGATTCTAGAGTCTTGAGGTTGGGAAAGCTGTAATGTGTTGCAGCCAGTAGAAGATACATCCTTTGATTGTAATTGAGCTTCTGTAATGTAATGAGTTGCCCAGTTCAATAAAAGAAAGTTCTATTTGTTGTGTTCAATATCTGTTATTGTGTGTTTTGTGATTTACCCCCTTCATAACTATGGTAGTGTTTGTGTTCTTCATAGAATATCCCAAGCTCATGCATTGTTGAATACAATCAGGATCCATGCCCCCTCCATCATCTGCAAAAGAAAATACAAGGTGATAATTTCAACTAGTCTGTGCTCATAAAAGTAAATACAATACCAATTTACACAAATAGTGATAGCAAGCTAGGAATAATGTTCGTACCCTAAAAAAGTAAAGCATGACTGCAGTTGTAAGGGTTGCAAATCTGGTCCACTTTGACATAAGTTGCACCATGAGGTATCTGAATGTTATTGGACCAAAATAAGAAACACAATAAGGAAAACTTCTACCCACAATATAGATAATAATAGAACACTAATCTTCAAATATAAGATATCTTATCATCAAAACATCATACATCAGGTTGACAAATAGTCATCATCAAGACAACCTTTCAACAAACAAAACTGACTGAGATATTTTCGAAATAAGCATTGGTTATGAGCTTCTCTCATCTCTAGGGTAACTATCACAAACGAGTGATTGTAGCCACCTCAACAATTCATCTCAGGAAATAAAGTACAAAGCTACATTACCTCATCAATTGCTTTAACAAAATAGAGGAATTTTGTTAATGCTTTGATTGGATGTCCATTTTGTAGTAGAGAAAATGTAGCTTAACAAAATATTGGCAGAGGCCAACTTGTCTCAACTTCAATCAATTTACCTCAAAATTTTCAATGTGTTAAGACTCAAGAGAATACAAAATGGGAAAAAGTTCCCCATTTGATAAGAAATACAATGCTAAGATTCTATGTCAAAATGGTTGTTTAAGAAACAAGTAGTTGAACAATAATCAGATGCATGAATGGAACCCACCAGAACGCAAAATTCGCAAAAGTGAAGTAAACTCACATTGAATCAAGAAAGCTGATCTTTTTCGCAGGAGGCCAGTTCTTGAAAAAGTTTAACATCTTTTCTCCCATACATAATTGATTTTGGAAGGATAACACCACAAAACTACATATGTCACAAACTTCAATTGCACCTTCCTCTGCAAAAAATTCAACTACACCATATTTTTCATGGATAAAACAAGTAATATCTTGAATGTCTTTTGCTAGATAAAAGTCTAATTGAACTTCTTCCTATAGCATGACAAAAAGGAATTTAAGTTCTCAAGTCAAAAATAAAAAAAAACTAGATACAAAAGAAATTATAAATATAGTAGATAAAAAAGTTTAAACCCAAAAGGTGAGAAAATGGAATACATGTCTCTATGCAATGAGATAAAAATGTACCCTTTAACAATGGATGCTATCGCCTAACCATTTCAACAAAATCCCTCAAATTAGAAGAACTTATAAATATAGCAGATGAAAAAGTTTAAACCCAAAAGGCAAGAAAATGGAATAGTTGTCTCTATGCAATGAGATTAAAAATGTCCCCTTTAAAAAATGGATACCATCACCTAACCATTTCAACAAAAACAACAAAATCCCTCAACATGGATATGACAGAAATAAAATTGAGGCGGAATCAACCATTATCCACTGAGTTTAGTTGAAAGTGATAATGAAATCATTATATCCATTTTTCAATCAATATTGACATGCATCATTGTGCCATTGTTGATGTTTTTTCAAATTTTTAAAGAAGTGCCATAACAAATAAAAAATGTAATGCTAAATAGGGAGAAAAGGGGATACTTGCCTCCATGATATAATGCAAATAGATGATATAATCCATGAGCACAAACTTTCCAACTAATCATTTTTTATTAATAAACATACATCTTCTTAAAGGATCTATGATGTGAACAAAACGTGTCATATGAACACCACACATAACTAGGTGTAACCCTATGACATCAACTACATCAAAGACATCTATGGATTCTACTTAGATATATAAGAAAAATAGAAATCACACAAATCATAGCTTGATTAGGACATACCTACCTCAATATGGTTGAGAGTCTGAGACAGTCTGGGTACCAATATATGGACATCCATCAACGCATGAAGGATAGAGGAATTTTGTCAGATATTGTAGTTGCAACTGCCCTGGTAGACATGTAAGTAAAATGTGGAACCATGCATAAGACACATGAACTGTTTGATAGAATGCCTCCCACATAGCCCCGCAAGGACCAGGGCATGAGAGAGCGAGATGGCAGGCTCTCCCCGCATCCCCACGAAGGAACTTTTGTGTGTGCGCGGGGATGCGGGAAGAGCAAAAATGTAGTCTCATGGACTGCATGGTCTCAGATGTTGTAGTTTCAACTGCCTTGGTAGACATGTATGCAAAATGTGGAAGCATTGACAAGGCATGTGAACTATTTGGCAGAATGTCTCAAAGAGATGTCATCTCATGGAATGCAATGATTGCAGGATATGCACAAAATGGATTTTTTGAAAAGGCTTTAGAAACTTTCAAGAAAATGTTATTAGCAAGTGTAAATTCAAAATCTACAACATTTTCCAGCATCCTCCCTACCTGTACCAAAATGGGAGCTTTGGAACAGGGTATGGACATCCATCATAACATAATGGAAGGGGGATTTTTGTCAAATATTATAGTTGGAAATGCTCTGGTAGACATGTATGAAAAATGTGGAAGTATAGATAAGGCACGTGAACTATTTGATGGAATGGCTCAAAGAGATGTCATCTCTTGGAATGCAATGATTGCAGGATATGCACAAAATGGATTTGTTGTAGTGACTTTAGAAATTTTAAAGAAAATGCAATTGGCTGGTGTAAAGCCAAATTCCACAACCTTCGCCAGCATCCTCCCTGCCTGTGTCAAAATGGGAGCTTTGGAATAGGGTATGGACATCCATCAAAACATAAAGGATAGAGGAATTTTGTCAGATGTTGTAGTTGCAACTGCCTTGTTAGACATGTATGCAAAATGTGGAAGCATAGGCAAGGCACGTGAACTATTTGACAGAATGCCTCAAAGAAATGTGGTCTCATGGACTACAATGATTGTAGGATATGCACAAAATGGATTTGTTGAGAAGGCTTTAGAAATTTTAAAGCAAATGCAATTGGTTGGTGTAAAGCCAAATTCCACAACCTTTGCCAGCATCCTCCTTGCCTGTGTCAAAATGGGAGCTTTGGAATGTCAATGCTTCCACATTTTGCATCACCCGCTCTCCTGCAGGCACTTCAAGTCATGCCCGCAGTGATGTGGTAAAGCCCTGCATCACCGTAGGCATGACTTGAAGTGCCTGTGGGAGAGCGGGTGATGCAAAATGTGGAAGCATTGACAAGGCATGTGAACTGTTTGGTAGAGCCTCAAAGAGATGTCATCTCATGGAATGCAATGATTGCAAGATATGCACAAAAAGGATTTTTTGAAAAGGCTTTAGAAACTTTCAAGCAAATGCAATTAGCAGGTGTAAATCCAAATTTGACAACCTTTGCCAGCATCCTCCCTACCTGTGCCAAAATGGGAGCTTTGGAATAGGGTATGGACATCCACCATAACATAATGGAAGGGGGATTTTTGTCAGCTATTATAGTTGGAAATGCTTTGGTAGACATGTATGCAAAATGTGGAAGTATAGATAAGGCACGTGAAGTGTTTGATGGAATGGCTCAAAGAGATGTCATCTCTTGGAATGCAATGATTGCAAGATATGCACAAAATGGATTTGTTGAAATGGCTTTAGAAATTTTAAAGCAAATGCAATTGGCTGGTGTAAAGCCAAATTCCACAACCTTTGCCAGCATCCTCCCTACCTGTGTCAAAATGGGAGCTTCGGAATAGGGTATGGACATCCATCAAAACATAAAGGATAGAGGAATTTTGTCAGATGTTGTAGTTGCAACTGCCCTGTTAGACATGTATGCAAAATGTGGAAGCATAGACAAGGAACGTGAAATATTTGACAGAATGCCTTAAAGAAATGTGGTCTCATGGACTGTAATGATTGCAGGATATGCACAAAATGGATTTTTTGAAAAGGCTTTAGAAAATTTAAAGCAAATGCAATTGGCTGGTGTAAAGCCAAATTCCACAACCTTTGACAGCATCCTCCCTACCTGTGTCAAAATGGGATCTTTGGAATAGGGTATGGACATCCATCAAAACATAAAGGATAGAGGAATTATGTCAGATGTTGTAGTTGTAACTGCCCTATTAGACATGTATGCAAAACGTGGAAGCATAGTCAAGGCACGTGAACTATTTGACAGAATCAAGGATGTGTTGAAAATGATGTTGAAGATGAGAAGGCTTTTATAAGCATGTGCACTTCCATGAGTTTGATGAATGAGGTCTTGAGACTATTCATAGATTCTTGTGTCATTATCTACTTGGATGATATAGTGATTTTTAGCAAAACTTATGGTGAGCATATAATCCATTTGAAACAAGTTTTGTAAATTCTAGAGGAAAATATGCTACTACTTAATTAGAAGAAATATAAGATTGCACAAAAAATACTTGTCTACTTGAGGGATGTGCTTGATGATGGAGAGTTGAGAATTGATCCAGCAAAAATGGAAGCTACTTTGATGTGGCCTAAGCCTTCCAATGTGATTGAGGTAAGGTGTTTTCTAGGAATAGTTCAATACTTGAGAAAGTTTATTAAATCCTCTTCCACAATAGAAGCACCTTTGCATTCTATAGCCAAATGTTGTAAGTCCTACTTGGAATAGAAATCACAAAATGTATTTGTTGAGTAGAAGCAAAAAACTTTAGCAATACATGGGTTTTGGTACCAATAGAATTGCAGCTATGTTGTAAGGGTTGTTCTGTTGCAAGAGCGCAATTTCATTTCTTATCACTGAACTTTTTCATGAGGGAATTTAGAATTACTACACAGAGATAAGTAATTGTAAGATCTTGTTCAAGTAGTTATAAAATGGAAGAACCATTTAATGAGGAAGGAGACTAAAATCCACATGGATCATAAACCACTTCCATATTTGCAAGCATAATCAAAATTGTAGAAGGAAAGGAATTATTAAAAGGATAGATTTATTGCAACAATCTAGTTTGATTATCAAAATATAATAGGTGTAACTAACAAATTGGTTGATATGTTGTGTAGACCATCTCTAGTTTTAGCTTTGGCCACTATATCTCAATTTAAGCCATTTGTCCATGAGGCATATGGTGAAAAGTATGAGTATGATGTAGATTTTGGGGATGTATTGCAACATTTAGAAAGGATGAAGAGTGTATATTTTGAGTCAAAGGAAGACAATTTTCTCCAAGGTGCTTTTCCCTACAAGTTGTAAAGCTTTATGTTCCTGTGAGGGAAAATTTAACCAAATGAAGCAGGCTCATACTTCAAAAGTTGCTGGTTACTTTTACATGACAAAGATTTTTCCACATAAACAAAGGTCTGGGTGTTGCCAAACATGCAAGATGATGTTACAAAATTCATAAAGGGATGGTTTTGTATAGCACAAGCCAACCTACTAATAGAAAGTCAAGATTGTATATACTACTATCAATTATTTGTAGACCATGTGAGAACATCATCAAACCAAGGGCACAATTATTACTTTGCTATTGTAGACCAACTTGGCAAATTGCCTAATCTCATTCCTTGCAAGAAGACTCTTAACGGCAATGATGCAATTGATTTTATTTTCAATGTTGTTTGGATTCACTTTGAAGTTCCTAGCACTGTCATTTCAAACAGAGATAGATGGAAGGTTTGGGCCACATACTGGAAGGAGATGGATACAAGGTTGAAGAGATTCACTGCCTTTCATCCACAAATGAATGGCTGAACTGAACTGGATGATAGAATAGGGGTATAATAGGAAGCATCTGATCTGGGTTTCAAAACATATCCAAGTTACAATACCTTAAATTAAATCATGAAATAAAAATGTTTAGAGAGTGGTCTATAGAAAAGATAATATATTTGGAACAAGAAACTTTATTAATCTACACATTTTGTACATGACATATTTAAGGCGTATGGTTGTTTATCCTTCTGACTACATCTATAATCACTTTGCCTCTACAAGGACACCATAATAGAATGTAAATACAATTATAATATTATTTTTATAAGAATGGATGGTTAAAGAATGTTCAGTTCATATTCCAATTGTTCATCTTCCTTCTTGGCTATTGCTAGACAAGGATGATGAAGTGTTGATGATGGATGGCACGACCCTCATTGATGAGATGTCTTGTCATGTAGAGTTAACAGGCCCTGATGTGTCAACAATGTGTTTTATGACTTTGCACTATCATTTGCAAGGAGTGCAAAGTATTTTGTAGGAGTAAAGTGTCTTTTGTAAAGTATTTACAGCGACCCTACTACTATGACTTATGTACTTCTTGTCTGCCCATAAGAAAAAATACATACATTGTGCCCATCCAAGGCAGATAGCTAATAAGACACCTCAACTATAAAGAAGGTCAATCTAACTTTATGAGAAAACATTTGGAAAGCTAGAACTTACTACTTGTAAGATTTGATTTCAGAACAAATTTAGTTAAAAAAACATCTCAACTACAATGTAACAATCAAATCTAATGATATCTGAAAGTATTAATTTGCATCATACATATAGATCAGACAATCACAAATATAGGTTTTAACAAAATGTCTGAAAAAATTCACAATTAGATAACTTCAAAACTTATGTACACAATCACTTTTTTCCATCTATGCCATAAAGAGGCAATTTTGATGAAATACAAGGTCAATCATTCATTTTACTTTAGAGGGAAGAATGAATGGAATCTCTCACATGTTCATTTTGACACTGAGATGCTCGATAAAGGGACCTCATAGTATATCCCTAAAGGTCCATAGAATTACTTATTGCAACAATAAGAGTATGGCAGACTTCATCTGTCACATAACCCCTAGCTTGAAAACATGAAAATTGAAGAAGGTAAAATAAATTGCTTAGAACCCGTCTCATGCATTTCAACAAGATCAAATACTAAATATAAATGAACATAAGTATCAGCATCTCATTAAATGGAGAAGAATATATACTCAGCAGTGGATAGCTTTTTGTTGTCATGGGTCAGAAACTACTATGCCAAGATTGAAAACATTTTCTCATCAAATATTGGGGATGTGAAAGACATAACTAATTTATCACTACATATTTCATCTAATACTAATAGTAAACTTTTAAAACTTGAATGCATTGTCTTAAAAAACACACATGAAGCTATTCTTATGATCAAATCCTCTGTTAGCATCTTACCATGATCTGGAGCCTGGTACATGACTAACTATGTCCAGGGAAACATGGCTGTGCCGTATATTAGTTTGTAGACAGGTTTGGTGTATGTAGAGGGGAAAAGACTGGTTTTACAATTATGTATTTTACATTTGAAAAGCCTTTTTGATCCAAGAGAATCTAAGTTTGATCAACGTGTGCCATTCTATGAGTTCACCAAACATCATGTGATAGACAGTGTTGGCTTCATCATGGTTCCTGGCACTCATGGTCAAAACTGTAGAGCTTAACTCCCATTACACAGCACCAACAAACACTAAGAGTGACAACATAGCCCTTGACACTAATAGCAGAATAATGGTGGAAAATGACAAACTACAAATTTAAATTGACAAAGGACAAACTATAGCTCTTCTTGTAATTATCCATCCTATCTTTATCCTCTAAACCTAGATTAGCTATAAATATGTTATATGGCTACGCATAAAATAGATCTCTAGTTTTGTAGTTCATGTTTTTTCATTTCTTGAGGCATATATCCAACCTTCTGGATTCTATACAAAACTTGTAGGTTTATGAATTAATATATTCTATCATTATAATTATAATATGTTGCTTTACAGGTTTCTTGTTAGCACATTCATTTGTAGCCTATTTCATGGCACTCTGATTATTGTTTAGAAAAAAAAAATACTAATTCCTAAACCATTAGATCTTGACCAGAAGCAAAATAACAATGTTAAATAAACTCCTGAACCAGAAGATAGCCATACAGATTTAAAACTTGCCTATTCCAGATCAGAATGAAACTTAAAAAAATAAAAATTTGGGGAAAAGATTTAATTTCAAGAGTCTTTGAAAGAAATATAAGGCAATAAAATATATAAAGCATAAGCCCTAATCCATAATGCAAATCTATTATGCGAAAAGATGAGATAAATTTTGCAGAAATGCAATGAAAGAAGGAATGAAGAGAATAAAAATACCATGGTAGCCTGTCTATTTTGGTTCGCTAATTAAAACAAGTTGTATTGCTCAACTCTGCAAAATCCCGTTGCTCATAGCCTCCCCTCAAGATAATCAATAACATCCCCAAACATGGTAACTCACCCGCATTCCCGCAAATAAACCCTAAGAACAGTGCAGTGTTGCGGTCTGCCATTCTCGGCAATAGAGATTTGCTGACCGACCCTAACTGAGCTTGGAGCAAACGAATCATGAACATGAGTAGAAGCTTGAAAAGCGGTATTGAATGGTGGACCAGCATCGATAGCTACACCAACAACAAAGGGTTCAGACGAGCCCTCTTCATATTCATCGTATTTTAGTGAAATGGATTTCACTTTTGGCCCTCATTTTTTTAAGTCTAATTTTTATTTGTTTATTTGTGTGACTAATTATTTAGTCATTTATAGTTCTGATTTTACCTGACGATCAAATTAGTCATTTATTTAGTCATTTATAGTTGTGTTGCAAAAAAATTACTAGAATTTAGTCATTTTTATTTGTCGTGACTAAAAGTTTTAGTCACGTAGTCATTTATTTGCCCAAATTCTACTAGTGGCATAAACCATAGACAATGCCTCTCTTTATGTTGTATTGTAGTTTCTTTCTACTTATGATAGTTTGTGGCTAGCATACACAATTGGTTGGTCCTTGTTTCCTCTTGGTTGTAATAACATTACTCCAATTGCTCTACCGAAAGCATCCACATGTATATGGAAAGGGATGTTCCAATCTAGAAAAACTAAGATTGGTGCCTCAACTATCTTCTTCTTTAGTGTATCAAAGGCTTCTTAGCACTAGTCTATCCATTCCAAGGTTTTGTTTGTTTTCTTCTTCAGGAGCTCTTCTATCAGCCCAACAATTGTCACATATCCTTTGATGAACTTTCTATGAAACCTTGTATATCCTAAAAATGTCTTTATTTTAGATACTATTTTGGGGGCTAGAAGATTTAGGATTATTGCTACCTTTAATGGATCAACCATTAAGCATTCCTTATATATAATATATCCCAAGAGTGTACCAAAAGGTACCACAAATATGCACTTCAAATTTAGTGAAATTTGTAGACTTGTTCATCATTCTAGTATCAACTTAAGTACTTTAATGTGATATTTAATTAGCCCATATATTGTCTAGTCATCCTGGTATACCTCCAAAAAGTTATGAATGGATTCCTTAAATGCATTGGTCATGATTCTACTGAATATTGTAGGTGCATTCTTTAAACCAAATGTCATCATGGTATACTTGAATGATCCCCATTTAGTTGCAAATGTAGTTTTAGGTTGATCTTCTTTCTAAATCCTCACCTGATGATATCTTGAGAACCCATTTGTAAATGAGTAAATTTCCCTTCTCGCTACTGATTCCAAGATTTCTTCTGTAAATGGGGTGGGAAAAGGGTCATGTATACAATCTTTGTTTAGTTCTCTAAAATCAATGCATACCCTTATTTCACCTATTTTCTTGGGTTGAATGACCATAGGGCTTATCCATTCCTCATCTTCCACTAGTTTAATGATACTACCAGCTAACATCTTGTCAAGTTCATTCTTCACTTTGGTCTTTACATTAAGATTAAGTCAATAAGGTCTCTTCCTTTGTGGTTTTGCCCTTTCTTTTAGCTATATTTTCATCATTCTTGCTTCCTCTTTGATACCTTTAAGATCAATGAAAGTGTGTGGGAATAGGTCTTCGTATGCTTTCAATACATCCACAACTTGCACTACTTGTCTCTTATCCTAGTAATCTCCAATTTGAGGCTCTCCTATGTTGTTATGTTTTCTTCTCTTATATTTAAAGGTTCATTGAAGTACTTATTTTCTAGCACATTCATAGTAGCTATCTCTCTTTCTCCTTCCTCAACTTCTATTTCCATGTTTTGTGGATCTTATTCCTCCTCATTTTCTCTAGTTTCTCTTAAGGTATAGAATATATTTTGTAGTGGGGTTTCCACCCTATCCATCCATTCTATCAATTTCCAAATACCCTTTTCCTTTGGTGGTATGGTTTGGTAATGTTTATTTTCACATAGGTTCATAACTTCTTATGTTGGCAAAAATATTATTTCCTTCATCTTTTGGAGTGTGTTATGAATAAGTTTTTTAGGGCTGTAGAATGAGAATGTTTTATAGAAGTTAGTTTGCATCATATCCCATTCCATAGTTTCTCCTCTCTTTTCTTGGTTGATATACTGAGTTTTTGGAATTGGTGATAATATCCAATAAAATAACTAAGTATAAAGTCTTTCATCATATTCCCTCTTATTGGTCTGTTCTCTAATGCAATTTTATATGTGGGCCTTAGGTTCAATCTCACCACAATATTTTGGAGTAAGTTTCCAATCTCCTTCTAGTAGATACCTAGTTTTTATAAGTACTATAAATGCCTTCCAAGTTGAAATGTTTGGTTTGTGGCTATACCACCATCTTTCCATATTACACACTGATGTATCTTGTAGTGCTTCTAATGTCATATCTTCCCTTCCAAATATTTGAACTCCATACTTTCTATGTATGTCAATAAGTCTCCAACTCTAGAGTATCATGGAAGCTTAATATGTGAAATATTGCATGAGATGTGGTTCAAATGATGTGAAAATTTGATATGTGGGCTATCTTCTTCTCTATTTTTGTTTTTTGAATTTTGTGGTGGGTTTTCATCATTTGTGATAATGTAGATAACACTCTTCTCAACTTTTCATAGATAGCAAATTCTTCCTTCTCCCAATACTTTCCTAGATCTTATTTTTGGTTCATCCCAAAGCGAATCCTCCCTTGCATCTTCACTATTAGTGTTTAATAATTGTTGTTATTAAGAATTATTTCTCCTTCTAATTTTGGTTGATCCTAGGTGTCTTTGTAGGAATTTTTCCCAAAGAGTACAATGGCTTCTTATCTTACTCCTCACTCTCATATTGTGATACCTCTTGTATATAGGCATTGCTCATGTTTGTTTATAAGGGGATGTGTACTATTTTATCTTCATCAAAGAATGATAATTCTTCCTTGCAATAGTCTATTGTCCCATTACAATTAATGAACCACTCTAAGTCTAGCAGGATGTTAAATGTGTCAAATGGTTCCTTCATTTCAATCACTTCAAAATCTATCTTCTTCTTGATTTCTAGTAAGTTAACTTCCACATCCACCCAAGTTTCAATTGTATTGATGGAAGCACCATCTACAAGGGCAATATCGTAAGGTGTATTATATAGTGTTAGTCTTCGAAACTCTTCCCAAGCTCTCTTAGGTATAATACTAACATCTACTCCCAAGTCAATCAATACATTCTTAAAGTGTCTATGTTTACCTGTAGTTCTATCAAAAATGGTCTTTTCTTCCATCTCCTTGGGGTTTTTGTTGTATTTATGATTTGTGGTCGTAAGTTAGTATTTCTAGTCTTATTCTAATATTTTGAAAATTGTTTCAATTTTTCTAGAAGACTTTCTTCTTCCACAAATCTTGCCAGTTCTTTTAATATCTAGGATTCTCTTCCTAAAAAGAATTCCTACCATCTTCCTCTCTTTTTTCCTTTAGGATGATATTTCTAGTGTCTTCAGCTATCTAGTCATGCTTTGACTTTGTCAAAAAATAATCTCCTTCCTCCTCTTCCTCTTCTTCTAGCTCATTCCTTAATATTTTTCCTTTTGTGGTATCAATCCCTCCTCTAGTTATTATTGTATCTTTACTTATCTTTCCATATTTCATAATATCTTTCTTTTTAAGTTCTTCCTTCCCCTCTACATACTCATTTTTCCAATTGCTCTTCTTCTAAAAGTGACATTTTGCTTCTTATGTCTTCCTCATCAAGTTTAGTTTTAATACACCTCCTAGCTCCTTTTGTGTTTTGTTTAGGTACCTTCATTACGACTTTAACTCCTTTTGTTGCGTTAGGTCTTGATAATTCTTCACTCTTTATTTGCGGTGGTGAATTCTTGAAGTATTGTTGTGCTTTAAAATAGGTAAACATATCATGACTAGGATCACCACAAAATCTATAGCTCTTCTTCTTTTCCTCTTGACATTTATTGGCATAATGTCCCATCTAACCACATCTAAAATAGGTGGTGTCTTCTCGTCTTCTTTGTCCATGGCCTCTTCCTCTGCCATAGCCTACTTCGTAGTTATTTTAATATCCTCTATTATCATTCAAGGGATAACTAGTAGGAGGTTGATTGGATGCAATTTGCAATGGAGTAAATTGTGTTGCATGAACATTGTGTTGATTCTTCCATGCTATTTTTTTTTAGCCATGGCCATCAAAGGCTCCTTTAGCTAGTCCTTTGGCCCTTGCTACCCCTTTTTATATAGGATCATTGTCTTTGCACTGGTGGTTATTCGAAGGCTCATGTTCCTTATGTTCTCTTAATCTAAATAGAAGAGAAGGGAAATCATTTGTTTTGTGGTCATCCCATTCACTGCCAAGCCCAAAATATATACTTTTTAACTTCTTAGGAGTTTATTATAAGTCTGCTTTAAGTGTCGCATCTATTTTCTCCCCTTTCATCATCAAACACTAGTTCCTCAAGTGCCCTTCCTTAGAGCAATAAGTGCACCATATCTTTTTCCTTTGACTTAATATCATTCTAGTCTCACCTTTAGCCAATATGTCTTGTTTAATCTTTAATTGTTCCAACTCCAGTCTCATCTTTTCCAATTCTTTTATGTTTCCTTGTTCTTCCTTCTCCAAGGTTGTGCTTCTATTCTGCATGCTAGTTTTATGTAATGAAACAACTTTCACAATAGAAGAATATAATAGAAAATATGCTACAAATGCTTGATAATAATATGCCACTTTAAGGGGCAACATCCTAATCCACTTTGAGGGGGATACCTCCAATAGTCTTCGATAAGAACACAATTCTCAATTTGATGATAATAACTAACCTCTACCTCCTATATATACCATACTTATGCCATGGATGCCACCAAGAAAAACTAACTACCTATATAATACTATATTAATGATTATCTAGCTTAAATAAGAGTTAAGGTAGCCACAAGATGACTACTCATAACCATATACACACTATAGGATTACGAGTGTAGCATGCCCCAACCTTTACAAAAGTGCTTCCCTCAACATAGATCAATTGTGGCAGCTTCTTCATAAAATCTCTGTAGCATTTCTACCCATACAACATCATAAACACTTTGGCTTTCAACCCAATTAAATAATTCAATTCCTTAAAAAGTATGAAAATAGTTTTTTTCTTTTTATGACATCATTATTTGTGCTTTGCATAATAAAAAACATAAACATTTCATAATGTAATAACTTTACATTTCAACTTGTAAGAGAAACACATCTTTTCAATTATAATTCTCATATATGATTTATAATCAAGTAAACAAATTTACAATTTACAAATAAGTACAAGGTCAAGACTTCCATATCTAGATTAGTCTTCTATTTCACAAGCCTCGACGTGTCATCTGTAAGAGGGTGAGCATCACCCAAGTGCTTTACCTCCATCCACAGACTGGCGGTCCCCCACACACCTTCCATCTGGAAGTGGCCCTACCCTTCAACGAAGAGTATAGACTAAGGACCCCCTAGTAATGCCATCTGAGTTTCTAGTGTTGTGTCCTACATAGCCAACATGGCCATACAACTATAGCCTTCTATACCTATGTATGACACTATTGGCTGGTTATACAAATCTAGAGCATAGTGAACTAACAAGTGCAAGCAGAGACTTTTGCACCTACTTTGGCCAAAGATTTGAATAAAATTCAACCACTTCTTTAAGAGTGGAGTCATACATTCACCCACCTCTAACTCAACTTGGAAACCTTCAATGACCTATGATTAATGCAACTTGTATTTGACCAAATGGTTTGACTTTTCATAATGACCTTATTTGTATAGTAATGACTCATTAAGTCAATACATGGTTGGTTGGTTAGTTTCTCTGACTTTGAACACCCATGTTACATTCTAGTAACTTCTTGGGTCTTGGCTACTACCACTTGTTCAAGTCCCTTCTATTAACCATGAGAGTAACTAATCTCCTAAATTTAAGCTCTTTCGTTAAACATGAAGACAAAACATCATCGACTCGACCCTCTTGGTCTAATAATATTGACAAAATGTCCAGTAAGTTCATTAGTAAGATAATATCTTATATAAAAGATTACTTATCTATAGAGGTTTCGAAGCTTATTCAGGGACACACAGCTTATACAACGATAATATAATGATATCAAAGTTGGCATAGCTTTAACAAGTCTACCAAAGTTATATCACAATGATTTTAAAGCTTTCCAACCAGAGAACACAATATTTCTATCAGTCACATGATTTGTAATAATTCAGCCTTAATATCATATAGTTTTTCAGCAACATCAGACACAAGGGTTATACATTTTTTTATATATGTCAACCTCTCAAAACATAGTTCGGCATGTTAATACCAAATGGTTCATTTACTTGTCAACCTCACAAAATCCAAAAATTACATAAATACTTTGGTTTCTCAAAACACAAGCTGACTATACAAGTATGTCATCTCTATTCTAAGAGGTTACATAAAATATGGCATCTCTATTCTAAGAGGTTATATAATAAAATATGTAAGAGGTTACAATATGTATAATAAAATATGTGTATATATATATTCTTAATACAATACACACACACACACACACACACACACACACACACACACACACACACACACACACACACACACACATATATAAGTATTTATCTCTCACACACACACACATATATAATTAACAATTTCTCATAGTCGATTTACATCGATAATATAACTTAAACACCTTATAATTTCCATTAACAGAAAAGAGACCATGACACAACTCAACTCGACTAGGTTCAACTTAACAACAATTCTGTTAAAAACTCAAATTGACTTGACGTGGTTAAAAAATAGACCTACATGAGTGTGTGTAGAAACTCATATGGCAATACCTAATTTTTTGAAGTCTATTCACCTCTCTTAGGTGATACTCTCCCTCACTCTCTAGAGGGCAAGAAATTATCCTACATTTTGACAGGTTGTCTTGAGGTCCTAACACTTCAGTTGAAAAATATCAATTTATCGACCAGGGTAATATCCAAGGATGTATACAATAGGGAGTATTGTTTGGATATCTCATCTAGAAACAATTTCCTAAATCTTTAAAAAGGCTTAAACAACACATCAAACTAGAAAGCATTTGAACTCTATACGAGAAAGCATTTGAACTCTATACTAGAAAGCATTTGAACTCTTTAATCTAAGAAAACATATAAACTTTATACTAGAAATTCATACATGCAATTTTTACTATGAACTCAAGCAGTGACTAATCCTATAACTACACACACATTCAAACTTCCAACTAATAGTTAACAACAATTTAAAACTAAAGCAAATGCTCCAAAAATATTTAAACAAACGGAGCTCCAAGAATTAACGTCTTAAACATCACAACTTGTAGACACACACCATAAAACTAGACATAAAATAACACTATCTTAAATAGAACATTCATGAAAATAGAAATACTTATCTACTCTACAATCCTGCGAGTGGCCAACTCTTGGGACAAATTCATCTTTTAACTCATATCACATTCAATTGTTTCCATAGCAACATAGTAACTCCATTCATATCTTCATAACTCAAAAGGAAATACTTAGAATAACAGTATTTGTATTCATGAAAATATTGCAGAACATAACTCTTGATTATTCACCAAAAAGAGATTGATATTCATTCTTCACACAGTATGATATATATATCCATGTTTTGAGCAACTAACTAAAACTGAACTATTACAAAATACTATATTCTAGATGGCGGTAAAATGCCATTGAAAAAGTCTTATAACAGAAAAATAGAATTTCCACTACTGATGTCTTTATGGAATAAAACATATAAAAGGCTCTGAGTGGAGCCATAAAGTCTCAGATAACCAATAGAAATAAATAGAATTAAAAGAGTCTCCAATCAATGCACGCCTAAAATTTATGGTGCCCTCAACTTCCAACACACTTGACCTCAGCTGCTTGAAGCCCACTCATCTCATAGGCCATGCGTTAATCCTGCACAATTACTCAACTCTACATACCATTATATCAACATTTAATAGCTAATTTCAATCAATTTAGGAAATAAATATTTGTACAACATTTTATTAAAAATATATAAATATTGCTTATAAAAACAAATAAATTGGCAAGGCTAGGGTGATTGGGCAATGCAAAAAGGGTTATTTGTTTTATCAAAGGAATGAGGTTGTTTATACCTCATCACATTTCACTTGGAGCAACATTCACGTAGTTAGCCAATAACAATCACAACATAAGCATAATATTGATTAAATAACATATATTCATTCACATGCAAATACATCTCATTGCATACTATTTCATCAAAACATTAAATATCATGATGACATCATCTTGCATCAAAATTGTATTTTAACATAAAAGTTAAAAGTAAATTGGTCCATCAAAAATGGGGTGTAACAATCTCCACCTTCCCATGTGGTAACTTTGACCAGAAAATATTTCCATATAATGAGGTAATTTGGAATTGTCCATGTCCTCAGCTTCTTCATGTGTGTCTAGAAAATTAACTTTAGCTGCAAGATGCATTTTTCCTCTACATCTAGCTTAGGTAGCACTATATGTGTTATATTTTTTCATTGATCCACTTGCCTCTTCATTTTGTCTTGTACCTTTCCCTTGTTCTCCTTTAGACTAGAGGGTAACTCCTGATGGTGTTGATGTTTTTATTCCATTTCTCTAACCTTTTTGTGTAGCTTTGATGAAGATATAAAAGGTGGTAGATGGTACCCTAACATTGATTGAATGGTTTGACTATAATCTCCATTAGGAGTCAATCCTTTTTTAATTTCTCCAAATAGTGATAATACATGGCAAGATGTTATTGGTTTGACTTCTCATTATTTTTCCTCTTCTTCTTCTCTTTCTCCTCTTCCTCCTCCTTCTTCTCGTTCTCATTCTTCTCCTTCTCCTACTTCTTCTTGTTCTTCATAATCATCATCATCATCATCATCATCTTCTTCTTCTTCTATTACTACTATTACTACTTCTTCTTCTTCTTATTTTGCTTCTTCTTCTTCTTGCACTTCTTCTTGCATATTCTCCATTTATAATAGGTTCTAAGAGCTCATCTATAATAAGGAATCCATTTTCCTTGATAATTCCTTGATTTTTGTCTTCACTAATGAAATATCTTCCTTAACCTTTATGAATTTATCCTTCATAGCATTAGGATGAATCTTCCCACTTTCTATATCCTCATTGTATGGAGATTTTCCAAGTTTTATAGGATTCTTTTTGCCTCTTCTAATAGGCCCCGCCATGATTGAGAAAAATAATTTGGAAATAAATCACACAAAACAAATCTAGTTAATCTAAAAAAATTTACTATAGCTTACCAAGGCTTAGATTTCACTTCCTAGTAAAAATGTCGAAGAAATTAGCTAATTTGTAGCCTTGAGAGCAAATTTGGTGGAAAACCTAATTTTGTAATAACTTCCTCAAATCTATTCCAAATGCCTTAAAATTAGTATTGTAGTTATATCAACTCGCCCCATGTTCAACCTTCCAGAAATCAAGAAAAAATTCATTGAATTGTAGCCCTAGGAGCAAAAATGGTAGAAACCCTAATTTTGTAATAACTCTCTTGCTTCTACTCCAATTGCCCTAAAATTTGGATTATATCAACTTCAATATATCCTTAAAAAACCCTCCAAAAATATTGAAAATATTTTCCAAAATGAGAGAGATGTGCACTTCCCAAAATGACCTCCAAAATTGAAAAAAATCACTTCGTTTCTTCCCTTCACGGTGCCAAGATCATGCTCTTAAACTACTCATAATGAAACAAATTGCACAATAGAAGAATATAATATAAAATATACTACAAATTCTTGATAATAATATGCCACTTCAAGGGGGCAACCTCCTAATCCACTTCGAGGGGGAATACCTCCAATAGTCTTTGATAAGAACACAATACTCTATATTATGATAATAACTAACCTCTACCTCCTATATATACCATACTTACGGCATGGATGCCACCCACACTAACCTAACTACCTATATAAGAGTATATTAATGATTATATAACTTAAATAAGAGTTAAGGTAGCCACAAGACAATTACTCATAACCATATACACACTATAGGAATAGGGGTGAAGTATTCTATCTCACTTGAATACATTTCAAAAGTTCTTCCATCTAGGAAAGTTTTAACTTCCTATAGCAATCTAGACACAAACCATTCGATTATTTATTTCTCAGTCAAGGGTTCTTCCATCTTCCTTACTACTTCCTTAAATTTGTAGTCAAATTCCTTAACTATTTCCCCTTCTTTGTGTATGATTTATCTCATTTTATTGATGCTCTCTGATGGAACCTCAAGAGATCCAAAGTTAGTTACAAATTACTCCTTTAATTCTTGTCATTCCTTATCATGTTGTAGGCACTTCTTCATATACCATTTTATGGCATGATTCCTTAGTGTCCCTACCAAATCATAAATTTTGGACTGATTACCCTATTCCATTTCTTCTCTAGGCAGATTCTAACACGAAAATATGTTCAGAGGCTTTAGTAGTATCTTTTCGAAAGATAGGTAACTTCATATTTAGTTCCATGTCAAAAGTTTTTTCTCTAGATCTATTGGTACTAGGTAAGGGTTCTTCTCCTTTTTCCAGTGGGCTACTTGTTTCTGGCCTTGGATTACTATATGTCTTCTCCTTTGTCAATTTTTTGTTGTAGTTTCTCTACTTCACTAATTTCCTATTTCTCTCTTTATCTCTTGCTAGTTCAATCTCAAAGAAATCAGTTCCCAATATTTCTACGCAATCTCTTACAAACTCTGTTGTTGGTTTTCTCTTATTCTAGTTGAATCACTATATATACTCTCCATAAGCACTCTTCTTGTCTTAATCGGCATGAGGGATGACTCTTGGTCCGAGTGGTTCACCTCTTCATGTAATTGTTTCAATTTGGGAGATGCCCTTTCATTAGTTAATGACATCTCATCCATTGATATAGGCTTTTTCCAACCTTAATTAATCATTTTAGTAGTGTCCATGGAAAGGTCCTTGAACATGTTCTCAACTTCCTCTTCTACTACATTCTCCTTATTTTCTTGTAAATTCCAATCTTTCATCATTTTCTCTTTTTTTAAACCCACTCTTTCATTCACCACCTTGTCTAAGCAGTCCACACTCAAATCCAAAGGTGTTAGTTTCATAAGAGGGGTCAATAGTTCCTTAAATCCATTGTTAAATGTGATCTTTAGGTTAGATAAATTAGGTTCCAAATGAGGGTTTCAAGTCAAACATTCAAATGGTGGAGCACCCCTACTTCTACACCCTTCTTCTAATGACTCATTAAATAGCATATATTATTCAAACTCTCTTGCTAACCTTGTAGGATGTCAGTTGCTTTATCTAGATGGTTATTGAGTTGCTCAAATGTGTCTTTGTTATAGAGTAGTACAATTAACCCTTGTACCTTTGTTTGTAGAGTCATACTGATCTCCATGGAATTTTCATGTTTAGCTATTGTAAGTACCAAAATCATGTTATGCCTACATGGTTGTAATGCCCTGGATTTTACACTAGGACATTAACGAAGAAAATCAGGATGGACAATTTTTTTGCAATGCAATTGTAACACTCACATGTCACAATTGCACACTCAAGCATGAAAAACCACCAAAGTTCCACACAAAGGCACAAGAGAGAAGGTGGAAACAAAGACTCACACTTCTCTATATGACAAGAACAGCCCAAGTTGACAAATGGCCAACAAACCAAGAAACATCGACAAATGACCAACAAGCCAAAGGGAGGATCAAACATGAAACTGCAAGGACAAGCATCCAACAAGAAACCAATCACATTGCATCATACTCAATAACCATTAACCAACATGCTAAATAACTCAAAATCATGATTACAATTTAAATAAAGAATAATATGCATTTCCCAATTCACGAACATATATGCCAGATATGAGAAATACCAAATGGAATGCCACACTTGTTCAACACCAACGTCAAGATGGGCCAAATACAAATATGGTGATCACAACCATAATGTGGGCACAATACAACCCAACTCATAACCATAACATAGAGAAATAACATCATATATAAAAGAAGGCTCCAACATGCCAATTTAATCATTTTCAACAACAAGACAACTTTCTCAACATGACAATTTCCTTCAAAAAAAAAGTTCATTTTCCAACCAAATGATCATATAAAATAATGAAATGGTAGAGGCTACTTCCCAAACATGAAAGGATCACACTCCAATATTATACAAGTAATGAATATACATCAATAATAAGCCACCTCCAAGGTGCTCCAATAATCAAGAAGTACAACATGATCATAACATAAAATAATGCACAAGGAACTCTTCCAACTCCCAAGAGATCTTCAGGTAGGCCCTATGGGGAAATGTTACCCACCACCCTATCGTATTACCATCATTGAATGCAATATATATCTATGCCACTTTAGGCAACCCCTGAGCTACTGGTACAATCAATACCAGGGGTTTTTATCAAACTACCCAGTCATGCATCCAGTAACACACAGCAGAAGCATAAATTTAGTCACAAATCTGGAACTATTTTATTAACTTCAAAAACATCAACATTTACAAATTTATTGGCTTTCAAAGCTTTAGCATTACACCGCAGTATTCAATCGACTATGTGCTTACAACACTAAATCACTTTCCAACATATACAGAAATTGCCTCAATCTTCTATCCCCCCACTTTAGTTCTGCTAGGAACAACTACTAGTCCCTTTGTGTTAAATGGAACAAACCACATTCCTTCAATGACCCACCCCCTGTACAAGAATGACAGTCACCTTTTATTCTTCCTGTGTAGAAGTTAAATAGTTATGGAACTAAACATATGGGTATTCAAACTGCCACTTAACGTTTCAAATTACCAAATAGATTAATGAATATATTGTTTGACTAATAAAATAAACATCCCTTAATAAAGTCCCATACATTAGAAACAGAAAGCCTTTTCAAATTTTAAATCTCCTTGTATCAGCTATCAGCAAAATATCTCTTCCACGAACCAAGGAAGTCTTTATCGACAAATGTAGCTTTCTACGAACTTAAAAGTTTACTGTCACTACTATCAGAAAATTAGGCATTTCACAAACTAAAAGGTTTCCCGGTATAAAGCCTTTAGTCATCCATCCCCTTTATCAGCAAAACACTCTCCTTGAACTAGGTCAAAATGTCTCCATCTATGTTCTTTAGGGGTTGGGAACTTAGGCTTTCACAACACTCCATCGGTAAAAATTGTACTTCACAAACTTAAAGATTTGTCAACACAAGCTATCGGAAAAAAGGTTTGTTTGCAAACAAAAGGTTTGCTGATACAAAGTCACAAGTTTTTAATCTCCTTTTATTGGAAAAACTCCAACTGCACAAACTTACCAAAAGATTTGTTAAACCCTTGTCAGCGAATTGACAACTTGTAGAAACCACGAACTAGCTGAAGACTTAACATTTTCCTCTTGTCAAAAAAGTTTCCAATCTATGAAATAAAGAAACTTTGAGCTCCAATCCTCAGGATTTATCAGCGAAATGAGTCATCAGCAAACCAAATGGTTTGTGAACTAATAATTTTGCCAACTGAGTTCACAATCTTGCAACTTCGTCGACAATAATGAAACCTCATTCTAATTCACTAAAGTTCCAAATGACTAACTAAAGAAGACTTAGAACAATTCAAAATTCCCTTGAAGGATTTGTTGGAGAAATCTCCAATTGGCTAACTGTCAAATTGACAAACTGCCAAGTTGATGAACTGAGCAGTTTGCAAACTAGAGAAATCGCCAACTGGCTATAATAGCCAATTTTTAGCCAAATTTCACCAAATTGAAACAAAGGATACCCAATTGGCTCTTCTACATGATGACACTCTTAACTTGGCCAAATAATTCTAAATTTGCTCCAAAAACACAAAACCAACACTACAAAGTAAACATAACCCAAAAACTAACTTAGAAAATAAACTATTTTTTTTTATGACACAGGAATGCCAGTGAACTCGGATGCTCTTGCATTAGACACACTGGGTAAGTGAAATGATCCATGAGTTGGAAAAATCATGAACATTTGAAAATGCTTGGGATGGTGATCCCATGCTTGTTCTTTATCCAAACCTCCTCTTTGTCTACCTAACCTCTCCTCTTCATCTCTTGCTGAAATACTTCACTTCCACTTACACTTCCTAGGCTACACTTCTCTTGAGAAAATTTCAAGTGTCCAAACTATGATTTGTGTTGTTTCCTCTCCAAACCACTACTTCCTTATTCAATACTCACAATCTTCACACTGTTAGCCATGGATTTATGCTGCTATTGTACAAAACCAACACCACTACCTTTATTTTCGACTACAATCCCCTTCATGGGACCTTGCATTGAGTCATTCCCAATCTCTCTTGTCACCTTAAGCAACTGTTTGTTAGAATTGCAACAAACTATTGAACTGCTCTCTTGCACCTATGGCATCTTCTCTTTTACTGAACTCAGCACATACTTCTGCCCATCTTTCACAATAGTATACAAATTCCTTTTACCATCATAGATTGCTTCCCTATCAAACTACCAAGGTCTACCCAACAATACATGACATGCACTCATTGACATAACATCGCACAAGACTTCATCTTTATATGACCCAATCTAAAAATTAACCATGCATTGCTCTTTCACCACTAATTCATATTCCTTTTGCAACCTGGTAACTTTATAAGGACTAGGATGTTTCATCTTTTTCAAACCTAGCTTTTCTACTATTTCCTCTAAACTAGGTTATCAATACTACCACTATCTACAATTACTTTGCAACACTTACCCCTAGACTTGCATACAGTTTTGAAAAGACTTCTTCTCTACGATGCTTCATCCTTTGTCACTTTTGGTGTTATCAACACTCTCTTGAACATATAAGAGGCTCTCCTTCTTCAGGATCTTCTACTTTTGGTGATGCCACACTCTCTTCATCTTCTTGTACCATGTTATTTCTGCCCATACTTTTCTTATTCTTCTCCTGATGTAATTGTGGACATTCATAAGCTCTATGTCCTACCTCACCACATTGAAAATATTTCCCAAGGAACCCCTTGTTGTTGCTACCACGTCCCCCTGTAGAGTATTCTCTTCCTCTCACTCCTTGACTTGACTCCTTATTCCATTTTGAATTTATCTCTTCTTCCTGAACTTGTTTTCCTTTGTTATTGCTTCCTTGTCCTCTCCCAGCTAAGAATTTCCCTCTTCCCCTGGTATTACTCTATTGTCTTCTTTCTATCTTTTCTTTTTCTTTCAAAGCATATTGATAGGCCTCCGCTAGTGTATAAATCTTCAGCATACTCATCTCATCTTGTATATTAAATCTCAACCCATTGATATATCTAGCTACTTTCTCTTTATCCATTTGATGATGCCAAGATCTAATTACCATTTTGTAAAACTCTTCAGTATAGTCCTTTACGCTCATATCTTTCTACTTCAAATTCTGAAGTTTTCTTAACATCTCTAACTCATAATCTCTAGGAATAAATTCAGCTTTCAATCAAGTAACCATCTGATTCCACCAGGTTATTCTCACATCTCCATTAGCCACTCTCTCTCTTTGAAAATCCCTCCACCATAAAGCAGCATGTCCTTTAAGTTTTGTTTGTGCCAATCTCACCCTCTAAGGGTCACAAATATTTCCATATTCAAAATATTCTTCTAATTCTCCTATCCAATCTATCAATTCATCGAGATTCAATGTTCTAGAAAATTAGAAATTTTTATTTTGTTAGCTCCTCCAACTCTGGAAAGCGCTCTCAGGAACCATTCTTCTCTAGCATCTATTGGCTATTCATTTTCTCTTTCTCGTTCATCCTCCACAATTTTGTCCTCATCATCAGCATTATCTTCCGCACAATTTGGGTTTCTTCTCAATCCAGCAACTAAATTTCTAAAACTGTTCCTCATTTCAACACGAAACTGTTGTAACATTTCCTCCATTCTGGGAGTTCTTCTTCTCCGAGGCATATTCTCAAATTACAACTACTACTACTTGCTCTCCACATAGACTGTGGAAACAAAATCCTCTTTTTCTCACAACTCTAATGTCTCCTTCATCCCTCAGTAATTATGGGACTCCTCTTCACACTCGCAAATACCCTCTTGAGCCCTCTGAGACAATACTTCAGATTCTTCACAACATATCTCCTCCCAGCAAGAAAACCTTTCTCTGATACCACTTGGTGCAGTTAAGACCAAGGGATTTTATCAAATTACCTAGTCATGCAGCCAACAACACACATCAGAAGCATAAATTTAGTCACAAATCTAGAACTATTTTATTAACTTCAAAAACATCAGAATTTACAAATTTATTGACCTTTCAAAGCTTCAACATTACACTATAGTATTTAATCGACTATGTTCTTATAGCACCGAATCGCTTTCCAATATATATAGAAATCACCTCAATCTTCTATTGCCCCACTTCAGTTTTGCTAGGAACAACTACTAACCCCTCTGTGTTGAGCAGAACAAACCACATTCCTCCAATTACCGACTCCCTGTACAAGAATGATAGTCGCCTTTTATTCTTCTTGTGTGGAAGTTAAACAGTTATGGAACTGAACATATGGGAATTCAAACTACCACTTGACGTTTCAGATTACCAAACAAATTAATGATAATATTGTTTGACTAATAAAATAAACATCCCTTAATAAAGTCCCATACATCGAAAACAGAAAGCCTTTTCAAAATTTAAATCTCCTTGTATCAACTATCGGCAAAATATCTCTTCCACAAACCAAGGAAGTCTTTATCAGCAAATGTAGCTTTTTGCAAACTTAAAAGTTCATTCTCACTACTATCGGCAAATTAGGCATTTTACAAACTAAAAGGTTTGTTAGTATAAAGCCTTTAGTCATCCATCACCTTTATCAGCAAAACATACTCTCCTTGAACTAGGTCAAAATTTCTTCGTCGGTGTTCTTTAGGGGTTGGGAACTTAGGAATTCACAACACACCATCAGTAAAAATTGTACTTTGCAAACTTAAAGATTTGCCAACACAAGTTATCGGCAAAAAAGTTTGTTTGCAAACCAAAAGGTTTGCCGATACAAAGTCACAAGCCTTTAATATCCTTTTATTGGCAAAACTCCAACTGCACAAACTTACCAAAAGTTCTGTTAAACCCTTGTCGGCAAATCGACAACTTGTAGAAACCGCGAACTAGTCGAAGACTTAATATTTTCCTCCTATCAGTAAAGTTTCCAATCTATGAACTAAAGAAACTTTGAGCTCCAATCCTCAAGATTTATTGAAAAAATAAGTCATCGACAAACCTAAGGGTTTCTGAACTAGTAATTTTGCTAAGTTTGCAATCTTGCAACTTCACCGACACCAAAGAAACTTCATTCAAATTCACTAAAGTTCCAAACGACTAACTAAAGAAGACTTAGAAGAATTCAAACTTCCCTTGAAGGCTTTGTCAGAGAAATCACCCATTAGCTAACTGTCAAATTGGTGAACTATCAAGTCGGTGAATTGAGCAGTTCACAAACCAGAGAAATCACTAACTAGCTATAACTTAGCCAATTATCAGCCAAATTTCACCAAATTAAAACAAGGGATACCCAATTGGTCTTCTACATGATGACGCTCTCAACTTGGCCAAATAAATCTGAATTTTCTCCAGAAACACAAAACCAACACTGCAAAGAAAACATAACCCAAAAACTAACTTAGAAAATAAAATATATATTTTTGGTGACACAGGATTGCCAGTGAACTTGGATGCTCCTGCATCAGCTACGAAGAAGAAGATCATGGAAACACTACTATCAAGGCCATCTCACATAAATCCAAGGTATATGAGAGTCTCAAAAGGCACCATCACTCACAAAAGAGTCTTGAAAGGAACCATCACTCTTCTTATATTCTTCTGAATTCAAATTTCTCACCATTTTCTCTCTTTGTAAATCCACACTTTTTCTCACCACATTATCTAATTATTCCACACTGAAATTCATAGGTTTTAATTTTGTTAAAGGGGTCAGTAATTCCTCAAATCCATCATTAACTATGATTTTTAAGTTAGACAAATTAGGTTCCAAATGGCATGTGTGAATCAAGAATTTGAATGGTGGAGCACCCCTACTTCTATACCCTTCTTCTAGTGACTCTCTAGATGCAACATATTCTTCAATCTATTTTGCTAACCCTTATAGGATCCTAGTTGCTTTATGTAGATGGATATTAACTTTCTCATATGTGTCTTTGTTATGGAGGTATATTTATCCCTTGTTGCTCTATTTTGGAGTCATAGTGGGTTCCATAGAGTCCTTGTGTTTAGTTGTAGCCCCCTCAATGCACTCATTCATGCTCAATTCTTCTAATGGTGGGTTTTTGAAACTATTTGAAAACCAAGACCATCATGGGGTTACAACTTAGAAAAGGATGGAGGATCCCTTTAGTAGTATGCTTGATATGCATTGTGCAATCACATGATGTGGAAGAGGAAGAATTAGAAGTATTAGAAGATTGTGATGTAGAAGGAATAGAATATAGTTTTGGGATTTCAAAGTGAGAGAGATCAACTTTATACTCACCTATAAAAGAGGGAGTGAAATCCAAGGATGCCCAATCATCACTAGAACATGCATTAGAAGAATAATAATGAAAATGCACAACATTATCAACAAGAGGTTACAATGGTGTAAGTTGTTTAGGTGATGAAGAGGGTATGAGATTACAAAGGGTAGAATATGTAGAGGAATGATTGTTAGGACTAAGATCAATTTGTTGACAATATTGTATAGGATTTAGATTATCCCTGATTGTTGTTATCAATAACAAGTGCAAATCAAGGATTTGAGCCAACTTACTTGAATGTTGTATTTATACCCTAGTGTTAGAGATAAGAGGAGGATCAGAGCTTATGCAATGAGTTACAAAAGGTTGTGGTAGGAAAGAACAATTAAACTTGATAATATAAACCTCTTAGCATGCACAACATACATCATAACACATTACTCATTACCCAAACCAACTTGTGGTATATTATATTCAATATGTACAACTCTAATACAAAGTTTGTCAATACATCAATCGTCTATCTCTCATTATAGTACTATACCATCTCATATATATTCCCTATTTCCTTATGTTGTTCCCTATCATTATTGTTACATCTTACTTCTTTTGATCCTTTCTTATACCTAACTATAAGTACACCAAGGAGTGTTCCTCCTTGTACATGTTATGACTTTTAGATGTGTTAGTGTTTGACTAGTTGTGCCACATCTCCTTTGTGGTGGATGTAGATTGCTACAAAGTCAGCTCTATCCTATCAACAATTGTAAATATTTTATTGTTATGAAAAAATTCAATAGATTGATGTAGGGTAGATGAGACTACACCCATAGTGTGAATCCATGGCTTACCCAAGAGAAGATTATAAGAAAGAGTTCCCAACATCACATGAACCATTGTAGGTAGTGCAATAGGGTCTAACTCAATAGGCATATTTATCATGCCTAGAGTTTGGAAACTAATGTTATCAAAACCTCTGATAGAAAGATTTGTAGGAGAAGTACAAGATGTATCAACATTAATATAGTTCAAAAGGTCTAAAATACATACATTAAGACTAGAACCATTATAAATGAGGGTCCATTTTATTCCAATAGAATTTATTCTGATAATGATAAGGAGAGGTTAGTTTTGTTTTTGAACCACAATAGAAGGAAGTTCATACTATTGAAAGACAATATCATTGGTATTGATATAAATACATTTTAGTAAGGTGGCTACTTCATTGGGCTTAGAAAAAGATGCAACTTAAATCTTTTGTAAAGCTTCTTGAAGCATGCCATGATAAGAAGGAGAGATTTGGATCAATCCCAAAAGAGATATTTTAGCTTGAGTAGCTTGAAGTTGCTTAATAAGATCATACTCTCTAGTATTCTTAATGGAAAGATGAAGAAATGATGGAAGAATAGGAGCTAAGGGAGGAAGAGAAATAAGAATAGGGGTTACTTGTTTATTCCTAGGAGTGGTATATGTGTGGGCTACCACATGAAAATTAGTAGTCACAAGCACATTACACTTTATAGATTGGGGAATATGAGCATAGAAGTTAGAAGGTCAGGGTTATCAAGAATTCACTAAACACTAATTATAGGATGATAAGGTTGAGGTAAATTAGGCATGCCATATTCAATGATTTTTGGTTTTAAATCTCTTTAGTGCATCTTGAAATGAATATTGTATTAATTAGATTTTGAGAAGGATGAGATGATGTAGAAATAGAAGACGTTGATTTAGTAGGTGAAAAATGATAAGGGACATGAATGAAGTCCTCTAATATGTTATCTAACAAGTCAAAGTCCTTCTTAGAAAATGTTTTATCAAATGTATTGAAGGTTTGAAGAAAGAAATTTGACATTGTTAGATTTGCAATTCAAAGCTTAGGTTTACAAAAATGTAATGTTGAAAATAGGATTTAACCAAGAAATGTATTATATTTTCTAAGTTAAGGTTTTCAAACCATTATACTAGGATAAAACTAGTTTTGGAAAGAAATGATTTGTTACTATTTTGTTGCAAAAAGAACAAAAATCATGCTATAATCATCCTAGAATATTTTAACTTGAAAAATGATATCTTTTACCAAGATAAAACATAGAGCTAGTTTAGAAAATGCCTTAATACAAAAAACTAAACTATAGAACGAATAACCTAGATTTATAACTTTAAATGGTAGATAGAATGGAACCTATAGTCATAGAATGAAGCTCACTACCTAGGATGCTAACACAATGCACTATCATCCTTTTTTTCACATTGTCATCCAAGTTGCACATTGTCATCTAGAAAATTTGCAAAATTTAATGACTTCACCAGATTTTGAACTCATCTGCACAACAAGAAACAAAACTAGGGGATACCAAGTGATACAAAAATGAAGTTAAACCAACTAGAACACACTAAAATAATAAAATGACAAGAGGAAGGAAGATACTAGCAAACCTCTGTGCAATTGTGGTCTTCTAAATATCTATAGCTAGAACAAGAAAAGTGGTTGGGACTACTTAGGATCTTTCTAGGAATGGTTAAGCCCCTATTTTGGTCTTTCAACCTCCATGGGAAGTCAAATAGCAAAGAGATTGAAAAAGTGTGTGCTCTTAGCCTATGTGCATCTAGTAACTAAGAAAGATAACAATGAAGTAAATCTATAAGCATTAATCACTGTTCTACAAGGAAGAATACACTAGTATTGTAGTGAACAAGAGGAGGTGACGGTCATAACAAGTGAAACATAGAAGAAAATGTAATAGGAATATTTTTGTAATATTATTTAAAATGAATGAGAATAATATTACCAACATGATGTAGAAGTAATGCAGTCATGGATAGAGGATCCAATGAAGGATATTCCAACAATGAAAACTTAAAAGACATGATACTCACAACAAAGCTCAATAAAACAATAACATGATATTTATTGAATTAAAACTACAAAATGATTACAATATACCTCAATGGCCTTCCTACATGCTAGGCTACAACAATTTGATTAATATTATGGAAACTATTACATTCAATGAAATTCAATACATTTTGTGACATTTGTATCCTCATCATCAAACTCCATCTTGAACCTTCATTCTTATGTTCACACTCGAATCTCCAACTCTCTTCTAGATTCTTCCTAACTCCCCCATGATGATCTCAAATAATTGTGAATGACCTATGTATTGCAATCCTAAACCTCCAAATGATTTGTGTTAGCTTCTAGGTGGCACAAAGTTCAATGCCTCATGAAACGTGTAGTTGACTAGTGTAAACAAGTTCTTTGATCAAAGAAATGATAACATAATGGGGAATTCATGTGATTCTCAATGTTCATCCTTCAGGGTCCAATGGATGTTCTCATACACTCCCTTGATGCAAAGTACAAATAATCTAACATAAGTAGAAAAGTTACAATTGTGCTAGTTTGTCAACCTAGTATACTTCACAAGCCAAATTATGCAATTATATTGATCCAATTCTCCTCAAATGTGGATATGGAATTCATTAATCATTTTATAAAATACTCCCAAAATCATGAAACCAAATATCAACTTGTGGTAAAGTGCATTAGCTTCTTCTGCAACTAACTAGTAAATGAAAACCTACAGTTAGACAAACAAAGTGAAAAGAAAGCTTTTTTTGGTTGATGCAAGATTATTCTTGTTCCTTAGGATGCTCCTAAATCAAACACCTGAGGTTATTTGAAAAGTGAGTCCCTCACTTTTTAGCAACTAGAGGAAAATCAAGATGGTCTACCTCAGCCTTAGAAATCCAACTTGAGTCTTCTTCTATCCTTCCTCTCCATTTCACCAAATATTATTCATATCACCTATTTCTATTGTTGCTCCTAATTCTTCTATCTAATATCTCTTTGATCTCTTCTTTTGGTTGTGTCGGTATGGGATTTAGTCCTTTGTTCCTCTGTGCTACTTCCTGCTAAGTCTCCCTCATGATACTAGTATAGGTATACATTGTTGAAAACTGGAGATATGCCCAATCCTTCTGGTAGCACCACCTCATATGTATTTCTTGAATCAAATCTTCTTGAAATTCTACAAGGACCAAACTTCTTCATCTTCAACTTATTATATGTTCCAACTAGAAATCTTTCCTTTCTAGGGTATACCATTACTTCATCCCCCACTACAATATCCATGTGTCTTCTTGTTCTTTCAGATTCTTGCTTGTATTTATCATTAATCTTATCTAAGTGACTTCTTACCTTTGCATGCACCTTCTTCATGTGTTTTGTGAATTCCTCTTCCTTCACACTCCTTTTGTCCTCCTTGTTGATCTCCCTAAACTCTGATACATTCCTTGGACTGCTACCACTCACAATTTGAAATGGTGTTTTTTTATACTTTTGTTCATTGAATTGTTGTATGCAAACTTTGCCTAAGGTAGAACCATGTCCCAATTTCCTACCTTCTCTCCAACCAAGCATCTAAGTAAGTTCCCTAAGCTCATGTTTACAACTTCCATTTGGTCATCAATTTGAGGTGGTGATATGCTAAACTGGACTCCAAATCTATATTCATCTTTTTCCATAATGTCCTCCAAAATTATCCCACAAACTTAGTATACACATCTGAAACTATGCTCGTTGGTAAACCATGCAATCTTACAACCTCCATGAAAAATAGATCATCTATGTGTATTGCATCATTACTCTTCTTGCATGGAATAAAATGTGTCATCTTAGAAAAATTGTTCACCACCACTAGTATTCAATCATTCCCCCTTTGTGTCCTTGGCAATCCTAATATAGAATCCATACTTATGTCCTCCCAAGGTTTCTCTGGTAATAGTAATGGATGATATAATCCAACATTCTAACTACTTCCTTTGGCAACTTGGAATATTCTGCAACCTTGAACAAATTTCCTTACATCCTTGTATATTTATGGCTAAAAATAATTCTCACTAACTAAGGTGATTGTCTTGTCTATCCCAAAATGTCTAGCTAAACCTCCATAATGCTTCTCCTTGATCAAGTTCTCTCTCATGGAGCTTCTTGGTATTCACAATTGGCTTCCTTTGAACATCTCATTTTGAATCAAATAGTGCAACCATATACTCCTATCCATGCTCATAAGCTCTTTGCATGCCTTCCATGCCTCCACAAAATCAGGATCAACTTCATACAAATGTTTTATCTCCTAAAACCAACTACCTCTACCCTCATTTCTATTAACATATTATATCTTCTACTCAATGCATCAACAACATTGTTTGACTTCTTGATCATATGTTTCAACACAAAAGTTTAACTTTACATGAATTCCACACATTGCATATGTCCTTGGTTCAACTTACTTTGGTTATTCAAGTATTGTAGTGCCTAGTGATTAGTGTACAACATAAACTCCTTGGGTAATAGGTAATGCCTCCATTTCTTTAGTGTTTGAACTATGGTATAAAATTATTGGTCATAAACTAAATAGCTCCTATCTACCCTAGTAGTCCACTTGAATTCCTTCTTGTCCACCCTCATTATCTTAGTCAATAGTACACAAATGCTACTGAAGTTTCTAATGAGCTTCCTATAGAAACTTGTCAACCCATGAAAAGATCTTACTTCCCCAACATTTTCTAGTATAGGCCACTCCACAATGTCTTTGACTTTCTTTGGATCCATCTTCAACCCTTCAGCTAAGATCACAAATCCTAAATACACTAATTCTTCTTTCATGAAGCTATACTTATTCAAATTGACTAGCAACTTTTATTTTCTCAATCTTTGTAGTACTAACTTGATATGGTCTAGTTGTTCTTCCTTAGTCTTACTAAAAATCAGAATATAATCCAAGTAGATAATTACAAAATTACCCAAAAACTTTATCAGTACCTCATTCATCAACCTCATAAATGTACTTGGTGCATTAGTCAATCCAAAAGGCACAACTAGCCACTCATATAATCCTTCATTGGTCTTGAATGTTGTTTTCCATTCATCTCCTTCCCTTATTCTAATATGATGGTACCTACTCTTCAAATCAATCTTGGTAAAGTACCTTTCTCTGCTCAAGTAGTCCATTATGTCATTCACCCTTGGCAATGTGAATCTATACCTTATTGCGATCTTATTGAATGCTCTAGAATTAGTACACATTCTCCATTCACCATCCTTCTTAGGTACTAGTACTACAGGTACCACACAAGGGCTCAAACTCTCCCTAATTAGGTCTTTCCTTAGTAACTCTTGTACTTGCCTATTCAATTCTTCATTTTCTACTAGCATCATCCTATGTGGTACCTTATTTGGCAAGTTGGTTCCCAGAATCAGGTCAATGTGATGAATGATACTCCTCATTGGTAGCCATACCTTTGGCATGTTGTTAACTATGATGTCAGGTTATATTTAGTTAGCAACTTTGAAATCTCCCGTGGTACCTCATGATCACTAGTGGTGGTGTTCTCTGCATTTGTGGTGCTACATACCTTAGGAATCAAGGAAAAAAAACATTCTCATGTCTCAATCCATCCAAGAAATTCATTCCATCCACCAGACATATTCTAGCATTTCTACAAACTTGATCTTTCCTATCTTTTAGTGGCATCAACCTATGTCTATGGCCATTCCTCAGTACAATATAAGTGTTTACCCTTCCATCATGTATGGCATGTTGGTCAAATTTCCATCGCCTCCTCAATAGTAGATGCATACATCCATTGGCATTATATCATAGAGGACTTCATCATGGTAACCCCGTATCTTGAATCTTACCCAACATTGCTTATTGACCATTACCTTATGTTCCTTCTACATCCAAGTGATCATATAAGGGTTTAGATGTCTTAGCCTCTTCAAATTAAACTTCTTGACTATTTCCTAAAATACTAGGTTGTCTATACTTTTGCTATCAATAATAACTTTACAACACTTTCCCCCTACTTTGCATCTAGTTCTAAATAGGTTCTCTCATCATATCGACCCTTCTTCCTCATGACACTTCAGAAAGGTCCTCCTCATAACTAAATATTATCCATGTTTAGGGTCATCATCTAACTCATATGATCTCTAGGGTTCCTCATCCCAAAACATAGCTCTTGTGCTACCTTATGCTTACTTCCCTTAGCCTTGAAAACACTCAAATGCTTAGTGCCCTTATTCTACACACTTGAAACATGTCCCCCTAAAAGGTCTTTTCTCATTCTTCCCATATCCTCCTCTTCCATACTAATACCCATATTTATGGTATGTTTCACCTTCTTTTTTATCTTTGTGGTAGTTGTTTACATCTTCCTGGCCCTTGCAGTAGGTGTCATGACTCCTTTCATCATTGTTTTAGGTACCACCATCCATGCAGTAGGTATTGCCAATCCTTCTATCTTCCCAATATGGTCTCCTATCGATGCACTATGATCTTTCTCTCTAGAATCTTTCCTCTCTTCCTCTTTGTCAGTTCTTCCTATTCTCAAACCTTGTATTCAAATTATCTTCTACTTTGATCACAAATTGGTATGCTTCTTCTATGATGGTCAATATGACTAGGATTATCTCCTCTTGGATACTTTCTCTCAATCCATTGATGTATCTTGTAACATTTTCTTTTCCTACCTCACTATGCCCTATTCTAATCACCAGCTTGTGAAATTCCTTAGTGTATTCCTTCATAGTCCTATCCCTTTGTCTTAGGATTTGAAATTCCTTCATTAATTCTAATTCATAGTCCATTGGAATAAATTTCCTTTTCAACTTTGCAACCATCCTATCTCATTTTGTTATTCTCTTTGTTCCCCTCCCATTTCTTTCTAGTTGTACTTCCTTCCACCAAACATCAGCATGCCCCTTTAGCTTGTTCTTTTCAAGCCTAGCCCTTTCAAGATCTTCAATTTCCTCATACTCAAAATACTCATCCAAATCATTTATCCAATCAATCAATTATTCAAGATTCAATTCACTGCAGTAGTTAGAAATCTCAATTCTAGGTCTCTTACCAATTTTGGAAATGGCCTTCAATGTTAGGAATTAATTAATGACTAACATAGGTTATTAAATATTAAATAATTAATGTAAGTGATTATGTAATAATCAATTTAGTTAGTAGAGATTAGTTATTAGTTAGTTGTTAGGTGGTTTGGGTAGTTAGTAGGTTGGAAGGCTTTATAAAGCCATTCAATGTTATTGTAAAATGTGGAAGATGAATGATTGAATGATTGATTATTATGTTGTAGCCTCTGGTTCTTCTTTATTATTGACACAATTTCAACATTAAATACCTTCACCTAATCTAATTCTTCATCTAGATCTTTTAGATCTTGCACATCTTCTCTTGCTTCTTCTTCCACATCACTCTCATCTTCATCCCTTGGGCTTCAACCTATCTTCCTATCTTCCTCCAAAGCCTTCAATCAAATTCTATTCTCTGGCCTTACCTCTTTCACTACTTCATCCAATTTCCCAGCAATGTTAGCAACACCTTGGACTCTTCGCTATGGAATCTTTCCTAGGATCTGGTGTAAACTACCTTATGTTGGTAGTCTACCTATAATCAACCCTTTTAATTGCCTCTCAATTGATGATCTATTGGAAAGCTTCTTATAGGCTTCCTTGATTCAGTGATTAGTCTACAAGTAATACTTTTAGACTACTGACGTACTCTTCTCAAGATTTAAACCACTTAATGTAGTCATAGACGGAGGAACCAATTAAGGACAATCCAACCATGCAACAAAAACTCAAAACACATAATACTCACAGAAAATCTCAATGAAATAACAACATGATCTTTATTGAATTCAAACTCTAAAATGATTACAATCTACCACAATGGACTTCCTACATGCTAGGCCATGACCATTTGATTACTATTATGGAAACTATTACATTTAATGAAATTCAATACATTCTGTGACATTTGCCTCATCATCATCAAACTCCATCCTAAATCTTCATTCGTATGTTCTCACTTAGATCTCCAACTCTCTATTGAATTTTTCCAAACTCCCCCATGATGATCTCAAAGGACTGTGAATGACCTATATAGAGTAATCCTAAACCTCCAAAATAATTTGTGTCATCTTCCAAGTGGCACAAAGTTTAATGCCTCATGAGACGTGTAGTCAACTAGTGTAAACAAGTTATTCAATAAAAGTAGTGATAACAAAATGAGGAACTCGTGGTGCTCAATATTTATCCTATATGGTCCAATGAATCTTATCATATACTCCTTGTTGGTGTAAACTCCAAATAATTCAACGCAAGTGGAAAAGTTACATTTATGCCAGTTTGTCAGCTTGATATATGTTCACAAACCATACTGCATTATCTAGTTCTCCTCAAATGTGGATATGACATTCATTATACACTGTATAATGTATTCCCAAAACTGTGAAACCAAATATCAACTTGCAGTGAATTGCGATAGCTTCTTCTCGAACTAATTGGTAAATGAAAACTTGCAAATAGACAAAGTGAAAAGAAAATGTTTTTTTGGTTGATGCAAGATTTCTCACTCGGGCAAGATTGCGAGAGCCAAGAGAGAGTTGCGTGTGTTGGAGAGTTGTGTTTTAGAAGAAAATCCAAGAGAATAAGTTTTCAAAAGGGTTTCTTGGAAGTTGAAGGGTTATATTTAGATATTAGAGACATTTTTTTGGTAGATGAGCATTACAACAAGTGATAGAAAGTAACCAAGTGGGAAACCAACGTTTTGATTTTTGAAAACTTACAGGATGCTAGTGTTTCATGTAGATGTCTACTCATCTGATGGTTTCCTAAAGAAATTACTTCAAATTCAACATGTGGTCTCAGGTCAGCAAGAAGAATCAAAATATTATAAAGAAATTTGGAAATCTAGTGAAGGAAAAGGCCTAGATTAAGGCTAAAATGATCCCTAAAACATGCTAGCAGAATGAACACCAAAGCAAGCCCAAAACATAACATGAAATTGCTAGGGTATACAATTTTCTACATTACATGAACAATAAAAAGATGTGTAAAAATATCTTCACATTTAGATCTCAATGTTGAATGATCTTTATTTTAAAGAGCAAAGTAGAAAGACATGACCCTTGATCCCATTATATTTAGAATGCTTCATTTAAATGGACCGAATGACTATAAATCCAAAACCTTCAAAATTAAGGAATGGCTCAAAATTATATGTTTATTGGAAACACTTCTATAAAACATACTAAACAAAATACAACATTAAGAGAACATAGAAGATTTACAATAAAATGGTGATCAGTTTATATTCATGACCCAAAAAACACCATCAAAATATATTGTAAATCCAAAGTATTAACTATAGATAGTTGCATCAAGGGGAGGTGGAGGAGGGTCATCACTCGGGCACAACCCACTAAGAGTTCTCATAAGGAAAATCTAGATCCACCCACCATCCTAGTTAACAATTTGATCCTACATCACCATGGGAACTAACATGGCCCTAGCAGGTAGAGGATTCATAGCTAGTAGTGGTTATTTGTCTATGATTTCCTAATTGGTGGTGACTGTATCATGGTACCTTATTGAGAGCTAAGAGATTTCTCACATGGGGATGTGGGCCATCCCCACTGTATATGATACAATAAGAAATGGCCTTGGTTGCAAGAGTATTTGCACTTATAGGTAACTTGGGGAGGCATGGTATGAATGACTCTGTTAGGAGGAACTTGGCTCATAGTTCATAGGGTTCTCCCCAAGTGGTTGAGAAGATCCTATAAGTTTTGAAAATCTAGAGACAATTTCGCAACTTGCACTTGAATCAAAAAATAAACAAAAAAACTAAATTCACTTTCTTGATAAGTGAGAAGTTGCAACCACTATCATCATATAAACAACAACTTTGTTTATATACTTCCAAATTTGAAAAAGAATGGTAGATTTGAAGAAATTCCAAAGTATAGCAGTATAAGCAAGACATAGGGTTGTATCCACAAAAATAGCAACTCTCCAAGAGAAAAACTTAGGATGAAAAGGCACAAAAATTCTATGACTCCATAACCAAGTAGACTAGGAATATGAATAAGTCTAGGAAGAAAGCTTAAAAGTCTCAATTCCAAAACAAGTGGGGCATTTGGGCTAAATTTTTCCTAGGTGAACTGGCCTGTGGAATAAATGTAATCCCTAATAGTACAAACACAATAAAAGAAGGTAATTTTAAGCTCAAGTTTGAATTGCCAAATTATCTAAAGATAAAAGAACCACATAATGGGGAAAGAATCTAGACTCCAATGCAGGTTGAGATTAGTAATAGCTAGAGAAAAACAACTAAGCACTTTGTAAGGAAATCCATGGGTATAATTATTGAAGGTTTTATCAAAACTCCACCACTAGTCTAGATCCACAATCACATGAGGGTTGAAGCCCCAACTTATGTAGCATGACATTAGGGGTGAGCTCCTAAGTTCTTAGGATAAATGACCAACCTAAATTAGCAAGCAAAAAATTATCTCAAGGTTAGCCAAGGGGTCCAATCTCTAGAAGATACAAGATTCTTTATGGTGCTAGTATCTTTATAGAGCTATGAACCTTGGAATCTTAGTCAAAGGTAGGCTAGAAGATTTAACTATGGAAAACCACCAAAAAAAATGGTCATTGAACCCTTGTTTTCACTAAAGCTAAAGTGATGAAGAGGAATCTGGAAACCAATGTCTTTCTAGTACTTCTTTCCATAAGGGGTACCTTCCTCAATACAATGCTTGAGAAGATCTTTCCAAGCTTCAGAGCCTTCAATACTTTGATAAACCACTTAGTACAAAGAGATTGAATTTATCTTTAGATATCAGTAACTCCCATATCACCCTTCTCTTAGGGAAGGCAACATATATCTTAAGAAACTCTATGGAAGATACATGATGGTTATCCATTAACCCCCAAAAAACCACTTGAAGCTTAGATAAATAATCATAGATATCTTTAGAAGGAGCCCAACAAGAAGATTAATGCACATGAGTTGCAACCAACACTTTGGTATATAGATCTAGAATTTCTTTGCCAAAGAAAGAGGCTTGGAGATCTAGAAAGAGAACATTTTCTCTGGCCTCTGAATAATATACTACCAACACACATCAAGAGAGATTTCAAAAGCAAAGGGAATGCCCAAAAACTTAAATATCTCCCCTTTTCAATCCACTTCCATTAGAAATCTTGTAGCCTAGAAGGCATAAGAAAAGGATTCTATCTATAATATAATGACTTATGTTATTACAAGTTAGAGTGACAGGCTAGACAAAAGGTCTTGAGATAGTCTATGGCTTGATGGAAAGAATCATGCTACTCAGTCAATGTGAGAAAGGAGTAATCTGTAAATTGACCATTAATAAGCTACTAGGAAGAGGAAGCTAGAGAAAAACCCTTGACTAAACTAAACAAAGATTTGTGTGTAAGTAGGAATCCAAGATCTTTCATTTCCAACACATATTAAGAAGGAGCCAATAAACAATCCTATCTGAAGGAATAGAAAATGCCAAATCTCTTAGAGACTCTAGCAATAATAGATAAACAATTTGAAGAACCATAACACACAATTTGAAAGACATGGAGAAAAAAGCCTCCAACACCAAGAGCTTTGAGCTATCAAGAATTAAAGGCTACTTAATGTGGTCACATGCCTTCTCAAAATATTTTAGAAATACAGTTCGTTGTCTAGAAGAACTAGCCCATTCCATACATTTACAAACAACAATGATATTATCAAGGATGTAATAGCTTCAAATGAAGCTAGTTTACTTTAGCCAAACAATCTTGTAGGAAATATTTACCAATGTGATCAACTACCAACTAGAGATGAACTTTAGGTCCCAATCTCTAGGAATGAATTTGATTTATTACCATGGTTGATCAAGGACCCCAGGGAACCTTTGTGGATATCTTCTTTATGAACCTAGAGTAGGCTTGGTTCCATGAAATGCCAATTGGTTTTATAAAAAATTTACAGGGAAAGCCATCTAGGGTAGACACTTTGTCATTATCCATGTCCATCTATTATGTAGTTTGTAACTCCTCCAAAGTGAGTTGAGTATCACAAGTCATGTGAGCCAAATGGCTAAGTCAAGTGGGAATCACATCTAGGCTTTGTTAAAGTGACAAAAACACTCCTATAAATCATTTTGATCTTGAAACACTAGCTTATAATGATCTTGTTTGATATGCAATGATTTAAAAAAGTAATTTGAGGCTTTGTCTTGCACCTTACTCCAATAGAAACAATCTTGAACTTGAGCTCCTTTGGCTATGTGAGAGTCAACAATCTTGAGGTGTTGTCAAAGGCTAGTAGCTCATGTCTTTAATTACAAATTATAAGGATTAGATTCAATATTCCTAGAGACTTGAGTAAATTCCTTGGTCATAATAGCTTCAACATGCTTTTGAACATGGGCTTCTTTCTTGCTAAACTTATGTAGAAAGGTAATGGTGTGAAAAATTGTAGAGTTCCACCAATCAGTCCAAGGGGTGGTAAAGGGAGGGTGTGGCTCCAGATCTCAAACCCTAGAAATGAGGTAGATGGTCCCTTAATGAGTTAAAAGTGATGTATTTAGAAAAAATATGTGCATGTAATTTCCACCAAAGTGGAAACCCATTAAACCTTACAGGTGATGGGATTATAGTCAAAGAGAATGATCTTAAGATGCACTTTCACAAATATGCCACTATGGGTGTAAAGATAGAACACATGCTACTCAAAAAGAATAATATAATCAAGACATTTAAGCTCCATGTCCTTTCTTGCACACAAGTTGGACCACATAAACCATGGATCAAACATGGCATGCCATATCCAAAAATTTGGATCTACTAACCCCTAGCAATTTTTTGAAAATAAAACTAAGATTCAGATTCTCCAACACACCATCACACAAGCAACATGCCAACTTTATCTTGTAAATACTCCACCATATTAAATTCACCACAAACCAAATAGTTGGGAAGCAATAGGTTGTTTACAAGCCAATTTTATAATTCCCTTATATCAAGATCATCATTAGAGGCATAAATGTTGACAATCCCCATCATTATCTCACTTAGTTAAAGGTCATGAACACAACACAATGGTTGGGTTCCTCCATAGAGGCAATAATAGTTGAGTGTAAACTAGGAGAAACTAACATTCACACATCATCACATCCATCCTCACATGATATGACAAGATGAAAGGGATGAAGCCAATCTATCCTAAATAGTGACTTAACTTTGATTTCTTGTAGACAAATGGTATCAAATGAGCCCAACTACTGATATGCAACCTATACAAAGAACTTGTGGGAAGCTTTTGTAAGTCCTCTAACATTCCAAGAGATGACATTCATGTGAAGGGATCCTCCATAGAGTTCTCTAACTACTCATCCGACATCATCATCTACTAATGTTTCAAATTGATTTCCTAACAAGGGCCATTGGTTTAGCAGAGTAAAATCTCTAAGTGAAATATAGTTGCATTAATCATTGGATTCTCCCCTTAGTGACTTATCCTCACTACAAGGACAATAGGAGCGATTAGAATGTTGATTACTCATAAGAGATGTCCGAACATCCATAAAGCCCCTATAACCAATACTCGTAACCACTAATTGATATGATGAAACACTAGGTAGTCCAGAGGAAGGCACCACTATGTTCTTTTTAGCAATATGAGTGGTCTTAGACATAGAGGCATATTGAAGTTTGGTAGAAGGTAATTAGCCCTAGGCTACTTGGTGAACACATTTTTTTACCACCTATAGTTGACCAACTAGCCTCTTGGGTTGTGGGAGTAGAAAACTTAGCAATTGGCTTAGGGGTTGGCTTAGGCATGAGTGAACAATCCTTAATTTTATGATCTAGAGCTTGGAACCTAAAATAGGTGTTGGGAAAATTAATATAGGTGATTTTTTGTGAAAACTACAAACAACCAACTTGAATCTCTATAGATTCTTTGAGGTTGGAGGTGAGGTCCACCTCCAAACAAACCATTTTGTGAGGTCGAGAAATGTTTTTTTTCCAATTCATAGTAGATAATATGGACAAGTGCCTAAAAATCTTCTCTAAGAGTGCCCACATAGGGACAAGGAGCCCAAGAAGCTCAACCAACATAGGGACCTTGAGGACACTTTCTTAGAGACTTTAAAGTCCCCCGTCTAGCAAGAAAGCACCAATAAGGTGTTTTGGATGAACTAGCAACTAGACTGGTTAAGCAACATATTAATCTGTTGAGAGCTATGAAAAGTAAATAGGAAAAAGTCCTTGAATAAATTCTTAGCCTCAAATAACTTGATGTTGTGGGGCTCCCAAGAATTCTTGACCCAAGTAAGCAAGTATTGTTTTGAAGGGATACAACCCACATATGAAGTTATAAGGCTGGAATTTTCATACCAAATGCACACATATTCAACAAGATCACCAAACAAAACAACATCAGGGTCAAAGGACAAACATCATCGTAGACCTTCAAGACAAACTTCTGAGCATGTTTTAGAGCCAACTTTGTTGCCCAGTGCAACATTTGTTGTAAAAGACATAGCTTTGGCCATTAAAAAATCCATATACCATCTAAAGGGAAAGACAAGAAGTGAAATAAATGCACAAGCACTCTAAAAAATCCCACAAAAATAATATGGTGCAGTTGAGACCTAAAGAAAAACCTAATCATATATTCAAACTTCTATTACAAACTGTGATGATGTAAGAAAGAGTTATGTTGCATATTATAAAAGGAATGCCATTTTTGTTCCAACAAAATTTGGTATTCCTAAACATCATCTAATTTAATAGTCAAAGCTAAATTTTGACTAATAAAAATAGGAGAACTATTTACCACTTTTTGATATAAATAAGGTGTGACATTACTTTTAATTATTTGACTATTAAACTATATGATATTTAAGTAAAACAAACAAATATTAATAAAATAATTTAGGGTCATCAAAATATTGTAATAGTTGTCCATCTCAACCGAGGAAGACCAAAGGGATTACTTTTTTTCTAAAAAAAATGATTGTTCACCCAAAATTATTTGATTACTTTATTAAGATGAAACATTTGTGCTGATTTTGTGTACACGTAATTCTTACGTCGATTTACTGTTCACATGTCACTCGTTGGTCTTTTTCGTGCGCGGAACGCGTGCTTTATGCTCAGTGTTAAAGCATTGACATAAAAGAGGTGAGTACATCATCATTATGATCATTAGATTTGAGAGAGACGGTCAGTTCAAGTTATCTAATAGATGACTGAATTAGTTTTGAATTGGTCTCTTAGTTTTCTAAATATGGTTGACCAATTTAAAGGAAAAAAAAACAAGGCACTCTTCAATGGGAGTCGTTATTCTTTTGATAAAATGTATTTATCATTATTATGTATGCATTCATTCTTATTATATATAGTTGGTTGGTCTAAGAAAAGTTAAAATATTGTTTTACTTTCAAATAAATGAGTCATTATATTGAGTACTATTGCTGTTCATGTAGTAGAGTTTTGAAACATGCACTAATACAATGTAAATTGACGAGTTCAAATAAAATGTAGATCACATACTTAAACTATTGTAAATTACAAGTTTAAATCATAGTTTAATTATATAATAATGTGTTGAAAAACACACTATGTTTTATGTATTTATCAAGACACTTTAAAAATATTCTAACTATTTTCCAAGTGATGAGATGGACATGATGGCTATAGGTGCAAATTGTATAGAGAATAGCCTCTTCGCTCTCCAATAATTGTCAAGCATTTATTTTAGGAACATCGTTCTAACTTTATAGAATTGATAGTCACGCTGAATGTGTCAAGCATTTATTTGATGAACAACTTTTTAAATTTATAAAAATTGATAGTCAAGCTGTATTTTATGTATTTATCAAGACACTTCAAAAAGTATTTTGACAAGATGGGCACGATGGCCATAGGTGCAAATTGTATAGAGAATAGCCTCTTCCCTCTCTAACAAACGTCAAGCATTTATTTGAGGAACAACTTTCTAAATTTATAAAAATTGATAGTCAAATTGAATGTGTTAAGCAATTATTTGAGGAACAACTTTCTAAATTTATAAAAATTGATAGTCAAGCTGAATGGGTCAATAGGACGAAGAACATTAATAGAATTGGCCTCATACAATTGCTTAACTAAATTTGTTTAACTTTTAGTAATATAATGCCGATAAGGGCGTGGTTCGGTGGTTAAGTCGTTCGGTTGTAGTGGCGGCCACCAGAGTTCAAACCCCCACTGGGCCAACGAGCTCGCAAGGCGTTACGCCTTCGCTGGGCCAACGAGCTCGCGAGTTTGAAGTGTTCTTTCTTGGGGATGAGGTCCCCCGTGTTGTGGCCTCACCGGTTCATAGCTCCGGGCAAAAGCGTTGTGTGGAGCCGAAGGGCGTGTTGCATTGGCGTCACCGGTCACGTTAAAAAGTTTACCAGGCGCATTTTTTAAAAAAAAAAACTTTTAGTAATATAAGTAATCACACATTTATTTTTACTAAAGCACAAAAAATAATTTGGAACCTTTTCCTATAATGATAAGCTCTTAAATATTCAAATTTCCAGGGACTAAAATTATGCAGCTATTATTTAATGAAAAATGTGTCATGTACATATTTTCTTCTCTTTTTTATATTCTTCTCCAAATTTTACCTTCAAAATTTCTCCTATATTCTTTAAAAAAAATTATATGATTAAAAAATTACAATTTAATAACTACTTAATATAAAATAAATTAAAAATTAAAAAATTATAAGACTACGAAATCTTTAAAAACCTTAAAAAAACAATAAGTATATAAAAAAATTTAAACTAAAAAATTAAACAAAACCACTCTCTAAGCGATTAGATTCCTAGCTTACATTATATGTATGCATGCTAAAATTTTGTTATAATTAGCCGATCGGCTTTTATATGTGAATATTATAGTGTTCGGAATTGTCTCACGCCGTAAAAAAAAATACCGGAAAATTTTCTAAATTCGCAGGTTGTTCTATCGACGTACTCCTTGAACCCCCTCTTGGTGCAAGTGCTAGTTATTAGAAAGAAAGTGGAAGTCATCAATATCGTAAGATTCATATGGTCACCCAAAAAAAGTGTACATTGAATAAGGTGCATTTATAAACCACCAAGATACCAAGCTAATAAATGAGGATGATACAATTTAAAAAAAAAATTCTGCTCAATTATATTCTTCAACGTCACATGAGCATATCATCAATGGCACACCATGACAAGAAAATTTAGGACAATTTTAGAGCCGTGACAAGAGAGAAAAAATAAAGTCATTAAAGTCATTCCATCCCCAAGGATTTAGGATCCAACTAGAGACACTCTTTCCCTAGGACACCATTGGTACTGGAGTTCCTTAACCATTATAAAATTCCTAGATTTCACATCAATTGACTTAATCATGGTTCATCCTCCCACATTTTTAATATTTATATTTATTATAATCCCCAAAATTTATTATTGTTGGATATTATTGTTTCCAAATCTATAATTTATTTATGATTGTGATGATTCAAATCTTGATGAATATATTATGATGATATTTAATTTTATTGTAATGGTTAGTGTAGGGTTATAAGCATACTATACTTTATAGTTAAAGATTTAATTAAGTATTTAAATTTTAATTGGATTAAACTTAGATTTAAAAGAAATAAAACAAAATTTAAGTAATTAAGATAGATAAAAATAATGATTGAGATAGGAAAAAAAGAGATTGTTGGATTTATAGTGTGTTTTTATTTTAATTTTTTTGACCAACTAAAATATTGTAACAAAAATAGAAACTAAAATCTAATATTAGAATAGTAATATAGACCCCGTGACAAAAGTTTTTAAAATATTTAATACGTAGGATTATGTTGCACCTACAATCTAGTCTAAGGACACTTTACTTTCACATGGACTAGTCCACTATGGATTTTCACATTGGAAATCTTCTCCCTTGTATGTACATGCATCTAAGAAATTAGTAGTGCTAAAAGTGCTTTTGGAGGCTTGCTATAGATAGAGGGTAGATCATTGAATTATTTGATAGTAGTCAAGCCCTATGGCAAATTTGACAAGCTCAATAACATGTAGAGTAGAGAATGTGAATGTTGATGCAATTGAGATTGAGTAAACTGAGACTAATTTTAGAGTGACATTGAAACTAATATGATTATGGTTAAATGACCTAGTTAATGATTTGTCCTAACAATTGATGATTAAAATAACTTAGGAAGATGTACTTAAATACAAGTTTAAGATACACAACTTGAGACCTTTAGCATGCAAGTGGACAAGTAATGATCATATTCCTATAAAGTTAGCCTAAGAAGTAGGAGATTTTGAATTTCAAACCAGGAGGACTAAGACTATGGGTGCAACCTAGTCTAACAAGACATAACCTTACAGAAGTGGATAGGTCATGCTCTGAAATGATAGAGTTAACATATTTGAGTGGTAGGTTCAAGTTCAAGGTCAACTAGTACACCAAATGAAGGTGAAAGCACAAAGATGTGTCACCCTTTTAAACACATGATATTTTTGGATAGATTTGACCAAACCCACAAATTCAATATAAAATTCATTTTATATAAATTCAATCCAAAATTGATGCAAATTTTATATAAAATTAATATTAAAATTGGTATAAAATTTACTAAAATATAAATTTTATATAAGATTGATATTAAAATTGTTATAAAATCTATCTAAAATTTAAATTTCATATAAAAGTGATATCAAATTATATTAATTTTATATAAAATGATATTAAATAAAAATGATATAAAATTTATATAAATTCAAATTAAGCTTTAGAGATTAATTTTAAATTAAATTAAATTGACATATATATCGTATTAGTATTAGATTATGATTTTGATATATAATTTGATCATAAATTAAATATATACTTTAATTGATCTAAAATAGATAAATTTGATATATTTAAAGTTTAAAACTTACTTTTTAAAATGATTAGTTATTTAATTATTTAAATTTTTTATATTTATTTAGTTTAATTTTCATTTATCAAAGTGTTTAAAATTTAGAATTTTTTAATTTTCATGCAAATATGATTAATAGAGGTAGAGATGACACACTTCAAAGATTGTGAGATGTATTAGTACATTTAGATGAAATAATTAATAACACCTATGTACTTCCTAACCGAGATAGTCTATTATCTATTAGATTAGAGTTCCATGTATGATTAATACAATTCTATCATACAATCCATATAATGATGCTAGCATTGTGAGATTTTATTGCTTATTATCAGCTAGTGTTAGAGGCACCGCGTGGTATACTTTGAGATTGATGACTTAGTCAATACTAATGACGTTAGAACTATGTTTCCATTTTATGCATGTTCTCATAAGGTTAGGGGGTATTGTGTCACTAGGTGTGAGGACGCTATTGTAGAACCTTTGATACATTCTCATTAGCTGGTAGTTCATCATGTGTGGCCTCAAAAAGATGAGGTACCATTATATTTTTGTAAACAATTATATACAAATATACATTTAGTAAAGAGTGTGGACAACACTTCTTTTCTCTCTATTTCTAGATAGGGAAAATGACAAATTTATGACCAACTAAATTATCTATGGCCAAACCATTGCTCTCATCCAAATAACAAGGAATGTGTGGATCTTAACCTTCATGTGTTCTATTATCGCTTGGATTTACACCCTTGTTCGAACTTGTTGTTCCAACGATCCAAGGACACAATGGGAATGACCTCAAGGTGTGGGATCTTATTGTTTGAGGTCAAACTTTTAGATTAAGGGTTCGTTCCCAATATGAAACATGATTTTAGATGCCTAACCTATCCTATTCTAACATCATCAAGGAAAATGGATAGAAGGAGAATGACAGAAAACAAAATAGTGATGCACCGAATGGAGTGAAGAAATTATGTATTAGCCTTGCATGCACAAAATAATCATAAATAGATGATAGGCATACACAACTCATAAAAATCTTAGCAAAGGTAAAGAAACAAAGCTAAAACCACAAGGAACTGATCATTCACAAGATAGAATTTCAAACTACTAACATTACACAGTGCAAATAATATGAGAAGTCATATAATCAGTTGTTTATTGATCAAAGAGGCACAATACAGTTGATACAAATTCTTGAGTAGAGAATGATTTAATACAGGAAGAAAATAGAGCACAGCGTGACAATTTTCCATTCATGGTTGAATTAGAAACAAAGACGTGAGAGGCCAAAATGGCACAGTCCATCAACATTCATTCGATTCTTGGAAATGCCCACAAAGGCCTGAGTCTCTTTTGACAGAGCTTTTGCTAGGTAAAGAAAAACCTTTCCCTTTTGATACATTCTTGAATCAATATATATAACAATTCATCTCATGGCATTCGGGCTGGAAACACCTCCCCCAACTGCCACATTAACTTCAACATTGAGCCTAGGCAGAAAATCCCTACCGCATCTACTTCTGTCACCTTGACATTGATTCACCCCAACTCCGCCACCTGTCAGTAAAATTAGCATTCATTCACATTAATGGCAAGGTTTCTATATTGAATCCACCCCACTCCACTATTCATCTCTAATCCATTTTGATTCGCATTAATGGCAGGGTCTTGGGTGTAAGTTGTTGCATTCAAGACACCAAAATCCCATGCATGAGGCACAATAACCTCTCAGTGTACCACCGTACAATCGTACCACCACGTGCCTCTCTTGAGATGCTTCCATGTCTTCCTTTGCAAGGTCAGAGACTTGTTGAGTCATCTACTTTAGTTAATGGCACCTTAGGTGCAAGTTGTTGGCTTAGATGAATCCTCATAAAGATGCGAGGACTGTTGGATCATTCTACCTTTGAATCGACGGTTCAAATCCCCTAATGCATCATGGAAGAGAAAGGGACCCACCACTGGTGATGTGGCATAGAAGAACTAATTGTGTAATGCTCAGGGAGAGTTAGGTCTACTTCACTAAAGAGTTGCACGGTTGTGATACATGGAACCTTTGAAATAGGCTCCCTATTTCCTTTGTTTCTATTGAGCTTCAAATAAACGGGCCCTACCGCATGATGACCTAGATAGGACAACCAATGGTGCACCATGAAAGAGTGTCAACATGTGGCTCTATGATGAGCTACATGATTGTGACAAGTGCCAACTTGTTGTGCCTCCCTTCGCAAGAATCTGAGCTCGTTGGGCCATTGAGTCATTGATACTATCCAATGGCACAACAAGAGAATGTTGTCAGAATTGACATCTCCTGGAGGTGCATGGGGATGGCATGTGGAATCTGAAGGGACTCTAAACATTTTCCTTTATGTAACATGGGAGGGACCTTCTATGATATGATTCAACCACCAATTGACGAATGACGCATCATTTTAAAGTTATCAAAACTGATAACTTTAGAACATGCACGGTAATGCCACATGGCCCAACCTCATGGTCTATTTCTTCTTATGAATCCTCTAAGTAACTTGGCCCTGCCAAAGAATGACTCAACGCCACATGGTTGAATGACACATCATCTTAGAGTTGTCAGAATTGGTAACTTTAAGTGATGTAGAATGTTGCCATGTGGCAAATCTTGTGTATGAGCTTGACAACTTGCCATAGACTTTCAATGAAATGGGAGGCTTGTGAACTATTGAATAATTTTTGGTAGGTTAGTGAACCCGTCAAAATGTTGAAATACATGCTTGTTTCTTTTTTCTTGATTCTTCCAACTCTTTTTCAACATTTTGGTGAAACCATGAACCTTTTGGCAAGTTCACAAGTTCGCAAATTCATGAACTTGTTGAAACACCAAAACATAAGGTTTTCGATCTTTCGGTAGGTTCACAAACTCACGAACTTGTCAAAAGGAAAACACTTAGGCTCTTTTCTTAAATCTTTCAAGGATGGGAGCCCATTGAAAATGTCTCAGATTGGATTATACGATGGGCACAATATGGGAATGCAACAGGGGGCATAGGACTTAGGATTTTGATGGATTTGGGGGAGATTCAAATCTATTAACATGTTCCTAGAGACATTTTGGAGAGGTTGAAAAGGTAGTCATAAGTCTTCAAGGGATGATGTTAATGATAGTATGACTTCCATTACACATAATATGCAGTGCACATCTGATCACATGGGTTGATTTATGTTAAGTTCAAACATGTTTAGCTCTTGAAGTTTTATGCCATCCACCACATATGAATCATTGATTAGAAAAAATTCGGTATTACCCTGGGACATCCTAGATATTAGCAATTTTAGGGAGTTGCAAGCATGATGTAGTCATGGTAGGATGGTCCATTGAAGGAATACCTAGTTATGCAACCAACACAACAACACACACACAAACAACTGCAAACAAACAAAATTCACATAAACAACCATAACATTCTCATTATTATAAGCTTGCACAATTATCATCATGTTTACAACCACATAACTTTCTGCAATGGTACCTCTTACATGTCAGGTGCAACCATTTGATTACAGTAAGATTCACAAATGGATAGTTACCCCACTATCTTCCTACATGCACATTGTTGGTACTCATTTATGTTTAGGATTTTATGCTTGGGCGTTTGCAGGTTTTCTAATTCAAACCCTGAAATTTCTGAGTCATGGGGTCTTGCATTGTTTTGTCTATTCTAATGGTGACCTCCTGTGGTGGGTTCCTGGTTAATAAGTCTCATCCTCATTGCTTTTGTGTTAATAGGTTGACTAGCCCCATGCAATGTTTTACTGCTTTTTCCTATCGCGCTTCTTGAAAATGCTAAGTTTTGTATGTTCAAGTGGTCATGTATGTTGGCAGGCTTGTGAAATTTAAATTGGCTTCCAAAAAATCATAAAGAATTGAGTTATATGCATTTTATATGCATATTGTGTTTGCATATACAGAGGGGGAATCTTTCCCAGATTCCCAAGAATATTCTGCAGTTGTATGCATTTCCAAATGCATATCGGGCTAAAAGGAATGCATGTACATTGGGAGAATCTTTCGTAGATTCCTGGAATATGTCGCTATTGTATATTGGGTTTGCTTGTATGTGTTTCGTTGTATGTCCGAGTATACATCGACTACATGCATTATAAAAATACAATGAAGAATATACAAAGGTGTAATATTTCAGAAAAGATTCTTTGTTTGTATGAAAAGGTGAATTGTATGTTGGAAAGATGCATCGGTGGAGATATGCAAGGAAATGTACAAGTAGAGACATACAACCTAGACGCAAAGGAGGTGTCGAATACAGGGAATAATAATTTGAGGTCCATCGGTTGTATAAGGCACTTGTATATGCTGATATACAAGCTGATGTGCAATGAAAGGATACAAGCTGGACTTAAAAAGGAGGTTCATTGTGATGCATAATGATTTAAAGTTCACGGCTTGTATGTATGTATGTGTGTTGTATATCGTGGACATACAAAGGGGAGAGGTACAAGCCAGACCTAAATAGGTTTCCAATCTGCCTCATAAATATTTGGGGTCCGCCTTGTATGATAAGCAATTGTATGCTTGTGCAATGGCCGATATGCAAAGAGATTATCGCCAGGACCATATGTATCAGCCAACCTTTCTTGGGTCGTTCTGATGGCTGATGGAGATCAAATGCACAGCGACAAAGGGCGAATCACAAGTTGCCATGTGCCTGGGTACTGTTGCATGTATATGCATTTTGCATATACAAGGGATTTTGAAAGGCGAACAGTGGCGATTGTATATGCATCCATTCTTGCATATACAAGGGCAAAATGGCAAAATGGAGAGGGGGAAAAGTCAGCAATAGATGCATGAGGTGCTGACGTGGCATGGTATTATTGGTTCACGACTTTGCAAAGGTGTTTTGAGCCGTTTATCTCAGTGATGGAATATAGATCGACGGTCAGGTTTTAAACCTTCAGCGATGGATTTTCCTTGTGTCTGCAGTCAATTTTTGAGTGGGAAAACTCCATGGGTGTGCTACTGCAATTTCCAAGGGGAGCTGCGGGTAGTTGTGCCATTAATGGCAACATACAGAGGCATGGGCCGATGGTTGAACGGCCAACTACCAGGTTTGTGACAAAGATCTTTGAACGACGGTGCAGATCCCGAGCTCACCTGCCCTTTCCTCTGTTTTCCTGGGTTGCCTTCAATTTTGGGCACCATTTCTGGTGCACTGTATCTAGCTAATTTTTGATTTTTGCCTTGTAATTAATGTGGAGGACACTTTCTTGTTGTATAAGCAGACTGTGTTACTCATTTTTTTTTTGTTGAAAACTGGAAAACTTCTTGGTGCTGTAATCGGATACAATCTCATTGGTGGCTCTGTTCTGGGTGTTTTGTGAGTTTATGAGTTGTATGTTGAATGTCTTATATACAAAATTTATCAGTTTCATGTTGATTTAAATGAGTAATGCTTTATAGCATGTGTTTTGTTATTTGTCTCCAAACTAGATGTGTTCTTCTTCTAAATCTAAATAGCTAAGGGGTGTTTGGGATTCTAGAATATGGGTTTGCTATGTTGAATGCTTGATCTTTTACCTCTTCTTAAGGAGTGGATTAAATGTTTCGGGTTAAGTATTGAGAAGAGTACATTGCAGTAACGATGTTCATAAGCAGAAATAACTAAATACTTAATCTTGGGTATTATCTGTAAGGCAGACATTGCATAATCCCCTTGAAATCTGATTTTTGTTTTAGGTCTGTGATAAACATTCACATATATATGTCTATTGACTCCAAGCCCTGTATAGGCACCGATCTGGTCTTATATTTTGGTTGCAACCCAAAGTCTTCAGTTTTGCATCCAAACATAAAATCAAACTCAAACTTTAAATACAAACCATTAGGACTTTAGAAGTAGTTTTAGGACCAAAATTCTCTATCTCACAACTAAATATAGGCCCAAAGCTAGCCCCTTTGCATTATTCCACAGTTTTGGTCTGCATAAAAGAGGATTTATCTGCTTTGTATCAACATCCAAGTAAGTTCATGTGCATATGTTATAGATGTTGAATAGGGAATACCCCCTTGGTTTTGCAGAGCCTAAAGAAGAGGAGGCGATATTTATAGAGTCTATCTCTTGTACTGTTGGCCCATGGCTCGGGAATCCTGTTGATCAATGATGGCTACCTTATAGGGATAACTAGGAATAAGCATCCAATCGGGAAAAAATACCAGCAAAATTGGCAACTCCGATGGGGAATGTTTGTGTAACACCCCTGGTTTAAAAGAAATTAATTCCTAGTTATAGGTGGCGACTCCGAACAATCTCCCAAACGGTAAAGTAAAAATTTGTATGCTAGGGAGAAGATCCCTGCGTAATTCTCTGTCTGAAGAATTACCTAGAAAAATGATGTATAGGAAAAAGGGGACTGCTGATGCCAGTCAAGAGGGTTCTCCCAGAAGTAATGATAATATTCAAGACAATCCTGCATCTTCAGAGCGGACTGTTACCTCCCGAATCGGCAGAGGGTTTGCCAGCTCCAATGTACAGGCAGATTCGGTCAACAGATATGGGAGGTTGCATGAGCTGCCTCCCCTTCACTTCTAGTTTTGCTGCACCAAGGGGGGTATCCCTATAGCTAAAGATGTAACATTGACTAGCCCAATGACAGAAAGGTTTAGCTTGACAACAACAGGCAGAATACTCTCATGTGTGGACCAGGATGTGTGTGATACATCACTAGGTTGGCAACGTTCTTGGACATGTGTGTCTGGTTATGGATGAGAGTATGCAGGGGGTTCCTCATCCTACTCCTATGACTAACAGGTTGGAATTATGGAATGGTTGGTTTGATGGTTTGGATGCAAGATAGGGATTTTTGGATCATAACTACTTCACAAGGGCAGACCGGTGCCTATCCCAGGGCAAGGAGTCAACTAGACATATACAAGAGAGTGGCTTACAACTGGCATTCAAGTTTCAAGGGGTTGGAACGGGTATCTTCCTTACAAATACCACCCAGGAATGGGTATTTAGCTGCCTATACTTACAGACATCCCAGCTGACATACATTCTTCTCCATACCTTAACCTAAAATAATTTAATCCACTCCTTGAATGGAAGTTAGAGATCAAGTATGTGGTATAGCAAGACTATACCCTAGAATTTGAGAAACCCTTAGCAACCAGATTCAAAAGAAGAAAATGCATGCAATAAGTGGAGACAGACAGCAAAACACATGCAAGAGGCATTTTTCATATAACATTAACACTGAAACTGAACATATGTGTAAGATACAACTCAGATGCAACACATAAACTCCACAGAGATACCATAGATAGGAAATGCTCTATATTTCGTTATTTACACAAAAAATTGCCCAAGTCTTCCACCAACACTGACTGGCACAGTTTGGTTTTTTATACCAAGACTGTGTACTCAGCAAAATTAATTACAAGGCAAGGTCAAAATTTCTTCCAGATACAATGCATGATAAATGGCACTCAAAACAGTCAATGTAGCAGAAAGACAAAGAAGAATGAGCAGGTGAACTCAGGATTTGCAACGCTGCCCAGGGATTTTCTTCATCAATCAGGTGGTTGACCTGTCAATCATCAACCCAAAACCTGCAAATTCACCATTATTGCTCAGCTACCCACAGATCCTCAGTGGCGTGTCATTAGAGTTTTTCCCGCCCAAAAATGGTTGCACACGTTAAAAAAAACCATCGCTGTAGGTTCAAAACAAGGCCGTCGATCCACACCTATCATTGAGATCCACGGCCCCAAAACATGCATGAAGAGTCACCAACCAATAATGTCGTGCCACATAGGCACCTTGACCTTCTATCGCTGACCCCTTCTCCTTTCATTTTGCCTTTATCACTTTTGTATATGCAAAAATGAATGCATATACAATCGTCACTGTTCTCCCTTCAAAAATCCCTTGTATATGCAAAATGCATATACAACTATTTGATATACAAGGCGGACCCCAAACCTGTTTAGAACAAATTGAAAATCAATTTGGGTCCGACTTGTATCCTTTTTTCCTGCATATTTCCTTGTATATGTGCATGTACATTTGCCTCATACATACAAGGCAGATCTCAAAAACTTATCCGCCGCATCTGACTTCTTCTTTGGTTCCAGAATGCACATTTCTTCATGTATAATGGCTTGTATGTGCAAACATACAAACGAATGCACATACAACTGGTGGGCCCCATCACTTGTGTCTCCCCTGCGACATTGTAGCAAATGTATATTTGCACCCTTGTATGTGCCAATATACAAACACAAATATACAAACCCTCATATACAACTGCAGAATATGCGATGGAATATTCTAGGAATGCATCTTTTCTTTGTATGTGCGCCTGAATGTATATTTATTTGTATGTTTGAAATGCATGCTGGCGGCTTTGTATGTAGCTCGATATACAAGACCACTTGTACATCGCACTGTAGCAGAAGCATGTCTGCCACCCTTGTACATTTTTCCTTTGTATCTCCGCATGCAACTTGATATACAAAGTAGGAATATTCCCAAGAATCTGTGAAAGATTCCCCTTTGTATATGTACATTCAAAGCCTGATATGCATATAACTCATTTTTCACCATTTTTTGAAGGCCGATGGAGACTTTTACAAGCCCGCCAATGTACATTTTGACCTATATGTATATACAAACACCTCTGTATATACAAAGACACTTGCACCTTAACTATTTTTTTGCATTTCTTCAACTGTAGAGGCTGAAAGTGTTAGAGTTTCTTGGATTTTTTGGGAAGGTGCCTGCATATTTAAATGCTTGAAACTGGACTGCTCATGCAGGCGGTAACATAGGCTCCAATTGGGGACGCATGCCTCTTGTAGGCATGGCGAGAACCTCAGATCTCTGGGATACAAACCAATGCCTTATCCATTGGGCATAGAGTTGAAACTGTACTAACCTACATCACAAAACACATTTATTAAAATTACTTGGTGGCCCAGGGCCACCAAAAAGGAAAAACCATAGTTTTCCTTTGTCAAAAACCTTGTTTTGATCTAATATCACTGGATCAGGCCTGAAGAAACTGCCATGGTCTGGCCACAAACAAACCTTGTCATTCGCATATACAATTATCTCATTGAGCCGGCTCCTCTCAACCTTATGCAAACAACCATCAACATTAGGCAACATGTGAATGCCATATTTATCACACAATGCATATTCAAATGAAATATAACACATGTTTTCATCTGTATCAGCATCATGCATTGCAAAATGATCTCCTAGCTAGACTGAAAACTAAAAGCACTCAAAGTCCACCCTGTAGCTAGGAAGATCAGGTCTCACTTTATCATAAGCTAGCATATCAAAGAAAAAGATTTCAAATTCACAGTTGTGCACATCATGCACACAACCATCAGCTACACCTAGCTGAAAAAACTTAGATTCTGGCACCTCCCTACAACAATCTTCATGATATATGTTGGTTGCTCTTTCGTCAAGATGAAAGATAGAATCCGTATCAATTGCATTTCTTAGATCCTCACCATACTCAAACAGATCCTCCTCACTATATTTGTCAAAAATGGGTGATCGAGGTGTTTCAACTTCATCATGGTATGCTACTAGTTCATGGGCAATAGAACATGCATCTTCATTACCAATGGATTCTCTTTGTGGGGGAGTATCAGCCTGTATGGCATAAGCAAAACCATAATCAAATGAAGAACGATCATGCTTAGCACTAGCACCTGTTTCAATCTCTGACTGCTCTTCATCATCTCCATGTGTCTGAAAAGAAGGCATTGATTCACACATGGAATTGCTGCTCTGTTTGCTTATTTCTTCTCTATCCTAAGCACAATATTCACAATCATCTCCACAAATCCATTCAAACAGATGTTCATTTCTATCCATAACCTCATCATTATTTTCAGAACCAGACACCTCAACTTTGCAATGGGAGTTATCATTGATCCTTCTACTGGCATCCTCAACTAATGCATTTTCAGTCTCATTTTTATCTTCACATGATGCCATAATCACTTGGTCATTTTCAGCCTTATAACCGTTATTCATACCAAAACCTGTGGATAGGGAATTCTACAGATACTCATTTCTCATTTTTTCTATATTTTCTAAAAACTTGTAAGCCATCTGCATACTTGTTATCTTGAATTCCCTCAATAATGGACTAGAGCCCTACTCGAAAGCTTCAAAATATATGCCAACACAGGCTGAAATATCAGGTCTGAAGGCTTCAGGGATTTGTGAAAGGGCTACTGCAAATCTATGACTGAAATCAATAGCGGGATCTTTATCTTTTTTTCTAATTTCCATTAATCTTGCAATAAGATTAGTAGGTTCTCTTGGAAATTCTTTTCTAAAATAGTCAGCAAGTTCATCCCAATAGGCAAAGAATTTCTTTGGAAAGCTCAAATACCAATCTCTGGCTCTAGCACCAAAGGATCTAACAAAAAACCTCATCCACATATCCTCATCCCTAAATGAATGTCTCTCTATGAAGCAGTGAAAGTTTTGGATATGTGCACCCCCATCACACACATTATGTCCATTAAATCTAGGCATCTGATTGTAAATTTTAGCAGGCATACTTTCAACTTGATAATCAACCCATGACAAATCTAATTGGTTATATAAAGGATCAAAAGAGCTTACAAGAGGGTTATCATTCTGACAGGCAGACACAACAGGGTTACTACTATTTAACTGAGCCTGCTGGGCTTCCAAGGATATCAACCTATTCTTTATCTCTTCAATTCTTTTACTCAATACATCATCCCCCTCTCAACTGAGTATGGGTGAATACATACTTGGATTCATAAAAACTTCACTCTTAGACATCCTATGTCTGTCTAAGACCTAAGGCTTCCCCCTGGCACCTAACTTATGCAATAAAACAACAAATATAAATGGGAAGGAGCTAGGTACCTTTTCTCATCCAGATGCTGAAGCTTTGAACAGAATATTTTTAGATCTCAATAATATACATCAGCCTTTCATGTGCACCAAAACTTTTTTGCAGAGTCACCACCTCTCTAAAGAGGATAAAAATTTCAAACAGCTGAAAGCTTATCAAATATTTTTCTGAGTTCATTCCACTAGCAAAGCACCATACTCACATGAAAGAACCGGATATGCAGCAATGATCTCACATTATTTGACTCTTGTCCCTAGCAAAGTCACCAAATCTGTTACCTCCCGAATCGGCAGAGGGTTTGCCAGCTCCAATGCACAGGCAGATTCGGTCAATAGATAAAGGAGGTTGCGTGAGTTGCCTCCGCTTCACTTCTAGTTCTGCCGCACCAACGGGGGTGTCCCTATTTGCTAAAGATGTAACATTGATTTGCCCTATGATAGGAAGATTTAGCTTTGTGATAACAGGCATAATACTCTCATGTGTGGACCAAGATGTGCATGGTACATCATAAGGTTGGCAACATTCTTGGACATGATTGTCTGGTTGTGGATGAGAGTATGCACGGGTCCTAATCCTACTCCTACAACTAACAGGTTGGAATAATGGAATGGTTTGAATTTGATGGTTTGGGTGCAAGATAGGGGTTTTTGGATCATAACTACTTCACAAGGGTAGACCAGTGCCTATCCCAGGGCAAGGAGTCAACTAGACGTATACAAGTGAGTTGCTTACAACTGGCATTCAAGTTTCAAGTGGTTGGAACTAGTATCTGCCTTACAAATACCACCCAGGAATGGGTATTTAGCTGCCTATACTTACAGACATCCCAGCTGACATACATTCTTCTCCATACCTTAACCTAAAACAATTTAATCCACTCCTTGAATGGAAGTTAAAGATCAAGTATGTGGTATAGCAAGACTATACCCTAGGATTTGAGAAACCCTTAGCAACCAGATTCAAAAGAAGAAAATGCATGCAACAAGTGGAGATAGACAACAAAACGCATGCAAGAGGCATTTTTCATATAACATTAACACTGAAACTGAACATATGTGCAAGATACAACTCAGATGCAACACATAAACTCCACAGAGATACCACAGACAGGAAATGCTCTGTATTTCGTTGTTTACACAGAAAATTGCCCAAGTCTTCCACCTACACTGACTGACACAGTTTGTTTTTTTATACCAAGACTGTGTACTCAGCAAAATTAATTACAAGGCAAGGTCAAAATTTCTGCCAAATACAATGCATGAGAAATGGCACTCAAAACAGTTAATGTAGCAAAAAGACAAAGAAGAATGAGCAGGTGAACTTAGGATTTGCACCGCCGCCTAGGGATTTTCTTCATCAATCGGGTGGTTGACCTATCAATCATCGACCTAAAACCTGCAAATGTTACCATTATTGCTCAGCTACCCGTAGATCCTCAGTGGCTTGTCATTGGAGTTTTTCTCGCCTAAAAATGGCTGCACACGCTCAGAAAAAACCATCGCTGCAGGTTCAAAACAAGGCCGTCGATCCACTCCTATCGCTTAGATCCACGGCCCCAAAACATGCATGAAGAGTTGCCAGCCAATAATGTTGTGCCACGTAGGCACCTTGACCTTCTATCGCTGACCCCTTCTCCTTTCATTTTGCCTTTATCACTTTTGTATATGCAAAAATGAATGCATATACAATCGTCACTGTTCACCCTTCAAAAATCCCTTGTACATGCAAAATGCATATACAACTGTTTGATATACAAGGTGGACCCCAAACCTGTTTAGAACAAATTGAAAATCAATTCGAGTTCGACTTGTATCCTCTTTTCCTACATATTTCCTTGTATATGTGCATGTACATTTTCCTCATACATACAAGGCAGATCTCAAAAACTTATCCGCTGCATCTGACTTCTTCTTCAGTTCTGGAATGCACATTTCTTCATTGTATAATGGCTTGTATGTGCAAACATACAAACTAATGTACATACAACTGGTGGGCCCCATCACTTGTGTCTCCCCTGCGGCACTGTAGCAAATGTATATTTGCACCCTTGTATGTGTCAGTATACAAACACAAATATACAAACCCTCATATACAACTGCAGAATATGCAACAGAATATTCTAGGAATGCATCTTTTCTTTGTATGTGTGCCTGAATGTATATTTGTTTGTATGTTTGAAATGCATGTTGGCGGCTTTGTATGTAGCTCGATATACAAGACCACTTGTACATCGCACTGTAGCAGAAGCATGTCTGCCACCCTTGTACATTTTTCCTTTGTATCTCCACATGCAACTTGATATACAAAGCAAGAGTATTCCCAGGAATCTATGAAAGATTCCCCTTTGTATATTCACATTTAAAGCCCGATATGCATATAAAATGCATATAACTCATTTTTCACCATTTTTTGAAGGCCGATGGAGACTTTTGCAAGCCCGCTAATGTACATTTTGACCTATATGTATATACAAACACCTTTGTATATACAAAGACACTTGCACCTTAACTGATTTTTTGCATTTCTTCAACTGTAGAGGCCGAAAGTGTTAGAATTTTTTGAATTTTTTGGGAAGGTGCCTGCATATTTAAATGCTTGAAACTAGACTGCTCATGTAGGCGGTAACATGGACAATACCTTATTTTTCAAACACTGAGGCTGAAGTCTAGAACGTATATGAAAGACAACAGGGTAGTGGATTGAGAATGAGATCAAAGGTGTTTCAAGAACGCCCTTTCCATGATTCCCCTGATAGATTTGAGGAAGCTGAATCCCCAAGGGATGATAATGATGATCAGAATGTAATAAAACCGTCCTTTTCTATGCCGAGAGAGGAAGAATTAGATGAAGAAATCAAGAGCATGAGGGTAGAATTAGAATATTTGTAGGCGGTAAAAATTAGAGATGACATGAGACAGAAAGTGCAAGCTCTGAGAGTTGCTCAGAATGATTTAATTCCTACCCTTGAAAATGCAAATATGCAGAGAAATCAGCAAAGAAATGAAGTCCAGGATCAACATAATAATCAAAGACAGAATGCAAATAATGCTAGAATACCATTAAATAATGTAAGAAAATAGAATGCAAATAGAAATGCAAATGTTAATCAGTTTGGTAGACAGTCGATGCAGCTAGATAGATTCAGACAGCTTGTTTTTGATGGCATTCCTGGTTATCCAAATCCTATTGACAAACATGTGAGGCTGCAAGTGCCTAAATTTTCAGGGAATAATATTGTGTCAGGGGAAGACCATTTAAAATCTTTTTAGAATATCATGGACAACTTTGAGGTTGAGCATGAGGATGTTTTCATGAAATTGTTTATGCAATCCTTAGTTGATGAGGCTAGAGAATGGTACAAAGGTCTGCCTGATAGAAGTGTTTCATCATGGGAGGACTTCAGGAGAATATTCAAAGAACAATATGGTGACAAAACTGATCCAAGTTTCTTCATTAATGAATTCACTGGCATTACCAAAGGATCAAATGAACAGGTTGCTGATTTCAATGCTAGATTCATGAAGGTATTGGACAAACTGCCACATCACCTGAGACCTAATGAACCTATGTGCATAGTGTTGTACATAAATGCTTTTGATGCCAAAATAGCCTATGGATTGAGGGATAAGGGTCCTCACAGCCTCAGAGATGCTTTCAAAATTGCAACAAATATTGAAAATAATAGAAAAGCATCTGGTAAGACAAACAGAAGAGATGATGTAAAAATTCTGTAAAATCCAAATACTAAATCTCAGAGTGTTCAAGGCAATGCATCTACTTCTGAGGATAAATTAGATAAGGGACAACTATTGTCAAGGACTTGAGCTATAGAATGGCTAAAAATGAAAAGGGGATAGGTCCTGACAGGCAAGTTTACCAAAGGCAAGAAAGAAGACCATCATTACATGATATGCCATATAATACCAACTGGCATAATGGTAAACCCATTCTCCTGAACAACAACCCAAATCCAAGGACTCAAAATGTTAAGGAAACACCTGATCCTTTGAAGAAGGCTGTCAATATGGTTGGTGGCACCCCATGGTGCATAATATGTCAAATGCCTCAATCACAGTCACAATGTCTGATTGCTCAATCCTTATACAACAATTTGTTGCCTGCGATGAGTGCAATGAGCTGCATTGCATGGAAGATGATAGTGTAAATATGCTGTCTAAAAATAGGGAGTATCCTTCCCATGATGCTGATGCAAGCATGAATAATGAGATTTAGGTCTGCCAACAGTTTCCTTGTGATGAAGATGATGATGACAACTATGCCTATGCTCAGGATTCACACAATTTTCTGAATAACTTGAGGAGGCCTTCTGATGAAGAAATTAGGGCCCTCACAGCTGCAGCAGTGGCTCAAGTCAAAAGCAATTATAATCTCAGGGGTAAAGCTCAGGTAAGCAACTCACACCAACTAGAGAATACTTTTGCGAGCTAGCCAATGCATAGTTATAAAGGGGCTGAGACACAAAAGAAGCAATGGAGCAACAATAAGCAAAATTTTAAGCAAAAAATAGGTCATGATTCTCAAGGACCAGAAAATAGAGTTCCCCAGGTTGAGGATCAAAACAAAAATCTCCAAATCAAAAAATTAAGGCTGGATTATCTCAGGGTAAAAATAAGACCATGGACCAGGCCACAACTGTTATACAAAATTATGCTCCATTTGAAATAACTCAGGTCTTGTCCCAGGTAAAAGTCTCTGTTCCACTGATGGAGCTGATGAAAGTTGAAGAATTCAGAAATAAAACATTGTCCTTGATTTCTGGAGTACCCTGTCAAGCTAATCAGAATATTGAGACTCAGGGTAAGAAACAAGCCCTATGTATTGAAGAAGATGAGATTATTGAGGTATATCTAGGGATGACCATGACAAAGTGCCCTTTACAGGTTGAACCATTTTATGTCTTCCTTGTCATAAATGGAAAAGTGATTAAGAATTGTATGCTTGACTCAGGAGCATCAACAAATATCATGCCTTTAGCTATCATGCAGCAAGCTGGGTTAAAGATAGATAAGGCATGTGGGAAATGCTATGCCATGGATGCTAGAGAAGTGCCAGTCATTGGAGTCATGAAAGATGTGGATTTCAAACTGGCAGCATATCTTGAAAAGACCTACAAAATGAACATAACAGTTGTTGATATTAAGCCACAATATGACATGTTGTTGTCAAGAAGATGGGCATCATTGATTGGTGGGAGTATGCAATTAGACCTATCATATGCCATGATCCCAATGAATGGCAAGGATGCCAAATTGATCAGAGAAGAAAGATCATCAGAAACAGTTGACGACCAGGAGTCAGAGGAGCATATATATTTTGTGGACATTGACTGTGAAAATTTCAAGGTTGTCTCAGATGTTAAAGAAAGTGAAGGGAGAGATGTTTGCATTCCGAAGCTTGACCAACAGGGTCTTTGGACCATGTACTTTGATGGAGCTTGTTTGAAGGAAGGCTCTGGTGCTGGCATTGTATTTCTGTCTCCAACTGGTAAGCTTCTAAAATTCTCATTCTTGCTGAAGTTTGCCTGTACAAATAATATTGCAGAGTATGAAGCTCTGTTGTTAGGATTGAATGTTGCTTTGAAGCATGGAATCAGGATGCTCAAAGTATTTGGGAATTTAGAGTTAGTTGTTTCCCAAGTCAGAGATAAGTATGCATAAAAAAATAAGAGGTTAAAACAGTATAAGTATGTTGTTTGGGATACAATTGAATTGCTTGATGCTTTTTCAATAAACTGAATTGAGAGATCAAAAAATGTCAGGGCAGATTTTCTAGCTAATGTAGCCATAAAGCTAGATGATATAACTCTGTCAGATGTAACAAATGTTGAAGTCAAATTTAGACCTACAGTGCCAGATAATGTATGCAGCTGGCAAGTGTTTGATGATGATAAGGATTTGCAGAGATTTCTACATTGTATTGATGACTATGAGAACCAAGAAATGGATTTTTAGAACTTTGTAGAGGTTGTAGATGGGCAAGAAACTCTCCTAGGGAAGGAGATAATTCAACTCAAGACAAATAAAATCCCTAGAGGGCTGGTTGCTTTAAAGAGAACTTTTGACAATAGGGACCAATTTGTTACAAAGGCATCTCCAACAAACAAGAATGATTTGGAGGAGATAAACTTGGGGACATCTCATGCTCCCCAAAAGGTGTACATTGACAAACAACTCAAGCCACATATTAGAACTATGCTGATTACATTACTGAGAAAATATAAGCATGTCTTTGCCTGGTCATATGAGGACCTAAAATCTTATAGAGAGGATTTATTCCAGTATGAAATCCCTTTGATGCTTGAAGCTAAACCATTTAGACAAAAACAAAGACCTATCAACCCAACTTTAGCTCCTAAAATGCAAGAAGAACTCATGAAGCTTAGGGAGGCTGGAATAATTATGCCTATCAGACACTCAACTTGGGTGTCCAACCTTGTCCCAGTCAAAAAGAAAAATGGTGACATCAGACTTTGTGTGGAGTTTAGAAATCTGAATGTATCTTCTTTAAAGGACAATTATCCATTGCCAAACATGGAAGCCATGTTGCAGAAGGTGACTGGCTGTGAACTTTTATCCATGATGGATGGATTTTCAGAATATAATCAAGTGAAAATAAAAAAATTAGAATAGTTCAAAACTGCCTTCACTACCCCATGGGGAACTTAAATGTATATGTGAGGATGCCATTTGGGCTGACAAATGTGGGTGCCACATTTCAGAGGGCTATGGATGTTGCTTTTGCAGGATTAATTGACTCAATCTTGGCTGTGTATCAGGATGACTTGACAGCTTATTCAAAAAGGGAAAAGCAACATTGCATGCACTTAGAACAAATTTTTATTAGAGCATTGGATTATGGCATCTCACTTAACCCAAAGAAATGTGCTTTTGGGGTAGTGGAAGGAAAATTGCTTGGTCACATTGTTTCCAAGGATGGAGTCAGGATTGATCCTGAAAGGGTGGCTGCAATTGACAAAATTTAGATCCCTGGAATAGTGAAAGGTGTTTAGTCCTTCTTTGGACAAATTAATTTTGTTAGAAGATTTGTGCCTAACTTTGTAGAGACCACCAAAGACATTTCTAAAATGTTGAAGAAAGGTGTGACTGTTAAATGGGAAGATGAAGCAACTAAATCATTCCAGAACATAAAAAAGGCTATAAAGATGGCTCCTGTGCTAAAATCTCCTAATTTTTCTAAGCCATTTCAGCTGTTCTCATTTGCTACTTTCCATACTATTGCTGCATGTTTATTGCAGAAAAATGCAGAAGGTTTTGAACAACCTATAGCTTTCTTTAGCAGGTCATTGCAAGCTGCTGAGCTGAAGTATGACATCATGGAGAAATAGGCATATGCACTGGTTAGAGCAGTCAAGAGCTTCAGGCCATATTTGGTAGGCTCTCAGATAGTTGCATATGTACCTCATGCAGTAGTCAAGGATATCCTTACTCAACAGGAGGTAACTGGAAGAAGATGTAGATGAATAAACAAATTGCAGGAGTTCAATATTGAAATACAGATCACAAAATTGGTAAGAGGACAAAGTTTAGCAAAATTGATGACACAGTCAAACCTAGAGGCATGCCAAGTGAATGTAGTGCATAATAAAATTATAAATATTTTAGAATCTGAATGGTATAAGGACATAGTACATTATTTGCAAGATTTGAACTATCCTTCCCATCTCAGTGACAATCAGAAGAGAACCTTGAAACTATAGGGTGTTAAATACATCATTGTTCAAGGAGAGCTGTATTGGAAAAATCCTGATGGTGTATTACTCAGGTGTGTGAATGAGGATCAAGCTAATGATATTCTAAGTGACATGCATAATGGAGTATGTGGTGGACACTATGCTGGCCAAACAATGGCCCACAAAATTCTCAGAGCAGGCTATTGGTGGCCAACTCTCTTCTCAGACACACACAAAATGGTAAGAAAATGTGATCCTTGCCAAAGGTTCTCAAGAAAGCTAAGATATGAAGGTGCATTACCCCTTAGGACTATAACTATAGAAGCTCCATTTCAGCAACGGGGAATTGATTTTATAGGGGAAATCTCAGAAAAATCAAGTGGAGGGCATAGTTGGATTCTGGTTGCCATTGATTACTTCACTAAATGGATTGAGGCCATTCCAACTAAAAAAGCTACAACCAAAGTGGTGATGGATTTTATTCTGGAAAATATTATTATCAGATTTGGGGTACCGGCCAAATTGGTCACAGATAATGCCATGTGTTTTAGGTCTGGTGAATTTATTGATTTTTGTAGCAATTATGGAATTGATTTGTCTCATACATCACCATACCACCCACAAGGGAATGGTCAAGCATAGTCGAGCAACAAAAGTCTCATGAAAATCATCAAAAGGGTAGATAAAAACAAAAGGGCTTGGGATTCAAAGCTAAAGTTGACATTATGGGCTGACAGGGTGACAGTAAAGAGAGTAGTTGGAAGGTCACCTTTTGAATTAGTATATGGTGCAACAGCTAGATTGCCTGTGAATAACCTCCTACCAGTTTATAAATTCATCCAAGGGAACGATGAGGAAATTAGGGACCCAATGACTGAATGAATAAATCAGCTGGTTACACTAGATGAAATTAGACGGGAGGCACAGAAAACAAACATCAAGAAATAGCAAAAGGTGAAATACTTGTTTGGTAAAAGGGCTATAGAGAGAAGGTTTCAGATAGGTGACTTGGTCCTTATGTGGAATGCAAGGAACCAGGATAAGGGCAAGCACGATAAATTTGAGCCCTTATGGACTGGCCCATATCAAATTGGCAATATCCATGAAGATGATTCTTACTTTCTCCAATTGCTCAATGGTGAACTACTGGAATTGCCAGTGCACAGTAAATTCCTTAAAGCCTTTTTTCTCATAAATGAGTACCTTATGTGCACACTGTAAACTAGGTGTAAGTATTTTGTACATGCCTTGTGTGGTCAGTCGTGTTCTGAGTTTTGTGTTTTGTCTGGTTTGCCCCGGAATAGTCTGATCCTCGCTGCAGTCTTGCGCCTGCACATCCCCAATCAGAGCTTGTTGATACTCATTTATGTTTAGGGTTTTATGCTTGGGCGTTTGCAGGTTTTCTAATTCAAACCCTAAAATTTCTAAGTCATGGGGTCTTGCATTATTTTGTCTATTCTAATGGTGACCTCCTGTGGTGGGTTCCTGGTTAATAAGTCTCATCCTCATTGATTTTGTGTTAATAGGTTGACTGGCCCCATGCAATGTTTTACTGCCTTTTCCTGTCGCGCTTCTTGAAAATGCTAAGTTTTGTATGTTCAAGTGGTCATGTATGTTGGCGGGCTTGTGAAATTTAAATCGACTTCCAAAAAATCATAAAGAATTGAGTTATATGCATTTTATATGCATATTGTGTTTGCATATACAAAGGGGGAATCTTTCGCAGATTCCCAGGAATATTCTGCAGTTGTATGCATTTCCAAATGCATATTAGGCTAAAAGGAATGCATGTACATTGGGAGAATCTTTCATAGATTCCTGGAATATGCCGTCGTTGTATATCAGGTTTGCTTGTATGTGTTTCGTTGTATGTCTGAGTATACATCGGCTACATGCATTATAAAAATACAATGAAGAATATACAAAGGTGGAATATTCTAGAAAAGATTCTTTGTTTGTATGAAAAGGTGAATTGTATGTTGGAAAGATGCATCAGCGGAGATATGCAAGGAAATGTACAAGAAGAGACATACAACTCAGATGCGAAGGAGGAGTCGAATACAGCGAATAATAATTTGAGGTTCGTGGGTTGTATAAGGTGCTTGTATATGTTGATATACAAGCCGATGTGCAATGAAAGGATACAAGCCAGACTTCAAAAGGAGGTTCATTCTGATGCATAATGATTTAAAGTCTGTGGCTTGTATGTATGTATGTGTGTTGTATATCGTGGACATACAAAGGGGAGAGGTACAAGCCGGACCTAAATAGGTTTCCAATCTGCCTCATAAATATTTGGGGCCTGCCTTGTATGATAAGCAATTGTATGCTTGTGAATGGCCGATATGCAAAGAGATTATCACCAGGACCATATGTATCAGCCAACCTTTCTTGGGTCATTCCGATGGCTGATGGAGATCAAATGTACAGCGATGGAGGGCGAATCACAAGTTGCCACGTGCCTTGGAACTATTGCATGTATATGCATTTTGTATATACAAGGGATTTTGAAAGGCGAACAGTGGCGATTGTATACGCATCCATTCTTGCATATACAAGGGCGAAATGGCAAAATGGAGAGGGGGAAAAGTTAGTGATAGATGCATGAGGTGCTGACGTGGCATGGTATTATTGGTTCGTGACTTTGCAAAGGTGTTTTGAGCCATTTATCTCAGAGATGGTATATAGATCGACGATCAGGGTTTAAACCTTTAGCGATGGATTTTCCTTGTGTCTGCAGTCAATTTTTGAGCAGGAAAACTCCATGGGTGCGCTGCTGTGATTTCCAAGGGGAGCTACGGGTAGTTGTGCCATTAACAACAACATATAGAGGCATGGGCCGATGGTTGAATGGCCAACTACTAGGTTTGTGACGAAGATCTTTGAATGGCAGTGTAGATCCCAAGCTCACCCGCCCTCTCCTCTATTTTCCTGGGTTGCCTTCAATTTTGGGTGCCATTTCTGGTGCACTGTATCTAGCCAATTTTTGATTTTTGCCTTGTAATTAATGTGGAGTACACTTTCTTGCTGTATAAGCAGACTGTGTTACTCATTTTTTTTGTTAAAAACTGGATAACTTCTTGGTGCTGTAATCGGATACAATCTCATTGGTGGCTCTATTCTGGGTATTTTGTGAGTTTATGAGTTGTATGTTGAATGTCCTATATACAAAATTCATCAGTTTCATGTTGATTTCAATGAGTAATGCTTTATAGCATGTGTTTTGTTATTTGTCTCCAAACTGGATGTGTTCTTCTTCTGAATCTAAACAGCTAAGGGGTGTTTGGGATTCTAGAATATGGGTTTGCTATGTTGAATGCTTGATCTTTTACCTCTTCTTAAGGAATGGATTAAATGTTTCGGGTTAAGTATTGAGAAGAGTACATTGTAGTAAGGATGTTCATAAGCAGAAATAACTAAATACTTTATCTTGGGTATTGTCTATAAGGCATACATTGCATAATCCCCTTGAAATCTGATTGTTGTTTCAGGTCTGTGATAAACATTCACATATATATGTCTATTGACTCCAAGCCCTGGATAGGCACCAATCTGGTCTTGTATTTTGGTTGCAACCCAAAGTCTTCAGTTTTGCATCCAAACATAAAATCAAACTCAAACTTTAAATACAAACCATTAGGACTTTAGAAGTAGTTTTAGGACCAAAATTCCTTGTCTCACAACTGAAGATAGGCCCAAAGCTAGCCCCTTTGCACTTATTCCACAGTTTTGGTCTGCATAAAAGAGGATTTATCTGCTTTGTATCAACATCCAAGTAAGTTCATGTGCATATGTTATAGATGTTGAATAGGGAATACCCCCCTTGGTTTTACAGAGCCTAAAGAAGAGGAGGAGATATTTATAGAGTCTATCTCCTGTATTGTTGGCCCCTGGCCCAGGAATCCTATTGATCAATGATGGGTACCCTGTAGGGATAACTGGGAATAAGCATCCAGTCGGGAAAAAATACCAACACACATAACAACTAAACTATGAAAAGACCACTTTCCAAATCCTATTGCATGGCTACACACTTCAATAACAATATAAATTTAGAATTTACCACTAATCTACTATAATGATACACACTTAACTCCCTATATGTTTCCTTAGATTGTACTCCACATCATACTCTGTAATGTCCCCTTTTAGGATATTCTTGCTCTCTTCACTTGCATACAATAATATCACTAGAAAGGGACATAAGGAATATTTAAAGATCAACAAATTAAGATAATATTAAGTGCATAGCATCATAGCATGATTAATAATGAGAACAATACTACATCACACAAATAATGAGATCAAATCATCATAGCATAATCCACATTCAGTTCAATTCATAACATAATTTAGTATCGACTATGTTCAAGACTTAATCCTTACTTCCTTTCTAATCCTTAACCTTGAATGGGGATTTACTTGTCTAGGGCACGATGACACCACCTCATGGATTGGATTTACTCCGCCTCTCCCTAACAACTTAATTGTCTAGGGTGCGATGACACCACCTCATGGATTGGATTTACTCCATCTCTCCCTAACAACACCTCGCCTCTCCTAAGGTTGTAGGTAATAGAAATAACTAAGTATTAACTTGAACATACTTGATATACCTTAGCACATTCAGTTTTGGTTATACTCAAACCTCAATCCTTATTTCTATTCTAGTTCACAACCTTGGATGGGAATTTACGTGTTTAGGGCACAATGACACCATCTCGAGAGCAAGGACCTAGATTCCAACACATTTGTCCTTCACCCTTGGGGCCCATCCCATTGGGTGGTTTTACTCCACCTCTCCCTAATACACCTTACCACTCTCAAGGTCAGAATAACTAGAAATATGCATTGGGTTTGAACTCATCACTACTTCAATGTATCATGAACATAATCTATTGATGTTATCCTTATATGTTTCATAGCAAGTTACACAATGCTTATCTAATGACAATCTTTCCATTATATACATTTACTACTTAACACATGGCATTCATAATAATAACACGAGGTTAGATACATCTTACCAAGATAATTCTTGCCTTTGTTTCCTTGTATCTTTGAAGTGTTTTTTTCCTTCCTTACCTCTGCCCGATATGTTATTGTATATTATATATAAGTATAATTCCCAAAATTAGAAACACATATTTTGAATCAGATGTCTTTCTCATTGATTTTTGGTGTAGACATTGTTTCATATATTCATAAATATCTATATCATATTTTATTTACTTATCTCTGCTTTTTTCCAATGATCGATTCCCTAGTAAATGGTATTCATTTTCCTTCTACTTCTGCTGTGTTCTCCAATATGCATTTACAAACTCTTAATATATCTCCAAAGTGGTGATTACTTCTAGAGACACACACATTCAAAACTGAAGAGACATACCTTTTTAAAGGAATCGGGGCCTTGTTAAAATTAATTGTTTTAGATCACACCCCTTTGTGACACGGTTGCTGCCCCTATAATCATAATAAATCTGTAGTTTATAATACTTATATGCTGCCCTGTCTTCACTTTATAGTGATCACAGTCCTTTTTAGTATCTTTCTTTATTTATATGAAGTTACCTTTTTATAATTTAGAATTATATTTATTATTATTTTTTTATATTAGTATTACATACTAATATTAATATTAATATTAATATTAATAATTATATTTATATTTATACTATTATTATTTATATATATATATCATATTTAATAATATATTATATTATAATTATAATAATATTTAAATATTAATATTAATAATTATATTTATATTTATATCTGTTATTATATTTATTATTTATAAATACAATAAATAGATTATATTTTAATTATATAGAAATATTTATATAATTATTTAATATTGTTTATTAAATATAAATAATATTATATATTCATAATTATCTTTATTCAAATTGATTAAACATTGTACTGTCTTTTATCATGATGTTTAAATCTTTAATTTAAACAATGCCTTAATATCGGGACATCACATACTCCTTGTACCTTTACTCAACCTCTCAGACGTCACCCCTTGCTGCTAAAACTTACTCTCTAACCCTCTACCATACCATCTCTTCTTTGCCTCCTTCAAAAACATTTCAACAAAGTATATATAGCATCCTCAAGTTTCCCAAATGATCTATGTTGGCCACAAGATGGTGCAACCCCCAAAACTACATGAAATGTGTCACCAACCAAAAATAACAAACTTACAAATTCAAATGGTAAAATAATGGAGAACCTCCATGTGGTAGACCACATACACTCACAATGGTTAATTAAAACCACACAAATATTCCTCCATTGTCTAAAACTCCAAACTAATTTGTAGTCTTCTAACCATCCAAATCTTCTGAAATCTTAACACTAGATCCATCAACCACAAATGAAACATATCCCAAAATTGCAAGATCCAATCTCCCAATGTGGTGAAACATGCTAACATTAACTATCATAGACTCATAACCACAAAATAATAGACCAATAGACTACTGAACTAAACCACAAAATCTATCTTTCCAGATATGATACAATGTTTCCATGATGCCCATGGATAATCCTGCATGAGACACCTAGGGCTAATAAAAAAGTGAGTCCCTCATTTTCTAGGAAAACCTGCCCCTGCCTAGATATTCCAACCTGCTTCCTTTTCAACTTATTCTTTCCAGCTCCTTAATTACACCTCAAGCAATCCACCCTAAGAACTACTTTCACCCACATTATTGGACACTCTATTCTACCAATTATCCTTCGTGCTACTTTCCCTTGACCTATACTCATTCACAACCCACTTGTTCTTTTCATCAACTAGTCCCTCACATCTAACAATCTCCTTCTTGGTTGTCACATACCCTTCTATTATGTTTCCTACTACCGCATGTTCCTTAGTACAAATCCTCATCATCTTATTCATGTATCTTGTCTTCTAGACAACTTCCTTTTGGTGACATACACTCTTTCATTAATTCCTTTGTGATACTTATTTTATATTTGTGGTGTTGTCCAATGTTCCAACAATGATGCACATCTTTGGAATCAATGCATATCATCCCTCCCCAATGCACACTTCAACACTATTGTAAAATTGTTTCTCAATTTCCCTCAGTACCATTAGCTTATGTTTCTGGCCATCCTTCCAGATCATATAGGTGTTAGCTCTCCCATCATACACAACTTTTCTACCAAATTACCATGGCTACCCTTATAGAAAATGACACACATCCATTGGTGTAATGTCACATAGCATCTCATAATAATATGCTCCAATGTTGAACCTCACCCAACATTGTTCTTCCACTAGAATTATGTCTCCTTTCTACAACCAACCAACCTAATATGAGTGTGGATGCTTCATCCTCCTCAACCCCAACTTATCCACCATCTCCATAGACACCAAATTGTCTATGTTACCACTATCCTCTATCCACTACCACATCACAACACTTACCACCTACCTTGCATTTGGCTTGAACAAACTCTTCCTTTGTGTTAGCCCCTCTCTTTTGTCACACCTCAAAGCTCTCTATGAAATAAGTGAATCTATACATTTTGGATCTCTCTTCAAGGTAGGTGATCTCTCACCTCTAAATACAACTCATGCACTACCCTTAGTTTTCTTTCTTTAGCACTCAAATGCCCTATGTCCCTCTTCTCCACACATGAAATAGGTTCCTTGGAATAATTTCTACCTTTTCCTCTCATATCCCCCTCTACTCTTTTGAGAATATCCTCCATGGTCTTGTTGGCCCTCTCTATGGTACATATCTTCTACTCTTTCATCCTTATATAACCTCTCCCAACATCTTTGCCTCTATGGTAGTTATTGTTGTCATATCTCTTGCCTCTATGGTCCAAAATATCTTTTTTCTCTCTAAGGTGGGAATTTTGGTCTTTCCCTTCATTGCAGTACTGGTTACCTAACCCCTCAAGATTGCTCCTCTATTTTCATACCTCACTCTTTTGGCACTAAACTCTCCTCTTTCTCTCTCCATCCATTAGCTTTGTCTTTCCTCCTACTTCCAATTTTGCTTCTCTATGATGAGTGTTAATTGGTAGGCCTCCTCTACTATCTAGATATTCCACATACCCAAATCCCCTTGGATGGATTCCCTCAATCCATTGACATACTTTACCACATTCTCCACTCCTTCTTCATGATGCCTTGACCCAATTGTCAGCTAGTAGTACTCCTCAATATAGTCTTTCACAATCATGTTTCTCTGCCATAAATTATGTATTTCTTTCAACAGTTCCAACTGGTAATTTACCAAAATAAACTTGGACTTCAGCTTCTCCACCATGTGGTCCCACTTTTCAATACTTGTCTTGCCTCTTTTATTCCTCTCTAATTGAACCTCTTTCAACCATATCACCACACGACCTTTCAGCTTGGTCTTTATAAATTTCACCCTATCTGGGTCTACAATATCCTTATACTCAAAATTCTCCTCTAGATCGATGATCTAGTCTATTTGCTCCTTAGGATCCAAGTTCCAAAAAATTTTTAAAATGTCCACTCTAGTCCTCTTGCCAATAGTAGTTATGGCCTTCAACATCCTCTCCTCCTTGTCCTCTTCTCTTCCACTTGATTCTATAGGATCTACCTCCTACTCTTCATCACTCTCCTTAGCCCTAGGATTAGGGTTTCTCTAGCAGTCCTATTGTAGTTTATCCATCTAGTTTTGTGTTGCCTTTAAAATCTAATATATCTCCTCCATTTTTCCTGCAACATTAATAATACCTCACACTCTCTTTGGTGACATCTTGACTTGATGGAACTAGGTTGATGATTTTCCCATAATTACGCCTTGTAAATTGCCTCACAATAGGCACTCTTTCTATAAATGTCTGTAGATAGCCACAACTCAGACTTTAATCAAACTCATTCTTAAGAAACTACACCAACTAGGTGCACTCACACGCACACGCACACTCTAACACTCTTCCCACAATTCAACCTTTTATCTAATACTAAATGATGTAGTCATGGAAGGATGGTCCAATGAAGAACTGTCCAACCATGTAGCCAACATAACACACACACAAATAATTGCAAACAATAGAAATTCACATAAATAACCACAACATTATCATTGATATAAGCTTACACAATTATCACTATGTTTACAACCACATACCTTGCCACAATGGGCCCTCTTACATGCCAGGTTACAATCATTTGATTACAATAAGTTTCATAAATGGATAATCACCACAGTATCTTCATGCATGCACATAACAACTAAACTATAGAAACACCAATTTCTAAAACCTATTGCATGAGCTACATAATTCAATTACAATATAACTTAAGTATTCTACTACTCTATTGCAATGATACCCACTTAAATCCCTATATGCTTCCTTAGGTTAAACTCCACATCATACTCCTTGTACCTTACTCAACATCTCAGACCTCACCCCTCATTAGAAAAACTCACTCTCTAATCCTCTACCATACCATTTCTTCATTGTTTCCCTCAAACAATTCTCATCCAAGTATATGTAGCGTCCTCAAGTTTCCCAAATGATCTGTAATAGACACAAGAGGGTGCAAACCCCAAAACCACATGAAATGTGTTGCCATCCAAAAATAACAAAATTATAAATTAAAATGGTAAAATGATGGAGAACCTCTACATGGTACACCACATACACTCACAATAATTAACTAAAACACATGGATATTTGTCCATTGTCACAAACTCCAAATAACCCTCTACAAATAGAAATAATCTCAACTATACACAACTGTCAACCTATAGACACTCACAAACGTGTTGATGGTGTTTTTAGCACGCAACAACATAGGTAAGAGACCAAGGTATCTCACCTCTCTTGAAAGGAATCTTATCCAAAACTTTAGAATAGGACTTCCCCAAGGTTTATACAGCTAGGTCTTAGTTTGTAGGATAACTTAGTGGACATGTATTAGGTTGCTCCAACCAAGAGGACTTACATGCAATGCAAACAAACTTTAGTGCCTTAGGGTTTGATTACACATGACCTTGATCAGTTTTCTGATTTGACAATGTGAACTGATATATACTTAGATTGCTATAAGATATGTGATTTCAACATGCAACCAACAATCTGCCAACTTACATTCATTAAACATGAATTCTGTGACAGCACTATGCAAGCTTATGAAACCTAATCTAACAGGATCTGATAAAGAAAATGCAAAAGGAAAAGGGAAGAGAGAAGGGGTAGAGAGATCCTATTGACAACTACAAGGATGATTAACACATAGATAGACAGACTCCCAACAATAAAAAAATATTTGCTTAACCAGGCAACCCACAGTGCTATAGAGACTATGCAATCTTCTAAGGAAACATAAGGATTTTCAAACTGTCAAAGATTCATTCAACACCCAATTCCTAGTGCAGTTCAATGAGCTCACATAATCAAACTTAGCTCATATAAAATATGCCTAGACTAACCATGCACAATGAGATACAATCAACAAGACATCAATGGTATGGATAGGAAATACATCAAATATATGAATGATTAACCATAAATGCAACTGAATAACTAATTGGAAAGGTGAAGAAGAACCATGATAACCATATCCAATCAACAAAATAAACTCAAATGGCAGCAACAAATGAAATTATGTTTATATTGATTCAGGAAAATGGCAGAGTTTCAACAATTCCTTCTTCAGTGCTTCCTTCCCTTACAACCTTTACAATGAGAGAGGTTGCATTTATATAGAGAGGCAAGCATACCGAGTTTTTCAATGGATGGTGGAGATTAACTCAACACCAATGGCTTAGATTACATGGCATTTAATTTTGGTCGGTGGGCATTTACATTCTTGGATTTGCTTTTGTCTTGTAGGAAAAAGACAAAATTACAACCTTTTAGCACATGGGAACAAGACTAAATAACAAAATTTTGAGTTGTTTAATGGGACAAATGACTTTTCCAATGAGTTGACTAGTCAAGAGGAGTATGTGGCACATTTTTGATGAAGACATGTCCAACTGGACGCTTGCTAGATTGACATTTGATGTCTGGATGGCTGGGATAGTTGTGAACATGCCCTGAACATTAAATAGGTTCTGCAGGAACACTAATGAAGTAGGCCCGATCTCTTGTATCTTCCAGCTCTTGGGGCTTATTTCCATCACCTTTGACATCATACAGACTTTCTCTTGTAGGTACAACAACAATTTGGTTGATAAAATGATGATTCTATATATTTGGGACAATAGTGTACCTCTAAGTTGTCATCCTTCATAGTGGCTCCAGCTAGTTCCTTCATCCTCTCAGATCTACAAATCACAATGCCAAGCATCAATTTCATCACAAAAAGTCATTTTCCATCAATATAGATCAAAATATGTCTATTTGCAACCATGGATCAATCAGGGACAACTCAAAATCAACTTTGGTTGTCATGGAAAACTTCACAAAACTAGAAATTTTCCCATGATTCTCTTAGTTTTTCATCATTTTTGACTACCCATTTTGTATTTATGATGATCTCAGATGTTTTTGTGCTCATTTGGATCCAGTAGGAGACTTTTATTTCACATTTTTATACCCTTTTTTGTAAAAAGCGAGATTTTTGAGGGGTACTGGATATCCATGTACAGTAGCATTAATTTGATGCAAAAAATGCTCAAAATCTACACTAGCATGATAAAAATGCTTGAAAAGATGTAAATAATGGTATGCAAATTAAATTCATCAATTAGACCAAGTTCCATGCCTTAAAAAATTAGTTTTCTAGCCCAAATCATCAAAAAGCAGGGTTTTTGGGGTCAACTGGTCATATGCAGAAGATTCTTATTTCAGTACTATCCTTACTAAAATCTTTTAGCGGGAATTTAAATGGCAACCGAATGTCGCAACTTTTGGACATTGCCAGATATATCTGGTTAAGGCATTTTTTAGCGCAAATCCGGTTGGTGATTCAATTTTAGCGTAGAACCTTAACAACTGTTTTAAAGCCTTCCAATGGGGAATTCAAAGGATAATGGATAGCAGGCTTTTTTGGTCCTTCAAGATACATCCTTGTTAACAATCAGGATTGCACCCTTAGCAAAGATAAACTTAGCTATCCTGTTGCAACATGGGAACACTCCTAGCCCTATGGGTTGCCTAAACTCGGAGTGAATCTCTAGAGTGAGCTAGTTCTCTTAATGATTTTTCCTAATCTAAAAGATTTCCAAGGGAAAAGGGAGAAGATGAACTAAAATGAAATTCAACCTTAAATAGAATATCTCTAAACTTTAATATATCTAAATGCTTTCACTCACAAACAACTCTTAAAACAAGAACTCTCACAACTTCACTTGGACATACAATTCAAAAATACTTTGTATGAAGGTTCAGTTTGGAACGCAATCATACAACCTGAATCACATGAATAATTTGCACAACACTTTCACAATAATGAGATATGACAAAGGATAAATTATTCATTATCACAATGAGACATCAAGTCAATACTGTAATTACGAGGCAAAAGAAGTGAAATAGAAGGGTTCTGCTGTATTAACTGGAAGGAGTACAATGAAAAAATATAATCTACACTCTCTGCCTATGCTCAAGAGAGAAGAAACCATGATATCAACTACCTAAAACCAATTCCTTCACCCCCTTTATAGCCAAAAGGCTTTCTAAAATGAGAAAGGATGGACCAACTTAGCAAAAAACTCAAAAGGCAACTTTTCAAGTCATTCCCGAGTTCCATAAAAAAGCCTCAAAAACAGGGTTCAAAATGCCTCCAAACTAGAAATAAAAGTTGTCAAACTCTTCTATTAAGTGGCTCCCACCAAAAGGATGCAAAAATTTAGGCTTTATCTAGCTGGAGACCGAAATAGAAAGTCTATTTTGCCCAGTTTTTTACAATTTCGCCCAGAGAGAAAAAATCAAATCCAAAAGGAAAGATTCTTGCTAGATTTTCTCTATCTTAACTGCATAAATAACAAATATTCACAAACAATTTATAGAAACATTGCTTTAAATATTGTTTTACAATGGTTTGCAGCTTTATCTCTATCTTGACTTGATTTGATTTTTTGCAAAAAATAAAAATACAGGGCTTTATTTTCGCCAAGTATATTACATCTTATTTGGCATTTGATTTCTTATAAAATCATAAAAATATGAAGGCATTATTAAATGTTTTTAAAAATAAAAACCTCCCTAAAGGATCTGCCTCCTATTATTTTTGCAAAAAATTACTAAGGCATATGCGACCTACATACAACAGGACCTATGGCATCAAATACCTTAAGTCATGAAGACTTAACATAGGCAAGGTAAACTACATACCACAATGGGTATTAGTGAATCTTGGAGAAAATAAATAATGTGATAAAAATCACCATCGTCCCTAGGGCATTATGTAAACCCTAAAACAAAACATTGACTGATGCCCTAGTTTCTCACATTCATTTCACACTTTGTACTTTTGAGAAAACACTCTGCCTTTGGCCGCCATGGATGAGGGTTTGGACTTGAAAATCTTTGATTTCTTGATGTCTTTGAGCATGATTTCTAAGGATTTTCTACAGGAAAGCACAAGGTAATTTCCCTATGACACATTTCGAACCATCTTATTCATTTTATCACTGATTTATTTGGCTTTCTAGCCCTAACTTCTCAGCCAAAACAAAGCTTTTGATATATTTGTGTTTTGATTTTCACTATCGCCTCATTCTTGTGATTTGCTTCCTTTATTCGGTAAACTACTCCTCTGAGGCCGCCACGAGGATTTAACTGAGTCTTATTTGAAGATAATGCAAAAGGCAAAAATGAGAGCAATGGAAGAGCGAAAACCCATGGCCTTATACGCTTGTGCTTACTCAGATATAAGGTAAGTTTTTTCTTGTCATATATTTCTGAGCATTTGTGTATCTAAACTCAAGAGCATATATGATATCTGCGACCTTTCTTCGAAACCCCAGAGTGGGTTTGGTTTTCTATGAGAAAAGATGTTTTTCTTCATTACCATCTATGGCCATATATTCTGAGCATTTGTGTTTCTTTAAGCTCGAAACCTTTCTATTTTTCCTGTAGATGTTCCCCTTGTTTTGAAGAAAAACATTGTATTTTAACAGGCCGCAATGATTTACTATGTTGGGTCTGGAAAAAACACAGTCTTGATACTGTAGAAGGTCACGGCTTTACACATTTCTAAGTATTTTTCAAGATGAAATAAGTTTGAAACATTATTCTCTCCTTCTATTTCTGTCACTTTACTTGAAACCCTAATGGGTTTGAAATGTTCTCCTTCTGTAATGGTCATTGATACTCTTGTGGTTGCAACTATAAAGGAGAAATAGTTGACATTTATGTGTGTGAGCCACGGCTGTAATAACATAAAAATGGGTTGCATTTTCATCATTTCCTACTGATATGAAGGAATTTTCCTTTCTATATTATATCAGAGGCATTATGAAAGCTAGTGTATGTCTACATGCCATGGATTTGAAGGTATAAGACTTGGGTTCTTTTGCAAACAACATCCTATGTGCTTTGAATGTCATACCACTGAGTCTTGACAATGTTTTAATCTTGCATGAGGGTGACCAAATCTTAAGCCATTAGTAGGATTGGGAAACCTTGACAGGGTTTATTCCTTCAATGATTCTTTCATTCACTATTTATTACTGCCTCATTTCCAGTGTTTCAAGCTTCTTCACATATGTTGATAGGCTTGTATGAGCTTCATAGTGAACCTGATTACATGATCTCTTTGACCTTGTGATGGAGTAACATATTCCCTTTATACCTTCTTTAATAGACATAAGCACTGAGATCACATTCTTTTCTTGCCATCTTTGAACTGATACATATATAGAGGTACTTAGCATGCTTCCATTTGATCACTGTGATGATTTACTTATCCATTCTGCATACACTTGGTATAACTACATTCAAATTCATATTAGACAATCTGTGTAGTTGAATATGTTTACTGTGATAGTGGCTTGCCCACAAGTTATCAAGCTCACTGTACCTTCTATATATTGCACCATACTGTATCTGAATGATTATGACTCTTGGTTGAATGCCCACATTGTATGGATGAAAGCATTGTGGTAGTAATTTATGGTTGTATTTTCATCTACTTCATTGTGTACTGCTGTCATCTTGATCCCTAATTGCCAAGATGCTATTCCAACCTATCATTTATCTCTCGGTCTCAACAAAACAACACTTGATGTGATGAAAGATTTTGGTTCATCTTTGTTGCTCCATCTAGGTTCAGTAAAGATGCTATAAGGAAGTTTAGATTCATTTCTGCCATCATATTTGGTGAAATGCATCTGATGTCTTGAGTTTGTGCATTCATGTACCTATGCATTCTATTGATGACTAGTTTTATTATTTACATTTGATATGCATGCAATCTAAATGTCTTAGCTAGAGCTGTCTCATGGCACACATGCTTGGCATCTAGTCTACTATATCATATCAAATGTAGATATTTACATACCATGTTGAATTATTGTAGCTCCTCCACTTTACTAGCATGAATAACATATGGCTATTCATTTGCCCTCTTCAGTTTGTTCAATGATTCTTATTTCCGGTGCTATGCTATGACTGAAATGGTCATCCATCATTGAATGATGTATTTCATTTGCAATTATTTGGCATAAAAATGTTGTAATTGTACCTAATGTTTTGGCCATCCCACTATGCATATGATAATTCCTTTCTTGCATCTGCCTCATCTGCATGCAAACATTATGGAAGGTGTATAATCCTGTCAATATCTTTATTTTGTTTCAGACTTTATTGGGTTGTTCTGAATGAGTTCAATGTCCACCTATGGCTCTCACTTCATCGTGTTTGATTTGATAGTTATAGATGGATAGTGAACTTATAGTTTCCATATTCGGCTAATGTAGTAGCACAACATGTCTTGATTTCATATGTATACCTGCATTTCAGCCCCTCTTAAGAATCAGGGGTAGCATGCTGGGCTCAACCCTTGTGGGAGCCCACTTAACACCACATGCTGAATTGGTCTTCGAAACAACAACAAAACTTTTCCTATGCCTACACTTGAAACACACACGTTAGATTAAAATAGTGAAGCTTAATGATGTTTCATTTTTCAGTTCTTCTTGTTCATGGATGATTTGTTACTCTGATTTGTACACTATAGGCAATGTATTATGCCTCTATTGATAGGAACATAGGGAATCCATTTCCGGAGCTCTTACAGGTCTTTTCCAATCCTGCAGGTTCTCATGAAGATCAGGAGCAAGGACAGAAGGCAACCTCGAAAACCAAAGAAACATGCAATGATGGCTATGATCCTTCCCCCTCCTATTTCCAGATGCATAGTATATTTCTTATATCTGTACTTGTTTAGCTATTCCCATGGCTTGTGTGGGACATTTGATCTATTATATTTTCATTCAATACAATGTTTATTTCTTTTGTGTATCTCATTTGTAAAACAAATAATCATTGTAGTGAAATGAAATAACTTATTTCTCAAGCAACCTTCTGCAAATGAATGATGATCTAAAGATTCTTTTCCCCTGTTGAACAACTGAACTGAAACATAACTAAATATCTCAAACAGTCTAACTATGCAAACACGATTATCAGGCAAATGTTAAAAAACTTTATCATCTAAAAATGAACTGAATGTACCAACTCTACCAATTTGGGTTGTAGAGAAAATTGGTAACAATCCTGTTGAAGTCGATTTTAGTGCAAGTCTAGTTGGTGATGATTTTAGCACCGAATGGGATAGGAAGGGGCTAGCGCTAATATCTAGTGGGACAGGATATTAGCACAAATTGCAGTAGGGGCAATTTTTAGCGCATCTGATAGAGTGGAAAAAGCCCGCTAACTGCAGTAATGTGGATTTTTTCTGCTAGATTTGGAAACTCCCTTACTGACAGTATATTTAAAAATATATTTAAGTTCCTATACTTTAAATATTTTGAAATATACTATCAAGATGTTTGAGATAGGTCCTAGATCCATAAGATTTAACATGCAGAATCTAAATTTTGGAGGATCCACCAGATTTTAGACTTAACCAATTTTTTAGGATTTCAGGGTTCTAGACTTAGCCAATTTCAGGGCTTCAGAGACATGCATCAGGGTGAAAGAACAAGGACCCCCTAGTGAAATTTTGTAGAATTTGACATGACTTTGCAATTCTGAGGCATGGAAACTAGGAATTCTAACATGACACATCCTGCAGTAGCAGTTTTAAGCATTATATCCAGTGACAGGATTTTGACGTGAACTGCAGTAACACCCACTTTTAGTGCAAAAGGCAACAAAGGCCTATTTCTTAAGCACAAAGTCAATTAAGAATCCTCCAAATCAATCACAATAGACATCAAACCACTTCAAACACACCAAATACCCAAATTTTGAACAAATCCCACATTCTAAGCACCATTTCACTTTCTCATCATCATAAGGAGGAAAGGTTGAGACTCCAAGCCAAAGAAAAAAGAGGGGGTCCCGATTTGGCAAAATGGGACATGTGTGCAGGGCACAAAAAAACTAATTTGTAGTCTTCTACTCATCCAAATATTCTAAAACCTAGACACTAGATCCATAAACCACAAATAGAACATATCCCAAAACTATAAGAGCCAATCTCCCAATGCGGTGAAATGTACTAACATTATCTATCACAGACTAGTAACCACAAACTAATAGACCAACAAACAACTAAACAAAACCACAAAATTCATTATCTCTATTCAATCATGGCCCGCTTGTCCTTTCATTCAACTAATCCCTCATATCTGCTAGCCTCCTTCTTGGATCTATCATCCTCCTTCTTGCTACCACATACCCTTTTGTTATGTTTCCTACTGCTGTATGTTCCTTAGTAAACTCCTCATCCTCTTGTTCATCTCTCTTGTCATCTAGATAGCTTCCTTTAGGTGACATCCACTCTTACATTCCTTCCTTTATGATACTTTTTTTATATTTGTGGTGTTGTCCAACATTCCATGTTCAATATCACACATCTTTGGAATCAATGCATATTATCCCTCCCCAATGCACACACTAGCACTATTGTAAAACTATCCCCCACTTTCCCTCTGCAGCATTAGCATATGTTTTTGTACATCCTTTAATATCATGTAGGTGTTACCTCTCCCATTATACATAGCTTATTTATCAAATTTCCACAACTACCCTAAAAGAAAATGGAACACATCCATTGGTGCAATTTCACACAGTGCCTCATCATAATATGCTCCAATGTTGAACCTCACCCAACATTGTTCTTCCACTAAAATTATGTCCCCTTGTTGCAACCAACCAATTTGACATGGACACAAATTTTTCATCCTCCTCAGCCTAACTTATCCACCATCTCCATAGAAACCAAATTGTTTGTGTTGCCACTATCTACTACCACATCACAACACTTACCACCTACCTTTTATCTAATCCTAAACAAACTCTTCCTTTGTGTCGACCCATCTCTCCTGACCTCAAAGCTCTCAAAAAAATAAGTGAATCTTCTTATTCTAGTTCCCTCTTCAATATAAGTGACCTATCATCTCCAAATACATCTCATGCACTACCCCCAGTCCACTTTTATTGGAACTCAAAAGCCTTATGTCCCTCTTCTCCACACCTAAAATAGGTTCCTCAGAAGAATTTCTACATTTTCCTTTGATATCCTCCTCTATCCTTCTGAGAATATCCTCCATACTCCTGTTGGTCCTCTATATGGTACATATCTTCTGGAATTTCATTCTTGCAATAAAATCTACGAAAATATCTACCTCTATGATAGTCATTTTCATCCCCCTTCCACTACAGTAGCAAATACCATCTTTTTTTCTCTCCATGATGGGAATTTCAACCTTCCCCTTCATTGTGGTATGGGGTACCTCTTCCTTGTTCCTATTACCTCCCAAATTGGCAGAGGGTTTGCTAGCTCCAATGCACAGGTAGATGCGGTCAACAGATACGGGAGGTTGTGTGATCTGCCTCCCTTTCACTTCTGGTTCTACCGCACCAAGGGGGGTGTCCCTATTTGCTAAAGATGTAACATTGACTTGCCTTATGACAGGAAGATTTAGCTTTGTGATAATAGGCAGAATATTCTCATGTGTGGACCAAGATGTGCATGGTACATCACAAGGTTGGCAACATTCTTAGACATGTTTGTCTGGTTGTGGATGAGACTATGCACGGGTCCTAATCCTACTCGTACAACTAACAGGTTGGAATAATGGAATGGTTTGAATTTGATGGTTTGGGTATAAGACAGGGGTTTTTGGATCATAACTACTTCACAAGGGCAGATCGGTGCCTATCCTAGGGCAAGGAGCCAACTAGACGTATACAAGAGAGTGGATTGCAATTGGCATTCAAGTTTCAAGGGGTTGGAACTAGTATCTACCTTACAAATACCACCCAGGAATGGGTATTTAGCTGCCTATACTTACAGACATCCCAGCTAACATACATTCTTCTCCATACCTTAACCTAAAACAATTTAATCCACTCCTTGAATGGAAGTTAAAGATCAAGTATGTGGTATAGCAAGACTATACCCTAGAATCTGAGAAACCCTTAGCAACCAGATTCAAAAGAAGAAAATGCATGCAACAAGTGGAGACAGACAGCAAAACACATGCAAGAGGCATTTTTCATATAACATTAACACTGAAACTGAACATATGTGCAAGATACAACTCAGATGCAACACATAAACTCCACAGAGATACCATAGACAGGAAATACTCTGTATTTCGTTATTTACACAAAACATTGCCCAAGTCTTCCACCAACACTGACTGACACAGTTTGGTTTTTTATACCAAGACTGTGTACTCAGCAAAATTAATTACAAGGCAAGGTCAAAATTTCTGCCAAATACAATGCATGAGAAATGGCGCTCAAAACAGTTAATGCAGCAGAAAGACAAAGAAGAATGAGCAGGTGAACTCAGGATTTGCACCGCCCAGGGATTTTCTTCATCAATCAGGTGGTTGACCTGTCAATCATCAACCCAAAACCTGCAAATGTCACCATTATTGCTTAGCTACCCATAGATCCTCAGTGGCGTGTCATTAGAGTTTTTCTTGCTAAAAAATGGCTGCACATGCTCAGAAAAAACCATCACTGCAGGTTCAAAACAAGGCCGTCGATCCACTCCTATCGCTGAGATCCATGGCCCCAAAACATGCATGAAGAGTCACCAACCAATAATGTCATGCCACGTAGGCACCTTGACCTTCTATCGCTGACCCCTTCTCCTTTCATTTTGCCTTTATCACTTTTGTATATGCAAAAATGAATGCATATACAATCGTCACTGTTCACCCTTCAAAAATCCCTTGTATATGCAAAATGCATATACAACTGTTTGATATACAAGACGGACCCCAAACCTGTTTAGAACAAATTGAAAATTGATTTGGGTCCAACTTGTATCCTCTTTTCCTGCATATTTCCTTGTATATGTGCATGTACATTTGCCTCATACATACAAGGTAGATCTCAAAAACTTATCCGCTGCATCTGACTTCTTCTTCGGTTTTGAAATGCACATTTCTTCATTGTATAATGGCTTGTATGTGCAAACATACAAATGAATGCACATACAACTGGCGGGCCCCATCACTTGTGTCTCCCCTGTGGCACTGTAGCAAATGTATATTTGCACCCTTGTATGTGCCAATATACAAACACAAATATACAAACCCTCATATACAACTGCAAAATATGCGACAGAATATTCTAGGAATGCATCTTTTCTTTGTATGTGCGCTCGAATGTATAGTTGTTTGTATGTTTGAAATGCATGCTGGTGGCTTTGTATGTAGCTCGATATACAAGACCACTTGTACATCGGATTGTAGCAGAAGCATGCCTGCCACCCTTGTACATTTTTCCTTTGTATCTCCACATGCAACTTGATATACAAAGCGTGAATATTCCTAGGAATCTGTGAAAGATTCCCCTTTGTATATGCACATTCAAAGCCTGATATGCATATAACTCATTTTTTACCATTTTTTGAAGGCTGATGGAGAATTTTGCAAGCCCTCCAATGTACATTTTGACCTATATGTATATACAAACACCTCTGTATATACAAAGACATTTGCACCTTAACTAATTTTTTGCATTTCTTCAACTGTAGAGGCCGAAAGTGCCTGCATATTTAAATGCTTGAAACTAGACTGCTCATGCAAGCAGTAACATAGGATCTGATTGGGGATGCATGCCTCTTGCAGGCATGGCGAGAACCTTAGATCTCTCGGATTCAATTGGGCATAGAGTTGAAACTGTACTAACCTGCATCACAAAACACATTTATTAAAATTACTTGGTGGCCCAGGGCCACCAAAAAGGAAAAACCATAGTTTTCCTTTGTCAAAAACCTTGTTTTGATCTGATATCACTGGATCAGGCTTGAAGAAGCTGCCATGGTCTGGCCACAAACAAACCTTGTCATTCGCATATACAATTATCTCATTGAGCTGGCTCCTCTCAACCTTATGCAAACAACCATCAACATCAGGCAACATGTGAATGCCATATTTATCAAACAATGCATATTCAAATGAAATATAACACATGTTTTCATTTGTATCAGCATTATGCATTGCAAAATGATCTCCTAGCTGGACTAAAAACTGAAAGCACTCAAAGTCCACCCTATAGCTAGGAACATCAGGTCTCACTTTATCATAAGCTGGCATATCAAAGAAAAAGATTTCAAATTCATAGTTGTGCACATCATGCACACAACCATCAGCCGCACCTAGCTGAAAAAACTTAGATTCTGGCACCTCCCTGCAACAATCTTCATGATAAATGTTGGTTGCTCTTTTGTCAGGATGAAAAATAGAATCTGTAGCAATTGCATTGCTTAGATAATCACCATACTCAAATAGATCCTCCTCACTATATGTGTCAAAAATGGGTGATCAAGGTGTTTCAACTTCATCATGGTATGCCGCTAGTTCATCAGCAGAACATGCATCTTCATTACCAATGGATTCTCTTTGTGGAGGAGTATCAGCCTGTATGGCATAAGCAAAACCATAATCAAATGAAGAATGATCATGCTCAACACTAGCACCTGTTTCAATCTCTGACTGCTCTTCATCATCTGCATGTGTCTGAAAAGAAGGCATTGATTCACACATGGAACTGCTGCTCTGTTTGCTTATTTCTTCTCTATCCTGAGCACAATATTCACAATCATCTCCACAAATCCATTCAAATAGATGTTCATTTCTGTCCATAACCTCATCATTATTTTCAGAACCAGACACCTCAACTTTGCAATGGGAGTTATCATTGATCCTTCTACTGGCATCCTCAACTGATGCATTTACATTCTCATTTTTATCTTCACATGATGCCATAATCACTTGGTCATTTGCAGCCTTATAACCGTTATTCATACCAAAACTTGTGGACAGGGAATTTTGCATATGCTCATTCTCATTTTTTCTACATTTTCTAAAAACTTGTATGCCATCTACATACTTGTGATCTTGAATTCCCTCAATAATGCACTAGAGCCCTCCTCAAAAGCTTCAAAATATATGCCAACATAGGCTGAAATATCAGGTCTGAAGGCTTCAGGGATTTGTGAAAGGGCTACTGCAAATCTATGACTGAAATCAATAGTGGGCTCTTTATCTTGTCTTCTAATTTCCATTAATGTTGCAACAAGATCAGTAGGTTCTCTTGCAAATTCTTTTCTAAAACAGTTAGCAAGTTCATCCCAACAGGCAAAGAATTTCTTTGGAAAGCTCAAATACCAATCTCTGGCTCTAGCACCAAAGGATCTAACAAAAAACCTCATCCACATATCCTCATCCCTAAATGAATGTCTCTCCATGAAGCAGTGAAAGTTTTGGATATGTGCACCCCCATCAGACACATTATGTCCATTAAATCTAGGCATCTGATTGTAAATTTTACCAGGCATACTTTTAACTTGATAATCAACCCATGACAAATCTAATTGGTCATACAAAGGATCAAAAGAGCTTTCAAGAGGGTTATCATTATGACTGGCAGACACAATAGGGTTACTACTATTTAACTGAGCCTGCGGGGCTTCCAAGGATATCAACCTATTCTTTATCTCTTCAATTTTTTTACTCAATACATCATCCCCCTCTCGACTGAGTATGGGTGAATACATGCTTAGATTCATAAAAACTTCACTCTTAGACATCCTATGTCTGTCTAAGACCTAAGGCTTCCCCCTGGCATCTAACTTATGCAATAAAACAACAAATATAAATGGGAAGGAGCTAGGTACCTTTTCTCATCTAGATGTTGAAGCTTTGAACATAATATTTTTAGATCTCAATAACATACATCAACCTTTCATGTGCACCAAAACTTTTTTGCAGAGTCGCCACCTCTCCAAAGAGGATAAAAATTTCAAACAGCTGAAAGCTCATCAAATATTTTTCAAAGTTCATTCCACCAACAGAGCACCATATTCACATGAAAGAACTGGATATGCAGCAATGATCTCACATTATTTGACTCTTGTCCCTAGCAGAGTCGCCAAATCTGTTACCTCCCGAATCGACAGAGGGTTTGCCAGCTCTAATGCACAGGCAGATTCGGTCAACAGATACGGGAGGTTGCGTGAGCTGCCTCCCCTTCACTTTTGGTTCTGCCGCACCAAGTGGGGTGTCCCTATTTGCTAAAGATGTAACATTGACTTGCCCTATGACAGGAAGATTTAGCTTTGTGTTAACAGGTAGAATACTCTCATGTGTGGACCAAGATGTGCATGGTACATCACAAGGTTGGCAACATTCTTGGACATGTTTGTCTGGTTGTGGATGAGAGTATGCACGGGTCCTAATCCTACTCCTACAACTAATAGGTTGGAATAATGGAATGGTTTGAATTTGATGGTTTGGGTGCAAGATAGGGGTTTTTAGATCATAACTACTTCACAAGGGCAGACCGGTGCCTATCCCAGGGCAAGGAGTCAACTAGACGTTTACAAGAGAGTGGCTTACAACTGGCATTCGAGTTTCAAGGGGTTGGAACTGGTATCTGCCTTACAAATACCACCCAGGAATGGGTATTTAGCTGCCTATACTTATGGACATCTCTGCTGACATACATTCTTCTCCATACCTTAACCTAAAACAATTTAATCCACTCCTTGAATGGAAGTTAAAGATCAAGTATGTGGTATAGCAAGACTATACCCTAGAATCTGAGAAACCCTTAGCAACCAGATTCAAAAGAAGAAAATGCATGCAACAAGTGGAGACAGACAACAAAACACATGCAAGAGGCATTTTTCATATAACATTAACACTGAAACTAAACATATGTGCAAGATACAACTCATATGCAACACATAAACTCCACAGAGATACCACAGATAGGAAATGCTCTGTATTTCGTTATTTACACAAAAAATTGCCCAAGTCTTCCACCAACACTGACTGACACAGTTTGGTTTTTTATACCAAGACTGTGTACTCAGCAAAATTAATTACAAGGCAAGGTCAAAATTTCTACTAGATACAATGCATGAGAAATGGCGCTCAAAACAGTTAATGTAGCAGAAAGACAAAGAAGAATGAGCAGGTGAACTCAGGATTTGCACCGCCACCTAGGGATTTTCTTCATCAGTTAGGTGGTTGACCTTGCAATCATCGACCCAAAACCTGCAAATGTCACCATTATTGCTCAACTACCCGCATATCCTCAGTGGCATTTCATTGGAGTTTTTCCTGCCCAAAAATGGCTTCACACGCTAAAAAAACATCACTGCAAGTTCAAAACAAGGCCGTCGATCCACTCCTATCGCTGAGATCCATGGCCCCAAAACATGCATGAAGAGTCACCAACCAATAATGTCATGCCATGTAGGCACCTTGACCTTCTATCACTGACCCCTTCTCCTTTCATTTTGCCTTTATCACTTTTGTATATGCAAAAATGAATGCATATACAATCGTCATTATTCACCCTTCAAAAATCCCTTGTATATGCAAAATGCATATACAACTATTTGATATACAAGGCGGACCCCAAACCTGTTTAGAACAAGTTGAAAATCAATTCGGGTCCAACTTGTATCCTCTTTTCTTGCATATTTCCTTGTATATGTGCATGTACATTTGCCTCATACATACAAGGCGGATCTCAAAAACTTATCCGCCGCATTTGACTTCTTCTTCAGTTCCAGAATGCACATTTCTTCATTGTATAATGGCTTGTATGTGCAAACATACAAACGAATGCACATACAATTGGTCGGCGCCATCACTTGTGTCTCCCCTGCGGCACTGCAACAAATGCATATTTGCACCCTTGTATGTGCCAATATAAAAACACAAATATACAAACCCTTATATACAACTGTAGAATATGCGACAGAATATTCTAGGAATGCATCTTTTCTTTGTATGTGCACCTGAATGTATATTTGTTTGTATGTTTGAAATGCATGCTGGCGGCTTTGTATGTAGCTCGATATACAAGACCACTTGTACATCGCACTGTAGCAGAAGCATGTTTGCCACCCTTGTACATTTTTCCTTTGTATCTCCACATGCAACTTGATATACAAAGCGGGAGTATTCCCAGGAATCTGTGAAAGATTCCCCTTTGTATATGCACATTCAAAGCCCAATATGCATATAACTCATTTTTCACCATTTTTTGAAGGCTGATGGAGACTTTTGCAAGCCCGCCAATGTACATTTTGACCTGTATGTATATACAAACACCTCTGTATATACAAAGACACTTGCACCTTAACTAATTTTTTGCATTTCTTCAACTGTAGAGGCCGAAAGTGTTAGAGTTTTTTGGATTTTTTGGGAAGGTGCTTGCATATTTAAATGTTTGAAACTGGACTGCTCATGCAGGCGGTAATAGATCCCTCAATGTTTCTCCTTTATTGTTGCACCTCACTCTTTTGTCACCTCACCTCTCCTCTTTCTCTTTGTTGGCTCTATATTTCCTCCTACTTATAGTTTAGCTTCTTCTCTATGATGAGTGACAATTGGTAGGCCTCCTCTACTATCTAGATATTCCGCATACCCAACTCTGCTTTGATGGATTCCCTCAATCCATTAACATACTTTTCCCACTTTATTTGCTCCTTCTTCATGATGCCTTGACCTAATTTTCAATAGATAGTACTCCTTAGTGTAGTCTTTTATAGTCATGCTTCTCTACCAAAAATTATGCAGCTCTTTCAAGTGTTCCAACTAGTAATTCATCAGAACAATCTTAGACTTCAGCTTCTCCACTATTCGGTCCCATTTCATAATACTTGGCTTGCCTCTTCTGTTCCTCTCTAATTAAACCTCTTTCTAACATATCACCATATGACCTTTTATCTTGGTCTTCACAAATTTCACCCTGTCCAAGTCTGCAATATCCTCATACTCAAAATACTCCTCTAGATCAGTGATCTAGTCTATCATCTTTTAATGCCCCAGGTTTTCACCCAAATCATTAGCCAAACAAACATCGAACCAACAATTTTTTTGCATTTGCACGTACAACATTCACATGTCGTATTGTACTCACACACACACAAGGTGTCACAATAAGGACGACAACACCAAGGACAACATCACCATTACAATAAGAAAGGTGGCACAAGTGGAAGACTTCACCTATCTTGTGACAACTCACCACGATGACCAAGTGAGAGGTGGAGCTCACTCCATGAAAAGGATTAGATACACATCCATGAACTCGCTCCCTCGCGAACACATGGAGTAGGATGAGAGTGACATCTACTTTATTCCATTCCATGACTACACAAGACATCCCAAACACAAGGGTAATGCTAACCCATGGGATGGTCTAACCAGGAGGTACGAGTCCTCAACCAACTCGAATAGTCACTAGTCAAAATCATACAAAGGCATGCTTCCCAACAAAAGTGGGGAATCATCCAAAGATGCACATCACATCATGGGCATGAAACCATGGATACACTCAAACAACCAAAAGAACATCTCTCAACAAAAAAACTTCACAAGAGGATTAAACAAGCATAATAGGACATCCTGGCAGGGTACGGACTCCAAAGATGGAAGCCTCTGTTCAGGACTCTAGTGCCCTATGTTGTTGTCCTAGGACTCTAGTGCTCTATGTTGAGGTCCTAAGAGTTCAGCACCTTGCACTGTTGTCCTAGTGGAATCTAGAAACAAGGCAAAAATCTAAAAATACAAAATTCCCAGAAATCATCCTAAGTATCACCCAAGACTCTAAGCATGATTTCAGATCTCTAGGGACACCAAAACACCAAGCCACAACTAAAAAATTGAAAATAATGAATAAAGCCAACAATGCCAAATAGCCCAAAAAGGATAAATCATTACAAAATGCCTCGCGTAATCGACACCAACATCGACACATGCCAAAAGAAAGGGTAGGATCATCACCACCTATGTGGGAAGAATATGATCCACCACTAAAATCACCATAACATCAAACACGACCTCAAATAAATGAGTCTAAACATTCTAACATAGCAATAATACATATGAAATAATACAAATCATGCCAACATTCTCACAAACCGAGGCGTGGAAAAAACCAAGATTAAATCTAATAATTACAATATTTGAAGGGCTTCATCCTAAACATAGATGAATCATAGTCAACATCATAAACCATCTCATAGCCTCAATAAAATATTTTTACAAAGGTCTCAAAAGACCTACTTTACAAAGGTTACAATAATCAATAAAGAAATACAAGTGCATAAATACACTAAAATCCATCACGGTCTCCAAGGTACATCAAGGCACAAGGCATGACAAAATCCACCTACAAATAGAACAAGGAAACCATCTAGCACCTAAAGATCATCATGAAGGAGATGCTATTTGGTGTAGATGATCTTATTATTATTTTACCCAATGTTTATCTTGTTTAAACTCTCCACTCGCTAATTCCAATGACCACTTAAGATCATGGTTGTTCATAAGAAATGTAGAGGGGATATCGGTCTGGAGATCTGGTCCTCAGCCAATTCTTTGTAGTCAGTTTATAACCTGGTCAGGTAGCTAGAGATTGACAACAAAACATAAAGAATAACCAAATAGAGCATTACATATACATCAAAATAAGATAACACACAGTTACCTAGTACCGACATATATCCATATATATATATTAACAACAACCAAATGTACACATCATATATTCATCCTCTAACAGGTCTAAGTCTCTACCTCATCGGCTACATACACAACTTCTATGTCATTGTTACATCAGAATATATCCTATTCTCCTATCATGCTTCTTACATTCTACTATCTCCTATCTCTATATATTATATCTAATATATCTAGGGATGTGTCTTCTATTGGCTTCCGGCCTCTGCATATTGTGTAGTCTCCTCTAGTCGGCTCTATTCCAGGCCAAGTAACTTGCTAACATCATCCTCCCCACAAAATTATGTCTTGTCCTCAAGACATGCAAAATCAACTGCTAGGTAGGACAGTCTTATAGATTTTCTTGAGTTGAGTTAGACTAGTGTCCCACTGCTTCTTGGCCTTGGCCACCATGGCTATCTATCCTTCTACCTTTATATATGTCTCCTCTACTTCTTCTATACTTTCCAATATCTTTATGGTTTGAGTAGTTTGTTTAGCCTTTGAAAAAACTACTGATTAGGTTAGCCAATCTCAAATTAACTACTTCCTTTAGCAATTTTATTTGGTCCTTGATCTAGTCCCTTTGATCTTGGACCAATTGGTGTTGATTATGCAATATCTCCACTTATGCTCTTATCACGCCATCCTTATCCGCCAGAGGGTCATACTGTGCTACCACATTTGTGATTTGAAGTTCTAAAGCATCCATTTGATCTTTTATTGCTTTTATTGACTGTATCCATTTTAAACAAAATTGGTATAATATATTATCCTCCACAATACTTTGTTGTATGTTCTTTATCCATGCTTCCAGCTGAGTGTGTGCCTTGGCACAGTTACTAGTCATTTCCACTAGTCTTTTCTTATTCAATTGCTAATTACTTTCTTCTCTAGCTGGTTGGAGTATTCCTAAAACCTATGTGTTAGCTATTTTAGTTGGTTTGGAAAGGGTAAGGTAGTATCTCTAGGTGTATTCAACATCTACTTGGCTAATGTGTCCATCGCATCCTATAGGAGTTCACTGCCTTCCACATGTTGCTTCAAGATTTCTCCTCTAGCAGAGGAATGAAAGACATCTCCTAACTATAGCTACACTGTAGTGGAGATATACCGACAAGATTTATTTGGCCCTCTACCATCAGTAATTGTAGCAATTGTGGAGTCAAAATGGACATTGTTTGTTTTTGTTGTTCCAAAAATTCTTTGATAGACTCAATTGAGGATGAGGCCTCCATAATATCAGTTTGTTCTAATTCCTTGTTTTCCTCTATGTTCTCCTCTCTTCCATCCCCTTTGTCCTCCGGGTTCTCTTTTTGTTGTTTTGTATTCCTCTCCTCCATCCTTGTATTCTCTAGAGGAGGTACTCCTTGTGTTGGAGCTTTTGGAAAACTGTCCCGTACTCTGTTCTCTCCTCCTGTCGGTATCTCAGTGTTATGCGGGGGTGAAGGTGTTGGCTATTGTTGTTATTTCTCTTTGATAAACTCATATATCTTCGTTGTGACTTCTTCTATCTCTTTTTATATTTTCTCTTCTTCCTTTTTATCTCCACTTATAGGGGTGTCTACCCTTTGTTTTCTCCTTAACTCATGTTATGGAGTAAAAAGTGGACACATGCCTTTTTTACCTCCTTGTTTAGCTCCTAGGTCCCCATGATTACATTATACATCCTAAATATTCACCCCGATGCAAAATCCCCCAAAACCAATGCAAATTAGGAACTAGGTGCCCATATTATTCCTTACCGCAGACCAAAAATGAGCCTCTAGACTTGGGCGTATGCACCCAAGACTTCCCTGCTTGGTTAGGGCAAAATTAATTGAATGTTGGCATAAGACCTTTAAAAAAGTTTCACCTTGTCGACTCTTTTGGTTAATTTGATGAATGTTAGTGGGAAAGCATATAAAGTGTGTTTTTGAATTCATTTGTAACCTAGATGGAGATAGCCAAATTGAAGCATTGGAGTAAAAAGCATTCAAAGCATTCATTTTGATTCTAGAGAAGATTTGTATTTGTCATTATGTGTTGTTGCAGGTTTTGAAGTTATCATCTATCTCTCCTTATGAGTTGAAGAGCTTTCATCCTCCTAAGGGTTTCATCACATAGGTGATATCATTTGATTTCATCTCATTGATTTGTGTTTAGCCTCTGCCCTGTAGGGGCATGCTCTCTTTATCAATGGTGTTGGGAAGCTTGAATTCTATCCTAAGATTTGACTGAGGAAAGTCCCTAAACACCATAACTCCCAAAACCCCTTTTCTTCTTGTGTGCAGGTTATAGGTGTGAGATCTAGAAAAGTGAAGACACATGAAGACTAAGTAAGGAAAAGGGTTTTGGGATTTGACAACATTTTGGGAATATTTATTTGTGGAAGACTTGGGTGCTTTTGAAACTGCCCTTCTACCTTAGCTAACACCAGATCTAGAATTGGGACAATCTCTACATCATTTCTCTAGTTTACAGTTTCTGGAAATTCCACATTTCAAGACTTGGGTGCCTTTTAAATAGTCCTTTGACATTCTAGCTTCTGGGACATAGGTTCTGATATCTTCTTGATCACTCTTGTGAAATTGGTTTCTAATTGTTTGTTGTACATCTCTTGTTATAATTAGATCTTTACAAATCTAGGGTTCAGTGCATTGATTGACCTAGGGTTTGATAAAAAGATTGATTAAATTAGATCTTTCCTTAGCACTCCTAAGTACAAATTTTGTATCTAAGTCCACCTCCATTTGGTAGTGATTTGGCTCAATTTTGTCCTTGAATGTTATTGTGGAAGAGGGTTTGATCTAGTGTGCATTCTAGTCTTCTTCATTCATCTTTTCCATACATAACATTTTGGTGAACCTATATCTTCGAGCATTTGCATCTTATTGATAGTTAATTTAAGATCCTGCATTACCTTCATTGCATGTTCATTATCCCATATCAATGGTTTGATAATTCATAGTTTTGCAATTACACATTGTGTATTTCAACAAGTATAACTACCTCAATCTTCATAATCTTATCGATCATATTATTGGTTAGTGCATGGAGTGTTATAAGACTTTGCATGAGTTGTATAACCTGCTGCCCTAACACCAACACCTTGGTAAGAAGAAGTTGTAGACTAATGGGTTCTAGTGCTTTGAATACCAATGATGTGCAAACATCAAAAAATCCATTACACAACTACTTTACGAAAGGTGAATCAACATCTTTGCAAGATATCACAAACAATAATATGATGGAAGAACAAACCTTTTATGATGTTGAAGATGTGATTGATATAGTAACACATGTACTTGATGAGCAACTCAAGAAACTAGACAAACAACTAGCCGATTTTCAACAAATTGTAGGAGGTGCACATCTAGCTCAAGAAGTGATACCTATTGTTGATGGTATAAGAGGATTATTGCAAGAAGGACAAGAAGGTGTTGACATGCTCTATGGATTAGCCCACATATTGGATCATAACATTATGCTAGCGGCTAGCCACACAAATGTCATAGAAAATGTGTAACCACCAAAGTACATAAGCTCACAAGCATCGGTACCCATACCGAATACTGGAATATCCACCTTTACACCATCAATTCTCGCCACTAATGGACAAGCTTGTAGGAATGCTACCACTACCATGGGAACATCTACTAGAAACAATTACAAAGCCATGACATTTAATTATCAAAACTTGGCACCTCCTATATCCATACCCATGAATAATTATTCTCAACCACTCATCACTTCCACTTATTACCAACCACCTCTCAATTTCATGACTGCAACATCAAATACTCTTGTCTCAAATCCGTAAGCCACATAACCTAATGATGCTCTCCTAAACTAGCTTTTTCAAAGTATGTCATCTTTGCAGCAAAAAAGTGACAACTTGACTAATGCTTACTCTCAACCTACCTTACCAACATATCATACTCAAAGTCATCTATCTTATACAATACTAAGAGCTCAAACGCCTGATAAATTTGAGACTCCTCACATTGAAAAGTATAGTAGTAAAGGTGATCCTAATACTCATGTGGCAACATTCATAGCAATGTGTAGTGATTTCTTCTTTGACGAGGCATTGTTAGCAAAACGCTTTCCTCGATCTCTCAAGGATACCGCTTTGGAATGGTTTTTCTCTCTACCTCCTAATTCCATACAATCCTTCTCATAACCATTTGATCAATTCTTGCAACATTGCTAAGAAAATATTGGACCTATTATCTCATTGATTGATTTGGTTTATTGTAAATAAGGCCTGAAAGAGAAATTAATGGAATTCATCAGTCGATATCAATCTCTCCTTGCACAAATACAATATCTGATTACAGATGAGGATGTTCAAAAATATTCATTACAAATATAAAACCAAACATATGTGATAAGATACTTTTGATATAGTTCTTTCCAACATCTATGCATAGCTCTCTGAGATTACCAACTTTCAGCTAGTCAGTATGAGAATCATACCTCATCGGCTCCTGTTGGCAAGAGACACTACAAGGCATGTCATGTGTTGTCATTGATGGAAACTAAGTCCATTCCACACATCCACAGTGCAGTATCAGATCATACCAGAAGTCAGTTCCAAGATTTGTCAAGTCTGGATAGACAAGAACAGGGTATATGGCAGAGTTCAGTATTTTGGTTAGCGGATCTCTCCAGTTAATCATTGTGTTGAAAATCTAAGGGAGTGTAGAGGAATGTCAAGACAATATAAATCCAAGATTTCAGCCTCCAGTGACAAAGGGATTAAAAGTTATGAGCATCTGAGTACTGTGTCCTAATATGACAGAATAGTTCAGTGAAGAACATGCCGACATGTGTTAGATCCTTGTGTGGATCTAGTAGAAGTGTTTTGGTGAGTTGCGTATGGGATATAATGTTAGTGGCCGACATGTATGGTTACCTGCAAGTGTTATTTCTGGTATGCATCAATATTGGTGTATGGATTCAGCTAATAGAACAAAGTACTTTTATTGTTTGTTAAGTTCTTCATAAGGCCGATAGAAAGGTGATTGAATTTCTTGAGGCAGATATATATATATAGCCGATGGATTTGAGTGTATTGATTCATATGGGTATGCGATGATGTAGTAGTGCAAACAAGGTAGAAAGAGAAGAGATCTAAGGTCCAGATTATGGCAGAGCAGTAAACAAGGCAGAATAAAGATGAAGTGTGTAAGATCAATATTCTGTGCTTAACTAGAACTAAATTATTGCATTGGTAGATGCTACTCATCAGTTCAAACAATCTTTAATCCTTTTTTCAATCATTCTTTTAGGCAGTGAGCCCGAAGGCATGTGCCTTCCCGTTTTGTAATACTTTTAATAGAGTATAATCTTTGTGGGTTAACCCACACCATGATTTTTCCCTTAACTGGGTTTCCACATTAAAAATCTTGGTGTCAAGTGTGTTATTTGTGTTTCTACTCATGTGTTATTGATTCTTGCTTTTCATGGTTATATCATTAATCTGTTAAGAAGTGGTAAAGAAGAATTAACTGCAACAAACATTAAAGTTTTAAGACAATTGATTCACTCCCCCTCTCAGTTGTCAGCCCTAATTCCAATAATTGGTATCAGAGCGAGGTTCCTTGAAAGAAGTCTAATAGCTTGAGGAAGATCTGGGAAGGAGTTTCAATGGGTTCACTCAGAGAACAACTTCATTTAGCTTTAGAAGATCTTGACCAGTACAAAGCAGAAATAGATGACCTAAAAGTGAACCTTAAGGATGCTGATGATTGCATTGACTTGCTAAAAGATAAATTAAAGAAATCAATGGAAAAAAGGAAGAAACTACTTCATCAGCTAGCTAATCTTATTGAAGAAAATGACATGAATGAGGCTTTGGAAGAAAAGACAAAGGAATGTGAGAAACTGACAAAAGAAGTTTCTGTTCTAAAACATGAGATGGAATCTGGGGTAATGAGGCTAACCAAAGAAATTGAGCAAAGGAAGAAGACTAAAGAAGATCCGAATCAAACAATAAAAGAAAGAATTGAAGAATGCTGCAGATTGGATAGAATAGTTGGCCATCTAGAGTCTGATCTACAAGAAAGTAGAGATAATGAGAGAGAACTTGAAAGGCAAATTGTCATTCTCAGACATGACCTAGAAATTGCAAATGAATACAAGGAGAAGTTTAAGATAAGCTCAGCTAAACTTGAAGCAATGCTTGAGAGTCAGAAGAAGGCTGATGATAAGCGTGGTCTTGGGTATGAGAAAGGTGAAAGCTTCGGATCTGGACAAATAAATTTTCAATCAAGGAATGGGAGAAATAGACCTAGAAGACCTCTGGTAAGACAACCTAATGCTCAAAGGTATCCATCTTTTAATGGAAATTGTTTCAATTGTAGTAAATTTGGTCATAAAGCTACTCAATGCAGAAGCAGAGTAAATCAAAGTGGTCCATCCTTCTCTGGTCAATGCTTCAAGTGTAATAGGTATGGTCATAGATCCAATGAATGCAGAAGTATAATAATGAACAACTCTAATAATAGAGGAAATGGCAATCCTTTCAATGGCTACTATTTTGCTTGCAATGGATTTGGACACATGGCTAATCAGTGCAGATCAAGAGGAAATCAAGTGAATAAGCAAAGAAATGTTGTGTGCTTTAATTGCAATAGATCTGGTCATATTGCAAGATTCTGCAGAAGTAGGAATAATGAAAGAAGAGGTTCGGTAAACAAAAAAATGGATGAGCAGAGACAAGACAAAGGCAAGGGCAAAGTTGATATGAATAAGATCCAGAATGAAATGAACATGACATGGGTCAAAAGGGGTGAAATGAATAATGGTAATAGGTCCGCACCAGAATCTGGTGCTGGTAATTCCTCCAGAAATTGAATTAGGAGCTGTGGCTTGGGGGGAGATGCATAGAAAAATAAATTCCCCCAGCTAGTAAGTGGGTTCCTAAATTTGACACGATGATTAAATTTAGAAAAGCCTATTATAGACCATTTGAAAGGATTTTCAGAAGAAAAGAAGTGGATATGACAATTTGTGCAGCGATTCATGAGAAACTGTATCAAGAAAATAGAGTAACCAGATGAAGTTAGGGCAATGCATTTATTACAATGACAAATTAGGTTTTGCAGAGGATAAAAAGTCACTCGCTCAAGCATTTGAATCACTTTGCATTTGAAGAAAACAAGAAGAAGAGCATCTGAACTGAAAATCCAGAGATAGAAGCATGAAGAACAAATTCAACCGAAAATTGATCAACCCTAACTTCGTGGAAGAAAAAGGTACTTTTCTGTGAAGTTTTGAATTTGTAATCTATTGAGATGGCTACTCCTATTATTGTTGATATTACTAAAAGGCCCTATCCAAAATTTAAGAAGCATCCCTACAAGTCAGTTGAAGTCGAACCATTAGGTGTTTTTTCTGGTGTCCCATACAGACTACTGCATGTAGAAGATATTAGGGCATACATCCATTGTAACGTGGATGAATTTGGAAATTTGAGATTGCTAAAATTGTTTTAGAACCATCTAAAGGATGATAACTATGATTTGAAACGAGAATTCAAAGCCCTAGAGAGCAAACATTTTCTTCAAGTCATTGAATTTCTGACATCTGATGAGAGTGAGTGGGTTCATTACATCTTGAGCCAAATGCATGATGAGTTCATATGGCTATTGAAACCTTTCAATATTACAAAGGATGTTATCAGAATTGTGACTGGGTTAAATTCAACTGGTGGATTACCCATGTTGAAATCTGTGAAAAAATAGACTGTTACTGATGCAACCGGTGCCAAGTTTGACAAAAGGGTAATGACCATCAATGGCATTATTGAACCGGATGTTAAATTTGCCTCTATGGTGATTGGTTACAAGATTTATCACTCTAGTAGGAAGAACTTTGTCTCTGGAACTGCCATATATGTGGCATATCAAATGTTGAAAGAAAATGCAAATTATGACCTATGTGAACTATTACAGAACCAATTGATTGAGAACTTGAGAAAAATTAAGAAGGAAAAGAAAAACACCTTCAAATGTGGTTATCTGGTTATATGTTTATTCTTCTACTTCATGAATGAAGTGTCTGGAGTAAAAGGTGTGCAATGGACTAGTGACAGACCAGTTGCAATGCAACTAAGAGATCATCTACACAGCATTGGAGATTCTAAGGCACAAAAAATTGCAATCTGGGGGTACTTTAAAAATTTTCAGAGTATGATGCACTCTAGGGAAAGAGTCCCTAAATCAGTAGTTGAGAAATACAAAAATGAAATCTATTTTATGGTGGACACTGATCAGTGACTAATGGAAGCTGTAGAACCCAAAACTGTTTGGATTATGCCTATGGGTTATGAGGTTGATGAGAAGATTTTGGAAATGTATGCTCAACATCTCTTGAGCAAACCCAAGGATGACTTTGTTGAGAGGTTTGGGACTTATAAAGAGCTTGATGAAAAGATACATGTTGAAGTCTAGAAGCCAGAGATTAAGAGAAAAGCTCAGAAGCAAGTAGAAATATATGTTGAAAGCAATGGGATAACAAAGGAAGCTGTGAGGCAGAATAGAGAAAGAATAGAAAAAGCTGAGAAGGAGAAGCAGGATAAGAAACAAGGAAATACTCCAGTAGAATCCTCCTCCACTCTAAGGACTACTAGGAGCTCTGCTACTACCCCTATTCCCCCAAAACCTGCCAATCCTGAGAAACTAGAAGACATATCATTTGGTAAGGAAAAGAAGAGAACTAAAGTAAAGGCAAAGAGATCACATGATAGTTTGGAAAAGGAGGATGAAGAAAAGATAGACTCAGATGATGGGCTTAAGGAGCTAAAGGCCATAGGTGCTAAAGGTGTTAAAGTATCTAAAGATAAGCCTTCCGAAAGCAAGAAGACAAATAAGAGGCAAAAATCAGAGGCTGATGATAAGAAGCAAATTCCCTCTATGAAAAACATTGTCAAGACAATCACTGTTGATGGGAATTTAAAACCACTGACTAAATACTATAATCTTTACAATGACACTGACAAAAAACTTTTGGAAGAAGCCACTATCAAGTACTTGAATGTATTCAATCAAGCACTGGAGGAAATTCTGTCAGAAGTTCCAAAAGACTTAAGAAACATCTTGGAGATATGAAAAGAAGCAGCCAAGTCAAAAGATATGGAACTGAGGGAACATGTGTTAACCACTCTATGTTCAGTGATCTCCAACAGAGAAGCAGATAATTTTTTTAAAGAGGTCAAAAATGAATTCAGGAGTAAGACAAGAATGAACAAACTGATGATTGGAGAGATAGATGAAATAGTTGAAGAAAATGAACAAATTTTGAGAAAAGCATTGGACAAGAACAAGTTCTTTGTTGTGTCAGATGAGCCTGCTGATGACACACTAGTCCCAGATGAAGAAGAGTAGTAGAAGGATGAGCAACAATTTGGAATGGATGATTCCTCTGTCCTGGAAGAGGAAGCAATAAGCAGGGAAGAATTAAAAAGAACAGATGAAACTGCTGATGTAGGAAGTATTCTAACTCCTCCGGATCATTTTGACAAAGAAGATACAAAGATGAATATATAAGTAGATAATTAAATTGAAGATGATTCATTGAAGATTGAAGAGAATGAAATAGGAAAGGCTAAGAACCAAGAAGAAGAAGAAGTCAAGTGTAAGGAAGATAAAGCAGAAGAAGATGGTGCAAATGTTTATGCACCCAAACAAAATATTCTTGATACTAACACTGAGAAAACTCAAGGAAAGGAAGGTGGTCCAAAAATTGTGGCAAGAGACACTGCAGATGTAGTGAAGAGTTTCCTGAGTAAAGAAATGCTAGAGTTTGATGAACCAGAACTGATTCAAGGACCAATCAACCTGGATACTCTCTCTCCGACCCAAATGATGAATATAGAATCTTTCACACAAGCCAAAGCAAGAGAAAGGATATTGAAATCTCACATAGAGGACAATGAGCTATTAGGCCTTGCATCTAGTATATTGGAGAAGATAATGCCAAACTTCCAGAAGAATCCATCTAATTCTCCCTCTAGAAATCTGAAGAGCCTTGTAAATTCTGTAAGTACACACTTTGAGTCCTTTGAGAAGTCTACAGAGATTAAAGTTTGGAATGAATTTATGGATAAGAGATTTAGTGAGCTAAATGGCATAATACAGAATGCTAGAAAGGTACTTGATATTAGTATAAAGAGTATTCAAAATGCTCTTAATGATGGAGGTGATGTATACAAATTTTGTCTATCTTGGCCCAAAGTTATTAAGGATATTGAGAAGAAGATAAAGGAGTGGGAACAAAGATTGTTGAATCTATCTCAAAATTTTGATCCTCTAACAGTTTCTCTAGTAAGCCAGGAGTGTCAACCAATTAGCTTGACTGATGAAATAAAGAAACTTGTTAAATAAAAGAGGAATATTGTGGAGAGAATGTGTGACCTCCGGGGATTGATTGCCCCCAAGTTAGAAACAATGTTTACTTCTTTATCAGAAGCTCAAGTTGTAGTATGGACAGGTGATCCTTTAGATCTGAAGAAAGTAGAAACAAAAGCATTCCTACTAAGTGGACACATCTCAATTTTGGATGGCATGAAAAGAAGTTGGGCCTCTGAACTTGTACAGTTGAAAAATAGTTTTGCAGATATTCTCAAGTTCATGTAAATATAATATATAGATTATTTGTACTTATTTGGCCTTGTATACATATTTCTTATGTAAATTTTGGTTTACGGATCCCACTCTTTGCCATTGATGTCGAAGGGGGAGTGAGAGATAGTGAAAAGTGAAAGAAAATGAAGAATCCATCAAAGGGGGAGTAGTGGAAGAATATACAAATGTACATAGTAGGGGAGTTAGTCATGACACTTAGTCATTTTTCACTAAGTGTTACCATCAATGCCAAAGGGGGAGATTGTTGGCAAGAGACATTGGAAGGCATGTCATGTGTTGTCATTGATGGTAACTAAGTCCATTCCACACATCCGCAGTGCAGTATCAAATCATACCGGAAGTCAGTTCCAAGATTTGTAAAGTCTGGATAGACAGGAACAAGGTATATGGTAGAGTTCAGTATTTTGGTCAGCAGATCTCTCCAGTTAATCATTGTGTGTTGCAAATCTGAGGGAGTGTAGAGGAATGTCAAGATAATCTAAATCCAAGATTTCAGCCTTTGGTGATAAAGGGATTAAAAGTTATAAGCATCTGAGTACCAGGGCCTAATATGATAGAACAATTGAGTGAAGAACATGCCGACTTGTGTTAGATCCTTGTGCGGATCTAGTAGAAGTGTTTTGGTGAGTTGCGTATGGGATATAATGTTAGTGGATGACATGTATGGTGACCTGCAAGTGTTATTTCTGGTACGCATCAATATTGGTGTATGGATTCAACCGATAGAACATAGTACTTGTATTGTTTGTTAAGTTCTTCATAAGGCCAACAGAAATGTGATTGAATTTCTTGAGGCGGATATATATAGAGCTGATGGATTCAAGTGTATTGATTCATATGGGTATGCGATGATGTAGTAGTGCGAAAAAGGTAGAAAGAGAAGAGATCTAAGGTCCAGATTATGGCTAAACATTAAACAGGGTAGAATAAAGATGAAGTGTGTAAGATTAGTATTATGTGCTTAACTGGAACTGAATTCTTGCATTGGCAGATGCTACTCATCAGTTCAAACAATTTGTAATCCTTTTTGCAATCATTCTTGTAGGCAGTGAGCCCGAAGGCATGTGCCTTCCCCTTTTGTAATAATTTTAATAGAGTATAATCTTTATGGGTTAATCCCCATCGTGGTTTTCCCCTTAACTGGGTTTCCACGTTAAAAATCTTGGTGTCAAGTGTGTTATTTGTGTTTCTGCTCATGTGTTATGGATTCTTTCTTTTCATGGTTATATCATTAATCTGTTAAGAAGTGGTAAAGAAGAATTAACTACAGCAAACATTAAAGTTTTAAGACAACTGATTCACCCCCTCTCAGTTGTCAGACCTGATTCCAACAAATCCGTAGTTGGAACATCTCAACATTCATTTAAGAAGAATAACAGGAATCTCATTAAGATCAATGCAAAACATTCAAACAAATTTCAATCACAAGTGTCTGCTATTACAAAGCCTAATCGGACACCATTCCAATTCAGGCAACAACAAAGACAGTTCACTCCATTATTGGATTCTCTCCATTTGATAATGAATCAAGTAGTGAACAACAATCTTTTGAAGCTTCCTCTTGCTTGTCCACTAGACAGTAGCAATATGCAAGGACCTTCATTTGAATCTAATGCCTATTGTCACTATTGCCACTCGGCAGGACATGATACTGAAAGATGTGTGCGTCTTAAACATGAAATTCAAGTCCTCGTCGATTCTAACATGATACAGGTTACCAGTGTGAATGACAATGGAAATAAGTTGGTAGATCCTCTAAATTAAAACCTACAAATCTTCACTAATCCTTTTCCTAAACATAGCGACAACAACATGGTGGAACAAAATACAATAGAGATTGTAGATGACTATCTTGACTATGATGAAATAATTGGCATGATAGAAGAAGATAAGATGCTAAATGAAGATCTACATTGCTCACGAGGAAAAGGAATCTATGTTGAGGTTCCTCCTCCATTATCCCTTTATGGATCGGGAGACGACCAAAATGCACAAGATATGCAAATGGAGTAGCTTACATGTAATTACTTGAAGAAAGAGAAAGTTGTGATGATGAAAAGCATCCCATTTCATCATGACAGGCTCATTCATCAAGAAAAGAAGATTAAAAAAGAAAAATAAAGGAAAAGAGCAAAGCATGAATCATCTGTGGAAAAATGTAATGATTCCCCTCCCCGCATACATCAAAAGATTTCAAACATACAAGGTCTTGAGAAACAAGCATCACGTTACCATTTTGGAAATAAACATCAAATAGGTATGAATTCCTCACACATTTTACCACACTTGATGGAGTACCTCTCTAAGATGCTCGCAGGTTTGGCCTCCTCTTAAATAGATATAGTAATGTTGTTGTGTTGTGTTGTGTTTCATTTGTATTGTGTTAAATGTTGTTTAGGTCTCCTTGGATGACCCTTCATACTCTTGTAAGGTCAAGGATACAAAGAAACCACCTCTATTGTGACACTTCTTATATTCATTTCTCTATTCTTCTATTCCTCTCCTCTCTCTTATTTTAATTGTTGTGTGTGGTGCCTTGGGGGCATAACATTGTGGAGGATGTCTTGGGGGCATCTTCCCACATTATGTTCTGAATTCACTTTTGTCTCCTCTCATTTCTCATGATTTTATTCTTCTGTGGATCTACTAGTCGGTGGATGATGATAAATAAATAAATACTGATAAGGACCATGCATCCCTACAACTAGAATAAAATGGACCTAGTCCATATATGAAGATGGGGTTGATATGTTACTGACACTTGACTAGTAGAATCACCTCGTGTTGTGATGTGATCATGTATCATATTGTGAAATCTCTTGCAACAAACCTTTGCAATACTCTAAATATACTTCTAGGCACTTTGGAATGCTTTGTATCTAACCTTGTAGCTAAACTCAGTTCTGAGATACCTGAAGTATAACATGACAACTATACTCAGTTCTAAACCCGTAAGTGTAACATTGGTTTGTTTGTGTGGTATGTTACCTTATTTCTAAGCATTGTTGATAATTTAATTTGATACTAACATGTGTGTTTGTTGGGAACATTCGGCGATTGTTAAGCACATGTCACTTTGGGGCATGGGCTTTGTGAAAGCTCTTGTTCCCTTGCATGTTTTCAACCTTACCTTAAATGTGATTGTTGTTACATCAAAAAATGTCTCCCTAGGACTTTTTCCCTCTTATGTTTAGCTCCCAAGTCTTTTAGAAAGCATTTTAATCATCTTGCATAGTCATGTTAACTCCCGATGAGAAAACCCTAAAGTTTTATGGCAAATAGGACCTAGGGGGTGCTATTAAGACAAGTCTTAACTGAAATAGGGAGGGAGGACTTGGGCACTCATGCCCTAGTCTTGCAATGTTTTAGGTAGGACCTAAATTCAAGTGTTAGTTATGTGACTATTAATTAGGTCCTATGCTGACACCTTAAGTTTGAATTACGAAATTCTTAGCGGGAATGTCTTTAGTTGCATATATAAGCATGTTTAGGGTTTCATTTGTAAACTAGATGGATATTGCAAACTTGTGATCTTATATTAAAGTGATTCAGGGCTTTCATTGTGTTGCAGAGTAGTGTTGTGTTGTTATTGTGTTTGTTTGTTGCAGATTTGGCTTCATCCATCCATCTCCTCATGGCATGAAAGAGTTTCTTCCTTCCATGATAGATACACCTCCGAGGTGACATTTATTTGTGTTTTCAATCATTTATCAATTGGTTTTTGCCTCTATCCCGTAGGAATACACACTCTTTATCTGACAATGGTGTTTAGAAGACTTGAATGTCTCTCCAGGGCTTGACTGAGGCAAGCCTCTAAACACCACAACCCCGAACCCCCTTTTCTGTTATTACAAGTTATAGGTTTCAGAAGAGGAAGAAGTGGAGTTGTAAGGAAGCATAGTAGATTGTCAAAAGTGCAAATCAAAGTAGAAAAGTAGGACTTAGACTAGGGTGCCCACTCATTAGTCCTCTAGATCTTGAAACATAGAAATCCTTGGAACAACAAAAATAGGTTGCAGACAACTTTCAGAGATCCCAACAAAAATTGGTACCTTGGACTTGGGCACCCACTCATTAGTCCCTGACTTTCCTGCATTTGAAATCTTGAAATCTGGTATGTATCTAATTGTCATTTGATATCTTTGTCTGCAAACATTTTTCGTGTTTCGTCCGCTTGTTTACGATTTTATGAAATTAGGGTTTTAAACATAATTGGACTTTAATTCATTAACTGATTAACAAATTCCAAGTTTTCTCTTCATTCTAAGGGAAACTAAATCTATAGCAGATCCCTCTTGCAAGAGGTTGTGGCTTCACTTGATTTATGTCCTTGAATGTAAGGTGTGAAAGGGGGATTTAACCTTGAAACTAAAACCCCCTCTTTTTCCACTAAACATTTTGGTGAACCCATGTTTTTAATGAATTTTCACCTTGCTAAGTTTTGTAATTCATATTTGCATTCATTTCATTCATTAATTTAATTTTCATCTTATTGCATTTGAAAATTTACAAAAAAAATTGAAAAATTTGAAAAAAATTGGCAATTTTAGCTTGCATTTTCAAATAATTTGAATTACTTTGCATTTAATTTCATTTAATTTCTATTATTTTCATTATATCTGATTTAAATTACATAAATTCATCATTTATCATTCATTTACATTTCATTTTCATGCCTAATTTGTTAAAAATTGCTTGAAATTGTGCATTTTTCATATAACCTAGTTTTTGCATTAGCTAGGGTTTGTAGTTAAAATATTATTTTAGATTTTACTACTATTTTAAACACTCATTTAGGACTTATTTCTAACTATAGTGTTTCATCATAGTGTCTTTCTTGCAAAATTTCATGTCTAGGGTTTGAAAACATTGCATTTTCACTAGATTTTGCCTTGTCATCTCCTTAGAATTGCATTATAGGCATGTTGTGAAGGATATTGTTGCATTAATGGGTTTATATTGAGCTTATTATTCACTTAAACTCTTTAATTTCTTCACAACACCTCTTCTTTTAGTGGTTTGCATTGAAAAATTGTGAAAAAAAGTGAAAAATCAAGCATTTTAGGTCATAAACTTACACAATTTTGCACTTGTTCCTTGCGTAAGTTTTGAAAATACTTTAGAATATGATTTTACATTAATTTGAAAATATGAATTTCATCTTCATGGAAATATTTGCATGAGTATATCTTAGATTTTGAAAATTTCTCTAATTTCACTAATGAGAATCCTCATGTTCAGGAACACATAGCATGCGTACATGATATTGATATTTCTAAATGTTCTACACATGAGCTCAAACTACTTTGTTATATACATGATTTTGATAGCCTCACATCACTCATAGGAGCATATCCTTTGATATTGGAAGATTTAACCAAGTTCATCTCTAAGAACTCTCATGAGAAAGATAAGGGTGAAAATTCCTCTTCCGTTAATGCTTTGGAACTAATAGCTAAAGTATATGAGGATGATGATGATGATGATTCCATAAGTTATCCTACTTCTCCTATAATTGAATGTTCAAAAACCTTAGATGAGACAACTATGGATAGCTCTACCATGGTTGTAGATTCAACTCCCTTAGACATCACTAGTTGTACAACACCTAAACTTCTTAACAACACCTTACCTTTCTTTCATTCTAATGCTCTCCCTGGCCAAGATGAAGCATTAGTGGATGAGAAAAGGCCTCTCACATTAAATCCTTTCAGGTACAATTGAAATGAACAAATCGCATTAGAGGAACCTCCTAGAGGACAAAGCGAAATAATAATACCATAAGATTTTTACAACTACGATGAAATAATTGGTATGATAGAACTGGATGAAGAGAAAGTGGAGAACTCACCTCGTCCACAAAGAATAGGTATTTATGCCAAGGTGCCTCCTCTATCATCCTTACAAGGATCAAGAGGTATTCGTAGAGACCAAAACACTTCATCAAGACAAATGAGATTTGAACATGGTGCTTCCTCTTCTAACACAAAAAGACCAATAGAACAACATGATAATACTTTTGAAGATATAAGAAACAAGACAAAAAGAAATAGACAAGCAAGAGAAAGAGGGAGGGAAAGACAAGCCTTTGCCCAACGAAATGTACATCAATAAGAAAACATTCCACCTAATATTGAGACAAACCAAGAAGAGCTTAAGACTAAACAACTTGAAGACAAGAATAAAAGTTGGGCTATGGTACCTTATGTCCCACTTTCTTCTAACATTAGGGGGTGGGAAGATGATGATTTGATTGTCGAAAACCATTAGTTCGTTTGTGCCTATAGGTAAGTATTTCTAACCCTTTGCCTCTATGTTGTGTTTCCCCCATGATGTGTTATGTGTTGTTTAGGCCTCATAGGATGACCCTTGATACTCTTGTAAGGTCAAGGATACTGGGAGACCACCTCTATTGTGACCCTTCTTCTATTTTGTATCATCATTCTTCTATATCGCCTCTCCTCTATTTTCATTGTTGTGTGTTGCACCCTAGGGGCATAGTGTTGCAGTTGGTGACTTGGGGGAACCTTCCTACATGACGAACCTAAGGCACTTGTTCTCCTCTCTTGATTTATTGTTTACCTTCCTCTAGTGGTTCTATCTAGCTGGCAGATGACGAAAAACAATTAAGACTGATACAGACCATGTGTCCCTTCAGCGAGTAAGAAAAATTGGACCTACTCCATACATGAAGATGGGATTGATATATATTATCTGATGCTTGTCTAGTAAAATAACTCTGTGTGATGTTTTGTTGTTGTCTTATCGTATGAACAAACCATAACAATAAATTTGCTCCTTGGACTTTGTTTATCTTGAATCTTTCCTTGCTTACATTTAGTTCTGAGATCTCTGCAGTATAGCCCCATGGTTATACTCGGTCCCTGAATTTGTAGTGTAACCTCAACTCTTGATATGATTATTTTCATGCATTTCTTTTATCATGTGATGTGGTTATTATCTTATAGAAAGATTTCTAACCTCTTTTCTTGGGGGCATGGGCTTTGCGAAAGATCTTGTTCCCTTGTGTGTTTTCTCTCTACCTTAAAGTGCTTGATATCGGTACACGATATCAACCAGCTTAAGGTGGGGGCATATATAAGGTAAGTTGTCTAATGATTTTGATATTGATAAAATGTGTTTGCATACATTGATCTATGGTGTATACTTCCTTTGCACTGTAAGGCGTCTCCGTGATGCGGGTGGGGTTGTATACTTTTTGAGCACATGCTTCCTTTTCACTATAAGGTGTCTCCATGATGCAGGTGGGGTTGCATTTTGAAAGCCCTCTGCGGAGGCGGGGATGGTGTATTTCTTGAGCTAGTGCACATTCTTTTTATTCTAAAAGTCCTCCGAGTAGGAGGGGTTGGATTTGAGACCATCCTCCCTTAAGTGTGTCTTTGGTAGTTGTTGTGGCATAAGGCCAACTATTAGGTGTGCCTATAATGTGCCTGAGATGGTGGTGAACCTAGCAATAGGCTCCTTCCATCGCTTGTTTTCCATATTTTAGATGTATAGTATGCCTTTGGCATACTATACAACGCTCATGTCTTCCATGTGTCTTCCACATGTTTTCTCTCTTATATCGTGTGTTTGTTCCCAAGTATAGTCCAAAGAACATGGCGAAATGCCCCTCCTATGCTTTCGAGTTTGTATGGCATGTTTGTTCTCGAGTGTAGTCCAAAGAGCATGGCAAAAGCCCCTCCTGCATTTTGGGTGGTGTGTTACATTTTTACTTTCCATGTATCTGCATCTACATTCATATATATGAAAATGAAAAAGGAATAATCACTGCATTCATTGTCATTCACTGCATTTTACGTATCTTCAGTACTATTTTCTCCATGTCTTGTGTGACTGTTACTGTCTTCTCTATGTTTTGCTTGCCTATTACTATCTTCATTGTGTTTGGTGTGTCTTCTCTAATGTCTACCTACGACTGGGGGCTAGAAATAGTTCTCAATCTGTTGAAAGTAAGGAATACTGAGGGGGGGGTGAATCAGTATTTTGCAAAACCACTTATTAACTTGTTTATTAATCCGATTTCCAAAATTAATAACATGAAAGCAAGACAAGCATAAGAACATCAACCGTAAAGACATAACACAAGACACTAGGATTTTTACATGGAAAAACTAAAGAGGGAAAAACCACGGTGAGTGTTAGCTCACAATATATTATGATAGCTCAATACCAAATTACAAGAAGGCTCACTGCCTAGGGCTCACTACCCTATGAATAAGTGCTCACTGCACAAAGGCTCACTACCAAGAGAAAATGAGAAAGAAGAAGGATTGGCTCACTGCTAGAAGATGAACTGTTGTAAATGCATCTGCCACATGTTGAATCACAGTTCCATTAAAGGTTCAATATACAGATTCAAAGGTCTTCGTTTGTTCTGCCCTACTTCTCAACTTAACTACATGTACTCTATTTTCTGTCCCAGTTTAACTTTTTCTGCTCTGCACTCTACTCATTATCCTTCACACTTCAAATTCACACCATACACACCATACAACAACACACCAACATCAAATTCCATCTAATATATATATTCACTACAAGATTTATCTCATAATCTAGTCGGCAAGCAAAACATAAACCGTGTACACAAATACTACATCTTGTGAGCTTAAACTTATGTATAATCTAAAATGTGGACTTAAACAAACATAAAAAAGTCTTCATATAGATCGGCTTCAATCATACCATCACTTAGATTGACTATTTAGACCATATAACTTCTCCGCATAAGAATCTAACATTCCTGTTGGCTTGTTCCTTAAGAGTATACTTGATCAACTCATTTGTCACATCACAATTCCCACTGTGGACCATATGAGACTCTGAGATGCATAACCAACAATCATTTTGGATCTCTTAGCGTACCTTCAGAGCTGCAGAACAAAATATACAACTATAGAGGAATGCAGACCCTTTTCTCTAGCATTGTTCCTATCTTTGCTATGTTCACCCGGACTTAGGTATTCTACCATGTGACTTCCGAGTCAAGACTCGAGCACTGGAATGAATCATCACTAAATAGATATGAACAACATAATCAATCCGTATATACTGATCTTTTACCACAGAGGCATACCATCCCAAACATTGTTTCTTACTCTGTATAATGTATAATGTTCATACTTAGTCATTTCTGCTTCCGGAGTAAAGTCTCTTTGTCATACTGGTGGAGTCTCTTTTTTTTGTTGCCATCAATAACAACATTCAATCATCAAGATAGTGTCTATTTCCAACAATCTCCCCCTTTGGCATTGATGGGAACACTTAGTGAAAAATGTGCATCTACTCCCCCTTACTCTGTGTTTCTTCTCCCCCTAAGATGTTTGCCCATTTTTCACTGATCTTCTTCTCACCCTTTGACATCAATGGCAAAGGTGTGTGTACAAGAGTCAAAATTTGACCAAAACTACAAAAAAAAAATCTTTGTACTCTGCCGCATATGTACACATACAATACTTCAACTCAATTAGTTGCTGGTGAAAGAATATCCTTATAGACAATCTTTAATTGTGTAATCTCTTCATCCCATCGAATTTTAGCTCTTTCCAAAATTTGAATGTGACCATTTATTATAAAGACTGATTCTTCTGCCTTTTGCACATCAGAATTTGTGTCAATTTGTGAAGCTGCCTGTGCTTCTGTTGCAATATTGATAATTGAATCTAACTTAGGACTAATTAGTCCTCTCAACTGACACATTTTACTTTTCATCTGACCCCTCTTATTTAAAATATCACTTAACTCATTATGAATATTAATTACTTGTATTTCTTTTTTGCTCACTGACTCAGCTACTGGATGAAATGATTTAGAAATATTTATTAGCTACTATTTTAGATTCTTTACCTTTTCTTCTAACTCTTTTGTGGCGAATGGCCAAGAGAGACAAAATTTGTACATGTCACTTGCTTCTCTGACAACATTCTGTATGCCTTTCATTTTATTGTAGATATGAGAGCTTTGTCATTTTTTTTATCATAGTCTTCAACTCATTTAATCTTTTCTCATAATATTCTTGTCTTACTTTTATCTCAGCAGATCTCTCAAAAGATTCAAAATGCTCACTTACAGAATTTATGAGTCTGTTTAGTTGATCTATTGAAGACAAAGAAGTGTCCTTCTGATATGATGGCATCAGCTTCTCCAAAATGCTGGATGCCTCACCAATCAGTTCATTGTCCTATATGTGAGACTTCAAAATTTCTTCCTGTGCCTTTGCCTACACAATTGATACCAGTTTAAATTTTTGTACTGGGGACATTGAGTCTAGGTTTATTGGTCCTTGTAAAATTTTTGGCTCATCAAAGACCTATTTCTCTTTTTCCAAAAATTCTTTGATTGACTTCGCAGTGTCTCTTGCTATACTAGAGACTTCTTCTTCTTGGTTTAGTTTTGGAGGATCTAAATCCATAGCTTCATTTGCACTATACTTTAGTTCCATTGTAGGGATTTCCTTATCCTATTTCTCTTCTTGATCATCAACCTTATCTGTCTTCTCAGTCTTCTCCAATCCTGTCTTGTCACCTGTTTGATGTTCTAGAGGGAGACTAGTCTTAATAACTATAGCAGGTGCTTCGTTCTCTTTGACCACTTTGTCATCTAACCCTTAGTTCAAATTCACTTCTAAAATAAATGTATCATCTCAAACATTTGCTTCATCATTGTCATATATTTTTGGGAGATGAAATTCTTTTAGCACTCTTAAAGTGATTTCCTCAGTCTCCTTAACTACTTTCTCAATGTCATCTGACATGAGAGTATTCATTCTCCTCTTTGTTTTGAATGCTTTGGAGATTTCTATTTTGTCTTCAGGAGAGATCTCCGGACATAACTTTATTAGTGTATGCTCATGGAGTTCAATGTCTTTTGCCATAGATGCTTCTTTTCTTGCAGACATAATACTACCCAAGGTATCTGGAAGATTGGTAATTATCTCAATAAGGGCTTTGTTGTAAATGTCCAAATATCTGAAAACAACAGTCTTAATAATTCTTTTGTCCGGATCATTATACTCATCATATAGTTGGGCTATGGGCTTTAAATTTTGATTAACTGTTATGGCCTTTAGGACATCTTCAAGACTTATAGTAGCTTCTCCTATCTGAGACTCATCTTTCTTTGGCCTTTTCTTAGCTTTTCTCTTACTAGAAGGTTTCTTTTTGCTACTCCTGGAGCCTTTGGTGGCCTCAGTTTTCATTTTCTTCACTTCTTCATTTGACTCAATCTCTTCCTCATCAACTCCTATACTAACATACATTCTACAACCTTTGGTTTTCTCTCTTTTGTGGCTGGTTGCATGGGTTTCCACACTTGCAGAGGGTGTGGGACTAGAGGACATAGATGCAGTTCTTGTAGAAGTAGAACCTCTAGTTCTTCTTTTTGTTACTATTGGATTTTCTGGTTTCCTCTAAGGCTCTTCTGGAGCCTTAACCGGTTCACTTTCCTTCCTTTCTTTTGCTTCTCTCTCTTCTTGTGCCTTTTCTCTTGTCTCTTTGACTTGTTTTGGTGAAACCCCATTTTAAAGCATAATCTTCTGCCATCTTCTGGGCCTTTCTTGAAATTTTAGGTTTTCTCACTTCAACATGTATTTTTGTAGACAGTTCCTCATAAATTCCAAATCTTCTTCATTGGGATCTCTAGGTTTGCTTAGCATATGTTGGGCATAATTTTCTGGTATTCTACCATCTACTTCATAGCCCATTGGCATAACCCATACTGTTCTAGGCTCAACAACCTCCATCAAGCATTGATCTTTTGTCACAATAAAGCAGATAGTGCCCTTATACTTTTCAACAACTGATCTAGGAATCCTTTCTCTAGTTTGCATTAACTTCTGAAAGTTTTTGAAATAACCCCTTAAGGCTGTGTTCTAGGCATCATGGCTACCTATGCTATTAAGATGATTTCCAATTTGAACTGCAATGGGTTTATCACTTGTCCAGAATAGATTCTTCATACCTGGCAACTCTTGCATGAAGTAGAAGAACAAACAGATAATCAACGTACGATACTTGAATGAATATTTTTTCTCTTTGGTCTTCCTTAAATTTTCCATCAGCTATTAATGGAGAAGTTCACAAAGATCATACTCTGCATCTTCTTTAATAATCTCAAATGCTATGTAGATTGCAGTACCAGAGACTGAATTCTCCCAGTTTGAGAAATAAACTTTGTACCCAATAACCATGGATGCAAATCTTACTGCATGGTCTTCAATGTCATTGATTGTTAGTGCCCTTTTGTCAAACTTAGCTCTGGTGGCTTTCATTATAGTATCATTCTTTACTGCCTTCAATATAGGAATTGTATCGGTGGAATTTAATCTAGTAACTGCCCTTATGTCATCCTTAGTTATCATGAATGGTTTTTCTAGACACATAAATTCATCATGCACTCTACTTAGAACATATCAGATCCATTCATCCTCAACGAATGTTGGGAAATCAATGTACTGAATGAATTTCTTTGTTTCCAATGCCTTATATTCATTCTTTAAATCATAATCGTCACCGCACAAATGATTTAGGAATAAATCTATGAGTTTGCCTTTTCCATGTTCTTCTAGGGCAACATGAATATAAGCCCTAACATCTTCCACATGCATAACTCCATATGGTATGTCAGAAAATGCACCTATTGGATCTACTTCTATTGATTTGAAAGGATATTTCTTAAATTTTGGCTTCGGCCTCTCAGTTATATCAATCACATGTGGTGTTGCCATTTTTAAATAAATTCACAGTAGGGTTTTGAATATGAAAAATACCTCTTTTCACTGAATTAGGGTTTTCTTTGGTTGTCTTAATATGCTTTGGAAATCACTGAATCACTTGGAATTTTGTTTCAGATCACCTTAAACACTTAAAATATTTAATGCAAAGTGATTAATCTTTTAGGAATCCAAGCCTTTAAACTCCTTGAGGCCTTAACTTATTCGTCATAAATGCAGTCTTTCAAAAAGCTGTCACACAATTCTCTGTCAACCACAGTCAATCCAAATTGTTCCACATTATATTTTTTCTACCAGAATTTCTTTCAGAGGCTTTGTCATAGAGCTCTTCACAACATACCTTAGTGCTGGATTTTAGCACTAACTTTCTGGCTGGGGGCTTTGGATTTTCAACACAGCTCCCCTGAGCCAGAGCTCCCAATTTACTTCCTGAAGGAAGCATATGCACCAAATGCTGGTACAGATCCATCCTTGATTTCAATTACTTCTTTCTTGATCTAGATCTTGTCCATTTCTTTCTTAGTTTCAACTGGATCAACCTTTTCTTTTCCCTTATCATTCCTCTGCTCTATTTTCCTTTCTTTAGCATAATAGTTTCTTTTCACATTCTTGCTTTTGCAAAATCTTGCAACATGTCCAAACTTGTTGCAATTGTAGCACACAATGTTTCCTTGTCCTTGATTCCTTCCTCTAAATGAATTCATCCTTGATCTGCATTGATTAGCTATGTGTCCAAATCTATTGCAAGCAAAGCATCTTCCATTAAATGATTGAGTATTCCTTGAATTGTGAAAGCCATTTCTTCCCAAACTTCTGCATTTATTTGATCTATGTCCAATTTTCTTGCAATTGAAACATTGACAAGAGAATGATGGAACATTTTGATTTATTCTGCTCCTACACTGAGTAACTTTATGACCAAACTTTTTGCAATTAAAACAATGGCCATTGTAAGATGGGTACCTTTGAGCATTTGGCTATTTGACCAGAGGTCTTCTAGGTCTTCTTCTTTGATTCCTGAATTGGTTCCCTTTGTTTTGCTTCATCTGAAAGTTTTCTTGACTTGATTTTGAACTCTCTCGTATCTCAAATCCTAAGCCTTGCTTGTCATCTGAACTCTTTTGACTAGCAATCATCTTGTCAAGTTTTGCAGAACTTATCTTGAATTTTTCTTCATAGCTCTTGGCTTTTTCCAAGTCTTTTTTTAGGCTCACAACTTCTTTTTCCAGTTTGACACATTCTTCTATCTTGCTATTTAACATCAAATTTAGATCTTCTTCTTCTTTATCTCTTTTAATAACTTCCACTTTCAAATCGTCCAGGGTCTCGTTTGCTGATATCAATTGTTCACTAACATCTCTATATTTTTCTTTGAATTTCTTGACTTGTTCTTTCAGCTTTAGAATGCATTCATTAGCTTCTTGAATGTTATCCTTCAGATCCCTAATTTCTGCTTCAAAATTTTCAAGATCAGCTAGAGCTGCTTCCAATTCAACATTGTTTGAGAAGTTTCCAAATCTCCTGGATGCCATTAGTGAATTATCCCAGATCTTCCTAAAGCTGTTAGGCTTCTTCCAAGGAACCTTGTTCTAATACCAATTGTTGAAAGTAAGGAATACTAAGAAGGGGGGGGGGGTGAATCAGTATTCCACAAAACCACTTGTTAACTTGTTTACTAATCTAATTTCCAAAATTAATAACATGAAAGCAGAACAAGCATAAGAATAGCAACCATAAAGACATAACACATAGACACCAAGATTTTTATGTGGCAAACCCAAAGAGGGAAAAACCATAGTGAGTGTTAGCTCACAATATATTATGATAGCTCAATACCAAATTACAAGAAGGCTCATTGCCCTATGAATAAGTGCTCACTGCACAAAGGCTCACTACCAATAGAAAATGAGAAAGAAGAAGGATTGGCTCACTGCCAAGAGATGAACTACTATAAATACATCTACCACATGCTAAATCACAGTTCCATTGAAGGTTCAATATACAAATTCAAAGGTCTTCATTTGTTCTGCCCTGCTTCTCAACTTAACTACATGCACTTTGTTTTTTTTTTCTAGTTCAACTTTTTCTGCTCTGCACTCTACTCATTATCCTTCACACTTCAAATTCACACCATACACACTATACAACAACACACTAACATCAAATTCCATGGAATATATATATTCGCTACAAGATTTATCTCATAATCAGGTCAGGAAGCAAAACATAAATCATGTACACAAATACTACATCTTGTCAGCTTGAACTTGTGTACAATCTACAATGCAGACTTAAAGAAACATACAAAAGTCTTCATATAGGTTAGCTTCAATCATACCATCACTTAGATTGACTATTCAGAAAATATAACTTCTCCGCATAAGAATCTAACATGTCTGTCAACTTGTTCCTTAAGATTATACTTGATCATCTCATTTGTCACATCATAATTCCCACTGTGGACCATATGAGACTCTGATATGCATAACCAACAATCATTCTGGATCTCTTAGCATACCTTTAGAACCATAGAACAAAATATACAATTGCAGAGGAATGCAGACCCTTTTCTTTAGCATTGTGCATTGTTCCTGTCTTTGCTCTGTTCACCTGAACTTAGGTATTCTACCATGTGACTTCTGGAGGAAGTCAAGACTTGAGCATTGGAATAAATCATCACTAAATAAGTATGAACAACATACTTGATCTGCATATACTGATCTTTTACTGTGGAGGCATACCATCCAAAACATTGTTACTTACTCTATATAATGTATACTGTTCATGCTTAGTCATTTCTCCTTCCGGAGTAAAGTCTCTTTGTCATACCGGTGGAGTCTCTTTCCTTTGTTACCATCAATGACAACATTCAATTATCAAGACAATGTCTCTTTCTGACACAATCTTCATGTATGCATTAGCTCTATGTGCCTGGCGTGTTTGCTGTGTTTGTTGACCGTACATTAATGCATGCATGGGCCTTCTGTTCATGCATACATTAAAGTGGGGGCTAAATGTTACGTCAAAAAATGTCTCCCTAGGACTTTTTCCCTCCTATGTTTAGCTCCAAGGTCGTTTAGAAAGCATTTTAATCATCTTGCATATTCATGTTAACTCCTGATGAGAAAACCCTAAAGTTTAATGACAAATAGGACCTAGCGGGTGCTATTAAGACAAGTCCTGACTAAAATAGGGAGGAAGGACTTGGGTGCTTGCGCCCTAGTCTTGCCCTAATATTTTAGGCAGGACCTAAATTCAAGTGTCGGTTATGTGACCATTAATTAGGTCCTATGTCGACACCTTAAGTTTGAATTACAAAATTCTTAGCGGGAATGTGTTTAGTTGCATATATAAGCATGTTTAGGGTTTCATTTGTAAACTAGATGGATATTGCGAACTTGTGATCTTATATTAAAGTGATTCAAGCTTTCATTATGTTGTAGAGCAGTGTTGTGTTGTTATTGTGTTTGTTTGTTGCAGATTTGGCTTCATCCATCCATCTCCTCATGGCATGAAAGAGCTTCTTCCTTCCATGAGAGCTACACCTCTGAGGTGACATTTATTTGTGTTTTTAATCTTTTATCAATTGGATTTTGCCTCTATCTTGTAGGGATACACACTCTTTATTTGACAATGATATATGTTCGGAAGACTTGAATGTATCTCCGGGGCTTGACCGAGGCAAGCCTCTAAACACCACAACCCCCAACCCCATTTTCTGTGATTGCAGGTTATAGGTTGTAGAAGCAGAAGAAGTGGAGTTGCAGGGAAGCATAGCAGAGTGACAGAAGTGCTGATCAAAGAAGAAAAGTAGGACTTGGACTAGGGCACCCACTCATTAGTCCTCTGGATCCTGAAACACATAAATCCTCACAGTAGTAGAAATAGGTTGCAGACAACTTTTAGAGATCTCGACAAAAATTAGTACCTTGGACTTCGGTACCCACTCATTAGTCCTTGACTTTCCCACATATAAAATCCCAAAATCTAGTATGTATCTAATTGTCATTTGATATCTTTGTCTACAAACATTTGTCGTGTTTCATCTATTTGTTTACGATTTTATGAAATTAGGGTTTTAAGCATAATTTAAGTTTAATTGATTAACAAATTCCAAGTTTCCTCTTCATTCTAAGGGACACTAAATCTATAGCAGAGCCCTCTTGCAAGAGATTTTGGCTTCACTCAATTTATGTCCTTGAATGTAAGGTGTGAAAGGAGGATTTAACCTTGAAACTAAAACCCCCTCTTTTTCGACTAAACAATTGATACTAGTAAGCGAGATCAACCACTTTAAGGTGAGGGCATATATTGTGGTAAACGCTTGAATATTTTAGATATTATTGATAAATCATGTTTGTGTATGCTTCCTTTTCATCGTAAGGCATTTACGGATGTAGGTGTGGTTGTGTACTTTGTTTTGTTTTGCGTATACCTCCTTTTCACTATAAGGTGTCTGCGTGATGCATGTGGGGTTGTATACTTTCTGCATGCTTCCTTTTCACTGTAAGGCATCTACGGATGTAGGCGGGGTTGCATTTTGAAAGCCCTTCTGTGGAAGGTGGGATCATGTCTTCCCTTGAGTGGTTGCACATCCTTTTGAAAGTCCTCTACAGAGGTGGGGTTGGATCTTTAGTTATTCACCGCTAAGCATGTCTTTGGTGGTTGTGGTAGCATATCTGAACTATCAAGTGTGTTTGGCATGTCTTAGATAGTGGAGTGTAGAATTGAGCTCCTTCCTATCCCTCATGTTTGTTGTGTATAAGATGTATAGTGTGTTGATGACATACTCTATGTTGCTCATGTATTTTGTGTGTTTTCTGTGTCTTCCTTGCATTTCTTGCGTGTTTTAGCAGCAGTGCGTAGTGATGAGCTCCCCCCATCACCTAGTTAGGGTTACATATATAATTGTTTAACCATGTCTTCTCTATGTATTGTGTTAGTACTCATTTATGTTTAGGGTTTTAAGCTTTAGCATTTGTAGGTTTTTTCATTCAAACCCTAAAATTTCTGAGTCTTGGGGCCTTGCATTGTCTTTTCTATTTTGGTGGTGACCTTCTGTGGCAGGTTCCCAGTTACAAAGTTTCATCCTCATGCTTTAGTGTTCATAGGTTGACCGGCCTCCGCGCAATGTTTCACCGGTTTTTCCCATCGAGTTCAACAAAAATGTTAAGTGTTTGCATATGCAAGTGTAAATGTATGTTGGCGGGTTTGAAAATCTCAATCGGCTTCCAAAATGGTGAAAAAACTAAGTTATATGCATTTCTGAATGCATATCGAGTTGCATATGCAAAAGGGGAATCTTTCACAGATTCCTAGGAATATTCTGCAATTGTATGCATTTCCTAATGCATACCGGGTTCAAAGGGATGCATGTACATTGGGGGAATCTTCTGCAAGATTCCTAGAATATTCTTTGCATGAATATCGGGTTTTCTTGTACAAGTTTTGTTGTATGTCCCAGTTTACAAAGGTTATATACAAGCGAAGAATATGCAATGGCAGAATATACATTGAAGATTCCTTGAAGATACCACCGTTGTATCAAGCAGGTGAGATGAATGTTTGTTTTGTTGTATGTTCGACATACAATGCCATGTATACATTGCGGATTTCAAAAGGAGTTCAAAATAGGGTTGAAGGCAGGTCGAGTCCGCAAGTATATGCAGGAGGGAATGAATGCATGTCTGACATACATTGGGTTTATACAAAGGCAGAAGATGCAATTGGTGGGGCCCGTCACAGTTTTATACAAACAACATACAAACAAAATATACATTCAAAAATGCAAAGGATAAAAGTGCATGCTGGACCCGATAGCTTTTCAATTTTGTTCTATAGGTCCGAGCGGTCCGCAGCTTGCATATATGTATGCTTGTATGTCACAGATATACAATGAAGAAATATGCATTCCAGACCTGAAGGAGAAGTCAGATGTGGTGGATAATTTTTTTGAGATCCGCCTTGTATGCATGAGGCATTTGTATACGCAATTATACATTGAGATGTGCAAGCAAAAGGACATACAGCCCGGACACGATGGAGGAATAAAATGCAACGAATAGAAATTTGAGGTCCATGGGTCATATAAAGTGCTTGTACATGCTGATATACAAGCTGATGTGCAATGAAAGGGATACAAGCCAGATTTGAACCGATTCTCAAATTGCTTTTATAAAATTTGAAGTCCGACTTGTATATAAGGTGCTTGTATATGCTTTTGCATGTACAAAGTGACAGGTGCAAAATGGAGAAGGTGAAAAGTCTATGATAGGAACATGGAGCACCTACGTGGCACGTGATCATTGGTTCTTGGCTTTTTTGTAGGATTTTGGGCCGTTTGATCTCAGTGATGGAATATTGATTGACGGTCAGGTTTTAAACCTTTAGTGATAGATTTTCCTTGTATTTGCAATCATTTTTGAGTGGGAAAACAACATATGCGCCCACTGCTACATTTCAAAGAGGGGCCTGTGGGTAGCTGTGGCAATAATGGCAAATTTGTAGAAGATGGACAAGAGAAAGGATGGGTCAGCAACCCAATTGAAGATGAAAGTCCTTGAGTGGTGGTGCGGATCCTGATTCCACCTGCTCATTCCTCTTTGTCCCTCTGCAGCATTGAATATTTCTGAGCACCATTCCTCATGCCTTGAATCTGGCAAAATTTTGATTTGCCTTGTAATTAATTTTTGCTGAGTACACGGTCTTGGTATATAGGCCAAACCATGTTACTCATTGTTCTTGATGTCTTGTACGTTTATGAATCTCATGTTGTATGTTTCATGCATGAATTCACTAGTTTCATGCTGTTTTATATGAGAAATGCGTTGTGCATGTGCTTAATCATTTGTCTCCAAGCTGTGGGTATATTTTCTTTTGAATCAAGATAACTAAGGGTTATTAAGGTTCAGGAATATAACTTTTCTATATTGAATGTTTAATCTCCTACTTTTGTTCAAGGGACAAATTAAATGTTTCAGGTTAATCATTGAGAAAATGTGTTGCAGCAGGGATACCACTAAGTATGAATGATTAAGCACCTAATTTTTGGGAAGTATCTGTAAGGCAGATATTAAAAATCCCCTTGATATCTAGTCTTTGGTATATGTTCATGCTGGCCATTCACATGTGTATGTCTATTGACTCTGAGCCCTAGATAGGCACCGATCCAGTCTTGTATTGAGGTTGCAACCCAAAGTCTCAGTTTTGCATCCAAACATAAAATCAAACTTAAACTTTAAATCAAACCTTTAGGATTTTAGAAGTAGTTTTAAGACCAAAATCCTCTATCTCACAACTGAATATAGGCCCAAAGCTAGCCCATTTGCACTTATTCCATAGTTTTGGTCTGCACAAAGGAGGATTTATCTGCTTTGTATCAACATCCAAGTAAGTTCATGTGTATATATCATAGATGTTGAATAGGGAATACCCCCTTGGTTCTGCAGAGCCTAAAGAAGAAGAGGAGATATCTATAGAGTTTATCTCCTATACTGTTGGCCCTCGGCCCGGTGATCTTGTTGATCAATGATGGCTATTTTGTAGGGATAACTGGGAACAAGCATCCAGTCTGGGAAAATAACGAATAGGTTTTGGCGACTCTACTAGGGAGTTTATTGTAAGAACCCTGGAAGTAAATAATTCCTAGTTGTAGGTGGCGACTCCGAACCAATCTCCCAACCGGTAAAGTAAAAATTTGTATGCAAGGGAGAAGATCCCTACGTAATTCTCTTTCCAAAGAATTACCTAGAAAAATGATGTACAGGAAAAAGGGGACTACTCAAGCTAGTCAAGAGGGTTCTCCCAGAAGTAATGATAATATTCAAGATAATCCATGATATTCAGAGCGGACTATACCTTATTTTTCAAACATTGAGGCTGAAATCCAGAATGTATATGAAAGACAACAGGGTGTTAAATTGAGAATAAGGTCAGAGGTTTTTCAAGAACGCCCTTTCTTGGATCCTAGTGATAGATTTGAAGAGGTTGAGTCTCCAAGGGATGAAGATAATGATTATCAAAATGGAATGGGACCATCCTCTTCTATGCCCAAAGAGGAACAATTAGCTGATGAAATCAAGAGCCTAAGGGCAGAATTGGAATACCTACAGGCAGTGAAAATTAGAGATGTCATGAGACAGAAAGTGCAAGCACTGAGAGTTTCTCAGAATGATTCAATTGCTACCCTTGAAAATGCAAATATCCAGAGAAATCAACAAAGAAATGAAGTCCAGGATTAGCATAATGATCAAAGACAAAATGCAAATAATGCTAGAATACCGTTAAATAATGTAAGAAATCAGGATGCAAATAGAAATGCCAATGCTAATCAATTTGGTAGACAGCCTATGCAGCTAGAGAGATTTAGGCAATTAGTTTTTGATGGGATTCCTGGTTACCCAAATCCTATTGACAAGCATGTGAGGCTGAAAGTGCCAAATTTTTCAGGAAATAATACTGTGTCAGGAGAAGACCATTTAAAAGCTTTTCAGAATATCATGGACAACTTTGAGGTTGAGCATGAAGATGTTTTTATGAAATTATTTATGCAATCCTTAGTTGATGAGGCTAGAGAATGGTACAAAGGTCTACCTGACAGAAGTGTTTCATCATGGGAGGACTTCAGAAGAATTTTCAAAGAACAATATGGTGACAAAACTGATCCAAGTTTCTTTATTAATGAATTCACTGGTATTACCAAAGGATCAAATGAACAGGTTGCTGATTTCAATGCTAGATTCATGAAGGTTTTGAATAAACTGCCACATCACCTAAGGCCTAATGAACCTATGTGCATAGTGTTGTACATAAATGCTTTTGATGCCAAAACAACTTATGGATTAAGAGATAAGGGTCCAAATAGCCTCAGGGATGCCTTCAAGATTGCTACAAATACTGAAAATAACAGAAAAGCGTCTGGTAAGACAAACAGAAGAGATGATGTAAAAATTCTACAAAATCCAAACACTAAGTCTTAAAGCGTTCAAAGAAATGCATCTACTTCTGAGGATAAATTAGATAAATTGACAACTATTGTTAAGGACCTGAGCTATAGAATGGCTAAAAATGAAAAAGGGATAGGTCCTGACAGGCAGGTTTACCAAAGGCAAGAAAGAAGACCATCATTACATGATATGCCATATAATACTAATTGGCATAATGGTAAACCCATCCTCCCGCATAGCAATACAAATCAAAGAGCTCAAAATGCTAAGAAAACACCTGATCCTTTGAGAAAGGTGGTTAATAATGTTAATGGCACCCCATGGTGTATAATATGCCAGATGCCTCACTCACAGTCACAATGTATGATTGCTCAGTCTCTATATAACAATGTCGTGGCCTGTGATGAGTGCAATGAGCCACATTACATGGAGGATGATAATGTAAATATGTTGTCTACAATCGGTGAGTGTCCATCTCATGATATTGATGCAAGTGCAAATGATGAGATTCAGACCTATCAGCAGTTTCCCTATGATGAAGATAACTATGCCTATGCTCAGGATTCACACTGTTTTTTGAACAACTTGAGGAGACCTTCTGATGAAGAAATAAGAGCCCTCACGACTGCAGTAGTAGCTCAAGTTAAAAGCAATTACAATCTTAGGGGTAAAGCTTAGGTAAGTAATTCACACCAACCAGAGACTACTTTTGTGAAACAACCAGTGCACAATCATAAAGGGGCTGAACCACAAAAAATGAAATGGAACAACAATAAGAAAAACTTTAAGCAAAAAGCAGGCCATGATTTTCAAAGATTAGAAAATGAGGTCCCCCAAGATGAAGACCAAAGTAAGAACTCTCAAGTTTTGGATGATAGCCAGAAGATCATCAAGACTAAGGCTAGGTCACCTCAGGATAAGAACAAAACCATGGATCAGGCTACGACTGTTATACAAAATTATGCTCCTTTTGACATAACTCAAGTCCTGTCCTAGCTAAAGGTCTCTATTCCATTGATGGAGTTGATGAAAGTTGAAGAGTTCAGGAATAAGGTAGTGTCCTTAATTTTAGGAATACCTTGCCAAGCCAATCAAAATATTGAGACTTAGAGTAGGAAACAAGCCCTATGTATTGAAGAAGATGAGATCCCTGAGGTATATCTAGGGATGACCATGACAAAGTGCCCTTCACAGGTTGAACCATTTTATGTCTCCCTTGTCATAAATGGAAAAGTGATTAAGAATTGTATGCTTGATTCTAGAGCATCACCAAATATCATGCCCCTGGCTATCATGCAGTAAGCTAGATTAAAGATAGATAAGGCATGTGGGAAATGCTATGCCATGGATGCTAGAGAAGTACCTGACATTGGAATTATGAAAGATGTAGATTTCAGACTGGCAGCATATCCAGAAAAGACCTACAAAATGAACATAATAGTTGTTGATATCAAGCCACAGTATGGCATGTTGTTATCAAGAAGATGGGCAACATTGATTGGTGGGAGTATGCAATTAGACTTGTCGTATGCTATGATTCCAATGAATGGCAAGGATGTCAAATTGATCAGAGAAGAAAGATCATCAAAAATAGTTGAGGATCAAGAGTCAGAGGAGCATATTTGTTTTGTGGACACCGACTGTGAAAATTTCAGGGTTGTCTCAGACGTTAAAGAAAGTGAAGGGAGAAATATGTGCGTTCAAGAGCTTGACCAACAGGGTCTCTGGACCTTGTACTTTGATGGAGCTTGTTCAAACGAAGGCTTTGGTGCTAGAATTGTATTTCTGTCTCCAACTGGTAAGCTTCTAAAATTTTCATTCTTGCTGAAGTTTGCCTGTACAAACAATATTGCAGAGTATGAAGCTCTGTTATTAGGATTGAATGTAGCTTTGAAGCATGGGATCAAGATGCTCAAAGTATTTGGGGATTTAGAGTTAGTTTTTTCCCAAGTCAGAGATAAGTATGCATCAAAGAATAAGAGGTTAAAATAGTATAAACATGCTACTTGGGATACTATTGAATTGTTTGATGCCTTCTCAATAAACTGGATAGAGAGATCAAAAAATGTCAGGGCAGATTTTCTAGCTAATGTAGCCATAAGGCTAGGCGATATAACTCTATAAGATGATATAGATGTTGAGGTCAAACTTAGACCTATAGTGCCAGATAATGTATGCAGCTGGCAAGTGTTTGATGATGATAAAGATTTGCTAAGGTTTCTACATTGTATTGATGAGTATGAGAACCAGGAAATGGATTTTCAAAACTTTGTAGAGGTTGTAGATGGAAAAGAAACTCTTTTAGGGAAGGAGGTAATTCAACTCAAGATAAATAGAATCCCTAGAGGGCTGGTTGCTTTAGAGAGAGCTTTTGACAATAGGGACCAATTTATTACAAAGGAATCTCCAACAAATAAGAATGATTTAGAAGAGATAAACTTGGGGACATCTCAGGCCCCCAAGAAGGTATATATTGGCAAGCAGCTCAAGCCACACATTAGAACTATGCTGATTGCATTACTGAGAAAGTATAATCATGTTTTTGCTTAGTCATATGAGGACCTGAAAGCTTATAGAGAAGATTTATTCTAGCATGAAATCCCTTTGAAGCCTAAAGCTAAACCATTTAGACAAAAACAAAGGCCTATCAACCCAACTTTAGCTCCTAAAATGCAGGAAGAACTTATGAAGCTTACGGAGGCAGGAATAATTATGCCTATCAGACACTCAACTTGGGTGTCCAACCTTGTCCCAGTTAGAAAGAAAAATGGTGACATTAGACTGTGTGTGGATTTTTGAAATCTAAATGTGTCTTCTTTGAAGGACAATTATCCATTGCCAAACATGGAGGCCATGTTGCAGAAGGTGACTGGTTGTGAACTTTTATCCATGATGGATGGATTTTTAGGGTACAATCAAGTAAATGTAAAAAATTAGAACAATTCAAAACTGCCTTCACTACCCCATGGGGAACCTATGTATATGTGAGGATGTCATTTGGACTGACAAATGCAGGTGCCACATTTCAAAGGGCAATGGATGTTGCTTTTGCAGGATTGATTGATTCAATCTTGGCTTATATCAAGATGATTTAACTGTCTTTTCAAAAAAGGAGGAGCAACACTGTATGCACTCGGAACAAATTTTCATTAGAGCATTGGAATATGGCATCTCACTGAAACCAAAGAAATGTGCTTTTGGGGTAGTGGAAGGAAAATTGCTTGGGCACATTGTTTCCAAGGATGGAGTCAGGATTGATCCTGAAAGGGTGGCTGCAATTGACAAAATTTAGATCCCTAAAATAGTGAAAGGTGTTCAGTCCTTCTTTGGACAAATTAATTTTGTTAGGAGATTTGTTCCTAATTTTGTGGAGACTACAAAAGATATCTCCAAGATGTTGAAGAAAGGTGCAACTGTCACATGGGAAGATGAAGCAACTAAATCGTTTCAGAACATAAAAGAGGCAATAAAGATGGCTCCTGTGCTAAAGTCTCCTATTTTTTCTAAGCCATTTCAGCTATTCTCATTTGCTTCTTACCATACTATTGCTACGTGTTTATTGCAGAAAAATGAAGAAGGTTTTGAGCAACCTATAGCTTTCTTTAGCAGGTCATTGCAGGCTGCTGAGTTGAAGTATGACATCATGGAGAAGCAAGCATATGCACTGGTTAGAGCAATCAAGAGCTTCAGGCCATATTTGGTAGGCTCTCAGATAGTTGCATATGTTCCTCATGCAGCAATCAAAGATATTTTTACTCAACAGGAGGTAACTAGAAGAAGATGCAGATGGATAAACAAATTGTAGGAATTCAACATTGAAATACAGATCACTAAACTGGTAAGAGGACAAGGTTTGGCAAAACTGATGACACAGTCAAATCTAGAGGCATGCCAAGTGAACGTGGTGTATAATGAAGTTATAAACATGTCAGATTTTGAGTGGTACAAGGACATGATATATTATTTGCAAAATCTAAAATGTCCCTCCCATCTCAGTGAAAATCAGAAGAGGACTTTGAAGCTATAGGCTATTAAATACATCATTATTCAAGGAGAGTTGTATTGGAAAAATCTTGATGGTGTATTACTTAGGTGTATAGATGAAAATCAAGCCAGGA